>PVHT020000166.1:16886022-16967429 GCA_004024745.2 Catagonus wagneri
AATTATATGTTCATATCAATAGATGCAGAAAAATTGTTTGACAAAACTCAACATCCATTCATGATAACAGCCCTTGGCAAACTAGAAATAGAGGGCTACTTCTTCGATTTAAAAAAGAACATCACAAAAAACCTAAAGCTAATACTTGATAATGAGAAACTAGATATTTTTCTCCTAAGATTGGGAATAAGACACTCTTATTCAGTATTGTATTGGAAGTCCTGGGTAATGTAACAAGACAATAAGTAAATAGTAAATGAATAAATAATTTACAGTTTGTCATGGAAGAAATAAAACTGTCTTTGTTCACATATGTATGATAGTCTATGCAGAAAATCCTGAAGAATTGATAATAAACAACTCCTGGAACTAATATGTGAAAGAAGTCAGTGTGAAAAGACTATATACTATATGGTTCAAATTATGTAACATCCTGGAAAAGGCAAAACTATAGAGATAATAAACAGATCAGTGATTCCGAGGAGTTCAGGGTTGAGGTTGAATACGTAAATATAAGGGATTTTTTTGGGGTGAAACTGTTATTTATAATACTGCAGTGGTGAGTGTATGATACCATGCATTTGTTGAAACCCATAGAATTTTATAGCACAAAGGATGAAACAATGTGTACAACTTAAAAAATTATTTAGAATGTTGTAAGATCACGGATGTAATACAGAATGTAACAAACCAATCTAATTGCTTTACAAATGTATGTAACACTCTCACTAATATACTGATATACTCTCTCTCCATACTGATATAAACAAATGTTTGAATTAAATAAGTAAATGGAAGAAGAGGCAAATCTTCTCCGTAGAAAAATTCTGAATAATTTATGTAGGTATTCTGGTATCAAGGAGGTAGAGGATCTCGCCTTAGTCCTTAGGTGTGGGCTGCACCTGATGACTTTCAACTATGTCCTTACTGGTTTTCTGTTACTGACAGAGGGGTCTTAAAGTCTCCAGCTGTAACATTGGATTTGTTGATTTCTCCCTGCTGCTCTATTAGTTTTTGCTGTATGTATCTTGACACTGTGTTGTTAGGTGTATAAATGTATAGTATTATGTTTTCTTAAAGAATTGAAGCCTTTTTATTATGTAATATCCATCTTTTTCCTCATAATTTTCCTTGTTCTGAAATCAACTCTGTCTGAGAATTCCCTGGAAGTTCAGTGGGTTGTCACTGCTGTGACTCTGGCTACTGCTGTGGCATGGGTTTGAGCCCTGTCCTGGGAACTTCTGTATGCCATGGATATCACCAAAAAAAAAAAAAAGGAAAAAAGAAATCAACTTTGTCTGAAATTAGGATAGGTATTCCAGCTTGTTTTGCTTAGTGTTAGTATATATTTCCCTATCCCTTTACTTTTCACCTGAGTTTTTAAATTTTTAGTGAGTTTTGTGTGACAGCATATAAATGGATCTTGGTGTTTTAAAAAATGTACTCCATCTTTTAGTCTTTCAGTTGGTGTGCAGATAGCATTCGTATTCAAAGTGACTACTGATATAGAAGAATTAATATCTAATTTGTTCATCACTATTTCCTGTTTATTGCATTTGTTCCTTGTTTTCCTTTCCTCCTGATTCAAACTGATCATTTTACATGATTTTCTTTCATATCATTTTTCAGCTAGCCAATAATACTTCTTTCAAAAAAATTTGAGTTGTTGCCCTAGAGTTTACAATACCTATATTTTAAACAAATCTAAGTTCACCTTCATGTGTAGTGCAAATGTAATGCAGTTACCTTATAGCTGTGCTCCCAATTTCCCTCTCCAGTTGCATGTGACACTGGGATCATTCATTTCACCTATCAATATGTTATACGCATCCAACAGATTGTTGTTAGATAAACAGTTATCTTTCAGGTTAATTAAGAATAAAAAAATAAATTTTACTATCACTTATTCTTCTGCTGATGTTCTTTTTTTTCTTGTCTAGGTCCAACTTTCTATCCTATATAATTTTCCTTCTGGATGAAGAACTACTTTTCTTTTTAGGAGAGCTGTTATTGAATTCCCTCAGTTTTTGTTTCTTCTGAGAAAAATCTTTATTTCTGCTCCACTTTTGAAGGATAGCTTTGCTGGATATAGAAGTCTACATTGGTGATTTTATTTTTTCAACACTGTAAAGATTTCACTCCACTCTCAGCAAAATTTATGATGAGAAGTTCACTGTAATTCTTGTCCTTATTCCTCTAGAAATAAGTTTAATTTTTCCTCCTCTGGATTGTTTCAAGATTTTTTGTCTTTAGCTTTTTTTTTTTTTTTTTTTTTGCTGTTTGAATATAATATCCTAGGGGTGTGTATGTCTGTGTATGTCTGTGTTGATAGTTATCCTGCTTGATACTTCCTAGATGTGAACTTCCTAGGTCTGTACTTTGGTGTCCGTCATAATTTTGGTGAATTCTCAGCCATTATTATGTCAAATATTTTTTCTACTCCTTTCTGTCTTCCTTTATGATGTTCCAATTATGCATTTTTTTTTTTTTTCTTTTTAGGTCTGCTCCTGTGGCATATGGAGGTTTCAAGGCTAGGGGTTGAATTGGAGTTGTAGCCGCCGGCCTACACTATAGCTACAGCAATGCCAGATTCAGGCCACATCTGCACCACCACAGCTCATGGCAATGCCAGATCCTTAGCCCACAAAGTGAGGCCAGGGATTGAACCTGCAACCTCATGGTTCCTAATTGGATTTGTTTCCACTGTGCCATGAAGGGAACTCCCAATTACGCATTGTTAACAAAACTTTTGCAGTTATCCCACAGTTCTTGAATTTTGTTCTACTTTTTTTTTGGCTCTTTTTTTTCTCTTTGTGTTTTGGTTTGAAATTTATATTGACAGAGCTTCAAGTTCATTGATTTTTTTTTTCCCCTTGGCCTTGTGTCTGCTGATGAACTCATCAAAGGCTTTCTTTGTTTCTGTTAGATTTTTTTTATATCTAACATTTATTTATTTATTTTTGCTTTTTAGGGCCACAATCATGGCATATGGAAGTTCCCAGTCTAGAGGTCCAATTGGAGCTACAGCTGCTGGCCTACGCCACAGCCACAGCAGTGTGGGATCTTAGCTGTGTCTGCGACCTACACCACAGTTCTTGGCAATGTTGGATCTCCAGCCCACTGAGCGAGACCAGAGTTTGAACCCACATCCTCATGGATACTAGTCGGATTCCTTTCCACTAAGCCATGACTCGAACTCCTTCTAACATTTATTTTTGATTCATTCTTAGAGTGTTCATCATTTTGCTTATATTACCCATTTTGTCTTGCATATTGTCTAGTTTTCCTGCTTAGCACCCTTAACATATTACTCATAGTTATTTTGAGTCTCATGCTCTACTGACTGAGCTAGACGGTTGGCAGTTATTTTAAATTCCTTATTTGAGGAGTTCCTGTCATGGCTCAGTGGTTAATGAATCTGATGAGCTGTGGTGTAGGTCTCAGACAGGGCTTAGATCCCGCGTTACTGTGGCTGTGGCGTAGGCTGCTCTTGTCCACTAATGCGGCTACAGCTCCGATTAGACCCCTAGCCTGGGAACTTCCATATGCCATGGGTGCGGCCCTAGAAAACGCAAAAAGACAAAAAAATTAAATAAATAAATAAATAAATAAATAAATTCCTTGTTTGATAATTCCAAAATCTGTGTCATATCTGAATCTGGTTCTGATACTTGGTTTGCCTTTATAGACTGTGCTTTTTCTTACCTTTTAAGCATGACTTGTAGTTTTATTATTGAAATCTAGACATGATGCACTGGGTAATAGGAAATGAGGCTTTTAGTGTGAGGTTTTTTGTTAACCTGACTTGGAGTTGGGTTCTGTTTAGTGTTTATTATAGTTGTAGATGCTCAAGGCTTTTAATTCCTCTAATGTCTTTGATTTTGTCTTTCCTGTTGTCTTTAGGATTCCCTAAGAACTTTCTTTAGACTCTTTAGATAGAGTCTCAGTCTTGGAGATCTTTGAGCTGAATCCACTGATGTACTGGGACCTGATGATGTGGTGGTAAGGTGTGAGGGAGAAGTAGCATTTTATAATCTTAAAATTAGATCTCCTCCCTTTTGTGCATCTGTGTCTCTGGGCTGTGACCTTTACAAATTGTTCTCCAGTGGCATAGCCCTACTTGAATTCCCTTCCTTGGCTGCAGCATCTGTTTCCTTAAAACTGTGACCTGTGTTGATTCTGCTTTTTTTTTTTTTTTTAATCTTAAGAGGGACAGAAAGGATAGAAAGGACTATGTTAGGAGGAATACCGTTCCCCCAGATAGGATAAAGTTCTGGGAAAGTCTTTTCCTATGGGAGTAGACCTTTGTTTTTGAGAAGACTCTGAATATATTTCAAAACTGTTAATTTTCTCTCACACCTTCTTGCCAGAACCATGAAGGGTTCTTTTTGGGATATTCACTGTGATAACCTGGTGGGGCTCCTGGAGGTAAAGCCCATGAAAATTTGGAGGCATCTCTAAGACTGAGGCTTTCATGAGACTTTTACTCTTATGGTGGTCCATACTCAGCCTCCAGCAGTTCATCAAGATTTTCATTTAAGTGTTTCTATGAGTTTATGGCTCCAGTGGTGTCTGCTCTAGGTAATCAGGTCTCAGCTGTAACTCTCAGGATTCTTCTATCTTTCTAGATTTTGGGGGTGATGGTGGTTTGCCTTGTAACTTTAGTTTTCTTAAGGGTCCAAGAAAAGTAATTGATTTTCAAGTTACCCATCTTTTTCTTGATGTGATGGTAAAGTATTAACTTTTAAGCTCTTTATTAAAAGAGCTGAAACTATAAGTTATCTAATGATATTTCATATAATTATTTAATATAATTACTGATATGATTGGATTTAGGCCTAACAGTTTATTGTTTTACATTTGCCTTGATTTTTTTTAAGATTTTATCTTTTAGAGCAGTTTTAGGTACACAGCAAAATTGAATAGAATGTACAGAGATTTCTCATATATCCCTTGTCCTCATACAAGCATTGTGTCTTTCATTATCCACATCCTCAACCAGAGGGGTACGTTTTTTTGCAATAGGTGAACTTACTTGGATGCATCATTATCACCCAAAGTTCATAGTTTATGTTAGGGTTCATTCACTTTTGGTGTTTTGACAAATGTATAATGACATGTATCTCCCATTATAGTATCATATAGAATAGTTTAATGGCCCTGAAATTCCTCTGTGCTTCACCTGTTTTTGTTTTTCAATTCTCCTTCCCCCCTACTTTTTACCTTCAATTTGATTACTTAAATATTTTTAGAATTCTGTTTTTAATTTATTATACCGGCTTTTAGCTATACTTTGCAGTTTTTAGAAGATTACAGTATACATGCTTAACTTTTTACCATCTTCTTTGATTTAGTAATGTATAATGATATAGATCCATTGTAATGATACAGATCTATTATCCCTTCAGGTCTGTTGGCCGTTGATTCTCTTAATTGTCTTTATTTTGAAAAATGTCTTTATTTCACCTTCATTCTTGAAGTATACTTTGCTACATATAGAATTCTTGGTTGAGAGTTATTTTGCTTTCAGTATCTCAAAAATCTTGTTCTGTTGTCTTTTGTCTTCCGCAGTTTCAGATGTGAAGTCAGAATAATCCATGGGTTTTCTAAAGCTGTTTTCAGTATTTTCCCTTTGTATTTGATTTTCAGCACTTTGACTTTGATATGCTGACTCTTGGTTTTCTTTGCACTTGTCCTGTTAGAATTAAATGGTTTCTTAAATCTGTAGACTTAGCGTCTCTCATCAAATTTGGTAAGTTTTCAATTAATTTTTTTCTGCTCTATTCCCCTCCTCCCTTTCTTCTGCTTCTGTTGATATTATGTGATTTTTTTACTTTAGCTTGTTCATGTAATGGATTATATTAGTTGCACCTGTGGTATGTGGCAGTTCCCAGGCTCAGGTTGAATCAGAGCTACAGCTGACAGCCTACACCACAGCCACAGCAACGCAAGATCTGAGCAGTGTCTGCAACTTACAGCACAGATCATGGCAACGCTGAATCCCTGACCCATTAAGTGAGGTCGGGGATTGAACCCACATCCTCATGGATACCAGTTGGATTTGTTTCTGCTGTGCCACAATTCCTTATGTTAATTGGTTTTTGCATGTTGGACCAGACTTATATATCTGGTTGTGGTTTATAGTTCTTTTCAAGTTCTCCATCTTTAATTTCACTAACACTATTCTTTATGACTTTTTATTCTATTTTTAAGACAATTTTGTGTTTTTAAATTTAATTTAATTTTGGTGTTACCCATGGCATGCGGAAGTTTCCTGGCCAGGAATCAAACCCGTGCCATAGCAGTAACCAGAGTCACAGCAGTGATAACACTGGATCCTTAACCAGGGAACACCTGTTTTTTTATTTTAGATATTGCATTTTTCAGTTCAAGAATTTCTGTTTATTCCTTTTTATAGTTTCTGTATCTCTCCTGAGAATTTTTAAATCCTTTCATTAATTTGGAGGGTATTTTCATTTACCTTACTGAGCATTGTTTAAATAGTACCTTTATCAGAGTTCTTGTGGCTCAGTTGTTAATGAGCCTGAGTAGTATCCATGAGGACGTGGGTTCGGTCCCTGACCTTGCTGAGTGGGTCAAGGACCCAGCATTGCCATGAACTGTGGTGAAGGTCGCAGACGCAGCTCAGATCTGGCGTTGCTGTGGCTGTGGTGCAGGCCAGCAACTACAGCTTTGATTCTACCCCTAGCCTGGGAACCTACATATGCTGCTGCAGGCGCAGCCCTAAAAAAAAAAAAAAAAAAAAAGACAAAAAATAAATAAATAAATAGTACCTTTATATTACTCATTTGATAATTTCAACATTTGGTTCAACTCAGCGTTGACTTCTATTTATTGTTTCCTCCCTTGAGAATGGGTCAAATTTCCCTAGTTCTTCATATATCAAGTAATTTTGGATTATAGCCTAGATACTGTGAATAGTATGTTGTGTATACTTTTAATTCTGTTATATTTCTCCAAAGATTATTCATGTTTCTGTGTTAAACGACAGTTTCCTTGGTTAGATGCAAGTAATCCATTCATTTAAGGCTCCATTTTATTGCTGTTCTCAGTAAACTTTGGGAATAACTTTGTTTTTCTTGTGGTATGTGGCAGATTAAATATGTTTTATTCTTTTAGCTTCAGCTGCAAATTGTTTTGAGCTGGCATACTTATATGGCAGCATGCATATGCATAGAGGTCAGCAAAACACTAGGGCAGATTTTATACACAGATTTTTGGGGTACCCCTTCTTTCAGCCTCCTCTTTCTAGGATTTTTCCTTTGATTGATTTGGGTCTGTCCACTGGTTCTCCAGACAAGAAAGACAGAGGATTTTCCAACAAAGTTTTAGGCACTTTGTGATATGCCGTGACAGTAACCTGTTCTCAGAATAAAAATACGAAAATAGAAAACTCAACTTGTATTGTTCTTTCCAAATTCCAACACCCCTCCAATATCTGCTTGCTTTTATTAACTCTATAGAGCATTGAAATAGTTTAATATTTTTTGTTTGTTTGTGTTTATCTGGAATTTATATTTGTTATCTTTCTTTTCTTTCTTTCTTTTTTTTTGGCTTGTTAGGGCCACACTCGCAGCATATGCAGGTTCCCAGGCTAGGGTTCGAATTGGAGCTACAGCTGCCAGACTACACTACAGCCACAGCAACGCAGCCTCCAAGCCGCATCTGTGACCTATACCACAGCTCACAGCAACGCCGGATCCTTAACCCACTGAACGAGGCCAGGGATCGAACCTGCAGCCTCACGGTTCCTAGTCAGATTTGTTTCTACTGTGCCATGATGGGAACTCCTATATTTGTTATTTTCAAGTAGTTTTGTATGTTAGGAATGTATTCCACCATACTGAAAACAGAACACTCCCAGCCTCTGGCTTCTGCTGCCAGAGTCTCTAATCTGTACCACAGTCCAGTGACTTCTAAAGAAAACAGTGCTTAGTTTCTGAAATTCAACTGCCTCACCAATAAAATGGAATCTTAAATGAATTGAGACATCTAAAATGTTACGCAGCAAATAAATATTGATATTATCTTTCCCATATATCCTTCTCCTTTTTCATAGTGAGGTTTAATTTCTAATTTTGAATTGTCCATGTTCAGAATCCAGCCTGAAACCATAATTTCTGGCAGCATTTCTAGAGTAGATACTATAAAATTTTTTATTTTATTCTTTTATGTGATGTAGTGGGAATAAGCAAGACAGGAGTGGAATTAAGTAAGACAGGAAGTGGAGTAAGTAAGACAGGAGGAAGTTATCTTAAGATAGTAGCTTAGAATTGAATAGTAAATATCTCATTTCTTGTAAATCCTTCCCACCAGTCTCCCAATATTAGGCAATTTTAATAGATCATCCCTTTTATCAGAACTCCTCTGTCTTGCTCTGCTCCCTTTTCTTTGTTTTTCTCTAGCTAGTTCATTTACCTTCCAAAAGTATTATCCATTTCATATGCAGAGGAGTTTAGTTATAATCTTGTCTCATGCACAGTTAATGCTCTAAAAGCCCCCCCCCCCGCCAATAAAGAAGCCATGAGTTGTTGGGCTAATCAAACTCAACTCTACTCCAATGAAGAATACTGTGACCAACTGTTAACCAAGGGTTTTTGTTGCTGTTTTTTATTTTTGTTGTTGTTTTTTTAAAATTCCCATTGCATTCATTCTACTAGGGATTGAAAATGACATGTACAGCCTTATAAAATCTTTGCAATTCTGAAATCCTAAAAGTTCTGAAAACAAAGTTTTTCTGTGAGTTTGGTACAGAATCATTTGGATGCAAAAGCCTAACTGTAACTAATCTGAGGCTTTTCATAGTCTTCCATTATCAATTTAGTATAAGCATTCATGCATGTCACTGAAGAAATATTGATGTGCTTCAGTGAGATTCAAACATTTGTGTTTCGTACTGTATGGCACTATACCTGTATTACTGCTAAAATTTGAAAAATTATGAATTCTAAAACATATCTTGCCATAAAAGTTTTGGGTGAGGGATTTCAGATCTATATTATAAAAAAATACTTTAGAAGATATTCATGTTTTAAATTTTGTATTAGAAAATTGTATTCCATAAAGGTGATTATTTGGAGATATATTTACTATTGAGTTAACTAAACAACTCATTACAAATTAAATTTGAGATAGTGAAACTAAGCTAATATTAATTCATATTTAAATGGCAAGAAAAGAAGCAATTAAAAAACAACAACCCTACTTGTCAACATGTACTGATTTCCAAAATTGCAAGAATTCCAGCTTTCTGCACATCTACATACAAAATACAAAAATTTTAGCATTTCCAAAAGTTGAATGATAGACTTGATAGGAGAAAAAGCCATCAGAGAGCTATAAGTGTAAGTTAATGATAACTGTGAATGTATAGCTTTAGTATCTTTGATTAGTCATTTTATAAGTGTTCGGGTAATGCCTCTTATTCATAAAAAATGTAAAAATGCAAGTCAAGAGTATTTATCCTCTCACCCTTAATATAGGATTTTCATTTTTGTGATTAATTTTTGACTCATTAGGATTATTTGGTAGGCCAGGAACAATACTATAAAAATTATCAATCTAGAATCATATTTATCATGTTGAAGGGGTGGTGGTATTTGGTCATGGGATTGAGAAAGGATGGTAAGAATTAATTTCTCCAATATAATATGGTCATGGTAAACATTAGAACAAGTGCAAGCAATAAGATGTCTACTTTGTGGACATTTTTGTAATCAACATTAATAAATATAAGGGAAATACTCTATAACTGTGGTTTGATGCAGTTTATAAGGCCCACAAAACCACCCCATTTTCCCATTATTTATCACAGTTACAAATGGACATTTTAAATGGTGCAGGATGGTAAGTGATATTGTAGCAGCAAGGATATGTGAGAACTTTTGACTTCTTTTGGGTAAATGGACCTATGGTTAGAACTTTGTGACTTTATAGTATAAAGGAAGCTGAATGAGAGGAGGAGAGGATTTTAATCCAAATAAAAATTTCAGTAATATTGTACAATTACTATTTAAACCTCCGAGCTTGAAATTGTATTCACATGTTTTGGAGCCCTGACTTAATCACCATTGCTCTTGGTTAGATGTATATATTTTCATTTTTCTTGGTTTTCTTATTTATTTTCTTTGTTTAAAGAGCTGTGCAAGACTTGATCTTTCATTATTTTTCTGGTCACTCTCTGTTTCTTTTCTCAGATACTTATATGGCTGACTCTTTTTAATTGAAGCATTAGTTTAAATATCACCATCACTTTCTTTCTCCTGATTCTACCCAGTTTTATTTTCATCACACTGCTTTTCTTCATAACACCTATGACTATGTCAAATGTTTATTTCTGCTCTCTCTTCATACCCTGACCCATGTGACCTTGTGCCATCTACTAAATTGCTAGTGTAAGAACAGTGCCTAACATAGAAAAGGAACTTAAAAATATTTGAGTAAGTGAATTAATGTGTGAATGAACAGGTCAGAATCAAAGCGCAGGAAAATTATAAGTACTTGCAATGGGTGAAAATACCGTATTCACTGAGAGTGAACTGTATCTTGTATATTTCAAATGTCCATTATACATTTATAATGGGAAGTGGACCTTAAAGCTTTTCCCAGGTATTAAAACTAGGAGTGATCCTCAAAAATAGAACTACCATTTGATCTAGCAGTTTTACTCCTGGGTATAGATCTGAAGAAAATAAAAATGCTAATTCAAAAAGATACATGTTCTCAAATGCTCACAGCAGTATTATTTACAATAACCAAGATGTGGAAGCAACCTAATTGTCCATCAACAGATGAATGGATAAAGAAAATGTGATATATATATATATATATATATATATATATATATATATATATAATAGAGTATTGCTCAACTCTAAAAAAGAATGAAATTTTGCTATTGCAACAACATGGATGGACCTGGAGGGTATTATATTAGGCGAATTAAGTCAGATAGAGAAAGACAAATACTGTATGTTATCATTGATATGTGGGATCTAAAAAAATACAACAAAAAATGTAACAAAACAGAAATAGACTCAGATATAGAACAAACTAGTGGGTTACAGTGGGGTGAGTGAAAGTGGGAGGGGCAAGTTGAGGGGAGGGAATTAAGAGGTAGAAACTACTATGTATAAAGTTAATAAGTGGAGTGGAGTTCCTGTCATGGCTCAGCGGTAACGAACCCAACTAGTATCCATAAGGATGCGAATTTGATCCCTGGCCTTCCTCAGTGGGTTAAGGATCTGGCATTGCCATGAGCTGTGGTGTAGGTTGCAGATGCAGCTTGGATCCACTGTTGCTGTGGCTGTGGCTTAGGCTGGCGCTACAGCTCTGATTCGTCTCCTAGCCTGGGAACTTCCATATGCCACAGGTGTGGCCCTAGGAAAAAAAAAAAGTAAATAAGCTACAAGGTACAGCACAGGGGAATGGAAAAAACCTGGGTGTGAATAATCAAAGTACTGCCTTGCAGTCGTATCTCAAAAATTGCCGTGATTCTTGAAAATGCTTACCTCTGACAGTAAAATAATATAAAAATGGCAGTCAACACATTCCATAGCACTCACAGACATGAAGCCTAGTGATTTCCAAGGCTGGCAAAGTTTTTTTTGTTGTTGTTTTAGGGCCGAAACCATAGCATGTGGAAGTTCCCAGGCTAGGGGGTCAAATCTAAGCTCTAGCTGCCAGCCTGTGCCAGAACCACGCTGGATCTGAACTGCATCTGTGACCTATACCAGAGCTCATGGCAATGCCAGATCCTTAACCCACTGAGCGAGGCCAGGGATCGTACCCACGTCCTCATAGATACTAGTCAGGTTTGTTCCCACTGAGCCACAATGGGAACTCCCCAAAGGCTGGCAAAGTCTTTATCTCTTACCTCCTTTTTCTGATTCCTTACTGCAGAAGGCTGGAGAAGATTAAACTGTGTTCCTGGTGATTCTGTCCAGGGTTGAGCTGATGTTCTTTGGGTTAGGATGAGTCATGCCAAAATCAAGAAGTAGAATATTTTTGAGTTTAAAGGATAAACATGAGTTTCAAGAATAAAACTGGTAGTGTATTGGGTAAACAATGCAATAGGAGTAAAATCAAGGCCAGGAACAGAGTAAAGTGGTCTGGGAAAATTGTTACAAGAGTCTGTGATTCATTGCTTTTGTCCACTAAACTATAAGATGATAGGGAGACTGACCTGGTGTGGAGGAACAGATCTGAGTAAGGCATAAAGACAGATATATTGGAAAGAACACTAAACTTCGGCCTCTAGTACTTAAGATATACTATTTGAGGAAATGATCTAACTTTATCTTTTTCTACATCCATAATATGCAAATATATGCTTCAGAGTGTGTGTGTATGTATGTGTGTGTGTGAAAATTAAGCAAAATTAAGTAAGAGAACAAGGCATTTTAGCTGGTTAACTAGAGGATGTTTGTTGAATTTTATGAATACTAGATCAATATTTAAGGTCTACTCATCTTTTGAAAAGCCATAAACTTGTAATACAGCCAAGGATATTGAGATAGCAATCTTCTTAGAGTTCATCATTATTCACACATATATTGAGTAACAATTTGTGTAAAGTACCATACTAAGTGCTCATGACTCAGATAAAAGAAATACATAATCTGATAGAGAAGTTAAAGTGTGTATAACCTATCATTAAAAAATGTCCAGAAGTTCCCGTTGTGGCTCAGTGGTAATGAACCCGACTAGTATCTATGAGGATGCAGGTTTGATCCCTGACCATTTTCAGTGGGTCAAGGATCCGGAGTTGCCGTGAGCTGTGGTGTAGGTTGCAGTAGCCGCTTGGATCTGGCATTGCTGTGGCTGTGGCGTAGGCCAGCAGCCTCAGCTCTGATTTGACCCCTAGCTTGGGAACTTCCATCTGCTGCAGGTGCAGCCCTAAAAAGCAAAGCAAAGAAAATGTCTTCCAGCTATAACACTGTAAACAATTGCGATTTAAAATAGAAAGTGATTAGTACAAGAGGAGAAGATGAGAGTGCCATAAGCATTGGAAGACAAAGGGAGAGTGTTCATCTGAGGCTGTGTGGAAACACAGGGAAGGCAAAAAGGAGAGTGGAATGCAGATGACATTTCTTTTACAAATCAATGTGGCATAGGTATGTTCCAAGTGATAGTTTTACATGCGTGTTTTTTCTGATCTTTCACTCTAATATTTCAGAATTTCAATTTCCTGTAATTGTATATGGATTAAAATTTTTCTTTTTTTAAAAAATATCTTTTGCCATTTACAGAGTCTATAACATACCTATTAAACAAGTAATAATTAGTAAGGAGATCTGGGTGAGCCCAGAATAGTCTTAATAATAGATTAAATTGTGAGTGACTTCAATTCTCCTGATAGAAAATGTGAGACTGTCACACTTGAGAATTAGTTTCTCAGCAACATAAACAGTTGGCTTTGGGAACATCTTGTTCTAAAGCAAATGCTGAAAGTATTTTGATTCAAGCAAATTTATTTAGAAAGTGAGTGGGGTTGAATCTTATACAACTGTTTGATTAAGTTTGACATTCTTGTGAGAGGGAAACTTACTAAAAGTTAAGGCTACAAATGACCAGAGAAGTTCCAGAAGAAAGATTTTTTTTTTTTAAAACATAGAACATGGAAACCATTTGACAGTAAAATTTAGTGAAGTCATGGAAATTGTTAACCTTTGGAAGACAATTTCAGACTCTGTTCAGGAAAAAGTTATGTACAACTCAACTACCTCTGTGGGATTTGAATCTCAACCCCTCTTACTTAGTTCCTTTTGACTCCCTGCAAATATTGTTTACTATCCACAAATCTTGGACTGAAAAAATATCAGAGCCTTGACTTTCTATAATTATAGCGTGTCCCATCATTTACATGAAAAAGTTATACTGTACAAAAACTGAATTACTTGGAGTGGGAGAGGCACGTCTGAATTGTTAAAAAGTTCAAACGTTAGATTTTAAAGAAAGGCGGCATTATTTTCAGAAGCATGAAATAGTTTGAATTACCTGTAAACAAAGCTTTGTCAAGGAGAGAGAAGGCCTGCTGTGTTTTGGTGAATAGATAAGATGGCATTTGAAATAACACTTTAATTGTTTATATACAAATGAATGCTGTTACATAGTGCTTGAAAACAATTTGTGCTCTTAAGTAGATTGAGCATTCCCCCCTGAAACCTTGTTTAGATCAGAGAGATTTACCTCACATAAGTTGCTTTCTTTACAAATACTGCAAAGGAAGACAAAGTCAGGTATCACAAATTCCAAATTAATGGAGTTCAAATTGATGAGAGGTTGCTTATTATTATGTATTAAAGTTCATAATATTTTGCTATTCTTAATGAGTTGATAATCTGAATGATCCACTGGTTGAAAACAATTTTATTGAATATTTAGAATGGTTTACTGAGAAAAACTTTGGATGATGTTATATAGAGGTAAGATTCTGGATCATGGTCTTCCATCAACATTTAGCTTAGTTCTCCTGTATTTTAAAGGCATAAGCTCTCAGCTGTGAGATGTAATGGACTCAAGTCCCACCATGTTCTCTTTTCAACATTTGTGTCCCACTTATGTGCCTGAGCTTACTCAAAAGGCAAAAAATGGGAGAAATAAGCTAACATTGAAGTTCCTTTATCCTCACTTCACCTCAATGAATGGTCTTAAAAATTACCCTAGGTAAATGCCAGCCATGCTCTTTGCAATCTCTTTCTCTGAGGACACTTGTCACAAAACAGGTCTGCAGTATGTGCCATCTTCCTTGGGAATTTTCTCGAGTTTTTTTCTTTCCTTTTTTTCACCCTTGCCTGAATCCTAATGGAATGAATGCTCATTACCAGGCTTAGCAGAAGTCAATCTGTAAGCCCCCTTCTAGTACAACACATGCAGTAACAATATTTTAGGTTTGAGCCGGAACTTGAATCTTCTTGATTTATTAAAAAAACGAAAAGAAGAAGCAAGTTGTTGACTTAAAGATGAACTGGAACTTTATTTTCAGACCAAAGAATAAAGTGAAATCAGTCCCCTCGGCTTTTCTTTGCTTTATTTCTTTTTTGGGGTGTGACTTCATTATTAAATAAAACCACTTTATACAGGAAACAGAACCCATGTACAAATGACTGAAATAAACAGAGCAGGATTTATCCTCTCTTTTTTTTTTAACCCAAGGAATTGTGTCTGAGAGATCTGAAGACTTAAACATGAGTCCCTAAAATAACCAGCAAGCAATTCTGCAAAAAAGAAACCAAAATAAATACATCTTCTTAGAAGTCAGTTATAATTTCCCTTCTTGACTTTTTTTTTTCTCTTTTGCTTACATACTCTTTAACCCCTATCCTTTTCTGTCCCCATTCCACCTCCTTTGGAGCCAAGGTTCTGGAAAAAAAGTTGCCTGATAGGGCATCTGGTCTCCCCTTTCCTTGGCAACTGACATTACCACTTGAAATATTTCTCATATAGATAACTTGAGGAGACTTGTGAATTAATGCTTTAGGATGACAGTGCTCCTTAAGAGATCCTTAATTAGGAGTTCCTGTCATTGGCGCATCGGAAATGAATCTGACTAAGAACCATGAGGTTGAGGGTTTGATCCCTGGCCTTGCTCATTGGGTTATGGATCTGGCATTGCCGTGAGCTGTGGTGTGGGTTGCAGACATGGCTCAGATCCTGTATTGTTGTGGCTGTGGTGTAGGCCAGCAGCTCTAGCTCTGATTAGAACCCTGATATAGAAGCCTGGAAACTTCCATATGCCGCTGGTGTGGCCCTAAAAAAACAAAAAAAAACCAATACAAAACAGAAAGAGATCCTTAAATAATTGCTGCTAATAGGTTTGGTTTTGTGGTGGATTTAATATATTAGAAATAATTGTATTCAAATTTGAGAACAATTCAAGACTGACACGATTCCTTTGGTTTCTTTTCAAAAGAATGAGTAGTTTGCTTCCTAGAAAATTTATATTTTTCTTACATTGGTGGAATTTTAGATTATACTTGATATTTAGCTATGAGCCTATCCCTGGTGCCATGATCTTCATGGCCAATATGGACAAATTAAGCCTATTGTTTAATTACTCTCGAGTTACAAATTTAGAGGAATTCATGTCTTGATAATAGGATGGTCTTACTTTCTGATTTTGGCTCGCAGTGGTCAAGCCAGACCTTGGTCTGAAGCTTGTAGTCTTGATGAGTTTCTCTGTTTTTCTGCTGATTTATGTTTTTCTTCCTTTTGAGACCAGTGATCTCTGACCCCTGGTTCACAAAGTTAGGTTCTAGTTCTTGCATCTAACACCAGCTCCTGACTTATAGTTATTTCTCTGCATAAACTGGGTAATACTTACTGAAGGTGGAAAAAATTGAGAATAAATTTGCTTCTGGTCAAGCCCATGATGCTTCCTTTTCAGAGGATCTTTACAAATAGATTTATTTATACGTTCGTATGTTAGGTAATTAACCTCATTAAGAGATCAAGAAATTCAATTTTTTTTTGTTTATGGATGGAAGAAACAGTGATATTTCAAAAATAAACACTTTATTTTTTTTCCTGAGTATTTCCAGTTTTTCCCCAATAGTCCTAGTCAGAAATGAGGAGAGCATTTTTAAAATAAGCTTTTTAATCTAAGAATAGTTTTAGATATATGGAAGATTTGGAAAAGCATTATAGAGAATACCTCTGTATCTGGCACCCACCTTCCCCTATTGTTAGCAATACTCTGGTGTAATAATTATAGCTAATGAACCAATATGGAGATGTTATTATTAACTAAAGTCTGTACTCTATTTGGATTTCCTTAGGTTCACCCTAACGTTCTTTTTCTGTCCTACGATCCCATGAGGATGCCACATTACATTTATTTATTTATTTTCTTTCTTTTTGTTTCCTTTTTAGGGCTATACATGCTGCATATGGAAGTTCCTGGGCTAGGGGTCGAATCGGAGCTGGAGCGGCTGGCCTATGCCACAATCACAACAACACTGGATCTGAGCCGCATCTGCAGCCTATGCTGCAGCTTTCGGCACTTCCGGATCCTTAACCCACTGAAGGAGGCCGGGGATCAAACACGCCTCCTCAAGGAGACTATGTTGAGTTCTTAACCCACTGATCCACAGCGGGAACTCCCCTCATTGCATTTAGTCCTTGCATCTCCTTAGGATATGCTAGGCAGTGACAGTCTCTCAGAATTTCCTGTTTTTGAGGATTTTGGCAGTTTTGATGAATATTGGTCAGATGTTTTGTAGACCAGTTTGGGTTGGTCTGACATTTTCCTCCTGACTAGATTGGAGTTACAGGTCTTTAGGAAGAATAAAAGTGCCATTTTCAACACATATTGTGTATATTCTATTAAAATCACTTACGGTTATCGCCATGTTTATCACCTGGCTAAGACAGAGTTTCTCTAGTTTCTCCACTGTAAAATTACTCTTTGTTCTCCCTTTCAATACTGTACCCTTTTGGAAGCACAGTGTACATCCTGCACTTAAGGGATAGGGAGTTATGTTCCACTTCCTTGAAGGTGGAGTATCTGTGTAAATTATTAGAAACTTCTCTGCATGAGAGATTTGACTATTCTTTTCCTGATATTTATTTAATATTATATCGGACTCAGAATACTTATTCTATACTTTGGGTTTTAATCTAGTATTACGTTACTGTATTGCTCAAGTTGTTCCAGTTTGGCCATTGGGTGCTCTTCCAATTGGCTTCTATGTCCCCTTGACATAATCTGTTCATTGTGCGTTTCTGTTTTTTTGTGTACTTCCTTGCTTTCTAATGCCACAGGGTGCTTCAGGCTTACTTTTTATTCCTGGCTTCTACCCTAGAATCATTCTTTTCACCAGAGTCCTGATTCTTTTTATGGAGGATGATATTAGAAACTATAATCTGGGTTTAGAGTGGTGGAACACACTTTTGACATTGATAAATTCCCTCTAATCAGCTAATACCTATATGAAATTATACTAATATCACTATGAATTGTTATCTTTTCTGTGATGAGATAGTATAATTTTTTGCATATATATATGTATTATATATATAAATAGGTGCTTTAAATATTTTAATAAGACAATTCAGGTTAAAAAAAAGTAAAGAAACTAATGAAATAGACTTCCTGTCTATTCCAATCCATCTTAAGATATAAGACTTTTCAGGTAATACTACCATCTTCCCTTGACAAAGGTAACAGTGATCTTAAATTTTTATATTTTACTAACTTTGCATGCAGTCTTAAACAGTATGTCGTTTTGTTTTTTATATTTTTAACTTTAGATAAATGTTCACATACCGTATAGTTTCACCCTTTTTTCTGTTTGACTATATATTTCTGATATTTTTCCATGTTGTTATTAGTTTATTCATTTTCATTGCTATAATTCAATTTATGAAAATAATATGATTTTTTTCATTTATTCTCTTTTTGATGATGCTCATTAAGATTGTTTCTGATTCTTTGTATTAATACAAATACTATATGTAGTGAAGACAAATTCTTTTGATGTGTTGAAGGTTTTTGATTTGTAGGCACAGCTCGGTTTCTCTCCCTGTCCCCCTCCCCCAGCTCTGTTGCAGATATAGCTTTGACCCTCATCCACCCAGATTGTTCTGTTCCCTGGACCGGCCTTAGGGAAAAATTCTTATTTTGAATGAGCATACCAAAGTATTTCCTCATTGTTGCTATTATTAAGCATATTGCAATGTTGATAATGCATTACTGACTTCATGATTTCTACGTTATTCTGATCTAAGTAGTCTTGTTTAATGAGATCCTTGGTATTGATTTTTTTTTCATTCAAATATACAGATAAAATGGAGGTTATGTCTGTCTTGACAGTTAAATTGCTTACCTTGTTGCAGGGTTTTTCAAGCTGCCAATAAAAACCCATTAATTTGTAATAAAATCTTATTAGTGGGTTACACATACACTTAACAGTTTGTCCTCATTAATTGTGGATTCTGTATTTGCACATTTGCCTACTTCCTAAAATTTATCTGTAGCCCCCAAACCAATACTAGAAGCTGTTTTTGCAATCATTTGCAAACATGCAGACAGCATCAAAAAGTTCAAATCTTCTGATTCACATATTCCCAGCTGAGGTCAAACAAAGCAACATTAAACCTTTGTAGTCCATTTTTTTGTTTCAGCTCTTATACTGTAAACAATTGTTCTTTTTTGCAACCTATTTAGTGCCATGTCTTTTTTTGCATTTTTGTTGGTGATTTTGATGTTTCTAATGGTCCCCAAGCCTAGTGTTGAAGTGCTATCTAGTATTCCTGATGAAAGAAGGCTGTGGTTTGCCTTATGGAGAAAATATGTCAGATAAACTCTGTCTAAGCATGAGTCGTGGTGCTGTCTGCCACAAGTTCAGTGTTAATGGATCAACAATACATGTTAAATGAGGTGTCTTTTAACACCTAATCATACATAAAATAAGGTTGTATACTGATTGGTTGACAAAAATATTGTGACCAAGGGGACTTAATGTTACGTTTTCCCTGGAAGCAGTGGTTTAGTGTTCACTAATTCAGTGTTCTCAGTAACCTTATAGACTACTTTACAGAATCGACTATATAGTTTATAATATTTCACATTATAGTTAAAAGTTCTACTATGTGATATTTTGTTTCATATGTATGTATCTTTGTGGGTACATATGTCTATGGGGCCTGAGTAATTAAATTATGTAAAATAGATTTCTTACTCTTGGTCATGGTAGAATGTATCAAGTTACTGATCTGTGATATTTTGGGTGATAGAATTTAAGTTTTCCAGAACAGAAGATTGTGCACATCAGTGAAACTAGAGGTCAGCTAGGTTGATTCATATAAATCATTTAGCATTGCAAAGTTCTAAATAATTTTCTGTATATAATAGCTCCCTTTTCAAGAGATCCAGGAAAATTGTTAAATCTACCAACTGTCCTCAATTCAGCTAAATTTCTTTGGGACCTTCAGCAACTCAGGCTGGTGTGTCTTAAAGCTTCTAGATTTCTTGTTTTTTTTTTGGGTTTTTGTCTTTTTTTTTAGGGATGCACCTGCTGCATATGAAGGGGTCGAATGGGAACTGTAGCTGCTGGCCTGCGACCTACACCATAGCTCATGGCAATGCTGGAACCCACGTCCTTGAGGATATTAGTCGGATTTGTTTCTGCTGAGCCATGACAGGAACTCCAAAGTTTCTAAATTTCTTAAGTATCAGGGTCACACCAGGATTTCACTGCAGGTCTGCAGTGTCAAAGGGATATACAGTACTCTTGGAAGGAGCTAGAAAGAGTCTTTCCACTTGGTTACTTGTGCATGGATACAACCCTGGAAAAACACAGTCAAGGAAAAGAGAATGGGAAGATTATATGAGCTTCTTAGAAAATTGTCTATTTGATGTTGATGGTTGGCAGTGCTCTGGTGAGATTGCTAGTGAGTGTTTGGAGAATATCAAATGTTATTCATTTCAACAGTTGAAATCAGTGAAACAAATTATTCATTCTTTGGATCTCATCATTGAATCTCATGTTTCCTTATTATCTCCTCTTTAATATCCAATACTAATATTCATTAAAAGAGGTTTTGTTGTAAACCATTACAAAAGAAAATCTAATGTCTTTTTGTTGCTCTAATAAAGACAGAAAAATAATCTGTAAAACTGGCATTGTGGATGTAATGGGAACAGACATGACTTGAAATTTGTATGTGATCAGTTGCGTACTATTACATTACCTAGACTTGCTTTATTCAGAATGTGTTTCAGCCCATCAGAAAAGCAATGCCAAAATATTAACAGTGCAAGCTTTTGCAGGCTTGTTTCATTGTGTTACACTGTATCAACTTTGGCTTCATCTTTAAAGTTTAGTTTTTATGTTTCTTCTTAGGTAGAAAATTCTTTCCCTGGAGGGATGTCATTCACACCATCAGTGAGTAGGTGCTAAGGGATGCAGTGGACTCTCTAAGTTATATTAGCCAGTTTTATTGTTCTTTCTGCAGAAATTCCTGCCCATCCTCTGGTGCTGATTGGCCCTTGATGAGCTTTGGTTCTTAATTTGGTCTTCACTAAGATTGGGGAAAAGTCCATTGTAATGCTGTCCTAACATTAGATTGTAGTCCACATAGTCCTTCCAGTCTAGAAAAAAACAAACAAACAAACAAACAAAAAAAACCCACTGAGCTTCTCTTAAAACCAATTTCCTCATGGGAAGGTTCCAAGTGATTTCCATAGACCTACACTTGGGTGTCCCAGTTCTTTAGGGAGGTAAATCTTTCTGAGTCAGTGGCCCTTGTTAAAGGTTGTGTATTTCAAGCAAATGCCTCTCATTCTAAAGAAATGTGGCCAAAGAATGATTTTGAAATAACCGTTTTTAACTCTTGCTGCCTGGCTGCTTTACTTACCAGGTGGCTTAAATGTGTTGCTGTGTCACTGTTGTGCATTGACTCAGCTAGACTCTGACCTTAGATTTACCTCAAAGCACTCATGCCAAAGGAAATAGTAAAGTAGGAGCTAGAGCAAACAAATAGGCCCACATGTCTTATATGTTTACTATAATCACCTGCTCAAATGGAGGCACTGTTGGTGCAATTAGGGATTCTTTCTGCATTAATGAAAAAGATATGTCTGATGCTATCTAATAGCAAAAGTAATTCTGGCTAGGAAAAGTGGTTGCTTTAGGCAGGCAAACTGGATGGCTAGGATAAAGGGGGAAGGAGGAAGAAGGGAGACTTACACCACTGAATACACTTTTGGACTTTGTACAATGTGTATGTATTATCTATTCAAAAATAGAAAATATAAAACTATAACTATAAATAAAGACAGAAGGGGATGAAAAAAGTAATTATGCTTAATTACTTTGACTAAAAAGGAAGCTTGAGCCTACTGGTTTTTAGGAGATCTTCTTCTGTTGTTATTGTGGTTTGGTTTATGACGTGTTTGCAGCTTTTTCAGAACTTAAGATAAACCTCGGTGTGGATACTTGGATGAACTTTTCTTCAAATTCAGCTTAAGACAAGAACTCTACTCTTGCTCACATGCAACATTAAGGCATGTGCCATTTTGTGTCTGAGGTTTCTTTTGGACATTTATTATGTAATCAGAGTCAAGAGCATACCAAATGTTATCATTTAGAATTAATGTATATCTTTCTTCCCCTTTTTACAAATAAGAAAGCTGATGCTGAGAGGCACACTAAGAAACATTCAAAGTTACACAGGCCTGCAAGAGCTGGGTGTGATGCCACATCCGTGACTCTTTCTGCAATATAGTTGTATTTGGCGACTTACTTGAATAGAGAATAGTAGATGCGATTTGGTGATGCAGGCATGCTTAAAGGCAGAATTTGTTGTCAGTATCACGAAAGCCCAAATATTATTTGTGATAAAGTATTTAAGTTAATAAAAAGTCATAATGAAGATAATGGGACAATGTAAAATATAGTCCATCATCATTTTACCACTGGAGTGGAAATTAATATGGGGATGGACAGATTTTATGCAGTGATGAACATCCTTATATTCTTGCATCCAGTGTGAAAATTACTAATTTTTCTTTATTTATCCATGAGTATTTGCGCTTTTGTCCCCAGGAAAGTGGGGATAGAAACAACAAGACCCATCCAAGAGTACAGGCTAGATGGCCTGTTCTTCTAAGACCTCCACAGAGCAGGCTATCGGGGAAATACCATTTTATAATGAGTTTTAGGTGATTAAAATCTGAAAGATCTTGTGAGAGTGGATCAAGAAACACTTGGGAGAAGGAAATTGTGTTGTTCTGATGTAGATGCCAGTTTTTAGGAAATGGAATCCTACCCAGAAGGGGAGTAAGCCACTCCAAGGAGGATTCTCAGCATTTGAGTTGTACTAGGTTGTGCTTAAGAATGGGGCTGTGGTTGAACCAGAAGTGACTTGAATTATCCATTTTTACTTGTATTTTGCAAGAACCTCTGAAGTCAGCTTCCTGACCCTATGCTCTTGTCACTGCAACCCACATGCATGTGACTGCCAGAATACACTTTAAGAAATGCATTTCTGCCTTAGTCAGTATTACTTAAAGTCCTTTAACGGCTCCTCATTGCTTTTGGTATAAAGTTAAAATTCCTTAATGAGACTTGCAAAGTCCTTCCTTAACTGCCAGCATCCCAGTCCCATTGTCCTTCATTCACCATCAAGCCTGTAAGTCTTGGCCTCTCAGAACTGCATGGAATGCCTTGAACATACTATGGTTTATCATGTCTCCTAAACCTGGTTACCTGCAATTGTAAGATGCCTCCTCTTCCTTTAAAAAAAAATCCATTTCCTAGTTGTGTATGATGTTTCAGTTCAAGCACTATTTCATCTATTATTTTTTCATCAAGCATTATTGTCACTGGAGATATAAAGATGGTCAGTGCTCTGGAGGAGCTTTTGGGTATGGGTGACAGGTATGTAAACAATTAGATGAACTCATTATAGACGTGTGCAGGTCATGGTAAGGTAAAGAAGAGGAACAGAAATATTCTTTGTTCCCTCAGTGATGTCGGAGGTCCTCACTTAGTTACGTGCACTTGAAATGTGGAAATATCTTTAGTTCTCATACTTATTAGCTGTTCCATCAGCAAATTTGCAGGTAAACATTATTACTTTTACTTAATCACTGTAAAAAAGTTTTCAGAAAGGTTGAATAACTTTCCTAATATTCATTGAGTTAGAGGCATAAGCAGAAAAATAAGTCCCTATTAGTGATACTTGTAGCTTT
This sequence comes from Catagonus wagneri, assembly GCA_004024745.2. NCBI lineage: Eukaryota > Metazoa > Chordata > Mammalia > Artiodactyla > Tayassuidae > Catagonus > Catagonus wagneri. The sequence continues at coordinate 16,909,742 of PVHT020000166.1, forward strand.
CTGTTTATCAATCTTTCTGTTATCCTAACATTCTCATGAGTTTCAGTTACAAATTTGTTTTTTACTGTAACAAATCAAATACTTTAAAACTTAGGCATTGTGGAACAAGTTCAGATAATGAAGTGCCAACTGGATTTTGGCACCATTCCTTGCATATTTGTCATCAAGAGTCAAAAGTAATAGGGAAGAAGTCAGGCAGATGAAAGCAGTTTGCTTTCACAGGAACAGAATTGATGTTGTACAGTCAGTGCTGTGGAATTCGGAATTCTGCCACTACAACTACCACTACCATCCTTTCTAATCAGTTTCTGCAGATACGTTGGGTTGATTTAACATCCGGAAATCCTCTACTACAATGAAACTCAACATTTTTGCTTTAGTCTACGATGTTTAGTCATAGCTCATGTTTATTCTTTTTACGTTCAGCAGCTATTATACATGGCTTGTCATTGAATTACTTTCAATTACTGTTCCTTTATTGAGTTTTGCCAGGAAGCCTGCCCAGTCTTTTGACCAACTAGTATAGTATTAGGAGGCATTTTGGAAAGAATGCTGTACTTGTTTTTATAAGTGTTTTCAAAGTCAAAATTTTAACCCACATTCTTTTTGCCTCTCTGGTTTAACTGACTTTAGTAAAAGATGATTCTTTTTAAAGGCAATTTCTGTTATGTTTAACTACCAAGTTAAGCTTTTTTAGATTTTAGTTGGAGTAACTATCACTTTTCTCAATTTCTTAGACATAATTAAGCAGAGCATATTTTATAGCTATTTGTGTGAACTTGAAGGGAGTTCATAATTTCTATTAGGGAAGAGTTCCTACTTGGCCTAAAGTAAAATGTAAAACATGTGTAGTACATTTGAGGTCTCTTTGGGCTAGGATGAGGTGTCCCCAAATAGGTGGCAGAGTCAATAGCTGTTATCTTCTTAGGCATAGTTTATTTCTTTCTGTTTCTACCTAATTCACACTTTCAGCCCCAGGTTGATAAAAGATTCCCCTAAGGATAGTGTTTTTTGATGTCAGCAGGTGGAGTTGTGGGCAGGCAACAAACAAAATTCAAAGATTATTTTTGCTTGTGGTAAGTTTTAGGTGATTTTGAAGATATTATAGCAGTTTCTATACCGTGGTAACTCATGCAGTTGTTCTAGTCTGTTTGTTGGTGACAGCATGGCAGAGGCCATGGACAGATTGCACTTCTGTGCCTTTTCCTGAATCGAAATGATTGGTCTCAAAATTGGGGAGTTTCTGCCATCTTCGGTGAAAGAGGCTAAGGAAAAAGGAAAAGTATTATAATGATGACAGACCATAGTCCCATTGTTCTTCTCTACCCACTGAAGAGCATGTTATAGTAATGGAGGTATTATTTCATGCTTGTCACACCGTGAAACAAAGATATAATAATGATATGGGTTCCAAATGGCAAGTTTCTCTCTGGTAAGTAAATAACTCTGAAAGCATTAACCCTTAAAGAAGCACAGAAGAGAAAAAAGCAAGAATGGAAATTTTCAGTTTGTCTAAGGTCATGTAGATGATTGCTTCAGAGTTTACTCTTCCTCCATTTGCTCTTTAACAGACTGAGACCCTCATTTGGGTGTCAGTTGGAGCAGTTCAGTGACAATTCTTCTGAAGAATGGATCCAGCACTTTTAGTTGTGATGTTACTATTAGAAGTCAGATCCCACCACAGAAATATACTCCAGTAAGGTATCAGAAGGAAAATAAATCCAAGAACTATTCTCTTATAATTAGCTGGATATTTTTGACTTGAAAGGATCAATATATTTTAGAAAATGCCCAACTTCCTCTTGAATAATTCACTGCTGAATGATAAAGTTGGTTCAGAAAAGTCTAAAGTTGCCATCTATATATGGGGTTGCTTTCACCCAAATGATGAGCAATAAAACAGAATAACTATTGCTTTAGATAACCAAACACAAAAGTTATTCATGGAAGTTCTCAGCAGTCACCATGGAAAAACAAACAAAACCCCCCCAAGACCACTGTTTGTATAACTCTTGACCAAGCACTGAAAAGTATGATGTGAAATCTTATTAAACACCTTGCAGATACGTATTAACATTCTTATTAATATTAACCTGATCTTGGTTCAGTAAACTTGTGCCACAGAGAAATACGACAACTGTGGAACATTTAAGCTCAGTAATTGGGTCACAAAAATACTTAAACAGAGACCTAAAGTAAAAAAAAATGTTTACCTTTATTTAAAAACAGAATTCTCAAGTGCCTCTCTGCTTTCTGATTTCATCCAGGACAAGAATGAAAATACTGAAATGTGGCAGGATTTCTAATAGAATGAAAGTCAAGAAACACTGAAAACACAGTCTTGAGATTTCTGGTTTAATTTCTAGGACAAAGATTCATTGTCAGTGTGTATCATCTCTGCCACATAGATACCTGGATCAACAAAAGCTGTTGACCTCTGTGGGGTCAGCTGGTGCTCCATTTTGGCTCTGATTTCACACTACTCATCCCATTTGTGTTCTGGGATGAGGCCAGCCTCTGTTTGCCACAATGGCTCCTAAGCATTCCCAGAGGAAGAACTGGAAAATATTTGAGATTTTTCTTCTATAGTTTCACATTAGTTTATTTTCAGAGCACTTATCATTTGTGTTTTGAGCCACATCTTGGGTAAAGAAATATGGAAGAAGCATTTAACAACTTTTTTCCCTGAAGAGCAATATCGTATTTGTGGTAGTATAGTGTTTTGTTTTGATTTGACACATGGCTTCTGTAAAAATTTCAGTCAGTCTTTCTCTTTGAATTCAAGCACCCAGTTCAAGGGAATAGAAACAAACACCAAAACATGAGGTTTTCATATTATGAATTTGGTTGCTTTTCACGTCAATCTTTTTAAAATGTCATTCAACTCATTATCCTATACCTATTATATGTAACACAAAAGAAGTTATGATTTTGTGAATTTACAAGAAAATTCATTAGCACTCTGGGTTTCACTTGGCACTATTTTTCACAAATTCCATTTCCTTTTCTTCTAACTTTACTTCATTCTTATGTGTAAACGTGGGAATAAGTTACAAAAGACAAACTTTTGTTAACAGTCAGTACTTTCATGTCACCTTGGCATATCCAATTCCTTGACATAAGACAAAGAAGAAGCTGCAAAGGAAAACAGAAATCGTTAAATTTGGTTAAGGGATGGTACCTGGTTCTCTGCTGTCCTCATTTGTTTTGGGCCAGAATGCACTGAACAGATGTTAGTATTTATTGATTTATTGCTAAAATTTGTGTCTGACTATGTTCTGACATATTACTATATTTTATGATACTTTACCATATATTCCATACCCATTTCTTTTTTAACATTCTCATAGCCATCACCCTATGTCAACTTTTAGCACCTTACACTTTAAAAATCAGCTATATCCTCCTCCTAACTGGAAATTGCGAACTTAGGTGAGTGTCCATGAGAAGAGTAGGATTAAGCTGGGAACAAGCTGATCTGAGAGAGACTAGGCTCAGCCAATAAAACTGCTTTTGGTGGTCAACTTAGTGTCTGTTGAACTTCAGGTTGAACCACCACTGCTGAGTGGCTCTATACCTATTACTTTTTTGCTACTTGCACTGTTGCCTCCCACAAGATTCCTCTAGTGATTCAGTCACTACACTGCAGTTTGGCAGGTAAGAACGACTGTTCTGTCATGGTCTACCTTAGCTTCTAGTCCTGTTTTTCACTGTCCCATTTGTATTTCTTCTGTTCTGCATGAGTTTTAAACAACCAGCACTTTATAACATGGGACTTCAGTTTTCCATGACCATTAACAGTGAAAATTATGGAAGAATATGGTTCATCTTGATACTTAGGTATCAGCCACCAAGGGAAATTGTTCTAATAATTTGTCCTCTATGTACAATGCTTATTCTGTCTTCAGAGATCCTCACCAGTTATATATGTATAAATGCAAATTGGTCTCTCTTATTATAATGGAAGGTGAGTTGTATTAAAGAATGCTTTTTATCTGGTGAATTATCAGAATGGATGAGGGGGTGTCTAGATAGATATGAAGTATCTACTAGGTCACATGACATCTTTTAGTGCCCTGGCTTTTTATGTTCTGCCACAATCCATTCGAAAGAGATAAAGTCAGCTCATGACACATCAATACTCAATTGCCATCTATTCCAGCTCTTGAGACTCTAAGACTTGATAAGGTTTACTTTTCTGGCCCAGAGGATATTGATCTGCCAATATCCCAGGATATTGATCTGACACGAAATGCTGATAAATCTTCAGTTACCTCTCCAAATTGGTTCTTTGCCCTTCTCTTCCCAGCTATGTTTCTCAAGAGCCTGACCTCTTTATGGACCGTACTACCTAAGCCCCCTTGCCTTAGAGTTTCTATTTGTAGTCAGCAATGCTGGAGATTAGCAGACAGGAGATAAGGAAAGATGGATTTTTATTTTCTCTGCTTCTCCTTGCCTGGTTTGGGTAGTGCCTATCTTCCTTTACCTAGAGTAATAGCTATTTTGATTCACTGGTGCTGCTCTTATGGCTCTAGATCTCACTGAGTAACATGATTCTCCCTTTTTTTTGTCTCATCTAGAGTGGAGAGAGTAAAAGCTTTCTATTGTAACTAGTCCTTTCATGTTTCATCATCTTTCATGGGTAACTTAATCTGAGCCACACTTCTGTAAATTGTTGTTACATCATTATATTTTTTTCAGTTAGTCATTTGACTGTACCGTCTATTTCTTGTGGGACCCCTGACTGTTAGATGGGTGTTGAGAAGACAGAAAGCATGTGTACTTGATATTAATAGGTCTTTGTCAATGTGACTGCCCTTTGGGGGATGGTGATGTGAAGGCCACAATGCAGGCCTCAAAATTATGTGTACGTACATCTTTTTTTAAAATTTATTTATTTATTTATTTTTAAAATGATTTTTATTTTTTCCATCATACATCTTAAGCAGATGGAAAAACAGGAACTGGGAGGAGAGGATTGCTTGAGGAATATGGAGAGTTAGGATTTCCTTTCTGAGGAGATGAAATATTAAGATGGGTACATTTGAATAGCCTTCTGCTATTCTGCTAAGTTAGTAATTTATTGAATGAGCACAGTGACAGGCAATAGAATAGGCACTGGAAAGGCTGGAGCAGAAGCTAAGCATGTGTGTGTGAATTAGCCAGTCCACCCAGGGAGTTCTTGGACTGCTTCCCTCCTTTGGGGGTAATGAATGTCTACCATACTGGAGTCAACTCGTGAATTAAGTGTAAAACTGCATAACTTTGGGAATTAGCTTTTTCCTCTACTGAGGCAGAAAAAGAGTGGTGGGCAAAGCTCTATAGTGGTAAGAGCGTTTTAGCTGAAGAGAATATGGAAGATTCAAAGGTCATTTCCGGTGGTGCTGTGGATTTTAGTGGCTTTGTGCTTTATAAGCTATGCTTTATAAGAAATGCCCATGGGTATGCGTTTAGTGAAGAATAATGACAGAAGATGCTGGAACTTTCTTCAGGAGCTGTAAGGCTATAGGAATAACAGAAAAAGTGAGACTAGTAAGAAGCTAAATCATGCTCATGTGCCCTCACTTTCTAGGAAGGCCTCCTTAGTGACATAGCAAGGGTGCGACATTCAAAGTTAAATTCAATCCAATATATAGGTTACGAGATTACTGCCGTAATCCACTGGCCATAATCTCTAACATATCTCTGTACCTTTAAAGTGATCAGATTGCAGAAAACTTAAGGCATTCAGTCACTGTGTGTGGACTCCAGTATTTTTGTCAAAAACATTGAACTACACAGCCAAATTTACGTGGAGAGTGTAGGAATTATCTGATAAATTATTCTGTGCCAGCAGGTAAATGGGATCATTCTGGACCCAAGTTGATTTTTTTTTTTTTGCCTATATTCAGCCAATCTGAATTGACTGTGTATGACAGACCAAAATTAACAAATCATAGGATTTTAGACAAGGGATTATCATTAGCAGAATGAAATGGGGCCATATTCAGGGAAATAATAAAATCCCTTGTGTTTTAGCTAGAGTTAAAAAGGAAGGGTGAAGAACAATATATATGTAACCTTTTTTTGACACTAAGTGCTTAAATAATGATTGAAAATTAGTGTTAAAAATAAAAGTTCCATGTTCTAAAATTTTAGGTCATAGAGAAAAATTAATAACAGTAAATATTCATTTTTTTATCTACATCAATAGAAATGACATGGTATAGATTCAGTTCACCAGATTTCTCTTCTGTATGTGTTGAGCAGAGATGATTTCAGACAAGTCTGCCTGTCTTTACTCTAAATTTCTACCTCTAAATTTCTCCAGTTCTATCCTACTCAATAACAAATCACACAGTCCACACTCACAGTGAACAAAGCTATTATTTAATGGAATCTTTCCACTGTGAAACACAATTATTTTAATTGGCTTAAAATAATGCTTAATGCTGAAAGTCAAGTACATGACCTCTGGCTTTGCTGGTGTTTAAGAAATCATACTCTTCATACTTTCCGGTGAGTCTCAGACCTGTCTCTGAAGAAGAGCCAAATGTAAATAAATTCATAGTGTTTAGATCAGAGTTTTGCCAATGTATATTATGTCTCATATAAGCCCTTATTATATAACTTCCTCCTTTGGGCTTTACAGAGTTCTTATTTGTTGACATTCAGGGTGTATCTAAAAAGTGTATCTTTGATTTATCCTACTCACCTAGGCAGAGTGCCCTGGACATTAGGGGATCTGGTTTATACTTAGTGGTTTATTTTTTTGTGGTTGTATATTTCCTACATTTTTTTTCATGTGCCCTTGGACTTCTTAGGGGAAGCCTGACAGCTCATTTTTATAAATCAACAAATAAGTAAGTAATACATCATGGATCAAAGGCCACAGCAGCAGCAGTGTAGAGAGAATTATGTTGTCCTAGGCACTTATGAACTTATAATGATGATATCCTTGGACCTAAGGCCTAACACATTTTTCATTAGAGCTATTAGATTCCATACAAGATCAACAATTACAAACACTCTAGTGAAGATGATTAAAATTAAACAGGCTTCTTTTACAAGCTTCAGAGTTTAGTATTCTTATGCTTCCCTCTTTGGCCTGAGTTATTTCTGTATTTCTGAATTCCCTTGTTTGACTTCCAAAAGCTACCTTATTAATGTTTCTTAAACCCAGAGGCATAACTGAAGAAGAATGAAACTTGGAAGTTTTGAATTTTTAATGAACCTTTCAAGAGCCATGTCCAGCTTTGGAATTCTGTCCAGGAGCAAGCATGCCTGTCACTCTACTTGCTCCATGTCAAACTTTAGAACCTCTAGTCCAAGAAGGGATTATATATCTTGTTTAATCCACCACGTTTCCTTTGGGAAGAAAGGACTGAGCTTGGGAGGGAAGTATTCCTCTGGAGCTGCAACCTAAAATGTACCTGCTGCATATATAGATATTCACCTGCTGTATTTAACCGTGTCTCCTAGCCCCCAACACAGTGCCCTAGCACTAAGGAGGACTCAGACATTATTTGTAGAGTCTCTGAATGAATAAATACAATTTTTAAAACAAGGTAGAAAACCCTACTATTTAATAGGCTTTTTTAAAAAATAGGTAGTCTTAAATATCCAACTTACACATGTATCACCTATACTTCAAAGCAAAACAAAGGAGCATTTTATGAATAAATGAAAATAAAATATAGGAAGATTGGGAAAAAAGAGAGCCAAAGGGTAACAGAAGAAACAAGACTGTAACATTTTATTCTGATAACATGATTGAATATTTTGGTATGCTAGTTGCTTAGTATTCTGTCATGTTGTCTTGTTTTGACTCTTTCTTCCTGTTTTATGGTCAAGTATTGGGCAGACTTGAGCAAAGCTGTGATCACTGAAATTTGTTGTAAAATCATATGTCATTCCTTTCATCATTTCATTCCAAAAAGTTAGATCAGTAATATCGACAGCAATAAAAATAGCTCACACATTTTGAAGCCTTGCTCTGTCTGTGCCAGGCATGAGCCTAAGGGTACTCTATGCAGAATTGCACTGAGTCCTCATGAATACTCTATAAGGTAGGTGTCATGGTTTTTTCATTCTCCAGATGAGATGATTGTGATGAGGAGTTAAGTACCTTTGCCCGGGCTCACCCAGTACACATGTAGGAGATTTGACCCCAGGTAGCTTTTCCCCACATCTTCTTGCTGGGTGCCCAGTGTCTTCAGTGCATCCTGCTGGTACTCTCAACCCTCATCACAGTGCTCACCCTGAACGTGAAGCCTCAGGGGTCCTACAGTGTACCTGGATGGGCTTTCCTAATTTCATTCCCTTCAAAACTTGTTTTTTGTGTATTCTTCAGAACAAATCCTTGCTAATGGATTAAGCACCGATAATGAGTTGTTATTCCAAGGAATTAATTTATATGTTTAATAGAGGTTCCTTGAAGATTGTGCTTCACTCAAAGGAGTGACTACAGTATTGGGAATTTGAGACAGTTAGTAGATCTTTGGGGGAGGGGCACTAATTTAGTCCAGGCTGACTTTTCAGTGCCCTTCACATCACACTAAGAAAGCAGATGCCTTTTTGGCATATGTTCTGGGAAGATGTGATGAGGGAGAGAGTGTTGCATGTTCCTTAATTATTTATAAGTAATTCTAGTCAGTCTCATTCATATGTATGTACTCATTTCTCCTTTTGGCTATGAGAGCACCCAGGGAAGTTTGCCTGAATCCTTTGGGTTTTCTTAGAAAAGAGGGCAGTTTGACACCAGAAAAGAGAGACTGGATCACTCTTTTTGACTGACATTTGTGCTGATGCAGCAAGCAGACAAGCTTCTCTGCAGGTGGGTGTGTTCTAAATCAATTCACAATTCATCCTTTAGTGGTATTGTTTGTTGTGCTCTGTATATGTGGATGGAGAAAAGGAGAGAGAAGGGGAGAGAGAGACTCTGAATGAAACCTTGGATTAAACTTAGAATTGAGTTTGAATTTGTGCCTTTCTATGAAATATATGAGAAATAAAACTTTCAATCTTGAATTACCTGATTTCCAATCTCTATATAGTCAGAGTTGAAATCAGGAAATTCAAGATTGAAATTTTTATTATATATGTATATGTGTGTGGAAAATATATATACTATATACTTCCCAATAGTCATGATAGGAAGCTCAGAAAAAAAGTACAAATGGTGGAAAGAACAATGATCTTTGAGTTGGAAGGCCTGGGTTCCTTGACTCACCTGCTATATCTTATCTGTGAGAACTCCAGCAAGCTGACTCAGGAGACTCAGGAGACCCTCCCTCTTACTTTGGATATGCTATAATTTTATGATTCAGTGATTTAAATCTTTGCCACTTGTAAACCTTTACTTCAAGGACTTCACCATTTATCTTAGGTTGAGTTCTCAAGAAGCAGACCCTGAGACGAAGACTCCTATGCAAGTGTTTTTCAAAGGAAGTTCCACAGGGAAGTCCAGTAAATGAATGGGAAATAGGACAGGAAGAGTAGGAAGCAAAGCAAAGATCCATCTTAGGCAAAGTCTTACAGAATGTCTCTCAGCCTGATCCACAAGGGAGCTCTGAAGTGTTAACTGTGCCTCAGAGTTGTCATGACACAAGGCAAGGGAGCTGGGTTTTCTACCTCTGTCACTTGTTAAGGGCCACCTTATCTCCCTTGCTACCTTTCTGCCCAATTCCCTGTACTTCTGGTTTCTCCCAGGCATCAATTCAAAGGGACTCCAGTGGTCTGAGGGTAGTTCTCCAAAAAGGATGGGTGCTGGCTCCTGGAATTGAAAGCGTACTCAAAAGTGAATGGTGCGCGGACATGGCAGAATGGTTTCTGAGGAGAGCTGGGTGGGGTGCCATTCTGCTCCACCCTACCATGCGTTGTGAAAATGGCTAAGCTTGTGACATGGCTAAGTTACTGTCAACTTAAATTTACACAACAAGAAAAAAGATGGTAAACCAGATTTAGAAAGCAATCACTCTAGGAGTTCCCTGCTGCCTATTGGGCTAAGGATCTGGCATTGTCACTGCTCTGACTCGGGTTTGATCCCTGGCCTGGGAACTTTCACATGCTGCTGCTGTAGGCAAAAAAAAAAAAAAAAAAGGAAACAATAAAGTGAAATAAAGTAATAAAGAAAGAAAGAATGAAGAGAAAGCAGCCATACTCTTTCCAGTTAAGCTAAATGCACTTATCAAAACAAAGCAGTTCTTATCCTCAAATCTGATTGCTAACAAAGTTTCAGGAGATATGGGAAAGGGACAAGAGCATCTAATACAACACAGAACTTAGATTCCCTTTGAGGTCAGTATAATATTTTTTATGTAAGGCAGAGACAGCCTTGGGTCAAAGGTTGTCTCCTCTGTGTACATGGTATCTTATAAATTAGAATACTCTAAAAAGTAATCATGTGAAGGGTAAAAATCAACGACAAAAAAGTAACTGGGAGGATATGTGCATATTCAAATATTCTTAAAAGCAAAGATATTTATGTTCCATTTTTAGGCAATGGTTTTATCCTCAGACATACTTTTTTTTTTTAATGAGTTACTCATTTTCTTTCAAAACACCTACATACTTAAAATGTTTTCCTTATGAATCAATTTTTTATTTGACAGAAGTGAAGATACTTGTGCCCATAAAAAATGCCATGTGTTTTTGAAGTGTTAGAAAAAACAGCTCTTTGGCACTAAACAAAGCTGAGGCAGGAACGTAGGAGAGCAGCTGCAGAATGGCAGAAAAAATGTAAGATAATGAGACATGTGAGAGAATGTATAATTTAATGTGAGGCTTGAAGCAAATGGCGGGAGGAGGAACATAAATGAGAAAACAGTTAAAAATAGTGACTAAAATGACTTTAAATCCAATAAAACATAAAATGAATCAATTAGTGCTTAAATGATGTAGAAGAGGCATGATGCTGTGAAAGAATCTGGAAAAGGCTGACAGATTTTCAGTCTATGAATTTAAATTCATAGGACCAACAATTTCTCTGCTTAGAGAGATTTATCTGCTATTTTTTTTTGTCTTTTACTAGTTGACAAAATGACTTCCTTTCTTTTCCACTTTCTAAGATGTGAATCAATCTGTTATAAAAGCCTCAGTTTTCAGTTTTCTGAAAACATTCCACAAGATGTATGGTAAAATGTGTTCAAGTTTTAAAATTCTTGTAACTCCCTCTAAACTGTGGTTCTCTCTGTGTATGGATAGTAGAGGTGCTTCATAAGAACTGACCATTGTATGAGATTGATGGAATTCTGAGCAATGATGGCAAGTAGCACGTGGCTTCCCATGATGCCTGTTTACTTCTTTCTGGTTTTTAATTATATTGTCCCTGAGCCTGAGTGTTAGATCCTGTAACAATAACATACAGAGTCCTTGCAGTGAGTGCTTATTCCAAGAGAAGTTATGGAAAGCTTTTAAGAAGCTGAAAGCTTTTAAGAACAGGCTAGCTCTATCTGTCTTCCTGGAAGCTTCTGTTCATGGAAGTTGAGGCTTGGATGATTTCTTGAAACCCTTCTTGTTTGTAGGAAAATAGGATATTCTCCATACCGAGTGCTCACTCAATGTTGATCGAATGCATGAAGGGATAAAATACTGTGAAAATAAGTTTCATGGGTGGTTATGCTTACGAAATGACATTTTCACCTTAGAATGTCAATCAGAAATCTTTTATTTTAACTAAAGTCCGGTCTAGCAAACATAGTTCTCACTCTTAGTTTTTTAAATTTTCAAAATTGTAAACATCAGTTTATCTTTTAAAAGGTGTAAGTTTTTAAGGGGTTGTTTATCAAATTTTCTTCAGTTTTCCTCCAGATTGATAGTATGAATAATAATCAATTTAGCACTGAGGGAATATGATAGATAAATGTCTCTAAGAGATTTGAAAATGTTCTCATATTATCTCTTTCATTGAAAGAATATGCCTTATGGAGAAGTCTGTATCAGAATTTTGTGACCAGCTATTCCTATCCATTTGTATTGAGGTACTATTTCTAAAATATGGTCTGTGGACCCACTACCTTAGAATCACCTTAAATACTTGTAAAAGTTTGGATTCCTGGGTTCCAAAACAAACCAATGAAATAGAATTTTAGGGCCCTGGACTCTGAAATCTTCATGCTTCCAAGGCAGTTCTTATGAAAAGTTGACAACCACTGGCCTAAAGGGCAGAGTGTACCTCAGACAGAATAGTGCAGTAGGCTTTGTCTTCAGAGATGTTTGACTCTTCCACCCCATTCCTCCCTTGATTTCAGCACCTCTGGTGGTTATTTTGTTCCCCCGTAATGTATTTTATAATGTGTTTACACTAATGCATCAATGACTTGATTTGTTGCTCATCTTAGATATTTTAAAAATATGCCTGCTGAGGATAGTAAGGTAAGGTCTAAAAGTGACTGACCGTCTAATGATGGACTTTTAGCCTCTGGAACAAAGGGGTTGTTTTCAGGGAGGGCAAGCCTCCTCAGCAACCATCACATCACTAATGCGACAGACAACCATTCACCTACTTACCAGGTAATCCTTTTAAAATCACTTCATCCACAGTCCCTGGAAGCAAGAGGCTGAGTAGAGATGAGACAAACCAATTGGAATATTTGTTTCCCACTTTAAAAGTATTTAATTAGGGAAAATTCTTTTCCTGCCACAGATGAAAACTTGTGCAGTTCCATGACATTTTTGTCCTTTAAAGTGAAAAAAATACATTCTCAATGGATTCATTCACAGTGTCTAGTTTCATGTAATAATCAAAAGTTTGATTTAAAAAACAATCTTCCTTTTTCCCCAGCTAGGCTTTGTTTTGCTTTGGGATGTCTGTTCACAGTGGCCTTTCTCCTTTTTTCCCCATCCGTCATTTCTCTTCCTCCCCTAGGTTGATAACTACCATTTATTATCCTTCCAGTATTGAACTAAGGGGTCACAGAAGTGTAAGAGGGACAGGAAAGTTCTTACCTGATTGTTACTACTGAGGATGGTTTGACATTCTTCTGTCAGTTCTTCAGAAACTGTCACCTGGCACATTTGATGGCATATTTGTGATATATATATGGTGATGCATTTTTCTTAAGTTGGTCCATGTTTTTCTCACCTCCCTCCTCCTTTCCCTCCCATCTTTTCTTTTCTTTCTTTTTTAACCTTTTTTTCTTTGCTGGATCACTCCACACAGATTAAGTTGTGATTTTCTTAAGTAGTTTTTAAAAATGGCTTCAAATCAAATCAGAGTTTCCCTTCCTTTTGTGTCAACATGCATGCCTCTTTTCCTTCAGCAAGTCCTGGGAATACAGGCAGATTACGTAGTATAGCTGCACCCTCTCTTTGCTTGGACTGATAGCCAGCTGTTTCAGTTACCTATTGCTGGGTAACAAACGACTCACACAGTGGCTCAAAATAACCATGATTTATTATTTCTAGTGGTTCTTGAGTTGATTGGGTGGTTCTTTGCCTGTTTTACCTGGGTTTATTCATGAGCTGCATTCAGCTGGAGGAGTAGCTGGGCTGGAAGACACAAGGTGGCTTCATTCATATATCTAACAGTTGGTGCTAGCTTTTGCCTGGGGTGTCTCTCTTTCTCTCGACCCACCTTATCCTTCCACAAGTGTCTATCAGCAGGTAAAATTGACTTTCTAAGTGGTAGGCTCAGTACAGTGCCTCAAGAAACAACAGTAGAAGCTGCAGAGCCTTTTAAGGCTTGGGCTTCTAGGTCATATAACATCAGTGTTGTATTTTATTCATCAAAGCAGGTCCAGAGTCCAGCTCAGATTCAAGAGGTAAGGAAGTAGATGCCACACCTTGGTGGAGGAAATGACAAAATAGCTTAAATATCATGATGAGAGAAATTTGTGGTGTTATTTTGTGTACCACATCGGTTTTTTAGAGTTTTTTCAGAGTGATGTCAAATACCAGTTCACAGAGTTCCCTTTGTGGCTTAGCAGGTTATAGCCTCAGTCAGTATCCATGAGGATGTAGGCTCCATCCCTGGCCTTGCTAAGTGGGTTAAGGATCTGGCATTGCTGTGAGCTATGGCGTAGGTTGCAGACACAGCTCAGATCCCACGTTGCTGTGGCCAGTTCACTGTTTCTCTGTAACTGCAGAAAACATATCAAACTGAATGGTTCCACTGAAGAAAATTTCTCATCGTGGGCTTAAGGGCAGAAAAAAACAAGGTACAGGAGGTCACACAGAACCATTTATTCCAAAGAAATCCTCCTTATAAACATTTTCCTAATTTCAGATACCTTCATTCTTTTACATCATCAGCATGGATAAGCATCAAGTAACACGTTTATGGATGACTTCTTTGTAAATTTTTTATGTGATCTCATACTTCCTTTGAACTGCAATATTTACTGTATTTTGGTATCTTATCCCAAATTTTATGTTAACATTTCCTTGTACTTATTTGAAAAAGAGTTCCAAAGTGAGCTTCTCTGAACCTCTGAGCAAACAATAACTACTAGTGCAGCTTTGGAGTCATATGGGCCAGAGTTTGATTTACAGATTTATCACTTAACTTCTCTCTGACTTTTACATGATAACCTCTGCAAGGGTCTACTAAGTCATCCTCTCGTGAGGCTTAAGCTTGTTTTGACAATTCCATTCCTCTTTGCCAATGATTTGTCTACAGCACCGTGTGACCTGGTTCTGGCTAATCGCATGTGAGATGAAGTTTGATATGAGTTTCCAAGGAAGCTAGGAAAGATGAAGGCTTTTTTTTTACCTTCTTTCTTTCTTTTCTTAGTTTGGATGCTCCTATGTGAAGATATGATACCTAGAGCTAAGGTAGTCATCTTGTGATCAACAGGAGATAAGCCCAAGGGCAAAAGGCCATTTCACTGAGAACAGTGGAAAAGTGAGACTGGCAGAAGATCCTGGCTAAGCCACCAAAGTAACCTGAAAATGCTATTTCCAGCATGCTTATTATGTGAGAGAGATAAATGCCATTATAATTTTGTTGAATTTGGTTGAATATTTTACTTGCAGCCTAAAGCATACAGGATACATTTCCATGCAGCAAGTATTTATTGAGCACCTATTAAATGCAAGTCCCTAAAAGAAATCTTCACCATCTCTGGGCCTGAATACCAGGAATTAGCCTAATATGGGGAAAACCAGGTGGGAAAGTTTAAAGAACACAAGTACTAGATACACAGATAAGCCCACCTCTGCCACTTAATCATCAGGTGATTTGGGGTAGGTGCCTTTTCAGAGGCAAGTTTCCACAGCTCTCAAATGCAGTTGTGTGGACCTGGCAAGGCTGTGACAAGAATGATATACAAAATTAAATGAGATAATAATGTCTGTGAATTCTATGTCAAGATTGTATCTTAACCAGCCTTTTTAACATGTCAGTGAAGTGTTTGGGCTGGGTTAATTTTGCTGAAGACTGGTGAAGGAGGACAGATTTCCTCTGAAAGGCAATCTGTAGTCTTTGGAATAAAAAGATAGCCAAACCAAGCCTGTCTGGGAAAGTCTTTATCTCAAGTGCAAAGTTAAGGGCCATAGGCAGCTCTAGTTGATGATAAGAGTCATAGGTAGGAATGAAGGGGCTGTTTGGGAACTAGTGTGGATAAGGTTTTAGGAAGATGGCTGCAAACAACCTCAGGGTGTCTCTGACCTGCCTGAATGTATGGGTATAGAAAGCCTGCAAGACAAATGTAGAGTTTTCAAGTATGCAGGGTGATTTAAACAGAGACACTTAACAAGCTTCTCTTGGAACTAATCCAAATGTCAGAAAATCTTTCTTCTGCCTTCTCTCCATTGTTGGAAAAAAATCTCTACAGGGAAGGAGGAGCATGTTCTGGGAATCAAGCAAGAAGGAAGAATAGAGTTCATGCCCAGGTAGAGCAGAGTTAGTCTGTGGATGGAAGGGAAATGTCTGCCTGCAAAGAACTGACCCGAAAGACTTGGGTGTCAGAGATTAGTAGGAATCTCTGTAAGATGGCTCCATGGAAAAAGATTCTGAGCTAGAGATATGCATGCAGAAGTTTCACTGGGAGCACTCTCAGGAACACTATCTGCAAAGGAGTGAGGGAAGCAGGATTTGTAAGGGGAGGAGATGAACTTCAGCTTGGTGGCAGCAAAGGCCCTTAGTCAAGCCAGGCAGAGCCCTGGAACTGGGAGCACCCTTGAGAAAAGGGGGTCGCCTTTAAACAAGCACTGGATGCAAGCTATCTGAAGAGGGAATATGGCCTTGGGCAAGGCAGCTTTCTTTGGCTCGGTATAATTCTCAGGGAGGAACACTGGGAACCAGTATTCCGCACAGCTAGAAGAAGGAGTGAGTTGGTCTTGAGGGGGAGACCTGGTACCTCTTAGCATTCAGTATAAACCCAAGTCTCACCTCCTGCTAACCAATGTGAACCAATACAAGGACTTCATAACTACTCTCAGCCAGACTGCCTTAAACCATGTGAATTTGTATGTAGTTGTTGATTAAGAAAATGTTCATAATATTTTTGTGTGCAAGTTCTCGAGTACTTGGCCTCTGTCTGCAACTCTAATCTTTTACTGTTTTAGGAAGTTATTCTGCCCCAGACCCGACCCCAAGGAAGCTCCCCACCCCCAGTCAGCTCCTAGGAAAGGGAAAAGCAAGAACTCTATGCTGTGTGCTACAATAAGAGTTGTGCTCATATTTAGAGCTCTGGTTTAGAGGCACATATCCACTGATATCAGTCAGACAGCGGGCCAGGGGTTGGGGAGTGATGGATATTCAACCTTGCCCTACCTATAAGTAGGGAAAATTTCTCACTGCTTCTTAGTAGACCCTACTCCTTATTAAAGTAGTGAAGCTTGGCCTTCACAAATGTGTGATTTTGAGGCACATTTGCAGAATGGCCTAAATTCTTCACATTATTACATGTAAGATAAGATACTTTATCTTTAAAAGGTATGTATTAAAATCTCAGTTCAAATTCTTTCCCTCTCTTCCATCTGTCACAGTAATAATCAGCAATGCAACATATAATACACTTGGTCTCTCAGGTTGATAGTAAGACTTATTTTGATGTTAGCACCTGAGAAAAACATTTAATGAGTGACTACTATATGTCCTATAGTAAACACTTTCTATGCATTTTTTTCTTTTAATCTGGGCATCAGCTCTCTCATTTAGATACAGTTACACCCCTATTTGACATATGATGTTATTGAAATGTGGAGATGAGGTGATTTGCCCAAGCTTCTGCAGCTACTAATTGGTAGAACAATAGTTGGAACTCAGGTAGTTGAATGTCAAAGTTTGAGAATTTTTTTTTTCTTCTATAGCACACTGATGAATACCCAGCCCAATCCCCAAAAGTATAATGAGCAGGATATGAGTAAACATTCTGAAATTTAGAAAATAGAATGCTATTAAACTTAAGGAAATTAAAATAAGGAAATATTTTTAAGATTTTTTTCTTTTTTTTAAAGTGCATAGATTGGTATTTGAAGATCATTCACATATCAGCTGCTTCCCATTTCCAGTGTAGTTTGATATCATGGGTAATTGCTCAGTGCAGACCCTCTGTCTGAAGCAGATCAGGATCCTAATAGCAATAACCTTTAAATCAAGTCAGTTTGCTCCAAATGTTCTGAACATAGCCCAAAGCCAGAAAAGTTCGCAGCTCTACATTAAAATGTTAGAAAAAGATCACATTGCAGCAGCTGCTTATGTGGATTACCTAGTCTAGCCATTCTGCTAAGACTTAAAAAAAAAACCTGTCTGAGTTGTAGGAAGAAAAAAAAGGCCAGCCTCTAAAATATCAAGTTGGTGCTTGTTGGTAGAGCTGTGATTTCCCATTTGTTGCCCAAGAAGAACTCAGGTGTATCTGAAATAAAAAGTGAAGATGTTTTTCCAGACTCTAAGGCACTGAAAGGTTTCATTTCTGTGCTTGCCCCCATCATGTCCTATGCTGTTTCCAGAACCATTAGCTTCCCCTGAAAACAATTTTTATTCCTTGAAATGTTTCACAGCAATCCAAAGCACATTAGGAATTCTCAGTTCTTTCTCACAGCCATTTTATGCAGCTTCCTTTAATGCTTCACAAATGGACTCACCCTCAACCGATATCTTCTGACTAAAGGCCAGTGATACTGTTACTAATGTGCATGCATGCGCATGCGTGCACACACCTGACCCTTTTGAAATTTAATACACCTTAAGATTTTTATCTTTAAACATCAAAGCATGATCTGTAAGGCATGGTATGAGTTCCATTTTATAGAAGAGGATACTGAAGTACAGTCTGGAAAAATTCTTACAGCAAGATTAGAAACTGTAGTGAGGCTTTTCAACTATCAGATTGGATATCTCTTCCTGAGCTCCTTATGTTCCCGTTTCTCTCCACAGTGCTACTTTTAGCATCATTAGTTTCTTGCCTTTCCTTGTTACTGTGGTTATTGCTGGTTTAATCATAGTCAGAAAAATCATGAAAATAGATCCTACAATGGAATATTTCTTTGTGTGGTGATGTTAAAGACCTGGTTTCTGACATCATTCATTTAATTCCAATATAATCATCTGGACCCAGAAGTGGAAATGATATTCTTTTCAGGGTTCAGAGATTTACTGAGAGGGGAGATAGTGTTAGAGTATAAAGGTTCTGCCCTGTACTACAACCTTTTTCATCACAAAGAATGAAGTAAAAGTTAAATTGTCAATCTAGTTTGAGGATGTTTATGAAAATTTTGAATTATCTATAAAGTATCTGTGAATCTGGAACAGAGAGATCATGTTTCTCATCTTGTTCCTTGTAAGTTCAGTGTATTTAGCTTATGATGTGAAATGTTTTCTCAACTCGAAATCTTGGGGTTCCTCATGCATGGAGAGAGTGGCATAAAAATATACACAATTGATGTCAATTCAGGAAAAGCCAATGAAATTCATGGTGTTGCTCCTGGAAGATAAACAGACTAAAAAGAATTAGTATGGTAGACCTCTTGGTTTACCCTTTACATAGTTTATTATTTAAGATATTATTTGGCCACATGTAACCTACACCTGAACTATAGTGGCTAATCAGGGAGTGAGTTTTCAGACTTATCAGGGGCTATGAAGGTAGTCATTCCAGTGTAATTGTTTGAAGCGTCAACAAGGAATCAGGATCTTTCTTTTTTCATGTTTTGCCACTCTTGATATATGGCTTTCATCCCCATAAGCTTAAGTTCTACTTCTAGGCATTATGTTCAAATTTCAGCTAAGGACAGAAAGCAAAAAACAAAGGCACGTGTGAGCTCACTCTTTTAATAATGATAATAATAACAATAATAATAATAATAATAACATTTTTCAGAATCTTCATGTCATAGAGTTGTTTTTATATGTAATTGGCCAGAACTGGGTCGCATAACCACACCTAGCTACCAGGAAATTGGAGGAAGTATTTTAAAGTGGTAATGTAGCTATTCCAAATTTTGATTTTTGTTAATAGGGAAAAAGTGTAGAATGGTTATTGGATGGGAAGAGAAAATTAAGAATAGAATAAATGTCTATGGGAAGGAAAGGAAATTTTTTTTTTGAAGCACTGTACTTGATGTTTTATATAAGTTCAAATGTTCCAGAGTTCCTGTTGTAGCTCAGTGGTAACGAATTGGACTAGTATCCATGAAGATGTGGGTTCTATCACTGGCCTTGCTCAGTGGGTTGCCATGAGCTGTGGTGTAGGTCACAGATGTGGCTACCATCTGGTGTTGCTATGGCTCTGGTGCAGGCCAGTAGCTACAGCTCCTGTTTGACTCCTAGCCTGGGAACTTCCATATGTCACACCCATAGCCCTTAAAAAAGCTAACAAACAAACAAACAAATAAATAAAAAAACCCAAATGTTCCATCTTCTGCAAAGTTTCTCTTCACTCTCATTGTTTTCTCTGGATTCCTGTGGTACTTTGTCCTTTACTTTAAATAGAGTATCATTGATGCCATTGTATTCATACTTATTTTCGTTATTTAGACAATGAGCTCCTCAAGGATAGAGACCTAGTATAGTTTACCTTTCTAATCTTGTCATTTACTACTGTGACTGGCTCACTAGTGGTGACTAAAAAGGTTACTTGAATAAATACAAGGACAAGGTAAGCAGTGCTGATTCCTAGGAAATAGACTCAGATTCTGAATTGTTATCTATGTGCCTCTTTCTAAGACTTCCTCGAATCCAGTCTTCTGTTCTTCTCATAAGCACTTGACCATTCACAACCTCCTTCTCTCACCCATACTTCTCACCCCAAGATTCTACACGTACTCTTATTTAACCTTGGGCCAGTTTCTTGGTACTCAGAGTGGGTGACCAGCACTGCCTGAAATCTTGTCTTTTGGAAGGATTACCTCTCAACTTTGAGAAGGGTAGGAGCTCAGGCAATAACCCAGTGTTGACTTGTACCATAAACGAACCTGACTCATTTGCAGATTAAGCCGATTTGTTTCCTTCTCCAAAGGGATCCCCACCCCTAAGGTAGCTAAAGGTGTGAGCTGAAGGACAGGCTTGAGTGCAGCATTTGTGGATGACATGGAATCTAGCTGTTTGCTCAGACAGTTTACTTGTGTTTTCTGACCCTGCTTGTGCCTGGCCTCTAATGTTCCTCATCTATCTTGTACTTTTGATTTGTCTGGTCTGAAAGAACAAATCTGCCCTACTTTTTTTTTTGGCCTACTTTTGTAAATAAAGTTTTATTGTAACATAACCACACCTATTCACTATCTACTGTCTACATCTATGGCTGCTTTCATGTTACAACAGCAGAGGTGAATAGATATGATAGCAACCCCATGGCCCAGAAGGCCTAAAATATTTTCATTGTGGTATTTTCTAGAAAAAGCTTGCTGGTCCCTGGCTCAGGGAAATTTGGGAATTAGAGTTTTTATTTTAATTGGATTGTAGTTGATATACAGTATTATATGAGTAATGGGTATGCAATATAATGATTCACAGTTTTTACAGATTATATTCCATTTACAGTTATTATAAAATACTTGCTCTATTTCTTGTGTTGTACAATATATCTTTGTAGTTTATATTATGTTTTTATTTTTGCTTTTTGGGGCCACCCCTGCAGCATATGGAAGTTCCCAAGCAAGGGGTTGAATTGGAGCTGCAGCTGCTGACCTACGCCACAGCCACAGCAATGTGGGATCTGAGCTGCATCCTCAACCTATACCACAGCTCATGGCAATGCCAGATCCTTAACCCACTGAGCAAGGGCAGGGATTGAAACTGCAACCTCATGGATACTACTCGGGTTAGTTACTACTGAGTTGCAACGGGAACTACATGTAGTTTATTTCATACCTAATAGTTTATACTTCTTAATACCCTACCCTGTATTGCCCCTTCCCCTTTCTTCTCCCCACTACTAACCACTAGTTTGTTCTTTGTATATGTGTCGAGTCTGCTTCTTTTTTGTTACAGTCATTAGTTTGTTGTATTTTTTGATTTCACATATAAGTTATATCATACAGTATTTGTCTTTCTCTGACTTATTTCACTTAGTATAATGCCAAGTTCATCCTTGTTGCTGCAAATGGCAAAATTTCATTATTTTTTATGGCTGAATAGTATTCCATTGTATGTGTGTGTGTGTGTGTGTGTGTGTATGTGTATGTGTGTATATATATATATATATATATATATATATATATATACCACATCTTCTTATTCCATTCATCTGTTGATGGGCACTTAGATTGCTTCCATATCTTGGCAATTGTAGATAATGCTATTGTGAACATTGGGGTGCATGTGTCTTTTCAGAGGTTCCAGATTTATTTTTTTAAATTAATTAATTAATTAATTTCTTAATCTACTTAAATGTTCTCATCTAAATTTTCAGGATTCAGGAGTTCCTGTCATGGCTCAGTGGTTAACGAATCCGACTAGGAACCATGAGGTTGCAGGTTCGATCCCTGGCCTTACTCAGTGGGTTAAGGATCCGGTGTTGCTGTGAGCTGTGGTGTAGGTTGCAGACGCAGCTTGGATCCCGTGTTGCTGTGGCTGTGGCGAAGGCCGGCGGCTACAGCTCCTGTGAGACCCCTAGCCTGGGAACCTCCATATGCCGCGGGTGCGGACCTAGATTAGGCAAAAAGACAAATAAATAAATAAATAAATTTTCAGGATTCAACTCTTTCCCAATCAGGGCCTTGGCCTTGGTAGAACAGACCTGCTAAGGACGTCTGAAGGACCTTCGACTGCAGAAGCAAGGATCTCTCTCTCTCTTTTTTTTTTTTTTTTTGTCTTTTTGTCATTTTAGGGCCACATCTGTGGCATGTGGAGATTCCCAGGCTAGGGGTCTAATAGAAGCTGTAGCTACTGGCCTATGCCAGAGCCACAGCAACGTGGGATCCGAGCGGTGTCTGCAACCTACACCACAGTTCACGGCAACACCAGATCCTTAACCCACTGAGCAAGGCCAGGGATCGAACCTGCAACCTCATGGTTCCTAGTTGGATTCGTTTCTGCTGAGCCACGACAGGAACTCCAAGGATCTCTTTATAAGTCAAAATGCCCCCTGTCTTTCAGATTTCACCTTATATTGGTGATTAATCTCCATCAGTCTTCCACTGTATTTCTGCAGTGCATCAGTGGCCCTGAGTAGTAGCTATCCAATTTCATAGTCCTTATGAACCTCTTAAATGCCTGAAATATTATGTTTGCAGGTGCATTTCCTTTCACAATATCCAGTTCATTCTCAGGGCTTTCTTTGTGGATTTGTAACCTGCAGAGTTGCACAGGGCACTATGCTTGGAAATGTCCTACGCATGGTTTGATTCTATGACATCACCATCTTGAAATTCTTTTTTTTTTTGAAATTCTTAATAATTTTATTTTTGTACTGTATTTTGCAAGTGAAGTTCAGTGAGACAGTCGAGCTGTGAGTGAGCAGCAGAGATAGGCACACCATGTGTACCCACTAAGTATTGCCATTCTATTAATGCAAAGCATTTGCTGTGCTCTGCAAACACAGAACTCTCCAGCATATGTGGGCATTCAGGGAGATGCAAAGCAAGGAAAAGATAAGAATTTTATGTTTGCAACTGAGTAAGAGTGAGAACTGGGATGATGGAAGGAAAGAGAAAGATAGGACTTTTTAGTCTTTCTTTATTCATAAAGAAATTGAAGATAGTGTTGGTAGAATGTGTGTATCAAGAAGTGAAACTAAAACAGTAAGGTTTTTTTTTTTTGTGCCGTTTTCCCACAGTTCTGCTAAGAATGAGGTACATATGCATGTGAAAGATAAGAACTATGATTTGTGTCATTCCTGTGATTCTCCATTCGAGTTAAACAATCTTACATCTGCATTTAAAACTGTGTAATACAAAGATGAACAGTAAGACTCATGCTAATAATTTAAAATTTTAATTGACAATAGTAGATAGCAAATTAGAACCCCCTGAGAAGTCAGAGACTTCAGAAGAAAGGGGAAAGCTTTATATTTAAGAATCTCTGACAGCATTTTTTTTTTTTTTTTGTCTTTTTAGGGTTGCACCCACAGCATATGGAGGTTCCCAGGGTCTAACTGGAGCTGTAGCTTCCAGCCTACACCATAGCCACAGCAATGCCAGATCCGAGCTGTGTCTGCAGCCTACATCACAGCTCGTGGCAATGCCATGTCCTTAATCCGCTGAGCGAGGCCAGGAATCAAACCTGCATCATCGTGGATGCTAGTCAGATTAGTTTCCACTGTGCCACAACGGGAACTTTTTTTTTTAAACAAAGGGCTCCACATCTTAATTTTCCACTGGGTCCTGCAAATTACATAGATGGTCCTTTCACCACTGTGATTTTGTTTTGTTTTGTTTTGCAGTTGGTTTGCATGCTAAGGGCTATCAGTGTACTACCTGCCAGTAGTCTTCATTGCAGGCTAGACAGTGATGGGTCCAGCCCCCAAATCTCATTTCAAAGTCTAGTTCTCAGGACAGCATCTGGGAGCTATCTTAGACTTGGTTTCCCAGGAAAAGCTCTGAGATGGAGACTGGCTCATAGGTCTGGCTAGGTATGATTTCAGAAATATCTGTGTAAAGGTAAAGGAAGCAGCAAGTCAGAGGGAGAAGTGGTATTATGACACAATTGTGACAGAAGCTGCCGATGATCTTAACAGGGAGTTCTAGTGCTGGGATGGACCTTCGGAGTTATTCCAGTTGAGGCAAGGGGCCTAGCCCTTTTTCCCCTCGCAGTGATCAGACTTTGGATGCAACCTGCACCCAGGGAGGGAGTCATTCTCCCTCAGCTGAGGGTAATGCCAACACTCATAGCAGCAGCAGGATGGGTGTCCGAAGGGGGTCTGGGCAGTACTGAGTAGTGTCCATTGAACAAGGCCCATGTAGCCACCTGAAACAGGAAGGCATCAACTGATTCCAAAAGAAACAAAGACTTCCTCTCAATCTTCCAGTTTTTTTAAATTCAGACAATGCAGAGCAGACAAGAAGAAATGCTGCTGTCAGATTCATGATATAATTACTTCAGTGGTTTCACTATGATTATTAAAATAGTCAGGTGATATCAGTTTTAGTACAAGAAAACTAGTACTTAAAAATTCCCTTCCACTTTTTTTTTGTTCCAGTGGTTCAGGCTCAAACCCTATTCTATACAGAGTCTTGACTTTTGGAGAAATGTGGAAGTTAGCGCTTCTTACTCAAATGTGTTACCCTTATAGCTCTGGAACATGAAGAAGCAAATCAAACATATTGGCTGCATAAGACGAGTTTTTGGGCTCACAGTCCAAAACTTGCTGAACTGTCTGTAGTATATAACATGGTTTTAGATTTTAAAACAAAATGCTTCCCTTCTGGTTGATGAGGTTACGTGGGGGCTGGGCTGAGATGGCATGTGAATGTGCTTGTGTGCATGTATGCAGGTATATTGGTTGGGGGTAGAGTGGAAGGGACACACCTTACAAGTTTGAACTGGGTAAGCTCAAAGGGATCATGCTTGGCCTAAGTCCCAGGGTACAAGTTTGTACTGGGCCATGAAAGATGATTTTTGGTCCTATGTGTGACACCTGGTGTAGAGGCTGAAAGGTAGGCATGCCTTGTTAGGGATTTTCCCAGATGCTTTCTGGATTTCTCCACTGTTGTCAGCAGCGGCTTCTTTCATACATACAAATCATGTGCACCATTGCCAGGGCACCTTTGGTTCTGGGAGTAGCCTGCTAATTATTTTTCCTCATTGGCATAATCCTGAGGGAAGAGGAAGATGGGCAAGAAATCAGCTTTTTAAAGAACTCTATTTCCTGGTTTGAAGGAAAAAAATCAGATTCTTTGGGCATTGGACAGAATATCCAAGGTTATGGGGAGAGGCAGTCTCTAGCTCTCTTTGTTGGCCTAATTGTCCTTCTCAGGGGAGTAGAGGGAGAAGAAGTCAGACTTTCAGGGAAGTAGAGGAAAGCTCAAAACCCTAGCCTTGAGTAGGAGAGATAGGCTGAGCTACTCAGGTCCCTTTTCCCATGCCGCCCTTCTTCTCTGTATGGGCAGGGTGGTGAGGGGTGCTGGAGAATGATATTTAACCCCTAGTTATAATCTTGATAGAGAAACAGAATCACTCATTTTGGACTTTGAGGTTGGCTGGTTCCATATAGTTAAACAGAGAATGGATTGCCATTAAATGAACCTGAAACAGAGGAAAAGTGTTTTATGAGATAGGGAGAGATGTTGGCACATTTTTGCTGCATTTCAAAAGACCAAACTTGGACTAAAGTCTTGTCATCATGAGCAAAGCAGATTGTCCATCAGAGTATCTACTTGTAGACAGCACTGCAGAAACTCCCTTAGGGCCTACATCTTCATTGCCACAGAAATGAAATTCTGAGTCTAAAGAAGAAAATTCTCATAAAAGTGGAAAAGATCTCATAATTACCTCCTTGAGAAGACATTTGGCCAATATACTTTTTCTCACCAGATACTGTCCCCCCTCACCTTCTAGTTTTTCTAGCAACTGGGAACCAAAATTCTCATAGTGTTCAAGATACCTTCTCTTCTCATAAAACAGTAATCATATTGTAAACCCCCAATAATGCTTCACTAGGTGTCTCTCTGGTTCTTTATTAATGCACTGGTATTTGTCTGGCCTTAGAAAAGCTTTTGGATCAGTGTCCTACTCATATTTTTGGGCTATAGCTTGCTAGAGTTGTCAGGACAAGTAAAACATTTCCCTTTCAACATTCATTACAAGAAAAAAAAATCCTATTGTATTTCTTAAAAGTGACTTGTGACTCATCTCCTTTTTTGGGATAGAGTTATAGCTTAAAATTTGGTCAATGGTATACTTTTTGGTTGTGAAAGGTAGTGCAAGTGGTTAGAGGCTAAGAGATGCTGAAAATGGTATGAGTTTTATTCATTCATCTGCCACACCTACAGGATGCTGAGGAAGTGTAAAGAAATGTATTAATGAATAAATCATATGGGCTCTTAGTATAACTCCCTAATTTATGATTGAACTCTAAAATTCAGGCACAGCAGAAACAAATCTGACTAGGAACGATGAGGTTGTGGGTTCAATCCCTAGCCTTGCTCAGTGGGTTAAAACTCTGGCGTTCCCCTGAGCTGTACTGTAGGTTGCAGATGTGGCTTGGATCTGATATTGCTGTGACTGTGCTGTAGGCTGGCAGTTGTAGCTCTGACTGGACACTTAACCTGGGAAACCCCATCTGCCTTGGGTGCAGCCCTAAAAAAAAAAAAAAGGGAAAATTCCAGTTGCAGTTCATATTGAGGAAAAGGAATACATTTCCACATTAGTACAGACTTATTTTGACTAATATTTTTCCAGCTTATTAAAAAATGAATATCTTATTATTTCTTTAGAATTCTTAGATAAATGTTTATATACTTAAATTTATATTTATAGGCAGGAAAAAAATCCAGTCATGCATGCTATTGCAGACATTTCAGAAAAGACAGTGGAAGAAAAAATGAATATTCATAATCTCACCATCCACGGATAATCAACTTTAAGTTAGCAGTTTATAGCCTTAAAGTATATTTTTTACTTGTAGATACAAAGGTGTATTTTGCCAACATGGAATTATATGGTAGGTGATGTGCAGCTTGCCTCTTTTTTTATTCCTCATCTTTTTTAGTGAAATGTATCCCTCTCTAAACTGCTTGCTGTGGTGGAAGTGAAAGCATTTCATTGAAAATGAATGGTTCATCCTGTTGTTAACAGTTTGATAGAGAGGAAACAACTTAATTTTTTTGCTTAGAACTTCTTGCTTAATTATATTGAAGGGAAGTTTCTGTGGACAAAGGGTTTTTGACTGTCATAGAGCCAAACAAAATGATCAAGAGCTGTCAAAAGGCCTCAGTATATAATAGTTGGTGCATTTCTATTTCCTGGGGACCTTCTGGGGTGTCTTGGGAAGTAATAGGGTGTGTTTCTCCACAAATGTTAGTCTGTGTCTTCTGTTTGTCAAAAGAGCATATGAAATTTATCTGTGACCTTTTTTTTTTTTGATTGCCGAAAGCATAACTCTATGATACTACTCACTTCCAGATTTTTCCCTCTCATTTTTACTTCTACCTGTGTCTAGAATCCAAACTGAATTAAGTTCAGGAATGGAGGTAGAAGAATTATAGGTACATTACGTTAGAAAGTTCTTGCCTTATTTAGACAAGGTCAAAGTTCTTTTTAGTCAAAACTTAGTTAGCTTTTTTCTTTTCCCTTGAATCACATGTTGCTTGTATAAACAAAAGATTACACAATGAAACTAGAATCCAGTAAAAACTTACCTGTTTGGGGTTTTGTAAAACATAGTCAGCCAAACTTGTCAGGTACTACCAAAGGTGAGGAATCTATGTTGGTCGAGATTTGTCTGTGATTCCTGAGCCTGAGCTGGATTAAGTGAATACCTGGACTGAGTCATGATGCACATGTTGAACAGCACTCACAGGGCGTGACTCTGCCCTGTAACTGCACGTGTACATGTGGCCTTCCAAGTTGATTCAGAGGAATTCCTCTTTGCTTTCTCATGTTCATGTCCCATATTTCTGAAGTGTAGCTTATAGCCCAGAGAGGGCAAAACTCCTGGGAAAATAGTTGGAAGACTTTGGAAATTATCAGCAGTTTTGGTTTATCCTGTCACCTGATTCTGCAATCCTTTGCTGATAGAGTCATAGGGCTGGCAATGATGGAAAGAGGTCACTTAGTTCATTTTTTTGCCCAAGACAGGGTCATAAATGTGCGCTGGTGGTCTTGCTTCTTGTTAAAATGATTTTTTTTTTTTAAACAAGAAAACACTTCCCCTGCACAGGTAATTACTAACTTGTGTTTACTTTTGTTTTACTCCCAGTAACTTTGTCTCAGTGTTTGTTGCAAAACAAAAAAAGAGATACTGGATACTCAGTGGTCAGGTTTCTCAAAGAATTGATTTGTACTACCACTGATGAAGTTAAATAGTCAAAGTGATCTAATAGGATAAAAATAAGTTAAGGTTGTTATAAGTACACAACAACACACACGTCATATCATTAGTAATGGCATATTGTCACAGATATATTTTCAAAAATCAGTTTTTCAGTAATAAGTTAAAGTTTCTGAGAAAGTGTATGAAAAATCTCTTGGAGCATTTTGACATATTCAAAACTTTTGCCCTACATTCAACTGTGAAAACAATAAGCTTTTTATATTTTCCTCATTCTCAAAAACAGCTAATTCTCTAAGAAACAAATAAATTCATAAAAAATTTTGAGGCTTTTCCCAAGTTGAATTCATAGTTAAAAAAAAAAACTTTCGTACTTTGCTTCTTCTATTTCTGTCTCCAAAATATATTTTAAACAAAAAATCTTAGGCAGATCAATGCCAGGCTTTCTGGTCACTTGGAATGAACTGCAGGCCAAAATAAACTTATATGTAAACATTTTCCACAAGAAGATTACAGTTGGATTATAAAGAATTAAAATGCAGATTAAAAGTTAACATAAGATTCTTGCAGATAGTACTAAATAATTACCAGATAGTAATAAAAACAATTGCTTGAGGCCAAAGGGGAAAGAAGATCAGTCACATATCATCTCTATTATAAAAGAGAGTCACCTTTTGGGATCCCTTCAGGTTATAATTGAACAATATCCATTCATGGTCAGTGTGACGTAGCAGGACTGGACGCACACAAGTTGTATTTCTCGCTTTGAAACTATAGAGAAAAACATAAAGAAAATGCTCTTTCTTAAAGAGCTTATTGCCTTTACTATTTACTGTCCCCACCATGACACAAAGACGTATAAAGATGTAAATAATGTGTAGAATTTATTTTGATGCTGTGCTTTACATTCAGCCAACCATGAAGCCCATACTCAGTAAAAATAATCACAGGGATTTCAACCGTCTTTGGAGGTAGCCATCTTGGACCACTTGTTTGCTTCCGCCTTTGCTCTTCAGGTCCTGTTTCATCACTGCTCACTCTGCTTCCCTTGCTCTGATCTTTTTGGCTATGTCTCTATGTGACTGCCTTTGGCAGCTTTGGCTTCTATAATTTTAACTCTGGGAAACCTCTAGGGCAGTCTGCCCCTGGCTTTTGGCTTTTCTGGCTGTTGATCCCTCTGTTTTGTCACCAAATCTTCCCCATTTTCAGCACCTGCAGGGCTATATTTGAGCTATATTTTGAAGGATGAACGGAATGCACAAAAGATAAAGTGGAAGAACATTCTAAACCAAGGCAGTAACATATTTAAAGATAAAAAAATGAGAGTTCTTGTCATGACTCAGCAGAAATGAACCTGACTAGTATCCATGAGCCTGCAGGTTCGATCCCTGGCCTCGCTCAGTGGATTAAGGATCTGGCATTGCCATGAGCTGTGGTGTAGGTCACAGACCCGACTCGGATCTGGCATTGCTATGGCTGTGGTGTAGGCCAGCAGCTACAGCTCTGATTCGACTCCTAGCCTGGGTGTGGCCCTTAAAAAAAAAAGAAACACACAAACAAAAAAACATGAAAGAAGATGGCACACTTACTATGCTGTGATGATATATTTGGATGTTAGATCATTTTCAGAGGGACTTCTCTGGCTCCATAGGCAATTTCATAGCTTGAATCTTGGAAGAATTCACAAAGAAGGCAGCTGCAGTTGCTTTAATGACTGGGCATCCATAGGCTAAGCTGTAGTTGTTAACTTAGTACCACTAGTTTGTCTGTCACCAGGGGAATTTTGAACAAGATTATTCACTTCAACATCTACTCTTAGGTTACTAACAATCTTTTGAGATATTTTCTATTTCCCCTGCTACCTTAAACACATGTCTTCAGAGCAGGGCCTTCAGTTTTCACCCTACTTCAAAGGGGTCATCTCGAAAGAACTTCAAGTTTGCATGTACTGCTTTACCTGTATCCTTCCATGCAAATTAATGCTGGATTTTCTGATTACTTGGAATGACCTGAAGACCAAACTAACATGTAGGCTCGTCTCACAAGAATATTTGAGGAAGTATTCCTTTAGTATAAAATATTTCCCAATATTCGATTCCTGCTTCCACAACCACTGAGCCACCTAGCTTCTCAAGGCAAATTTATAGCAAATTAATCTGTACCTGTTCTTTAAACAATTTTTTCTTGCAGTAATAGTGCAGCTCAGCCTACCCTCCTCCACTTCCCAACCCAGTTGCTCAATGATCCTCACATGCCTAAAACACTTTAGAGAAATTCTAACAGATCTTTCAAATCACTTCATATTCTTCAGGGAGTTCCCTGGTAGCTCAGTGGGTAAGGATCTGGTGTTGTCACTGCTGTGGCTCTGGTTATGGCTGTGGCAGAAGTGCAATCCCTGGCCTAGGAAATTCTGCATGCCACAGGCAGAGCCAAAAAAAAAAAAAAAAAAAAAAAAAAAAAAAAAGCCGGCAACACACTTTGTGTTCTTTAAGAAAAGGTGAAAAGCCAAACCTAGAGTGTGGTACATGCTAGTGGAAGTTAGGTGTCCACATCAGAGGAGGAAACTTAAAATCCTAGAGCAAGAAATGATCAAAAGCACTAGGGCTATTATAGCTGGAGAGAAGAAGAAATATAATTGTCTTCAAATATTTGAAAATTAGGTCTGAATGAGAGACTCATCCCATGTGTTCTTCAGCGATAGAATTAGAACTAAGATTAAAGACAAATACACAGATTTCAGTTCAGTATAAGCAAGAAATACCTAGTAAATAGTACTGTAGAAACATTGGACAAGCTCAATATTGTGAGCTCCTTGTCACTGATTATAGTAAATGCTGCATTCAAATATAAGGGCAGGTGAAAAGAGTTGGAGGCGGATCTTTTCTATAAGAGCATCCTCCATCTCTAACCTCAGAGCAGGAATGTGATCTGATATGGAGGAAGAATTCACAATCAAATAGGAAGGACATCTAAACTTGTTCAAGGCCAAGGGTACGAAATTACACTCTACGTGCTGAGATTATAAGCGGTTTTACATAGTTGGAGCATGTGACTTAGGGCAGTGGATAGTAGGAGACAAGTCTGAAAAGGCAGAAGGAGATTAAGTTGCAAGATACATTTTATCTATTAAACACATTTAATAAATAGAGTAACATGATCAGGTTTTCCTTTCAAAAGGAAACTCTGGAAGCAACGCAGGGGGAATAGATTGAGTAAGACCAAAGTGGACATATAGGTGGTTATTGCAGTCATCTAGGGAAGAGATGAGAAATGTTTAAAAGAGAATGGTAGCAGCTAAGACAGAGGAATGAAGATAAATTTGAGAGATATTTAAGGGAAATAATTTATGGTTCTTTGTAACTAATGGGATGTGGATGTGGATGTGAGTGTGGGGATGGCTGATAAGGTGGTTATGACAAGGGGTAAGAAGACTACATCCACGATAGTGTGTCGTGGTAACATAACAAATGTACTATACATGGAGTTCCCGTCGTGGCTCAGTGGTTAACGAATCCGACTAGGAACCATGAGGTTGAGGGTTCGATCCCTGGCCTTGCTCAGTGGGTTAAGGATCCGGCTTTGCCGTGAGCTGTGGTGTAGGTTGCAGACGCGGCTTGGATCCCGCGTTGCGGTGGCTGTGGCTTCGGCCTGCGGCTACAGCTCCTGTTAGACCCCTAGCCTGGGAACCTCCATATGCCGTGGGTGCGGCCCTAGAAAAGGCAAAAAGACAAAAAAAATCAAAAAAAAAAAAAGAAAAAACAAAAAAAACAAATGTACTATACAAAATACGAGAGATGGGGAATTTGGGACCCTGTGGCTTATTGGAGAGAACCTAGTAGTGGGCATTTGGATTTATGGAAAAATGTTCTGAGGAGAGAATATATATTGATATATATTGGAAATCATCTACATATACCAAGGTGAAGTAAGTGTGGATAAAGTCATCAAAGGAGCGTGTGCAAAGTAAAGTACAAAGAGAAATAAGGAAAGCAGCTGAGGAATATAAATGTTTAGGAGGTTGAAACTTATCATCACCTAAGATATGGCACCAGTATGAGCCTTGGGAGTAACAGGGACATCACTAGAATTTGACTGAAATAGGAGATGACGTAGTTTACAAGGTCATGTTCAGTTTTGATTGACAGTATATATCAATAATACCATCAGTAAAGGTGAGGCATAATTACAAAGTGATGTCAAATGGACAAATGGCAACATTTTAAAAAAGATCTTGGAGTTCTTGCCATGACACAGTGGCTTAAGAATCCGACTGCAGCTGCCCAGGCCTCTGCCAAGATGTGAGTTTGATTCCCCAGCCCAGCCCAGTGGGTTAAAGGATCTGGCATTGCCTCTGCTGTGGCATAGGTTGCAGCTGTGGCTTGGATTCAGTCTGTGGCCTAGGAACTTCCATATGCCATGGTTGTGGCCATAAAATTTAAAAAAAATTAAAAAAGATCTTTCAGGGAGTTTCTTGGTGGTCTAGTGGTTAAGAACTTGGCACTGTCACTTCTGTGGCTCAGGGTTGATCCCTGGCTGGGAACTTCTGTATGCCACTGGCATGGCCAAAAAGTAAAAATAAATAAATACATACGTACATATCTTTCATGGGAAACCTTGAAGGGTGACATTCCTAATTTATTTTTTTTATTTTTTATGTTTTTGTCTTTTTGCCTTTTTCCTAGGGCCGCACCCGCTCCATATGGAGGTTCCCAGGCTAGGGGTCTAACAGGAGCTGTAGCTGCCAGGCTTCGCCACAGCCACAGCAACGTGGGATCCGAGGCGTGTCTGCAACCTACACCACAGCTCACGGCAACGCCGGATCCTTAACCCACTGAGCAAGGCCAGGGATCGAACCTGCAACCTCATCGTTCTTGGTCAGATTCGTTAACCACTGAGCCACGACGGGAACTCCCAGACATTCCTAATTTATAAAATGGCAATAAGATTCAAAGTAG
Source organism: Catagonus wagneri (assembly GCA_004024745.2). Classification (NCBI taxonomy): domain Eukaryota; kingdom Metazoa; phylum Chordata; class Mammalia; order Artiodactyla; family Tayassuidae; genus Catagonus; species Catagonus wagneri. Next base: position 16,942,989 of record PVHT020000166.1, read on the forward strand.
ATCTGATGAGATATTCAGGAAAAGTTCATATGAAGAATGTGCTAAATCACGTTTTGCTATTTTTTTTTCAAATTCTCACATTCTGACTTTAGTACATATATTGCCGTATTTTCTTTTTTTAGGCTATTCTTTCTTCATAGGGCTATGGATCCCTAAAGTTTATATTCTCACTCTAGATTGGAATTAATGGCAATCAAAAATTATTAGATAAGATCTATCTATTTAGTCAGTTTACCCAGGCAAGAAGTGGAGTTAAACATGGGTGTGCCACTAAAATGGATACCATCCGATAATAAGATGTCTCGCTGCCAAACTTCATGAGTCTCCAAAGCTCTCTTTGATCTACAGGGCATTCTTTGGTTGTCTCTTTCTTGCACAAAAACAAACACACAAACAAATGGAACTATACTAATTTCTTTTTTTTTCTAATATACATAAGCATCTTGCTTCTTCATTGACAGCTGGTTGGCCTCCTGAGACATGATTCTGGACAGTGTCCAGAAACAAGTTTAGTGCCTGAGGAGGAACATTGTGAAATCAGTAAGAAAGCAACCTTGCTGATCCAAAGGAGCGAAATAGTTCTTTGGTTGGTGAAAGCTCCAAGCAAAAATGCTTAAAGGAGTATGAGAGTTCTAGTTCTTACCTGACTCAGGCTCAGTTAAATTTCATTTCTGTTGAGTCTTGGATCACGATTGGGTGAAACTGTTGCTCACTATAGTAGGTCACTCATTTCCTTTGACACATGCTCTTGTTTTGCTATGAACACTAAGTGACCTCTAACACATTTTTTTTTCTTAAAATTGTAGCAGCAAGGGACCTGATAAAAATGAAACTCATGAGACAGCTATCTCTCTTGGCTCCTGAAAAGGCTGCTTCTTAATTTCCTCAAGAAAGATGAAGTGATGTTACTGACCCCATTTCTCAGGAATGATAAATGGATTGCTTCAGCAATAAATGCAAGAATAGATACTGGCTGTAAATGCTTTCAGAGCTTTATTTTTGCCTTATATGTTTATCATGAATTCAGCTAATTAAAAGCTGAACCAAACTAGAGTTCAAATCATCACTTTTTTTAATGTTGCAGGAATTTTTAAAATAAAATCACTAACGGCCTCATACACACATTGAATATTTGTCACCTCTCCCCAAGTTCCACATAAATAAGGTATATTCCTTGATTTATACCATTAACTGTGCCAGATTATCAGTTTTCTCCTGAACAGCTTGGAGGCTTTCATTACAATTTTCTTGCAATATAATTGTGATATTTTGAAGGATATAAGAAGTCATCCAGAAACATTTAAAATAATTACTGACAAAGATATCTGCCTAAATCTGGAAGAGATCAGGTTTAGATTAAGGGACAAAAATGATAGAACTGTATCTTTTATTTGGTCATTTAGAAAGAGAAGAAATCTTTACTCTCTGAAAAAGGCAAACAGAATCTGCCATCTCTTAAAAAAAATCATTAAGTAAAATTTTTTTTTTTTTTGCCTTTTAAGGCTGCACCTGTGGTGTATGAAAGTTCCTAGGCTAGGGGTCAGATTGGAAGTGCAGCTGCCATCCTATGCCACAGTCACAGCAATGCCATATCCTTAACCCACTGAGTGAGGCCAGGGATTGAACCCACATCCTCATGGATACTAGTCGGGTTTGTTACTGTTGAGCCACGATGGGAACTCCATTAAGTATGTTTTGTTTGTTTGCTTATTTTTGTGTTGATTTTTAGTCGCATTTTTTTTCCAAGAATGATTTAAAGTTACCAAGAGAATATCCTTGCAAGATTCAAAAGGTTGTTACAGAAAAGATCAAAGTATGTTACTTAGCAGTTGTGGTTCTGAAATAGATATAAACTTAAAAAAAACTCAAAGGAAATTTTTTTCTATCTATTTATCTTTCTGACTACTTTGGTGGTTTTTGTTTTGTTTTAACAAATGTTTATTGATTCCGTTTTTTTTTTTTTCTTCACAATTTAAAGCATTGGGGACCAAAGAAAGTGTAAGATTGAGGTGGGCCTTCAGCTGTTGAATGTGGGAGATGAGTGGTCTCCACTTTGCTAAGAAATTGAATAATTATTATTTGTGATCAAAGAGAAAATTGTTCTCATAATCATCAGATGTTTGTTTCACTCTGCCAGTGTTTCCCTGAAATTGGCTAATCATCAAATCATCGGAGACACCTGTGAAACAAAAATTCCTAGTCCTCATCCTTGAATCTTTAATCTTGGGCCTGGGCAGTAGGGATAGGAATCTCTAGTTTTAACAAAGGGTTAGGTGATTTAGATACTTGGCAAAATGTAAACAATGTGGTGTAAAAGTATAAACTCTGCTGGGGAACAGACCACATCTTGTTTACCTTGGTGTTTAGTGCTTAGCATAGTGCTGAGCACATAAACGTCTCTCAATAAATGTTAGTCAATAGAACAATAGACAGCTCCACAGAGAGCCTTTCTGGAAGTACTTCTTGTTCTAACTTCTGTGTTCTTCATTCCTTGATGCTTTTCCCACATGGTATGAACACTCCTCTCTGCCTTCCAAATCTTAGCATCTTCATGTCATCTTGATCAATAGCATCACTTTGAATAGAAAAATTAATTGCCTAGCAGGATACTCATGTCTTTTGGCCTTCAGCTGGAGGATCTTTATGCATCAAATCAGTGTCTACAGACCTGGGTGTAGATCAGTATTAATAATATTATAACTCGTGTTTATATACTATCTTTCTCTCTGGACTGAATTCCTTCTTCAGACATTATTTAGCAAGTACAATCTATTCATCCCTCTGTAGGTGTGTATGTTGTCTTAAGGATGCCTTACACATGAGTCTAATTGATTGGACCACCAAGAATTTAGTGGCAATGATTATTCCACCTGGCTGCTGGGCCCCAGGGTGCCTGAAAAAGGTGTGTCCCAACAAGCAAAGGCGTCTCCCCTTCAGACAGGCAATAGTTTGACACTTAGTTTATAACTAGGTGTTACCTTACCTGGAGGGGTGAAACAAGACTGGGGCAGGCCAAGGGAGGAGTGTCTTGGCACAGAAGATATGGTTGATGGTAGAGGCTTTGACAAACTGACCTGAACCTCAGATGGCAGGACAGAAAGAATCTGAGCCAACAGAACTGACAACTGGTAGAAAGTGAAATTGAAGATTGGCATGCTGAAGAGTTTTCCCTGAGGTCACTGACTAGTTGACACAACTATGGATAAAACTGAACTTTGACCTAAAATCCAGTCACCAGACCACATCCTGTAGTGGGAATACTCAACATCCTCAAAGTTCTAATCAGTTAACTTGTCTGGGCAAGGCTAATTGAAGTTAGTCCTCTGAAAAGTCCTTCGCCCTATGCTATTATTGAGCCCTAGATTCTAGGGGAAAAATTCCTGAGGTTATTCATTCCATTGCTTCTTGGAACACATATGTGGAAGAATGCGTCTTAGTCAAGATAAATTTCCATGGACAGTTATCAAGTACCGAGACTCTTCCTGACAAGGCATGTACTTCTATACTTTTGGTTAGTAACTGATACCGGCTAACAGCAGATAATATTACATCAAATTTCTGTTCATTTGTGATTTGACTTTTGTGTGTTCTGAGAAGACAAGTATGAATCACAGGTATTCAGCTATCTAACAAGTTCCCAGTATTTGCCAGTCTCTGTAGTAATTTGAAATTTTCCCAGTTGGCTTATGGTCAATGAGCCCTCTAGGCAGTATAAGTTGTTTATGGAAACCCAGTGTGTGAAGATTACTTCCAGCATCTTTGAATCCCAGTGATAGTAAATGCTTTATAGACTAAAGAATATTGAGGAGATGTTTGGTTCTCTCCTCCACAACTCTAGCTTCCTCCCAGATATAAATCTTATACAATTGTAATTGAACTTGTTAATCCCCTATTAAATTTATGATATTTAGGGAGTGAGAATTAGCTTTTTTCAGAAAGTTCATAATTTTCCCTCCAGAAACATAACTCTAATGATATAATCATTTAAGGGATTTTTCTGGACTGGAACATAGGACAAGGTGGGAGTTAAATGCATGTAGCGAGTGACAATCTCATCTGTCATTTTTGACTCATTATTGACATTGTACAAACTCTTTTACTCCTTTCCCCAGTCTCTGATAAACCTTAGGGAAAGCCTATTAAGGAGTCCGGTGAAGCTATATTTGTTAAGTATCTCCAAAGAGCAGGACATTTATTCCTCATAGATATTTTCACTGCCATTTTATCAGAAAAACCAAGCCTAAGAGAAAATAATTTTCTAAGATCACACAGGTATCAAGAAATAGTGCTGGGACTTGAATCTGTGTCTTCCTGGCTTCAGAACCCAAGCGGCATGACTCATAAGGAGAAGCTAGGGAAACAGATGAGAAGTTGAAAGACTGTAGTTTTTGGCTTGGCTTCTCAATCAAATGTGTGGTTTTATGAAATTTTATTCTTCCCTGTATCTGTCCTTATCTGCACACTACTTGCTCTCATTTTAATCCACACATCAATTTGTAAGGGGCCTATTGAAAGTTCTGGTACCAAAGTTTCAACCACAGTGAGAGACCCAAGGACATCAATGAAAACTCAAAGCAGCCATATTCAGTTAGAGAAGACAGAGACAAAGAGGTCTGGCACAGAGGACACTCTCTCAAAGTGAATGTTTAGCCCTTAGCCCTTGCATTTTGTCTTCTAAACTCCTATGTTTAGTGGCTGGGTGTAGTTCTAGGGTTCTTGCATTTTGTCTTCTAAACTCCTATGTTTAGTGGGTGGGTGTAGTTCTAGGGTTCTTGCATTTTGTCTTCTAAACTCCTATGTTTAGTGGGTGGGTGTAGTTCTAGGGTTCTTCTACCTCTCTAAAGCCTTTAGAGAACTTCCAGGCCTGGTGGAGTCAAACCGTGGTTTAATGCAGTTGCTAATTAAAGAACTGCTGGTGATCCCTTTTAAGGACATTATTAAGTGTTCTGGGGTCTAGGGTAAAGTGCTCTACGGATTTAAGATCTCACCTTTTAAGAAATATATGACCTGAAAATACAAACTTTATATAAATCAGAGAAGTCACGATATGAATTAACTTCTCTGAATAAAAGAGTAATTTCTGTTTTTCATTTTACTTGGGATGTTTTCTGGTATATCTAAAATAGGATTTAATTTTCAAAAACTTACTTTTCACCCAGTTTTAATGGGCCATACCTGTCTTCTGCAGCATCACTCAGTGGCCAGGGTCTTATGTTGTCTGTCAGAAAGTTACATTTTTGTCTAGGCTCTCCCATTAGCTCTAGCTGTGTGTTCTTGAGCAAGTCACCTAACCTTTCTGAGTTTCATGATCATTATTTGTAAATGAGGACATTGGGGTCTTTGAGATCTTATTATAATCTTTGCTAGGTCTACATTTTGTGATCTTATTGTATACCATTTGGTTTCTTGTTTTAAAATATCTCTAATGGTTTACATATAGAATTATAAAATGTCACATTTATGATTACTACTAATAGTTCCTTCTAATTTACTAGTCATTGGGAAAAACTGAGGAAATAGTTTTTATTTAATAGTTTTTTATGCATTTTTATTTAAGGGATAGAGTGTGTGCTTCCAGATATTTTAGTAAAGAATCAGATGTTGAACTTCTTCATTAAGCTGTTTAACTCACACAGAGAGATATCTGTGCTGTGGGAAGTTGGGAGTGACTTTAATTTTGTTCAGGAACAAACATTTTATTTCACAATATTTCCGTATTGGAATTGTAATCATGTCTTTGTTCTCTTCTTCTTTCCTTTCTGGCCAAATAAGCAGACATGTTGTTTTAGATAGCAAGGGTGTTGATGGTCTTTGAAAGGAAAACAGTCTGATTTTTGAGCAGATTGTTTTTTATGGGTCAGCACTTTTGTGACTATAACGGACTGTGACTGATTAAGACAAATGGTTTTTGGATATCTTGGAGGAAGGAGAGGTTCATTCAGTGAGCAGCTAGAGAGGGTAATAATATTAGTTTTTAAGAGCTGCCGGGAGTGTCCAGCCATCGAACACAAATTCTAGCTAATTTGTGTTATACACCAAGACTATACACCAAGGTTTGACAGAATCAAGTCTCATTTGGAAAACTTCTTTCCTATACTGGGGCATGTCAGATTCTCAGTTGAAAAGAAGGTCTACTGAAGATACTGTAATTAAAGACAACTCTGAGACATGATAACTGAACGCAAGGCATGATCTTGGATTGAATTCTGGACTGAAAAAAAAAATTGTGTTAAGAATGTCACTGGGACAAATGGCAAAATTGGATTGTTGGTTCTGGATTAGAAAATAAAATGGTAAATATCCTAATTTTAGTTATTATGCTGTGATTGTGCCAGAGAACGCTTTTGTTTCTTATACATGAAAGTATTTAGGAGGAAAGGGGCATGATGTATACAACTTATTGTTAAAGAGTTCATAAAAATATATATACACTCACTATGCTGTATAGCAGAAATTGGCACAACATTGTAAATCAACTATACTTTAATGTAAAAAAATTAAAAAATATACATATACTTAGAGTTAGTAACTGATAAAGCAAATTTACTTGCAACTTTTTTTAAGTTTGAAAATAAAGAGTTGCTCCCCCAAATTGCCTAATTTTGCAGAATTGGGAAATGTTAATAATTCATCACATTCCCTTTGGCCAGGAGCAGCAAGTTGGTGAACTTCTAAACCAGAAATTCAAGGATTTAGCTGAAAATAAAAGCCTTAAGCTTATTGGTGCCATGAAACCATAAGCCTTGCCTGCCTCTCCTTACTCAACATCACAACCTGTTCTTTTGTATCATTATCCTTTGTCCTGGATCAGTCTGGGTAGGAGCTTGAGTTAATCAGTTCCACTCCTTCAGAAAGTCTTTCTAATACCTTGACCTAAGTCAAAAGAAATATGTGTAAAATCTCCCCAGGAATTGAGGAAGACTTCAGAATTTTCCAAGCTAGTGGGGCTTTTTTGTTGTAAGCAAAGGACTAAAGATAATATTTCACTTCTTTCACATTCAGCTTAGTCTCTTCTTCCTTTTCTCACTGAACAGGGAAAAAACCAGGATCCCCGGCTTTTGTGAAGCCATTTTTGTGTGTGTATGGGATACAGTTTCATCTACTCCAATCACCAGGGACAATGCTGCACAGATTGTTGCACTCTGAAGCGTCCAATTAAAATTGTCACATCTAATCATGTTTTCATTAAGACTCATACAAGTTCCTGGGAGAAGTCATCAGTGGATTGTAGAAAGAGGGCTACCTGATAAGATTCTTTTATTTTAATGAGAGTATTTGTTTTTACATGTGGCTTTTCACTGCTCCTGGAGTATTAACCACATAATGCTGAAGATGCCAGTCTCGTATTTGCAATTTCCACCCAAAGAGCTACCTTTGATCTCATCTGGAGTTCATATTCTTGGAGTCTTGGGGAATAAAAGTCTTTTCTTGCCACTTCATGGCTGTAAAAGCATGTCTGAGTTCGGGGCTTCTCTGCCTTGAAGTAGAGACTCCTTTGAAGGAATCTGTTCAACTGTAACATTCCTGGAGAAGCAGGAGTGTTCAGAGAGTGTGATTCTTCTTGGAAACAAAGATCCTCATCAGAATTGTGAGGCTGAAGGAGGTTAGAAGGATACTTTTGCCTTCAGGGTGTCCCTTCTCAGCCTCTGGGTACTAGTCTGGGCAGGTAACTAGTCTGAGCAGGCTATTCTTTAGTTGACACCTTCAGGATGAACAGACAGGGAGAAACTTGTAGTCATTTTTCTTGGCAGAAGCTACAACCCAGCCCAAGTTAATTATGTCTGAGAAGAAGAATAGTGTCTGGGCACCTGCAATTTTCAGTTTGGTACCTCATTTTCCAGTGCCAAGTATTCTATCAAGCTATTCACATGTATCTTCATAAAGTCCCTTCTTGGTTTCACATCAGACAATAGGAACACTGAGTTTAGAAACTTCCATGTCACTGTTTACTGAGAACTTCATATATGCCCGAGGTGTTTAAATAGCTGTACATGCATCCTATCTTTTAATCTTGGTAACATCCCTCTGAAAGAGGTATTATTATTGCTCCCACTTAGTATTTGAGAGAACTTGGAGCTTAGAGAATATCTCTCCCCAAATCACATTACTAAATAACAGGGAATTGATGTTTGAAATCAAGCCTGCCAGATTGAGAGATTCAAGATTTGTATAAAGTTCTGTCTAGGAATAAACATTTCTTAACATTGATATGAATTAGAGGATGGGCATTACTGGTTCTAATTTTGCAGCTGTACCTAACTTAGGGGTATTTGCCCAGAACTGTAGATTTGTTGGAGCTAAACACAGAACTCTCTTTTCTATTTAAATCTTTTTTTTCTATTTAAATCTTTTCCTAATAATAAATGTCACTGGCAATGTATTGTCTTTAGAAAGGCTCTGACTTAAGGATTAGGAAAGGCCGAGAAAATTACATTCAAATGTGCATAACTTGCTTCTTAACTGACTTCCCCACAAGCCATAAGTATGCAAGTCTCATCTAAAACAAAACAAACAAAACAAGAAAGTGAACGAAAGTCACCTCTCTCAATCCTGCATTCTCCTCTATCTGTAGTCCTAGCCATCTTTCTCTTAGCAGTCAAGTTTCTTGGAAAAAAATGTTAATAGCTACGGTTTCCATTTTTTCACATCCTGCTCATTCTTAAACCTACTGCAATCTATCTCTCTCTCTTTTTTTTTTTGTCCTTTTGCCTTTTCTAGAGCCGCACCCGCGGCATATGGAGGTTCCCAGGCTAGGGGTCTAACAGGAGCTGTAGCCGCCGACCTTCGCCACAGCCACAGCAACGCGGGATCCGAGCCGCGTCTGCAACCTACACCACAGCTCATGGCAACACCGGATCCTTAACCCACTGAGCAAGGCCAGGGATCGAACCCACAACCTCGTGGTTCTTAGTCGGATTCGTTAACCACTGAGCCACGACGGGAACTCCCTGCAATCTATCTCTTAAACACATCTCCACACTGCACTAACACTTTTCTGGGAAGTTCATTAATTTACTCAATGTCACATTTAATAGATCCTCCCCTCCCCCAACATTTTTATAAAACTTTCAATCATTCAGAAAAGTTGAAAGAACTATATAGGGCATACCCATATACCTAACTCCTAAATTTTATAATTAATGTTATAGTAGTAAGATATTTTCATTATCTATCCCTCTTATCTATCCATCAGTCCATCTAATTCAAAGTAAGTTGCAAGCTTCATCATACTTCACTCCTAAAAGTACATGTCATCGACCAGAGTTCAATACATTCTTTTGAATGTTCTTCTTTCCTTACTGTAATTTGACATGGTATGTTGTCACATTTCTATGCCAACACTCCCAAATCCAGACCTAACCATTCCTGACACAGGTATCCAATTATAATGAACAGTCAGATATCAGAGCCTTCTTATAATTCTCTTTTCCTTGCCACTGTTTCTTCTTTATCTCTATGGCCTTTCTCTTTCAATATATTTTCTGTCCCTTTTTATTCTACCCACTCCTTAAACCTTGGTGTGTTTGATCTCTCTGACTTGGCTATATTCTCTCATATCTCTTATTATTTCCCTATATCTTTGGCTTTGTTCCCTGTAAAAGAGATTATAAGATGAAGGTTTGCATGTGGGAAGTTAGTGGAGGGAGGGTGCTTTTAGGACCAACACAAAGTGAAGGAAGCAGGATACCATTATTACACAGGGCACAGCTGACTCCAAAGAGCCCTGGCATTTGAATAGCTGTTCAGAACTATCCTAAATCAAGGCAAGCTGGCTAGGCCTTTTACCCTTATATCAAGCAGTGATTAGAAATCCAGTGTTCACCTTGGGCCTTTTTGCTGGAGTCTCTGTGGTGTTACACTAAACTAAAACCCAAATTTTTGGAAATTACAACTGTTAGTTGTTATATACTATAGCTTGCCCTGGTTAGAGACTGCAGTCCCTCTGAGAATTATTGTTTGCTCGAGGAGTGTGTGTGTGTGTGTGTGTGTGTGTGTGTGTGTGTGTGTGTGTCTGTTCAGAATTACTGATGAGAAGCTAAAGCACTGAAGAAGAATCTGAAGAGAAGGACATATTCTTATTATTCACTAGCAGAGGCCTAGACTGGGGAAATGAGTCTGTCACATTATGTTACAGCAGTGTAGGCTGTGTACTTCAAAATTCCAGGGATTGCCGTTCATTTCGTAACTAAAGCTATTACTGTCCCCTTCTAATAGTACGTCTTCACCCATTATTTTATGAGACAAATTCATACCTTGAATTTTATATTTTACTTGCCCTCATTTTTATTCTTACTGATTTTTGGTCTACTTGTTCTGTCAATTATTGAAAGAAGGTATGTTGAAATGTCTGACTATAATTGTGGATTGTCTGTTTCTTTTATGTTCTACTGGTTTTTGCTTCATGTATTTTCAGACACTATTTTTAAGATGCTTGTATATTTATGACTATTATAGCCTCTTGACTCCTTTATCATCGTTATTAAATGTCCCTATTTATCCCTGATATTTCTTGTTCCAAAGTTTACTTTCTCTATTATTAGTATAACCACTTCAGCTTTCTTATGCTTAATGTTTGCATAGTATATATATTTCTAGCCTTTTACTTTTAACCTGTCTGAGTCTTTTATTTAAAGTGAGTTTCTTGGAAACAACATAACATTGGATTTAGTCTTATTATCCAGTCTGATGATCTATGCTTGTTAATTGGAATGTTTAAGCCATTTACATTTAATCTGGTTGTTGTAGTTCTATTTAAATTTATCACCTTGCTTTATGTTTTTTTATTTATCCTTTGTTCCCCTTCCCGTCTTTTCTTTGCTCCTTTTCCCCTCTTTTCTTGCCTTCTTTTGGATAAATTGAATATTTATTATAATTACATTTACTCTACCATTGGTTTATTGGTAATAATTCTTTGTTTCTTATTTTTGGAAGTTGCAGTATAATTCCTAGTGTACATCTTTAACTTGTCACAGTTTATCTTTATTTAAATTTTTTTATTATAGTTGATTTACAATGTTCTGTCAATTTCTGCTGTAGAGCATAGTGACCCAATTATATGTACATTCTTTTTCTCACATTATACTCCATCATGTCCCATCGCAAGTGATTAGATAATAGTTCCTCTTGTTACACAGCAGGATCTTAATGATACTCTACTCCAAATGGAATATAGATCTACTAACCCCAAACTCCCAGTCCCTCCCACTCCCTCTCCCTCCCCCTCCCCCTCAGCAACCACACGTCTGTTCTCCATGTCCGTGAATTTGCTTCTTTTCTCACAGTTTATCTTTAAACAATATTATACACCTTTATAGTTAAGAATCTTAACAACAATATTTATTCATTTTTACCGCCCATCCTTTATGGTATTTTATATATAAGACCCACAGTACATTGTAATTATTATTGCTTTAACCAGTTATTTATTTTTTTAAGAGATAAAAAAGTTCTTTATATATACTCTCACATTTACTGTTCCTGGTGCCTTTTATTCCTTTGTGTAAAGCCAAATTTCCATCTGGTGTCATTTTCCTTCTGCCTGAAGAACTTCCTATAGTGCCACTCTGTTGGTGATGAATTCTCTCAGCTTTTGTTTGTCCCAACAATCTTTATTTTGCCTTCATTTTTGAAAAATATTTTCACTGGATGTAGAATTATAGGTTGACAGTTGTTTTCTTTCATCGCCTTAAAGATGTCATATCATGAAAAGCAAGCCCTGGAGTTTTGTGTTACACAGCCTGCATCACCATATGTGGCAATCCCGTGTCCCAATCCAGGCACACTTCAGGGCCTCTCTGCTAGTGTGTGGTAAAGATACGTTCTCCTCCTCCAGTTCTTAAATTTTCCTTGTCTCCTACTGGCACCTTTGGGTAGAACACGCACACACACACACATGCACATGCACACACACACACGTTTCCTTGATCAAATAAAAATTCTCAGAGATGGTGTAGTCTGATTCCCTATTAAAGCAGAAGAAGATTTTCTTTAAGTCAGTTATCTGCCAGCAGCATTTATGTAATCATGCACAGAACATTCATTTCCCCTTTTGTAATATTCGGATTCCATATACAGTGTCTTGCCTTGCACAAAATATTAGCTTAATAGTATGAATGAACAACAGGATTATCTTCTGACCTCTTCGTTTGCTTATACAAACACTTGGAAAAAATTCTTAAATGATAGATTTTTTCTTAAGTTGGGCCACAGTAAGTTTTTAGTCTGCTCCTAATTAGAGGAGATGCGACTATGTGTTTTTACTCTCAGTTATACTTGCATAATGTCATTCTTCTCCCCTTAAAGATGAGATTGATTATTTTCTCCTTTGGGATCTCATTGTATCCTGAAGATCAATTATCACACTTGTAACACTTCACTGTATTTATTTATTTACACATCATTTTTTATTCTGTATATCTTTAGAAGAGAAAAATCAGTAATTTATTTTTGTTTCTAGAACAGTGCATAAAACATGAGACATAATTTCATCTATTTCTCAAATATAAGCCCATATCATTTTCTTTGAGAAATGTTTGTTGATTGAATTAATGGATGAATGAAGTCCTATGTGCTTTTGGTACTATTGCGTGAATCCTGATATTAATCAAGGATGCATGATGGTCATTATTGTTCAAAGAGTTTTGATTTTAGCACATTTAGCATGATTTCATAGTATGCATAGTCAGTCAGTTTTGTGAAGACAATATGGAAATTACAGCAAGGAGTATGTTTGGTAAAATAAACCTGTAATCTTTGGAAATATCTTTCAATATAGTCAAAACACTTGGAGACTTAGTAATTGCTTTTTGAGAATGTTTGCTATTAAAAAAATTAAAGCTCTAGTAGGAACTGGAGAAGTTGTTCTTTAATGGATGAGGCCAAACCACGATTTAAAAATGTATGAAAAGGATTGGAAACATGCCAGTGGTGTAGATCCTTTGGGAACTCAGGCCTACCCATTTCATCCTCTCCAGACTGGCACCAGAAGGGCCAGGAAATTAGGGAGAAAGAGTCTCTATCTACATTTTTTTTTTCTTGGAGTACAAGTAGGATGTTTTGGGAGAACCCTGGAGACCAAAGTTGGTCTAAGCTAAATATTTTAAAAGTTACCCTTAGGAATGAATAGTAGCTCGCTGATTCTTGATGCAGTCCACAGAACATTTATTTTATAAGATGATCAAATATCCATCCACAATTCAGACTGAACATCACAAAAGGAATACAATAGGACTCATGTCCATGAAACTCTTTAGAAAAGAGAATAGGAAACAGAACATTCCTTTATGCACATTACCAATGGACTCCAGGGAGGACATTTATTGGAGGTAAACAGGGAATGTTCAGAATTTTGTGTAATTTAGTTGGGGAGCTGTTTGTACTGAGAGAACTTTGGCAAGAAATGAAAACCGTGGACTCAGGCTTAACTTTATTTTTTAGAAAAGGAACAGTTTTGCATGTTATGAGGACAATGGAATATATCCACTTTTTGGGTCACATCTGTGCTGCAGATTTGGCTGTCAGTGGAGTAGTTGCATTTCCTAGTCCTAGATCTGGAAAAACATGGTCATGAGTTATTATGATTATAAATACAGACAATGAAAGTGCATGCATGTGTGTTCAAGCGCAAGCATAGATGCTCTCATATGTACCTCCTCATAAATGGTGCTACAGTTGTAACATAAACTAGATCTTATAGGCTACTATTTATATATTTGTTTTTTCCTCCAACAGGTGACTGAGATTTAGAAGTTATTCGTAAACTAGTTATAGCTAGAACCATAAATCCAGAAACTTTCAAGACAGAGTGTATTTTAATTTGATAACCCTAACTTTGGGTGTGTGTGTACGCTTTGGTTTGCTATATTTTACTGCTGTGTGCAGATAAGTTAGATTGTATTTAATGAAGTTCTGTGACATGTGCAGCTGATAGATTTCTTCAGATGTGATTTATAGGGCATTAGTGGCCTTTTTAGCATATGTAAGAGTAATATCCGAGCCTTCAACTGAGAGATTTCAGTGATGGTTCTCAGTATGTCCCGTCTTGGAGCCTTGCAGTTGTGCTCACATCAGAGCGTATTTGCAGCTATGGATTGTCAAGATGGAGCATAGCTTATGACCAAATAAGAATTATTCTTTCAGTTATATTTTAAAACATTTTAAATTCAAAAATCCAGAATGCATAGTGATTTAAAGCATTTCTCTAGTTAGCTTGATTTTGTGAGCTGGTGCTACTTATAAAGTCTCTATTTTCATATTATTGATATGTGGCTATTAATGACATCTAAATTATAAGGTTGTTTTGAGAATCCTGTAGAGTACCTCTCGTAGTGCTTGGTACCTGGTAAGCAGTTAGTAGAGTCTGGTTATCCTTATATGATTAAAACAATTATTATTATAAATCTAGCAAAGAAGAGCTTAAGTAATATCTGTCCTCTGTTTACTCTCTGAGAAAAGTCTGTTGAGGTACTGGTAAATGTCTAGCTTCACAGAATATCAGGTAAATGTAAATTGCAGTGTTATGTGCATCACAGACACAGGGAAAGAAGCCAGATATGGCCATAAATTTCACTAGGGCTTTATTTTATTTTATTTTTTTTTAAGCATAGTGATATGAGAAAGCTAAGTCAAATAAAGAGCATTATGAAATCAGCACTATTTTAATATCACATTAGCAATTACATGGGATTATCCTAGAGTGATTTCCAAATGACTTATTCTGTAACCCAAACTGGTGCATTTTCTACACACATACACAAGCATACACTTGCACGTGAGTATGTAACATCCAGTCATTGATTTAGGAACAAAGACTCCCTGAGGGAGTTTCAAAAACTGCTGTGTCCCAGCATGCTATTCTATATTTTATGTCCATTTCTGAGTCAGCAGAAACATGTGTAAAATCATATAAAGTCTGATAACTCCCCTGCTAGCCTATGAAGCCAGAACCCACATATGGGGGTGGTGTGAATTGCTTATCCTCTCCTAGGTCTGGAACATGTCATTACCACAAAATTCATTCCCTATGCAATCATCAGGGTCGATGGTAATATAAGAACAGTTGGGGCATGAAATTACAGTAGATTGTCGGGATTGTCTAGCATATGGTGGATCAGAAACAGAGGTGTATTGCCTTCTGATCTCTGGAAAAGTAATATGGTAATGTAGGCTGGGCAACAGGCAGGCCACTAATTTAGGGGCTGAAAATTCTAATCATTCTTTTGTCACTAACCTGTGATGTGAGTGCTGCTAGTCACTTGGATTCTTCATATGTAGATAAGCATAAACTAAGAGTCTTATCTATATGATTGTATATAGTCTTTAAAACAAACATTAAAGTAAAATCAGGGAGCCTCATTCCACAGTTCTTGGGTGGTCAGAGCCAGATCAACTGAACACTCTAGTAAGGAGCATAGGCTATCCAGTCCCACTTTGCCTACCAAAATGTTGTGGGAGGATGACGATATAAACCAGCTGTTCACTCTCATTATACCATGGAGTGACATTCCTGCACATTTATCTTGTTGGTATAGATCCTGTGGTCCTTTTCAGTGGCTCTCAGTTTGCTCAGGTATTGCAAATAATGGGAGTCATTGTAATACAGTGGTAAAGAACTTGAGCTTTGGAGACGGATGATCAAGCATTTGAGTCCCAGTTCTGCCATTTACCATTACCTGACCTTCTACTTATTTGTAAAATGGGAAAAATAATCGAGCCTTTCTCATGGTGTGGTTATGTGGATATAGAAATTCTTGGCATAAGGCTTAGTTTCATAGTTAACTGTTAATAAATGTAAGGTGATGATATCGTGCTTCAAATGAATGAGGTAGTTTCCATTTTAGACTATGGAACTGTTGCTCAGACTTCACAGGTATTAATCCTGAGGGGATTCTGAGGATTATCTATCTGCCAGGAGGATTCCATGAGCCTATGAAAACATAATGAGACTTTGAGGATGGTGGATATTTAGTTAATGTCAGCATTATGAGGTGTTGCAGGAAATCTCCTATCCTGAAACATTTTAATAGTATCTGTTCCCTAAGGTTTCTGCAAAATGTAAATGAGATAGGGTACATAAGGTGCCAAGCACAGTGCTTGGTATAGAGCAGGCCCTTAAGAACAACATTTTCCTTCCTTTTTTTTAAATTTGATTTAATTTTTATTTCATATTGGAATATAGTTATTGGAATATTATTAAACAATTACATATTGTTTCAGGTGTACAGCAAAATGTTTTAGTTATGCATATACATATATCCATTCTTTTTTCAGATTCTTTTCCCATATAGATTATCATCATATAGTGAGTAGAGTTCCCTGTGCTATAGGTAGGTCCATGTTGATTATCTGTTTTATTTATAGTAGTGTGTATATGTTAATCCCAAACTCCTAGCTTATCCTTACCTGCCTCCTTTTCCCTTTGGTAACCATAATTTGTTTTTGAAGTTTGTGAATCTATTTTTTTAATAAATAAGTTCATTCATATCATTTTTTAGATTCTACATGTAAGTGACATCATAATATTTGTTTTTCTCTGTCTGACTTCACTTAGTATAATAATCTCTGGGTCCACCTGTGTTGCTGCAAATGGCATTATTTCATTCTTTTTATGGCTAAGTAATATTCCATTGTACAGATGTACTACATCTTCTTTATCCATTCCTTTGTCGATGGACATGTAGGTTTCTTATTTCTTGAGAACAGTTGTTTTGGATCTGCAGCCTGAGTTTGTCTCTGGTAGCTAGGGCCACTGTAAGTAGCTGAGTCTATCTCAGGGGTTCACAGCAGGTGCCTGGGACCAAAATGGAGTCCACTTGGAGGACTGTTAGGATATTGGGTTAGTTATAAGAACACTTAAGAAAGAGGATTCCTTTGAGAGGAAAGCAGTGTGATACATAATAAAGAGCCTAAGAAATACTACTCAGAAATGTTGTGTTCTAATCTTATCCTACCATATACTGGCCCTGTGACCTGCTTGTTTTCCTGATAATCTCCTAAATGTTTTTTCATTTTTAAAATGGAGGGAATGCTCTAGGCCATATATTCTATGGTAATTGTATGAAAACCAAAAGTGTATATGTAAATTAATGAGAACTCTTTGAAAATTAATGCATATAAATAAGTGGAAGGTTGGAAATCAGAATGTTGGAATCATCCTGGAGCCCCTTAAGCAAGACAAAGCTATATCTTGATCAGGTTGTTAGAAGTGGTCATGAGCAAAAACCTTCAATCTGCTGTCTACAAGAAACTCACCTTAAAGCAAAGGACACATATAGATTGAAAGTGAGGGGATAGGAAAAGATACCTCTTGCCAATGGACAAGACAGGAAAGCAGGAGTTTCAATACTTATATCAGACAAAACAGGCTTTAAAATGAAGGCCGTAACGAAAGACAAAGAAAGGCACTGATGGTTAAAGGATCCATTCAAGAAGAGGATGGTACAATCATCAATATATATGCCCCTAATATAAGAGCACCCAGATACTTAAAACAAATACTAACAGATGTAAAAGGAGAAATTGATGGTAATATAATAATAGTAGGAGACTTTAACACCCCACTCACATCAATGGACAGATCCTCTAGACAGAAAATCAATAAGGCAATAGAGATCCTAAATGACACAATAGAAAAGTTAGAGTTAATTGACATTTTTCAGGACATTACACAAAAAAAAATCAGAATGTACATTCTTCTCAAGTGCACATGGACAATTCTCAAGGACTGATCACATACTGGGGCACAAAGCTAACCTCAACAAATCTGAGAGTATAGAAATTATTTCAGGTATCTTCTCTGACCACAATGGCATGAAACTGGAAATCAACCACAGGAAAAGAAATGAGAAAAAACTAACTGCATGGAGACTAAACAACATGCTACTAAAAAAACCCAATGAGTCAATGAGGAAATCAAGAAGGAAATTAAAAAAAAAACTCAAGACAAATAATAATGAAGACACAACCACTCAAAATCTATGAGATGCTGCAAAAGCAGTGCTGAGAGGGAAATTCATAGCAATACAGGCTTTCCTCAAAAAAGAAGAACAATCTCAAATTGACAACTTAAAACCCATCACCTAAATGAATTAGAAAAAGAAGAACAAACAAAATCTAAAGCCAACAGAAGGAAGGAAATCGTAAAGATCAGAGAGGAAATCAAATAAAATAGAGATTCAAAGAACAACAGAAAAAAATCAATAAAACAAAGAGCTGGTTCTTTGAAAAGGTAAACAAAATTGACAAATCTCTGGCTAGACTCACCAAGAAGAGGAGAGAAAAAAACCAAAGAAACAAAATAAGAAATGAAAAAGGAGAAGTCACAATGGATACTACAGAAATACAAAAAAAAAAAAAACAATTAGAGAATACTATGAACAATTATATGCCAACAAATTTGTCAACCTAGAAGAAACAGACAACTTTCTAGAGACTTACAGCCTGCCAAAAGTGAATCAAGAAGAAACAGATCAACTGAACAGACTGATCACTAGAAATGAAATTGAATATGTCATGAAAACACTCCCTACAAATAAAAGTTCAGGACCAGATGGCTTCACAGACAAATTCTGCCAAACATACAAAGAGGACCTTACACCCATCATCCTTAAATTTTTTCAAAAGTTTGAAGAAGGAACACTTCCAAAGACATCCTGTGACACCACCATCACCCTAATTCCAAAACCAGACAAAGATACCACCAAAAAAGAAAACTATAGGCCAATATCTTTGATGAATGTAGACGCAGATATTCTAAAAAAAAAATTAGCCAACCAAATCCAACAACATATAAAAAAGATTATACACCCCAAAACCATGTGGAATTCATTCCAGGTTTTCAGGATGGTTCAACATATTTGAATCAATCAACGTCACAAGCCATATTAACAAAGGAAAAGTCAAAAGCCACACAATCATCTCAATAGATGCAAAAAAATAATACTCAATGGAGAAAAGCTGAAAGCCTTCCCACTAAAATCTGGAAAAGACAAGGATGCCTCCTCCCACCACTGTTATTCAACATAGTATTGGAAGTCCTAGTCATAGCAATCAGACAAACAGAAGAAATAAAAGGCATCCAGATAGGAAGAGAAGAGGTAAAACTGTCATTGGATGCAGATGACATGATACTATATATAGAAAACCTTAAGGACTCAACCCAAAAACTACTTGAACTGATCAAAAGATTTAGCAAAGTAGAAGGATATAAGATTAACATTCAGAAATAAGTCACATTTCTGTATACTAACAATGAAATATTAGAAAAGGAATACAAAAATACAATACCTTTTAAAATTACACCCAAAAAAATCAAATACCTGGGAACAAACCTGACCAAGGAGGTGAAAGACTTATATGCAGAAAACTATAAAACATTAATCAAGGAAATTAAAGAATATGCAAAGAACTGGAAGGATGTTACATGCTCTTGGGTTGGAAAAATTAATATTGTAAAAATGGCCATACTACCCAAAGCGATCTACTGATTCAATGCAATCCCTATCAAATAACTCATGACATTTTTCACAGAATTAGAACAAACAATCCAAAAATTTATATGGAACCACAAAAGACCCAGAATTGCCAAAGCAATTCTGAGGAGCAAAAACCAAGCAGGAGGCATAACTCTCCCAGACTTCAGGCAATATTACAAAGCCACAGTAATTGAGATAGTGTAGTACTGGCACCAAAACAGACGTACAGAACAATGGAACAGAATAGAGTACCCAGAAATAAACCCAGACAACTATGGCCAATTAATCTTTGACAAAGGAGGCAAGAACATAAAATGGGAAAAAGACAGTCTTTTCAGCAATTATTGCTCAGAAACTTGGACAGCTGCATGCCAATCAATGAAATTGAAGCACACCCTCACACCATGCACAAAAATAAGCTCAAAGTGGCTTAAAGCCTTAAATATAAGACAAGACACCATCAAACTCCTGGAAGAGAACATAAGCAAAACATTCTCTGACATCAACTGGACAAATGTTTTCTCAGGTCAGTCTCCCAAGGCAACAGAAATAAAAGCAAAAAATAAACCAGTGGAACCTAATCAAACTGACAAGCTTTTGCACAGCAAAAGAAAACAAAAAGAAAACAAAAAGACAACTTTCGGAATGGGAGAAAATAGTTGCAAATGATGCAACTGTCAAGGGCTTAATCTCTGAAATATACAAGCAACTTATACAACTCAACAGCAAAAAAGCTAACAACTCAATTGAAAAATAGGCAAAAGACCTGAATAGATATTTCTACAAAGACATACAGATGGCCAACAAGCACATGAAAAAATGCTCAACATCACTGATTATTATAGAAATGCAAATCAAAACTGCCATGAGATACCACCTCACACCAGTCAGCATGGCCATCGTTAATAAGTCCACAAATAAATGCGGGAAGGGGTGTGGAGAAAAGGGAACCCTCCTGCACTGTTGGTGGGAATGTAAGCTGGTACAACCACTATGGAAAACAGTATGGAGGTACCTTAGAAAACTATCCATAGAACTACCATATGACCCAGCAATCCCACTCTTGGGCATATATCCATACAAAACTTTCCTTGAAAAAGACACATGCACCTGTATGTTCATTGCAGCACTATTCACAATAGCCAAGTGTCCGTTGACAGATGAATGGATTAAGAAGATATGGTATATATACACAGTGGGATATTACTCAACCATAAAAAAGAACAAAATAATGCCATTTGCAGCAACACGGATGGAACTAGAGATTCTCATACTAAGTTGAGTAAGTCAGAAAGATATAGACAAATACCATATGATATCACTTAAATCTGGACTCTAATATACGGCACAAATGAACCTTTCCACAGAAAAGAAACTCATGGACTTGGAAAACAGAGTTGTGGTTGCCAAGGGGGAGGGGGAGGGAGTGGGATGGATTGGGAGCTTGGGGTTAATAGATGCAGACTATTGCCTTTGGAATGAATAAGCAATGAGATCCTGCTGTGTAGCACTGGGAAGTATGTCTAGTCACTTATGATGGAGCATGATAATGTGAGAAAAAACAGTCTACACATGTATGTGTAACTGACTCACCATGCTGTATAGTAAAAAACTGACTGAACACTAAACCAGCTATAATGAAAAAAATAAAAATCATTACATATATAAAAAAAAGAAGTGGTCATGGATAACATCAAGTTCAAGTTTGTTCCTCCTGTAACCTCTATCTGCAGTTCTCATATGACTCTAAGCTTGAGAAAATAGCTCAACTCAAATTCTGTCTCCTCCATTGTCTCCTTTGATCCTCTGCCCCTACGCTCTCAGTGCTGAAAATAATTGCTAAAATTTCTAAACATCTATACTCCTTTATCCATAGTTATGTCACCCTTTTCAAAGCTGGTAAATAGACATTTATCCCTAACTTAGGGGCCTCTGCAACTATCCATATTTCCAATAGAAATATGATATGAGCCATATAAGTAATTTTGCATTTTCTGGTAGCCACATTAAAATGGTAAAAAGAAACAGTCTGAGTAATTTTACTATTTTATTTAATTAAATATTTTAGTTAATTTAATACTTTATTTTATTTATGCAAATATAATTTCAATATTTAATTGATATAAAACAATGAGATATTTTATATTGCTTTTTTCATATTAAATCTTCATAACCTGCTGTATACTTTATACTTACTATATATCTCAACTTAGACAAGCCAGATTTCAAGTGCTCAATGGTCTCAAGTGGCCAGTGGCTACCATATAGTCAGCGCAAGTGTCTGCCTCTCATGTGGCATTAAGGTGTGTCTTTTGTTTGAAGTATTTATGTAAATGCTGCAGATGTGTTATTAAACTGTGGACTTCTCGAGGACATGACCTCTCTATGATTTGTCTTTGTTTCCTTCACAGTGCACATCATTTCACTTTGCATATAATAAATACTTAGTTGACTAGAATTAAATTAATGCATTAACAGAGGAATGTACAAGCAAATGAATAAAAGAAACGGAAACACTGAAGAGCCAGTTTTAAAAAAATCTGTAAAATATCATTTTAATCAGCATAATCATGTGATCTCTTAGTACTAATCAATGCAATTAATATTTACCCAGTATCTACTCTAAGTAAGATGTATGCTAAGTGCTGCAGGGTCTACTGTATTGAATAAAGATACAGTTCTTGCTCTAAGTGATCTTAGTTGCAGAGGCCCCTAAGATAGGGATAAATGTCTATGTACCAGCTTTCAAAAGGGTGACATAACTCATCATGCTGTTCAGTAACCTAGGATCTTGTACACCTAAAGAATTATATGTAATTGCCTAGAAATTTAACTGTGCCAAACGTCTTAAAAAGACGTTTTCCCCCATAACCTGTCCTTTTAGAGGCAAATGAGAAAATATTTTAAATTTGCATTACTGACTTTCAGTAAGTTATTCCTAAGGAACTTAATCACTTAATACTGTTCTGTGCTTCAGGGGAAGAAATTGACACTGAGTGCCATAAATATATCATGGTCTTATCCAGTTCAATGGCGTGGGCACATAAATTCCCTGGGGGAGCTTCAAAATCCATGTTCTGGCCCAGAATACTTGGTTATGTCTTTGGACTTTTAGTCGGTAAAAAATGTTTACTTGTCTGATGCTTTTCCTGAATTGGGAATTCTTTAAGGGTCAGGATTATCTGACTATCCGTCTGCCTGCCTGCCTATCTATCTATCTATTTACCTACATATCTATCACCTATCCATCTCTCTATTAAATTGTGCACTTAGCACAATTCCTGGCACATATTTGGAATTCAACAAATGTCTATTGAGTGAATAATGCACAGGAAAATCCATGATGATTTTCATTTGTGATTCATTACATATATCCTCTGAGATTAGTAGTCTTCATTTGCCAGATGAGGAGAAAATGTGAATGACCAGGACTGTGCACGCAGTATACTCTCTTATTCATGACTAACCACGTTCACAGATTTGTGGTGTACTTTCCTATAATGTTTTTATTTCCTCATACCTTTTCCCCTTCATATGACTCACATTGTTACAACCCTTGCATATTAATCATTTCAAAACCACAGTACTCTGAATCATTGATGGATACTGGGTTATAATGAAATACATCCACTAGGAAGTGAGAGCACTTCTAGAAAACATGTCAGTGCCACGTGGCTCTTTTGATAAGGTTCCAGGGTACCAGCTCAAGTTCATTTAGAGCAAAGTGGTAGACTCGATCTTCAGTATTCCTGTAGGAAACTAAGAAGTACAAGAGTGATTATGAATACAGTTTCTCAAGGCAGTTGTGTGAATGTGAATGTACTGCCCTTTAAATTTATTTCATCCACTTTATGCTTTTTATAATTAAAGGATATAATATATGAGTTTTACATGACAGTTCTGTAGTGGATATTAAACTGGCTCCTTTCTCCTGTTCTAGATTCATTTGCATGTCATTAGGAACTGAACTTCTGTGGTTTGTTTCTAGATTTAGAATTTGGTTGTCAAAGTGTCTTAGGCCAGAAGTCTTTAATCCTCCTATCTAACCATCTTAACATAGGTTGTGTTTGTTTTCATAAACATACTAGTATAAGAGTTGAAGCAGTTTGAGCTCTGTGAGAAAAAAATAAGCTGACTGAATAACTGAATGGATTATTGGAAGGCTCTAGAGTGAGTGTTTTACTGGTTGTGAAATCAAAGACTGTATAATCTCATTGACATTTAAGTGTCATGATGTTCTCTTTACAGACTGGGGAGGTTACTCATTGGGTCAACCTCGAATTTTAAGACAGTCTACATCTTTTTTGTTATTACTCACCATTAATATCTCAGCACTTTCATTTTTCACAGTTAAGGAGAATTCGCCTTTTTTTTTTTTTAAAGTTTGTTGTTTTTTTTTTTTCTCTTAATGGATTTTATTTCAATTATAGGTGTGCATAAATCATCACAAGTCAATTTTACAGATTTTGTATCCCAAACCCCCAGTGCATCCCCCCACCCCCCCAGATTGTCTTATTTGAAAAACCAAGGTTTTCCAAAGTCTGTGAGTCATTGTCTGTTCTGTAAGGAGGTTCATTGTGTCTTTTTAGTTTCCACATGTAAGCAGTATCATTGGGTGTTGCTGTCGAATTGTCTGACTGGTTTCACTTTGCATGATAATTTCTAAGTCCATCCATGTTGCTATAAATGTTGGTAATTCATTCCTTTTAATGGCTGAGTAACATTCCATTGTGTGTATGTACCATATCTTCCCTATCCACTCCTCTGTCAATGGGCATTTAGGTTGTTTCCATGACCTGGCTATTGCATAGAGTGCTGCGATGAACACTGGAGTACAGGTGTCTTTTCGGGTCATGGTTTCTGCTGGATAGATGCCCAGGAGTGGGATTGCTGGATCAAATGGTAATTCTATTTTGAGTTTTCTGAGGAATCTCCATACTGTTTTCCACAGTGGCTGCACCAATTTGCA
>PVHT020000166.1:16970597-16984693 GCA_004024745.2 Catagonus wagneri
GGTGACCTTTGTGTCGACAATAGAGTTGTAGCCTCTCTTAGTTCAGGTGTTTGCCTCCGCTGTGGCTAAAGTTGGTATGGAGGGGTCTTGCTGTAGGCTTCCTGATGGGAGGGAGTGATACCTGCTCACTGGTAGGTGGGGTTGATTCCTCTCCCTCTGATGGATGGGGCTTTGTCTCTGGATGAGATTAGAGGCTGGCTGTGTGCCTGAGGGGTCTTTAGGCAGCCTGTTTACTGATGGGTGGGGCTGAGATCCCATCTGAATTGTTGTTTGGCCTGGGGTTTCTCAGCGCTGATGGGGGGGACCAGATTCTCCCAGAAATGGCCACCTCCAGAGAAATGCAGGCTGCTGAATGTCCTGGAGAGCTTTACCTCCAATGCCCTTCCCCCACAACAAGGCACAGTCACCCCTGTTTTCCCAGGAGATCCTCCAGGAATTGCAGTCAGGTTCCACCCAGATTCCTCTGGAGACTGCTTTGCCCTGGGACCCAGTGCACGCGAACGTCTGTGTGTGCCTTTCAAGGATGGGGTCTCTGTTTCCCCCAGTCCTGTGGAGCTCCTGCACACAAGCCCCTCCGGCCTTCAACGCCAGATGCTCCACGGGCTCTTTCTCCCTGTGCCCGATGCCCAGGCGTGGGGATTTGACGTGAGGCTCAGAACTCTCAGTCCTGTAGCTGAGTCTCTGTGATGCAGTTACTTTCCAGTCTGTGGGGCTTCCCACCCAGGAGGTATGGGGTTGCTTCTATCGCGTAGTCGCCCCTCCTGCCTCGTGATGTGGTCTCCGCTGTGTCTTCTGGAGCAGAGTATCTCTTTTGGAAGTTTAGAGTCCATTTGGTTGAAGGTTGCTCGGCATTTGGTTGTATTTTTGCTGTTATTTGGGAGAGAAGTTGAGCTCCAGTCCTTCTATTCTGCCATCTTAATCGAATCCCAACAACGTCAATCTTGTTTGCAGTCTCTCTTGGGTAATAAGTATGCTGCAGGAAGGAACCGTATTATAGGATCTGCACAGGTCAATAAATGCCTCACTTTGGAGACTGGGATTATTTACACCCGTTTTTTATTTTATTTTTTTTGCCTTTTGTCATTTTCGGGCCACACCCGCGGCATGTGGAGGTTCCCAGGCTAGGGGTCTAATCGGAGCTGTAGCCACTGGCCTACACCGCAGCCACAGCAACGCAGGATCCGAGCCGCTTCTGCAACCTACACCACAGCTCACGGCAACGCCGGATTGTTAACCCACTGAGCAAGGCCAGGAATCGAACCCGCAACCTCATGGTTCCTCGTTGGATTCGTTAACTACTGCGCCACGACGGGAACTCCTACACCTGTTTTTTAGTTTGTGCCTCTTAGAGCCTCTGCCAAAACTATAGCAGAAATGTTTCACTTTAAATAAAGCAAAAATAAACAAGTGGGACATAATTAAACTTAAAAGCTTTCACACAGTAATTGAAACCATAAACAAAATGAAAAGGCAATCAATGGACTGAGAGAAAGTATTTTGGAATAACGCTGACAAGGAACTAAGTTCCCAATCAGACAAATAGTAGATACAGCTTAATATAAAAAAACCCCACAACTCAGTCAAAAAATGAGCAGAAGACCTAAATGGATGTTTCTTCAAAGAAGATGTACAGATGGCCAACAGGCACGTGAAAAGATGCTCAACATCACTAATTATTGGAAAATGGAAATCAAAACTACCATGAGGTATCACCTTGTATTGATCAGAGTGGCCATCTCAAGAACTCTACAAATAATAAATGCTGGAGAAGATGTTGAGAAGAGGGAATCCTCCTACACTATTGGTGGGAATGTAAACTGGTACCACTACCATGGAGAACAATGTGGAGGTTACTTAAAAAAACTAAAAATAGAGTTACTATTTGATTCTGCAATCTCATTTCTGTGCATATTCTGGAAAAGACAAATATTCCAACTTGAAAAGATGCAGGAACCCCACTGTTCTAAGTAGCAGTATTTAAAATAGCCAAGACATGAAAGCAACTTAAATGTCCATCAACAGATAAATGGATAAAGAGGATGTGGTATATCTATGCAATAGAATTACCCATAAAAAGAATGAAGTAATGCCATTCGTAGCAACATGGAGAGATTATCATACTAAATGAAGTAAATCAGAGAAAGACAAATACAATGCTATCACTTGTATGTGGAATTTTTAAAAATGATACAAATGAACTCATTTACAAAATAGAAATACACTCACTCACAGACATAAACAACAAATTTATGGTTACCAAAGGGGAAAGTTGGGGGTGGCAGGTGAATTAGGAATTTGGGATTAACATATACACATTACTATATATAAAATAGATAAACAACAAGGACCTACCACATAGCATAGGGAACTATACTTAATATTCGATTGTAACTTATAATGGAAAAGAATCTGAAAAAGAATACATACTAATATTTATATATATTCATATATATATATATATATATATATAACTGTATACAGTGCTATATACCTGAAACTAACACAGCACTGTAAATTAACTATGTTTAATATACTTAATAATAAAATATATTAAATAAAAGATATTCCTTCTTTCAACAAATATTTTTTGATTGTCTACTAAATGTCAGTCATGTTCTATACACTTGAGATACATCAGTGAAGAAAACAAAGATTCTTACTCTTGTGGAACATCCATTTTCATGAGAGGAATCCCCTAAATTTAAGTAATTATTTTTGAACTATTCTCATTTTTCATCTCTAGGTTATGATATTACTTGGACAGGCATTTGTAAATAGTAAAAACCAAAGATGTGATGATGCTGATTCATCTAAATGTAAAGAAACATTTAAAAGACTACCAGAAATATTTAGCTTGACTAAAATTCAGAGATAAAAAAGTTATATAATTATTTCAGATTCAGTGTATTTTATTTTATACGTCAAATCTTATCATACATTTTTTTTTTCTTTTTGAGGGCTGCACCTGTGGCATATGAAAGTTCCCAGTCTAGGGGTCACATTGGAGCTGCAGCTGGCTTGCCAACACCACAGCCACAGCAACATGGGTTTCGAACTGCTGTGACACCTACACCACAGCTCATGGCAACGCCAGAGCCTTAAATCACTGAGTGAGGCCAGGGATCTAATTCGCATCTTCATGGATATTAGTTGGATTCTTAACCTCCTGAGCCACAACGGGAACTCCCATAATTAGTCAGTTGTTACCTTCTTTCATCTTATGGAATGATGAATATCACATAATATCTTAAATGATATTCATTTAATATATTAATATTAAGTGATATTTACTTTATATTTTCAGTATCTTCTTAATATTTTTAATCCCTTACTTATTAAGAATAAATATGCCATCTACTGGTCTTAATATTTTTAAACTGTATATATCTTTCTCTTTTATCAGCACATGGATATGGTTTGATCATGATGTATAATTAAATTACTAGAGTTATTTCTGAGTTTTATAAATAATCCTTATTTAATTGTTCCTTAAAACCAAACACTGAAGTTTGATGCATAAACACATATACTTAGGAGTTTCCGTTGTGGCTCAGCAGTAACAAACCCAGCTTGTATCCATGAGGATGCAGGTTTGATCCCTAGCCTTGCACAGTGGGTTAAGGATCCTTTGTTACTATGAACTGTGGTGTAGGTCACAGACGTGGCCTGGATCCTGTGTTGCTCTAGCTGTGGTATAGGCTGGCAGCTGTAGCTCTGATTTGACCCCCCAACCTGGGAACTTCCATATGAGCAGGTACAGTCCTAAAAAAGAGAAAAAAAAAGCAAAAAAACCCAGCATATATTTGTAATATTCAAATCATGAATAATATGATTTAGTCACATAAAGCGTAGACTTTATTGTAAACAATGAGAACGAGTATGCTGATTAGTATTTTGTATAACATACTATAGATAGATATACTTGTTATATTAGATATATATCATAGTAGTCTTGATTTATTGCTTTTAAAAATCTACCTTATGATATGTTCTCTGTAAATTTCTCCTTAGCTTCATAGTTGACAAAAATTCATATTGATGTGTTTAACTGAAAAATAAAGTTAGGGTTTTTTGGTTCCTTATAGAGAGGAAGTCTGACATCTGAATAACTTGACAACCATTACTGGCTTTGCCAATTCAGTTATGTGACAGAGACTTTCTATATAAGCGGTATGAGGAAAATGGTAAATTTGAAGCTCTAAACATATGACAAAATGTGTTCAAAGTATATGAAATAAAAATAGTTTTAGAAGTTTCTTTGGAAAAAATATAAAATGAAAAATAATTTTTCAATCCTTTCTGAGCATATCATGTTATAAGAGGCCTCTAACTGAAAGTTTAAATGATATGATTAATAATAATTTGATAAATCTTGCTTTCGAGAAACTGAATGACAAGTATGTAGGTCATAGATTTGTAAATCATGTTTTTCTTTTAAATTTTATTGCAGTATACAGTGTTGATTTACAATGTTGTATTAGCTTCAGGTTTACAGCAAAGTGAATCAATTGTACATATATCCATTCTTTTTTCCCATCTAGGTAATTACAGAACATTGAGTAGACTTCTCTGTATTATATTACAGGTCTTTATTAGGTATCTATTATATATATATATATAGTAGCGTGTATGTGTTAATCCCATCTTCCCAGTTTGTCCTTCCCACCAATTTCCTGTTTGGTAACCCTAAGTTTAATCAGGTGTTTCTAATTCTTTGCTTTCAACAAAATTTTAGGATGTGGTAATAAAGTTTTCAGCTAATAGATCAAAATAATTTTTGGTATCAATCACTATGAGATATTTGGCATTGCTAATAATTTAATACTTTAGTTTTTCTTTGCTTAGAAAGACATTAAGTAGCAAATAAAAACACCATGATAAGTAAGAGTGAGGTCTGGTGAAGAAGGAAAAGTGTTTGTATATTATTATCTTTGTCAGCATGTTACCCTTGATTTTGAGCAAAAGGCCTTGCACTTTCATTTTACACTGGGCCTTGCAAATTATGTAGCTGATTCTGCTCCTCCCTTTATTTGGGAAAGGGCCATCAGGTAAGCTTAACATAGTCCTTTCTGGGGAGTGGGAGGAGATGAGGAGGTGGGGTTAAAAACCAGCAGAAGGATCAGAGTTCCATGGTTATCTGGCGTTTTTCCAGTGACTTGATGGAAATTCAGTACATGGTCAGGGAGTAGACTCTTGACTCCAGGCCATGTTCTCTGGTCCGTCTGTACCAATGACATGGTAATGGTTTGATGACCATCTGACACTGGTGTTGCCTTCTGAAATGGAAATAAAGTAAAATTTCAACAGAGAACTTTTCCTGGTCTCTCAAATAGACCTCAAAGTCTGAGGATGTGTTTGTCTTAAAAAAATTATTAAACAATACCACAGCAATTCTAATCTTTTCAAAGAACTTTAATTGTTGCCATTACTAGACTTCAGGGACAGATTTTAGTAGGAAGACTAGGGAACTTCTTTGCTGGAATGGTTCAGGGACACTAGAGCCACAGAGTATAGTGGATGAAATTGAATATTAGCTTATGGCATTAGCCAGAACTGAAGTGGATCTGGATCTGTCCCTCTGGAATTATATAGTGGAACACTGTTTCCCTCGTGTTATGTTGTGAGGATGAAAAGAAGTAATGTGTGGGATATCTTTAGCACAGTGTATGTTACAGAAGTCCTCAATAAATAAATGCTAATTTATTACCATTGCTAAGATTTGGAAGTAATTTCACGTAGGAAAGGGTGATTCCTGAGCTGCTTTCCGTCCTCTTTTCATACTCCTCACTCCTCTTATTCCCTGTGCTTTTTTTCTCCCTCCTTCCTTGATGAGGCCATTCGTTAAGAACATAGAATGGGATTTCCCGTCATAGCACAGCAGAAATGAATCTGACTAGGAACCATGAGGTTGTGGGTTCGATCCCTGGCCTTGCTCAGCGGGTTAAGGATCCAGCGTTGCTGTGAGCTGTGGTGTAGGTTGCAGACGTGGCTCAGATCCTGCATTGCTATGGCTATGGCGAAGGCCAGCAGCTGTAGCTCTGATTATAACCCTAGCCTGGGAACCTCTACGTGCAGCAGGTGCAGCCCTAAGATGACAGAAAGTAAAAAAAAAAAAAAAAAAACCAAAAAACATAGATTGGTGGGCCATGATTGATGATGGGAGAGTGCAGAAAAACATTCATGTCACACATTTACATTTAGGCAATGTCCTGCCTTGGGTAAGATGAGTGAAAGGAATAACTCTTAAGACATCCTTCCAGTTTTGTTTGATCATTATCAGTGTCACTATGTAGTATGTACATAGCGGTTAATTCCTCCTCCCATTGCTCTTTTCTTTCATTGATATTTGTTGTCTACTTTGCTTTCACTCAAGAAAGTTTATAGTCTAATGGGTGAGGAGCCTTACAGTTTTAACGCTATATCACTATAAAGAAGGGTATAGTGACTATGAGGGCAACATATGGGTTGCCATCTAACAAAGAGTGATTTCTGGAATGCTTCTTGGTCTTATAACAAGTTAGCTGAATTTTGAAGAAAGACGTTAGCCAGGTGGGTAAATATGGCACTAGCTTCAAGAGTCTATAGTGCAAAACATGGAATTTTGCGGGTTTAGAAAACTAGAATATTGTACAATGACCAATTAATTTCCCTTGTTTCAGTAAGCATATTTTTTTTCTATCCATTGCTTTATACATTGTGATATCCAGGAGATAAGAATTAGAGGCCATTTTGTGGTCACATAGTGGTTAAAATAAACTTTAACCTAAAATGATTTTGTTAGATGTTTCATATACTCAGAAGTAGTAAAAAAAAAAAAACAAAAATACTAAATCCTGACATTATTGCTTCATATCTCTTTATAAAATGATTTATTCTGTATTGATTCTGTTTTTCTTAAGAAAGACTTATTTTAGTCACATATCATGCTTATGAAGCAATGGATTTATCAAATTCTGCCATTATCTCATTGTAATGACTCATCATTCCAACCCCTGGACTTTACATCCCCTTAAATGACTTCTGTTATTTATTTGTGGGAAATTCCAGTGGTGTGGAATGCAACATTTATTTTTACTTTCAATTCATGATTTAGCCGTATTTCCTCAGCATGTACATTTTGATCACTTAATCTGTTCCAAGTACTGTGTCATACACTGGAAATAAAACCATGGGCAAGATGGAGTTCCCATAGTGGTGCAGCAGAAATGAATCTGACTAGTATCCCTGAGGTTACTGGTTTGATCCCTGGCCCTGCTCAGTGGATTAAGGATCTGGCATTGCCATGAGCTGTGGTGTAGGTCGCAGATGCGGCTCGCATCTGGCGTTGCTGTGGCTGTGGTGTAGGCCAGCAGCTGCAGCTTCGATTTGATCCCTAGCCTGGGAACCTCCATATGCCGTGGGTGCGGCCCTAAAAAAAGCAAAAAAAAAAAAAAAAAACCCCAAAAACAAACAAAAAAAAATGGGCAAGAAAGCTCTGCTCTGAACCAATGATAGTCTAATCTGTGCGTTTAGCCATGGAGGTGGGGGTGGGCTGAAGCAGGGGTAAGATGGGTGAGCAGTGAGGATACAGAGAGGTTAAAAGGCATTTACAGTGCAGCTGTAATGTGAATGACGTGGGACTGTGCACAGGGTGCTTTGAGAGTACACAGGAGAGAAAAATAGCCCAGCCAAGATAGTTCACCTAAATGAAACTGGGGAAGTAGGACAAGAGGAAAAGATATGAAACTTTACTATTAGAATCTATGGACAAGAGGAAAAGATAAAAAACTTTACTATTTAGAATCTATGGAGATTAACTGATAAATGAAGCCCCAGAGGCATGTGTAAGATCTTGGATTTTCCTGTATCATTCAGTTTTCCAGCCATCACAGATACTTGGGAGACTCTAGATATACCCAACAAAAAGACCACTGCTGTCTGTGTTCAGCCCCAGTTTACAGAATTATGAGCAGAGATAGTTGTTGTTTTAGATCACTATGTTTGGGGGTGGTTTGTTGCACAGTACTAGATAACACAAACATCTGGGTTAACTATCCATCCAGGCATCAGTTCCTTCACAAACACAGTCTTCCATACTGTTCACCTGGAAAATCTATTTCATAGGGTATGTCATTTTACTAACCCTTTGGGAACTCATGGCTTGGGAACAAGAAGATTTTGTAGTTCTCTAGTGCCCCTTCTTGTTTCCTTACCTTTTCCTGTTTCACCAAACACTCCTTGGTATAAGGGGAGATCTTCAGGGAGTATGAAAGCGCCCACTCCAAGTTGCAGTTTTCTTTTTGGTTTTATTTAAATGCAATTTGTTGTATTTCAGCTAGAATGGCCACAGTCAAATAGGAATGTTCCTTCACGATGAAAAGAATTGTGTTTGTTGCCAATAAGGAGGCATGTTTTCTCAGTATGATAAAAGGCAAGACCTATTTTCCTCCCTGCTGAGCAGTTAATTAGGAGTGTGAACAACCCTTAGAAACATCTCTAGTTCCACCTGAGGTATAAGTGTTAAAAGATGTCAAACAAAGAGCTGAACTTAGCTGGGATGGAAGGGAGAGCAGCTCTTTCAAGGATCGATTTTGTATTGGCTATATCTT
This sequence comes from Catagonus wagneri, assembly GCA_004024745.2. NCBI lineage: Eukaryota > Metazoa > Chordata > Mammalia > Artiodactyla > Tayassuidae > Catagonus > Catagonus wagneri. The sequence goes on from PVHT020000166.1 coordinate 16,979,186, forward strand.
CTAATTTTCTACATATGAAAGTGATTGAACTTTCTTATAAGAACAAGGGTGTAGGTAAGGGTGGATCATGGGTCTGTCATTTCTGTCAGGAAGATCATTCCTAAAAGTCTCCTTAATTGTGCACACTCAAATTATGAGTTGCCTTCAATCTTATTTTGCAATAGCAAATGGCAAGTTTTACTAAGAGAGACAGTCTTAACTCTGACAAGGTAGTTCTCCAGAGTCTTATTACACAACAAGAGATTACAGAATCAGCACTTATTCTGGAAATTTGCAACAGTTTGTGCTGAAGTGACCCTCCCTAAGCCTTGAGAATTTGGCAAAGAGAATGGGATATTAAAGGCAAAACAGAGTTCAGCTATTATTTCTTTATTAACTAAATGTAACCTAAACAGAATCCAAATGATGACTCCATAGCAGTGGACTAGTTTTTCTTTGCAAAGATTTGATGAAATATTTGATTGTATGATAACACTTGGCATTACATCATTGAAACTTGAGACAAATATGAAAGAACGGTGTAGTCTTCTTATCACTTCTAAACACTGGTAGAAGATGGCTTTGATATTGAGTTCCGTTTATATGATTTATATAGCTAAATTTCGCTGGGATAAAAGTTTATTATGGATGGGTCCCTACTTAGGATGATTTCTGACTTAAAATTAATTCCTGGCAGAATTCTCAATAACATTGCCCCCTTGCCCTTCTGACACCCATCTATTCAGTAGACCTCAAGTGTTTGCCTGTGCTTCTCCTACAATTAGGCTGCCAAGAGAAGTGATACAATTGCAGAAGATGGTGCTACCAAAAAGTTAATTTTCAGTTTAGTGCAACAAGTTTTTTCACATCCTTTATCTGTTCTTGCACTAACTCACCTGAGAAATTATTCAAGATTGTTATCATTCTTATCAAGTACAAGGCACATTACTGCCTCTTACTTTCTTTTAGCAAATGACTATATCAGACAGAGTCTGTCAAGAAAACAGAGACCACAGTAGGTATTTTGACAGAAGAAACTGAACATAGATGGTTACAGAGAAACTGAAAAGCTGGAAAAGCAGAAAGGAAATGTAGAGATATTATTACAGAGATAATAACTGTAAGAACAAGCTGTCATCTCTTGAGATTGGGAAAACAAAAGGAAGAAATTGGGGTATTAAACCTAGAAGCTTGTAGGAGGGCTCTGTGGAGTTCAGACCTCTTAGGAGAGGGAGTGATCTAGATGCTGCTGGTACTCTTGAAGAGATGTAATGAGGCTAAATGCCAAAGGAGGCTAACAAAGAAATTTGGGAAATATATTTGCAGAGTCTCAATGCTCAATGCCACAGAATACAGGATAGAAAGAAGTATTTGGAGAGACAACAGCTGAATAACTAGTATACTCCACCCTTTTCTCCATTTCTCTGCCTGGGTTCTTAAAAAAAACAAACGTTGAGACAAAGGCTTATATGCTACTACGTAACTGTGTAGATGGGAGGCAGGAGTTAGGGAAAAGAGGAGTATTCTGTAATACTCCATTCAGATCCCCTCTTCAAGGCTAAAACACCTGTTCACTAGTTGCTCCAAACTGCAGCTTTTGGAGGCTCATAGCTGCATTGTGTATGGCATTTACCCTTGACCTAAGTCTCTTCAAGATTACTCTCTTTCTTGTGGCATGGCCCATGATCAGTGTCTGAGTATTAAGTCCAAAGTGATTGTCTCAATTTGAGACAACTCTGAAGAGCCATGCTGGCTTCAGAGCTTCTCATAGGATTTTCTGAGGTCTTGGTTAAAACTGCATTGCAGGTCAGCTCTTCCCTTTAGAGGCCTTCCTGCCGCTCCTGCCTTCTTTACTTCCTTACAAGTGTATCTCACAAGAACATTCCCCTACCACCCTACATGCAACTCTTCATCTCTGTTTTCAGGAATAAATGCAAGCCAGTGGAACAGGGATGATTGTGGTAGCAGTCTCTAAAATGGAATTGTGGAGATGGATTTCTCAATAATAGGTTGGCACTGAAGACCACATCACAGGTGGGTGCTGAATGGAATGTGGATAATCCCTACTATGCAATTGATGTGCAGTTGTTAAAACTTTCACCAGGGATGGACATACAGATGGGAAGGGATATTCTGAGTAATGTGATATTTTTAGCACTTGAGGGGTATGAGGGAAGTGGTTACTGTAATATTAAAACTATGTAATTGATTGGTTTTCCTAGTCATTACTGAATCATGGGAGAGATGGTGACAAACATAAATCGATTATTTACCAATCAAGGCAAAATGTAAAAGCCATATTATCTTCTTGCAAGGATTCAGGGAAATCTTTAATCCTCTGCAGCCAGGGAATAGAGTGGAGCACCAGGCTCAGTCTTAATCATTAGAGTAGTGAGGCTTGAGAGAAGGTTGAATTCTTATCTCCAGCAGATGTTCTACATCAAGCTCACGGAGGGAGTGGGACACTGAAACTTGAGATAGGGATATCTGGGTAGACGGTTACTTCAGAATCTTGAGCTCCAGAGTCTCCTGAACCTCAGGTCTTTTAGAAGTGGTTCATTTCCCCTGTTAAGAAATAGTGAGACCATTAGATTTGGGATAAGGACATCTGGATAGGCTCACTTCAGAACCTTGCTTCAGAAATACTTCATTTCCCCCATTAGAAAAAAGAGACTCACTGTTTCTTTCAGTGTTGCAGAGGCCTCAAATGAGCTAGATTCTTACAAGAGCTTGTCCTCCTTGGGACCTGGATCATATTCCCCTTCAGGCAGCCAGAGTCAGATCCCAGAGTCTGGCAACAATAGTTAAATCCCGGCAGAGCCAGGCTGAAACCTGCTGGTCTGCTAAAGCAGAAGAGGGACACTGTGCTGAGGAAGTTGTGCCAGCAGGTTTGGAAAAGCATACGTTGGAATGAAACTTGACAATGCTGGATGAAGGAAGGTAGAACATATAATTGGATAAAGGTGCATTTTCTCTTGATATAACATTTAACACCCTGCTGAAAATTCTGGTAGACAGTGTCTTGTGTCCACATCCACTTCATTCACTTAGTTTTTCTTCACAAAACTTCCAGTTTTGTTTCCTACAGATCCATGGATTACAAAAATATGCAATAAATTATAAACAGACAAATCTCAAGAGAAGAAATACATTTGGCTAATAAACATTAAAAAAGCAGTCCTTGCAGTAATTCAGAAATATAGTTTAAGGAGTTCCTGTTGTGGCTCAGTGGAAACGAGTCTGACTAGCATCCATGAGGACACAGTTTCAATCCCTAACCTCGTTCAGTGGGTTAAGGATCTGGCATTGCTGTGAGCTGTGGTGTAGGTCACAGATATGGCTCAGATCCTGCGTTGTTGTGGCTGTGGTGTAGGGCTCTGAGTCGACCCCTAGCCTGGGAACCTCCATATGCCATGGGTGCGGCCCTAAAAAGACATATATATATATATATATATATTTAAAAGTTTTTTTTTTTTCCTCCACCTGTCAAGTGTGAAAGGCATGCAGGGAAAAGATTTAAAAGACTGAGAACTTTCATGCAGGACTGATGATATTTTAAACTCATTCTATATTTTTTGAAGGCTATATTGGCATAAATTATCAAAATCTTAAATAGACAGACTTTACTTCCAATCACAATGGAATAATAGTGACTGAATTTCTTTTTTTTTCATTATTTGGGTATTTTTATATTTTCCTTTAGTTTTATAGGAGCCAGATATATGACAGATACATTATTTGTCTCATCATGTATGTTACAAATATTTTCCATAATTTCTAGTTTGTTTCTTGATTTTTGTCTCTTAATACTGGAACTAGGGCAAGGCAAATGAGATGTTCAGGGTGAGAAATTTAAGAAAGCTATCATTCTTTGGCTATCATACCCTGCATTTGTGTGACTCTGAGAATGAATACCTCCTTAAAAGGCTTCACCCTAGTCCTAACCCTGTTGTTTATGACTGTAAATGATTATAAAATTGAGCAAATATGTGAAATAGCCAATTTCAGACAGTACAAAGCTTAATCTCTAAGATAAGGGAAATAAGTGCAGTGACTTCTGTGGTATCTGTGGTTTCTGCCTGGTGGCATTTTAAGGATCATTGTGCAAGGAGGTAATCCCCAAAAAGTATGTCACTTTCACTGAGTTAAAAAAACAGAGATTAGTGTTCATGTTAGTTGAGGCAACAGGAAGTGTGATGCTTCCAGCTTTGTTCTTTTTTTCTCAAGATTGCTGGGTTGTTCAGGGTCTTCTGTGGTTCCATATGAATTTTAGGTTTGTTTTTTCCATTTCTGTGAAAAATTCCCTTGGAATTTTGATAGGGATTACATTGTCTGTAGATTGATTCGAGTAGTATGGGCATTTTAACAATATTTATTCTTCCAATCCATGAACACGGGATATCTCTATTTATTTGTGTCTTCTTCAGTTTCTTTCATCAATGCCATATAGTTTTCAGTGTACAGATCTTTCATCTCCTTGGTTAAATTTATCCCTAGGTATTTTAATCTCTTTGGTGCAGTTTTAAATTGGCCTGTTCCCTTAATTTATTTTTTGTATAGTTTATTGCAAATGTATAGAAACACAACTGATTTTTATATGTTTATTTTGTATATCAACTTTGTGACTTTGTTTAATCGTTCTAACAGTGTTTTGGTGGACTCTTTAGGATTTTCTCTATATAAGATCATGTCATCTGCAAACAGACAAATTTACTTCCTTTCTAATTTGTATGACTTTTACTTCTTTTTCTTGCTTATTGTTCTGGATAGGACTTTGAGTACTATGCTGAATAAAAATGGTGAAAGCGGGCACCTCTCTCTTCTTGATCTTGAAGTAAAACTTTTTTGCTTTTTGTTACCGAGTATGGTATTAGTTGTGGGCTTTTCATATATGGTCTTTATTATGTTGAGGTATGTTCCTACTATATTTAACCTGTTGAGAGATTTTAATTATGAAATTATGTTGAATAATATCAAATGCTTTTCTTCATCTGCTAAAATGATCATATGATTTTTATAATTTATTTTGTTATTGTGGTATATCATGTTTATTGATTTACCTGTGTTGAGGTTCCTTTCATTCTAGGAATGAATCCCATTTCATCATGGTGTATGATCCTTTTAGTGTGTTGAATCTGGTTTACTAGTATTTGGTTGAAGATTTTTGCATCATGTTGGTCAGCGATATTGGCCTGTAATTTTCTTTCCTTGTAGTCCTTATTTGGCTTTGGTATGAGGATAGATAATACTGACCTTGTAAAATAAGTTTGGAGTATTCCCTTCTCTTCAGTGTTTTGAAAGAGTTTGAAAAGTATTGTCATTAATTGTTCTTTATTTTTTTTTTCCTCTTAATGGATTTTATTTCAATTATAGGTGTACATAAATCATCACAAGTCAATTTTACAGATTTTGTATCCCAAACCCCCAGTGCATCCCCCCACCCCCCCAGATTGTCTTATTTGAAAAACCAAGGTTTTCCAAAGTCTGTGAGTCATTGTCTGTTCTGTAAGAAGGTTCATTGTGTCTTTT
>PVHT020000166.1:16985693-17056145 GCA_004024745.2 Catagonus wagneri
TATGGGGTTGCTTCTATCGCGTAATCGCCCCTCCTACCTCTTGATGTGGTCTCCGCTGTGTCTTCTGGAGCAGAGTATCTTTTTTGGAAGTTTACAGTCCATTTGGTTGAAGGTTGCTCGGCATTTGGCTGTATTTTTGCTGTTTTTCGGGAGAGAAGTTGAGCTCCAGTCTTTCTATTCCGCCATCTTAATCCAATCCGCCAGGAAGCAGGTCTTCACAGCTGGGACCTCCAGCCTCAGGGCTCCCCACAGCCAACACCCCGTAGCCTCGCGCCTTCTCCTAATTGTTCTTTAAATGTTTAGTAGAATTTTCCAGTGAAGCCAGCTTGTCCTGGGCTTTTCTTTGTCAGGAGATTTTTGACCTCTTCTTCAATCTCCTTACTCATTATTTATCTGTTCACGTATTCTGTTTCTTCATGATTCAGTCTTCATGGGTTTTATGTTTCTAGGAATTTATCCATTTCTTCCATGTTGTCCAAATTGTTGGTTTTTAATTTTTAGTAGTAGGTTCTCATGCTCCTTTGTATTTCTGTCGCATCAGTTATAATGTTTCTCCTTTAATTTATAATTTTGTTTCATTTACAATTTCATTTATTTGAGTCCTTTCTCTTTTTCTGTCTAGCTAAAAGTTTGTCAATTTTATTTATTTTTTAAAGAAACCAACTCTTAGTTTTGTTGATATTTTCTATTGTTCTATTTTCTATTTAATTTATTTATGCCCTAATGTTTATTTTATTTTCTTCTGCTAACTTTGAGTGTAGTTTGTTCTTTTTTCTAGCTCCTGGAGTTGTAATGTTAGGGTGTATATTTGTGGGCTTTTTTTTTTTCTTAATATAGGCATTTATTGCTATAAGCTTGCATTTATAGCTGCTCTTTCTGTATTTCATAAATTTTGGTATGTTATGTTTCCATTTTCATTTATTTATGGATATTTCTTGATTTCTCTTTTGAACTTCTTTGAGCTGTCTGTTGTCTAAGAGTGTGTTTAATTTCTATATATCTGGAAGTTTCCCAGCATTCCTCCTGTCACTGATAACTAGTTTCACATTCCTCTAGTAGACTTTTAAAGAATAGTATAATGTTATAGATCATTAGGAGATTGCACACTGTTTTCAAGTGCACATAGAATATTTCATAAGGTAGACTGTGTGCTGGGATGTAAAATGAATCTCAATAAATTTAAAATAATTGAAATCATAAAAATATGTTCTCTCTCCACAGAAGAACCAAACTAGAAATTAATAATAAAATTTTACCTGGAAAATTCTTAAATATTTAGAAATTAATATACACTTTAAAAATGAAAATGAAGAAGTCATTGGGGAAATTTAAAATATTTTAACTTAATGAAAATAAAAAACACAGTATACAAAGTTTTGTTGGATAGAGTTAGATCAATGCTAGTGGGAATTTATAGCTTAATAATGTTCATATTAAAATGAAGAAAGTTTTAGAATCAGTGATCTAAATATCCTCCTTATTAAGCTAGAAAAATAATAAATTAAGACAATATAGAAGAAAAGAAATAATGAAGATAAAGTATAAATCAATGAAATAAAATATGTATAGAGAAAAATCAATTAAACCAAGAGCTGGATGCTTGGAACCGTTAACAAAATTGATAAACTTCTAGCTAAGTTGATTAAGGGAAAGGAGAAAAGACACAGATTACAAATATCAGAAATGGAAGAGAGGATAGTACTACAGATGCTAGAACTTCATGCCAGTAATTCAGAAACGTAGTGAATTTGATAAACTCCTTGAAAGAAACACATTATTAAAACAGCTTTAAAAAGTAACTTTTAAATGTGAAGAGTCCTGTATCTAGTAACAAAAAAGAATAATTAAATTCTTTTGTATAAAGTAAATTTTAGTCATAGGTGGCCTTACTGATGAATTCTACCAAATATTTGAGGATGAGATAATACTAATCTTATCAACAGAAAAATAAGAATAGAAGGGAATACCTCCTATTTAATTTTATACGGCCAGCATTACCTTGACATCACCAAAAAAAAAGAAAAAAAGGAAAGTGTAGGCAAATATCCTTCACGAACATAGATGTAAAAATCCTTGATAAAATATTTAAAAATTGAGTCCAGTTATGTCTAAAAAGAATGATGCACCATGGCCATGTGGAGTTTATCTCAGAAGTAAAAGATTGGTTTAACATTAGGAAATCGATAAGCATAATTCACCATGTAAGCAAGATAAAATATAAGAATAATATGATTGCAATAGATGCAGACAAAATTTTGACAAAGTTTAACACTTATTAATGATAAAATTATCCAGCAAACTATGAATAGAAAAGAATCCCTCAAAATGAAAAGGAAATTTATGAAACTTTCTAATCATCATACTTTCATGACTGATTGCTAATTTGGGGAACAAGGCAAGATTATTCACTCTCACCACTCCTATTATCATTTTCCTTGAGATCCTAAACAGTACAAAAAGGCAAGAAAATGAAATAAGAGACATACACAATGGGACAGAAAAACTAAACCTTTTATTTTCAGGAGACATGGTTGTGTCTATAGAAAATAGTAAGGAATCTACACTTACCAGAACCAGAAGGAAAATTAGGAAGGTTTTGGATCTAAGGTTAATACACGAAAGTTAATTGCATTCATATATACTATCAATAAAAAATTTGAAAATGAAATTTCAAAAATCCGATTTTTAATATCCTCAAAACATGAACTATTTAGGACTAAATATAAGAAAATATGTGCAAAACCTGTATACTATTCCAAACATGTGTAGGAAAACCTAAGTAAGACCTAAATAATTGGAGAAGTATGCTGATTGGAAGACTTCATATTGTTAAAATGTTAGTTCTTCCCAAGTTGATTCATGTATTCAACCTAATCCCAATCACAATCCCTGTTGGCTTTGGAAGAAGTGCACAAATAGTGATTATATATATGTATGTGTGTGTGTATGTATCAAAAGTTTAGAACACAGCACAAGGCATTGAAAAGTTACATCAATTCAAAACAATATATTCTTAGCATAAGGGTACATGTGTAGGTCAGTGAAACAGAATGGAGAAACCATTGGTAGAGTGATATTCAACAAATGTTCCAAAGTAATTAAATAGGGAAAAGATAATATTTTCCAAAAATAGTGCTGGGAAAACTGATATCATGTAAAAAAATGAATCTTAGCTTTTATATTGTACACGAAATATACATATTACACATTAAATTAACTCAAAATGGATCATAGGCCTAAACATAAAAGTAAAACTGCAGGAAGAAAACATAAAGTAAATATTTAGGATTGTGTGGTAGGCACAGCTTTCTTAAATGGCATACCAAATGCATGACCTGTTAAAAAAATTATAAATTAGACAATCAAGATTAAAATTTTCCATTTTATGAGAGACTTAATTTGAAAAATTAGAAGGCAAATCATAGGCTGAGAAACATCTTACAGTATAGATATATTTTAAAAGACTTGTATCTAGAATATATAAAGAATATTTACAACTCAATAAGAAATGTGATACTATATATAGAAAATCCTAAGGACTCCACACAAAAACTACTTGAACTTATCAATGAATTCATCATAGTAGTAGGAAATTACTGGTATTTCTGTATACTAACAATGAAATATTAGAAAAGGAATACAAAAATATAATACCATTGAAAATCACACCCCCAAAAATGAAATACTTGGGAACAAATCTGGCCAAGGAGGCGAAAGACTTATATGCTGAGAACTATAAAACATTAAGCAAGGAAATTAAAGAGGATTCAAAGAAATAGAAAGATATTCCATGCTCCTGGAATGACCATACTACCCAAAGCAATCTACAGATTCAGTGCAGTCCCTATCAAATTACCCATGACATTTTTCAGAGAACTGCAATAAACAATCCAAAAATTTATATGGAACCATAGAAGACCCAGGATTGCCAAAGCAATCCTGAGGAACAAAAACCAAGCAGGAGGCATAACACTCCCAGACTTCAGGCAGTATTACAAAGCTGCAGTAATCAAGACAGGTAACAAAACAGACATACAGACCAATGGAACAGAATAGAGGACCCAGAAATAAACCCAGACACCTATGGTCAATTAATCTTTGACAAAGGAGGCAAGAAAGAACACAAAGCGGGAAAAACACCATCTCTTCAGCAAGTGGTGCTAGGACAACTGGACAGCCACATGTAAATCAATGAAACTGGAACACAGCTTCACACCATGCACAAAAATAAGCTCAAAATGGCTTAAGGATTTAAACGTAAGACACGACACCCTCAAACTCCTAGAAGCGAACATAGGCAAAACATTCTTTGATATCAACGGGACAAATATTTTCTTAGGTCAGTCTCCCAAGGCAGCAGAAATTAAAGCAAAAATAAACTGGTGGGACCTAATCAAACTGACAAGATTTTGCACAGCAAAGGAAACCATAAAAAAAAAAAAACCTACAGAATGGGAGAAAATAGCTTCAAATGATGCAACTGACAAGGGCTTAATCTCTAAAATATACAAACAACTTACACAACACAAAAAAGCCAACAACCCAATTGAAAAATGGGCAAAAGACCTGAACAGACATTTCTCCAAAGAAGATGTAGATATCCAACAAGCACATGAAAAAATGCTCAACATCACTGATTATTAGAGAAATGCAAATCAAAACTACTGCAAGATACCACCTCACACCAGTTAGAATGGCCATCATTAATAAGTTCACAAATAACAACTGCTGGAGGGGGTGTGGAGAAAAGGGATCCCTCCTACATTGTTAGTGGAAATGTAAATTAGTACAATCACTATGGAAAACAGTGTGGAAGTACTTCAGAAAACTAAAACTACCATATGATCCAGCAATCCCACTCTTGGGCATGTATCTGGGCAAAACTTTCATTGAAAAAGACACATGCGCTTGTATGTTCATTTCAGCACTATTCACAATAGTCAAGACATGGAAACAACCTAAATGTCCATTGACAGATGAGTGGATTAAGAAGATGTGGTGCATATATACAATGGAATATTACTCAGCCATGAAGAGAACAAAATAATGCCATTTGCAGCAACATGAATGAACTAGAGACTCTCATACTAAGTGAAATAAGAAGGAGAAAGACAAATACCATGTGATATCACTTATATCTAGATTCTAATATATGGCACAAATGAACCTTTCCACAGAAAAGAAACTCATGGACTTGGAGAACAGACTTGTGGTTGCCGAGGGGGAGGGAGTGGGATGGATTGGGAGCTTGGTGTTAATAGATGCAGACTATTGCTTTTGGAATGGATAAGCAATGAGATCCTGCTGTGTAGCACTGGGAACTATATCCATTAACTTGTAATGGAACATGATGGAGGATAATGTGAGAAAAAGAATGTGCGTATATGTATGACTGGGTCACTTTGCTGTACAGTAGAAATTGACAGAACACTTAAACCAACTACAATGGAAAAAATGAAAATCATTTTAAAAATTTAAAGAAATGAAGAAGACAAACAACTTGGTTAAATTGGGGAAAAATATAAAGAGACGCTTCAGAAACGAAGACATAAAAATGATGGATAAGCACATAAAAATGCAAATTAAAACCATAGTATGATGTAATCACACAGCATATCCCAGTGGAGTGGTTAAAATTTAAAAGACTGACAATACTAAGTGTTGGTGAGGATGTTCAGGAACTGAAACTCTCACATTGCTGGTAGGAATGCAAAAAAATAAAACCACTTTGGAAAACAGTTTGACACATTTTTTATAAAAGTATGGATATATTTACAACAAAACTCAGTTATTATGCTCCAAGATATCTACTCAGAGAAATGAAATTATATAGCCACACAAAGACTTATCTGTGAATAAAGACATCTTTATTCATAATATCTCAAACTGGAATTAACACAAAATTCCATGATCAGGTAAATGGATAAATAAATTTTGTTTGTATCCGTACTGTGGAATACTACTCAGTCATAAAAAGAATGAACTATTGATACACACAGTAATGTGGATAAATCTCAAAACATGCTGAGTTTAAGAAGTCAGACACGAGTCCATATTGTGTAATTTCATTTCTTTGAAATTCTAGAGAAAGGAAATCACGTCAATACTGATAGAAAACAAATTAGTGATTTCCTAGGGCAAATGGTAGCATGGAGGTTGACTGTAAATAGAAATGAAACTTTTTATATTGATATATACTCTATCTTGATTGTAGTATATTTATCAAAATTCATTTATTGAAACTCATTGAAGTGTACACTTAAAATTGATACATTTTATTGTTAGTAAATCTAAATAAATTTGATTAAAAAGAATTAAATGTGTATTTCATGTGAAACAATAATACCATTTGTCAGAATATATAGGAAATTGGATGACTGTGGAAAATAAACAATAATAAATAATGTATGAACAAGATTATTTATTGTTTTTAAAATCCTTACAAATTGAATTCAAATCCATTTCTGTCAACAGAAATGTGTAGAATAGAATACTCTGCAGCCATTGGAAAGTTTGAACTAAAGTTATGTGTGTAGGCCAAAAAAAGTTGTCCATAATAAATAAAGAGGGAATAATACAGAATACAAAACAGATTTGTGCTTAAATTATAAATGTATGTTTATCTCTGCCTATATACATATATGCATGCTTATTAGAGTCCTCAGAGAAGCAGAACAGATAGGGCATGTGTTTATATATATATGTATGTGTAAAATCAAATTTATTTTAAGGAATTAGCTCACACAGTTGTGGATGCTTGGTGACGCCTAAATCTGACGGAGGAGGCTGGCAGGTCAGACATTCATGAGAGTTGCAGTTTGAGTCTGAATGCAGCCTGCTGTAGAAACAAGAAGAGCCAATGTCGCAAATGAAGTCCAAAGGCAGTCTTTGGAGAAATCTTACTTCAGAGAGGTCAGCCTTTTGTTTTATTCAGGCCTTAATCTGATTGGGTGAGGCCCACCTGTGTTGTGGAGGTCAATCTACTCTACTCAGAGTCCCCTGATGTTGATGTAAATCTTATCCAGAAACACCCTCACAGGAACATACAGACTAATGTTTGACCAAATATCTGGGCACCCCATAGCCTAGCCAGAGTGACATTAAATTTACCATCTCAGTAAACATGTGCTTAACCACAGACATATCACTTCTTTGTTTTTTAATGCTATTGTGGTGATTGGCTTTTTTTTTTTAATTTGGAGTATTTGTTACATTTGTAATTAGCAGAATCACCAGGATAGGTCTGTTTTTTAACTGTTTTCATTACATTTATTTATCTATTTTTATTAAGGTAAAATTGAGATATAACGTTGTGTAAGTTTAAGGTGTATGTGTGGATGGATACATTTATATATTGTATTTATTTTAAAATTCCTTCTAATTGAGGTAAGATATACAATATATACTTACCATTTTAAACCATTTTTAAGTGTACAGTTCGGTGTCATTAAGTACATTTACATTATTGTTCAACTATTACCACCATCCATTTATAGATCTTTTTCATCTTCCTAAAATGAATCTATTTGTTTTTAAGTGTGGCATTTAGCTTACAAAAGATACACATGTAAAATGCCAGGATCTGATTCTTAAGGTGAAAAACATGTAGTGTTGACAACTTAGATTAACTGGATTTCAATTTTCCTGTTTGCTTATATTGTTCCTTACCTGCCTCTCAAGCCACCTTTTAAATTAGATAGTTCATTGATATATGCATGATTCTCCAGTAACAGAAATAGAAAGCCTGCACTAGGTTTTATTTGGAGCAAATAGTTATTTCTCATTTCTGCTCTTTCCTTTCATCTGAAAAAGTCTTCTATTAAAATAATCTTGGCCTCTTTTTGCCCTGTCCCTCACTCCTTTTCCTCAGGGAAGGGAAGTTAGTCACTTATCTGATTTGTGTGTTTGGGAGAACAACCTCTCTCTGTCTATCTTTGAGATCTGCCTACCTGCAGACAGCACATTTTCTCCTAATATGTACCCACATGATAACCAGTGCTTTTCCACTATAATTATGGAGTCCAGAAATCAATTTTGCAGCATATCTAAGCCATGTTCTCCAGTACCAGCTTTAATGGCAATAAAGCTTACGTTTTACTTTTCCTCTGTCTGATGTCCATCTCTCAGTTGGATTTGAACACGTACGGAGAACTGAGGATTTTTTTGAATTTATTTACTTACCTTCTTAAATTCTAACAGTACAGTAGGTTCATCTTAACTGTGAGCAGACACCCTCTATCCCGAGCCCCTACCCTAGATCCTCTTGGGTGCATATTTGCTATTGGGTGGTGAGTTGCCACATTATTACATTGTTAGTGGATGTTTCATAAGAATGCTCTGAATCATGGCCTTCGTGGCTTTTAGGGTACACGAAACCTAGTGAATGACAATAATAACTTATCACCTTTTGTGTGTTAGTTCCTGTGTGAATATTCATATCTGTAAAGGGCATGAATTATGTTCTTGAATAAAATGATTAGAATATGATTTCAGCAGTTTACATATAAGGATGTCACCTAATCAAAGCATTCAAAATTGAGGTCAGGACATGAAAGTCCTAAATTTATATATAATGCATTCAGCATCTCTGATTTTCTCAAATGGGTAAGTCAAAATGTTTTAAATTTCCATCTGCATTGTTTTGTGAATTCAAGAAAATACTTGCCAAGTATTATAAATAGACATCTAGTTTTATTAGCCTACTACTTTCTTTTGAACAACCTACAGTCCAATAAAAATACCCCCAGATGCTAACAATGAAAATCGGTATTCTTACCTAGTCATCCAACAGAAACCATTATTAACATTAGAAAATCAGTGAGTGGCTATTAGTATTGCAGTTCATAGATTTAACATGGGGAAAACAAACCAGTTTTAGTTAGTACTTGAGGTAGATATTTCATGCTTTGGAACTATGTTTGTATTACATGTCAAATCCCATTACAGAATATGTTGTTAGAATGGAAATATTCATAGCAAAAAACATGTCCACACCCCTGGCCAATGGCCCACTTATTTCAAATAATATTGAATACAAAACAGAGACATTTCCATTGTCTTTGGAACTCACTAATAAAATTTGGCTTGTGTTGCCACATATCTCCTGCCAAAGGATTCACATCTAGTGCACATTTTCCTGTGCATTGATCTTAGAACTACATTCTTCATGATCCCTTTCCACACTCTCTTGAATTCCCTCTCCACATTCCTGCTAGACTCCTGAACTAGATCATGAATTTTACTTCTGTTGAATTTTTCAAAATGGGTAAAAAGTTTTTAGGACAAGCCAAGAATTCTCTAAGAACATTGCTGATATCTAATTATTCCAGATGATAAAGCATTGCCTTCCAATACATCTCAGGATTGGGTAGCATAATCTGCTGATATCTACGGAATGCAATTTAGCATTCACTTTGGGCTTAGGGCTTTCAAAGGACTGATTTAGCTGGGTAATGGTTCCAATCTTGAATCAGAATCCTATTTTAAAGACAATTTCAGTATCTCTGGTAATTTAATGGAGCAAGATGTAATACAAATGTCCAGTTGTACAAATTCCTAATATAGAAAGTAGCATGTAATAGTTCCGGGGAACTGAAAGTTCTTTCTGAATCTACTGATTTTACATACAGAGGTTTCACTTAATTTGTAAAGTGTCATGACAGGACTATGAGGAACTAGATCTCAAGGAGAAACATATTCCTTGGCATTTGATGGTCACAAATAAGAAAACACTTGAATGGTATCTGAGAGACTTGATGCTTTTTTTACCTTTTCTTTTTATTGAAATACAATTGAACTACAATATTTCAGGTGTGCAGCAAAGTGATTCAGTTATATATATATATTTTTTTCTCAGATTCTTTTCCATTATAGGTTATTATAAGATATTGAATATATCTTCAAGTAGGTCCTTGTTTATTTATTTAGCATATAGTATTGTGTATCTTTTAATCCTAAATTCCTAATTTATCCTCTTTCCCCTTGTTAAACATAAGTTTGTTTCCCATGTCTGTGAGTTTGTTTTGTAAATAAGTTCACTTGTATCATATATTTTTTTTAAGATTCCACATGTAAGTTATATCATATGATGTTTGTCTTTTTCTGGCTTACTTCACTTAGCATGATAATTTCTAGGTCCATATATTTTGCTGCAAATGGCATTATTTCATTATTTTTAATGGCTGAGTAATATTCCATTGTATTTGTGTGTATATACACATATATGATGTGTATATATGTGGTGTATATCTATATATATCAATATCTATATATATATAGCAACATATATATATATATATATACACATCTTTTTTCTTTTTTAAAGTTTTAGTCAAGAAAAGTTGATGTACAATGTTATGGTAATTTCTGCTCTACAAGGTAACTCAGTTATATATGTCCACACATCTGTTCTTTTTCAGATCCTTTTCCCACACAGACCATCACAGAATATTGTATAGAGTTCCCTATTTTATACAGCAGGTCCCATTGTCCAGTTATTCCTATACCTCAGTGTGCATATGCCAGTCCCAGACCCCCAGTCCATCCCTCCTCCTACCTCACTTGTCCCCTTTGGTAACCATAAGTTTGTTTTCAAAGTCTGTGAGTCTGTTTCTGCTCTGTAAATAAGTTCACTTGTATCCCCCCCCCTTTTTTTTTTTTAAGATTCCATGTATAAGTGATAACATATAGTAATACTTGTCTTTCACTGTCCAATTTCACTTACTATGGTAATCTCTAAATCCATCCATGTTGCTGCAAATGGCATTATTTCATTCATATATATATACCACATCTTTATCCATTCCTCTGTTGATGGACATTTAGGTTGTTTCCATGTCTTGGCTATTGTAAATAGTGCTGCAGTGGACATTGGAGTGCATGTATTTTTTCATATTAGAGTTTTTTTCTGAATGTATGCCAGGAGTGGGATTGTAGGATCAAATGGTAACTCTGTTTTAATTTTTTAAGGAGGCTTCATACTATTCTTCAAAGTGGCTACACCAGTTTGTATTTCCACCAACAGTGTAGGAGGGTTCCATTTTGAGAGGCTTGATTTGAAAGAATAATGAAAGCATGGATATAGATGCTCAGGACAGGGGTTGCATTTGCCTGTATTAACTATAGGAATCTTTCCTGAATGGAGATTATTTTAAAAAGTGGCAACATATTAGAAAAATAAAAAGTATCAACTAAATTCTAGTTTAGAATTATCAGTCCAATGCATTGTTTTTATCAGAGTATTGAGTATTTGCTTGTCAAATGTATCTGAGGTCTGTCTTGGTAGAGGTATAGAAAATTTGAAGGGGAGTTCCCTAGTGGCCCAGTAGTTAAGGATTCTGCATTGTCATTCCTCTGCCTCGAGTTCAATCACGTGAAGGCAAATGAATAAACAAATAAAAAGAAGAAGAAAAGAAAAAAGAGAATTTGAAGGTATCTGGTAGCTCTAAGTGGTTCTAACTGGAGGAAAAAAATAGAAAACGAGCCTTTTTAAATATATTACTTTCGTGTGTGAATATCCTATTGTATCCTGTTGAAGCTGTGTGAATAGATTTTCCTAGGTAGAATGGCTCTGTAGCTCAATTCAGTAATGTTCCAGAAGAAAAATTGGTAAGAGAGTTAAGAAGAAAATATTCCCAGGCACTCCTTTGTCCCAGGAAGTTATTATTCCTTCCCTTCTCTGTGGGGTCCCGAGGGTTTGCCCTTCATTTTGTCATAACGTGATTTAGTGCTTTTGATGCCCCTCAAAGTATTGCCCTGGTTTTCTGGTCCAACAGATAACAATGTTCATTGTGTCACTCCTGGTGTAATAAGGATCTTGTGAAGGTGCAATGCTACATATTTATCAAAGGCTAGCTCAAATGCTTACTGTAAACCTGAAAGTCAAAGATGCACATCCAGCACCTTAACTCCTTATTTTAGTCCCAGAGGCTTTTTAGACATACCTTAACAGCTCCCAAAAGACATGGAAGTAGCAGCTTTTGTCTTTTTTTCTGAAAATAAAAATCTTATCATGGAGATTCTTCTGAGTACACGTTACTTCATATCAGCCTGTTCAGTTGAAATTAGAATTTTCTTCTTCCAATAGCACTTAGTATGATTCCTTTGGTTGGTTGTTCTGCTTTTATTTTTCTTGTTTGTACTTTCACATTTCCAATTTAATCACTAAACATTCAAGGCATTGGGCCATTCTCTATTTGTCTCTGAAAACAACCAGAGAACAACCTTCATACAGTGTTTCACATGGCAAAGAAGGTAAACCATATCTTACAGGTCACAGTTTGGTTACTTGTTAGTGTTAGAATGGTTTAGGAGTTGGCTATAGACCATAAAACCTATTTGTATATGAATCCAGATCGAAAACCACTTTCCTTATGCACTTTTATATTAATCAAAGAGATCCTTGTGCAACTACTACAGATTCAAAAATACAAATATTAGGCAACGAAGGTTAGAACCTACATACATTGCCTTGAAGTGCTGTGTTGTCCAAAGCAGTAACTACTAGTTATCTGTGGCTTATTAAAATTAAATAGAATTAAAAATTTAGTTCTTTGACACATTAGCCACCCCATGTGGTTAGCGACTACCGTGTTGGGCAGTGCAGATATAGAACATTTTAAATCATAAATCAGGGCTATTCTAAAACACTACATTTAACATAATGATAATTTTTACTTTTTAATAAAAGAAACAAACCCACAGTATAATGTTGTGATTTTATTATCTCTAAAGACAAGTGATATGGATCCCATTGCAAAAATTCTAGGCAATCAATAAGAAATCCTTATATAATCATGTGACTTTCGCTCTACGTTATTTATCTTATTTTCCACTTCACAAAACACCAAGAGGTAATAGGACTTGTTCTGTCATCCTCACAAGGTTAGTGAGTGGCTCAGGTAGAATGAAATCTGACAGCCCAGACCATTTAATCTATGGAGAATCCAGGTGCCAGACACAATGGGGATAAGCATCACAAGTGAAGACAATCTCAAATGAGCCTCTGAAAACCCATCAGTACACTGTTTATTTTACAGACTGAAATACAAGTGTATTTATTGATTTTTCTTTTCAAATTGTCCTTGGAACTGAAGGCTTATTCACTTCATTACCTCCAGTGGACTTGTAATGACTATAGAATCCATGAGCAAGTTATTTAATATGGAAACATGGACATGTAGGAGATGGTTTTACATTTTTAAACTTGAAGGAGGACACTCAGACACTAGGAAAAACTAATTAGCTCAAGCTTGGTAATAGAATAACTGACATGTTTAAAACTGAGGCAGTGGCATACTGGAACTGGCTTATGAAGGCACGAAAATGTTAAACGTCTGGGAATTCTGCGAATTGGTTGTTAACTATAGTCATTATTAAAACTTCAATTATATAAACTTAAAAATTAAATAAATTATATTTAAAAACAAAGGTAGGAGTTCCTGTCATGGCTCAGTGGTTAATGAACCTGACTAGTATCCATGAGGACGTGGGTTCGATCCCTGGCCTCACTCAGTGGGTTAAGGATCCAGTGTTGCTGTGAGTTGTGATGTAGGTCGCAGACACGGCTCGGATCTGGCGTTGCTGTGACTGTGGTTTAGGCCGGCAGCTACGGCTCCATTTCAGCCCCTAGCTTGGGAACTTCCATATGTCGTGGATGTGGCCCCAAAAAGCAAAAAAAGCAAAAAAAAAGATAAAAATACTCAATCATTTTCTATTTATTTTACTATTTTTTACTATTATCTATACCCTTAAAGTTATTTATTTTTAATATACCTGTATAACTGAAACACTATATTATGCTATACTACTGCACATCTTTTCCAAACTCCCCTGTAACTGAAATGGTCAACTTGTTGTTTAGGCTGCCAGTACATCTGGTGCTCTGTTGTCAAGGAATCATGCCGTACAGAGATGAGGAAGAATTAGAGATGCTTTCTGGAGTCCCATATCTGCTGTTATCTTCTGTAGGTTATTAGAGAGCAAAGTGAACATTTGAATTGAGTCTCCAAGTAAGTGGATGATTCCAGGAGTCAGAGAAACAGGTTAAGTGTGGTCTTCCAGTTTGAGAAAATCGCATCATCATAAAAGTGGAGAAGGGGAAGCATCACATGTATGATGTTCAAAAAGATCTCTAACCCAGATGTCACCTAGATCCTGACACCTTTTATGTGTGTGTGTGTGTGTCTTGCAATGTACCTCAAATTTTATATATTTTTTGGTCTTTTTAGGGTCACACCCGCAGCATATGGAGGTTCCCAGGCTAGGGGTCGAATTAGAGTTGTAGCCGTTGGCCTATGCCAGATTCACAGCAATGTTAGATCTGAGCCATGTCTGCGACCTACACCACAGCTCACGGCAAGGCCAGGTCCTTAACCCACTGAGCGAGGCCAAGGATCAAACCCCCAACCTCATGGTTCCTAGTTGGATTCGTTTCCTCTGCACCACAACAGGAACCCCTCAAATTTTATGTTTATATTTTTTAAGCATATATATATGCTGCCATGTTTCTCAAATTTTAACGTGCATATAAGTCAAATTTTAATTCTGTAAGCTAGAGTTGGTGCCTGAGATTCAGCATTTTTAACAAAATCCCAGGCAAGGCTGATTTTATTGATCTGTGACTCACACTTCACACGGCAAAGACCTAATACATATATGCAGGCATGTAAACATACACATAGGTTTGATGTGAGTGTTTATTGTTGTTTTTGCTAGAATTTATGGCAAAGAGCTAAATGCCACTTTAGATGATATCATGATGATATCATGTGAACTGCGGAGACCTGCATAGGTTGGAAATAAAAATTCTTAAACTCAGCTAATTTAAAAGAAATAGGAGTTCCCTTCGTGGCTCAGTGGTTAATGAATCCGACTAAGAACCATGAGGTTGCGGGTTCGATCCCTGGCCTTGCTCAGTGGGTTAAGGATCCAGCGTTGCCGTGAGCTGTGGTGTAGGTTGCAGACGCGGCTCGGATCCCGCGTTACTGTGGCTGTGGCGTAGGCCGGCGGCTACAGCTCCTGTTAGACCCCTAGCCTGGGAACCTCCATATGCCGTGGGTGCGGCTCTACATAAAGGCAAAAAGACAAAAAAAAAAAAATAATAAAAAAATAAAAGAAATAGGAGCCCAGATTCAGAGCATCCATGATACTGTAACTCACTTGGAAATTCAGAGACTTACTGTAGTAGAGCACTGGACTTCTCAATGATGTGTAGTGGGTTGTTGAATCTATTTTATTGAAAGAAGTGGAAAGAGCTAGATGACATCTGGGTTAAAGAGACTTATTGAACATTATACATGTTCTATGTTTCTCCTTCTCCACTTTTATGATCATGCTATTTCTCAAACTGGAAGACCACCCTTAATCTCTTTCTCTGACTCCTGGAATCATCCACTTACTTGGAGACTCAATTTAAATATTCACTTTGCTCTCTAATAACAGCAGATATGGGACTCTAGAAAGCATCTCTAATTCTACCTCATCTCTGTATGGCATGATTCCTTGACAACAAATACCAGAGATAGTGGAAGTTGAAATAGCAAGTAGACCATTTCAGTAACAAGTAGTTGTATGGGTCCTATTTAAAAATAAATTTGCTGGAGTTCCTGCTATGGCGCAATGGGATTGGCAGTGTCTTTGGAGCACTGGGATGCAGGTTAGATCTCTGGCCCAATACAGTGGGTTAAGGATCTGGCATTGCCGCAGCTGCAGCGTAGGTCACAGCTATGGCTCGGATCTGATCCCTAGCCTGGGAACTCCATGTGCTGTGTGGTGGCCAAAAAACAACAAAAATAAATTAATAAATTTGCTGAGTGGATTTAAATGTATAAGCCTTGATTGGAGTTCCCTGGTGGTTCAGCAGGTTTGGATCCAGCTTTGTCACTCCTGTGGCTCTGGTGACTGCTATGGCACCGGCTTGATCCCTAGTCCAGGAATTCCCACATTCCCCCAAATACGGCCCGTATATGTTTGTGTGTGTGCATGTGTGTGTGTGTATGTATGTGTGTGTGTATACATATATATGTATATACATAAAATATCTCAATATAATATAATATTATATATAAGCCTTAAGTATTGACAAGCTTTGTGAAAAATGAGATTGGTGATTAACTGGCATTCATTATCTTCTAAAATGAGGTGGTCTGACCATTATCTTTATGTGGAGAGACAAATTCTCTTTAATCTCTTTCTCTGAAGTTGCTTTAGTAAAT
This sequence comes from Catagonus wagneri, assembly GCA_004024745.2. Lineage (NCBI taxonomy): Eukaryota > Metazoa > Chordata > Mammalia > Artiodactyla > Tayassuidae > Catagonus > Catagonus wagneri. The sequence goes on from PVHT020000166.1 coordinate 17,001,908, forward strand.
TATTCATAGACATTATGATACGTAGTCAGGGAGAACATTTGTGTGAATGGCTTTGACCTTGTTTATATTTCTAACAAGTTAACAAGTATGACCAGGTTCCATACAGAATCATTCTAACTGTGGAGAGAGGAGAGTTATATGTCAGGGAGTGTGTGATGGGGAAGAGTATGAGTAGACACAGCACTGGCCACACAGTAAGAAACATTGGCGCTGGCTCTAGCACGGAGATGGTTTGGACAACTCTGCTTCTTTGCCACTGGGTCATATTCTCTTACTAAATCTCTTTTGTGATCAGTCACAGGACCACACTATTTCGCAGTTCACCAAGAGACCTCAGGATTATTTACTTTGAGACCTGATGGACATCAAAATATTCACAATAGTGAATCCAACACACTTTTGTAACTTAGAGACCAATGATTTTCCTCATCTGCCCATTAAAAAAAAAAAACAAAAACAAAAAAAACCACAACTCTTTCCCTTGAGTACCTACAAAACTTTACCCCTGTCTGGGCTGTTTTATCAGCACTGTTCTTCTGTTCCATTTATTGGAAGAGAATGATTGTATTATTTCCCTGGATTTGAAACATATGCCAAATAAAGACATGTTTCCTGCTTTTCTTGGTGGTGCTATAACCTGAAATAACCTGCTTTATCTCCTGGTAACAATAGTACAGGGAAACTAAGCATAGTTATCAGAGATCAGCAATAATTCTTAGTATCCAGAGGGAACTAAGATTTCTTCTAAGTCCAGCCTACCAAAGTAAAAAACAAGTGAATTATTGTCGAAAATCTGGTGAGGTTTACTTTTGACCCTCTTGTTGCTTTCCCACATGGATATGTCTAATCATGAGCCTTTTTTGAAGATGTGGTTTCCTCATCTTATCTTTTGCTTTTCTAGGTCTTCCTTAAGGAGCCCGAAGTCCTAAAGTTATTGTCTGTGTCTTAAACTTCCCTCTTTCCCCCTCAGTTCTCCCTGAATATCTGTTCTAATACTGGTCCAGTTAGAAATACCTGATAACAGAATTCACAATAAAGCATTAATGACTTTGATCCTATCTAGAAAGTTTACATTTCAGGGCCTTTTGATTTAGCCAAAACAAATATTAGAATAATCAAGAAACTAGTTAGTACTCCTAAAATCCAAACCAGACCTTTATCTCTCCGGGATTTAAAGGTGGTCCTTGTCCCAGGTGGCAGGTAAGGACAACCCAGTGTGCAATAGGACACAAGATCTAAAAGGCATGAATCTTAGCCCCACCTGGATTCCATTTACCATGGTACTGTGCCCATCCCTCAGTTACTATGAGTGTTAGCCCCTAACAGCTCACAGTAGACTTCTTTTCTAGAGAATTGCTCTCAACCTAATGAGCTTCTCCACCTTGTATGTTATACCCGCTGCAAGAGGAGAGGAGTTGAAGAAAGCAGCCCAGGGACCCCTTGCCTGGAGGTAGGAAAAAAATCTCTGATATATTCATGCTCCAGAGGTGTTTATAAATTAGGTGAAATTAGTCTGCAGCTGAGACTACATCCTTGTTTAGTCTTAGCATGGCATACCTTGCTTACTTTACTCCTCTTCTCCTGAGAGTAACCTCTCGGTAAGTTATTCTCATGAGAATTTCTATCTCAGGCTCTGCTTCTAGGTTATTTGATACTAGGAATAGTTCTAAGAAGCAAACTTCTAAAGATGGGATTCTGGGGTTGGATTATTCACTGGCCAGGTGGCAATGAAAACTCCATCCTGGCTAGGTGACAGTTCCTGGCATGCTGTAGAGTACACTTGCTAAAACATTTACGTCTGGTAAACTGGCATGAAATAGAGATGAGAGCAGGTGCACTGATTGATTCAGTGTCTCTGGCATTTAAAAGGTACAGGGAGAAGAGTAGCTTTATGAACTGTGGAATGGTTTGTATTTGCTAAATGGCATTTATGAATTGAAGATAGACAGAGATCCTCCTTGGTAGCATTTAAAGAAACCCTAATTTCTGTAGATGGAGGGCCAACAAAGCTGATGGCCTAGAATAGGACTTAATTGTAAGCAGCAGAAAACTTGAGAGAAAGTTGAATTATTAGCCTAGGAAAGTCTCCTAAGCCACAGTCAGAGTCTGATGGAAAAGGAGTGGGAGACTGAGATGGGGACATCTGGGTAGATGCACTCGAGTACCTTGAAACCCCAGATTTTCCTGATTCCTTTTGGTCTTTAGACTTGACCACTGCCCTTTACTGGAAGATAAAGTTCACTCTTCCCCATTTAAAGACCATATAGAGGTCTCAAAGGAGATGGGCATCTTTACGAAAATCTTCCTCAGTGAGCCATTCTCCCCCTATCTACCAGACCAATAACTTGGGTCAAATTTTAGCAAAATTAATTAGACTCTCCTAAGGGAGAAGTATGAAATGCCAAAAGGGCTACTGGATCTAGTTAACATATACTGCCAGGACCAAAGAGATAGTGCCTGGGAGTGGATCTTGAAGCCAGCAGGAAGTACTACAAACTAGATGAGGGATAGTGTATTGGTATGGAGACACTTCTCTGTGACACAGGATTTAACACCCTGGCAAGGGTCACAGGAAACAGTTTCAGTGCTCTATAGATATGACTCTTAGAAGATTGGAAAAAGCAATGCCCTACATCAAATGGTAGCAACATTTTTCTGTAAATATTTTATATTTTCAAAGTTATATGGCCAGTATATAAACAAACATGTGTATCCAGTAAATTGGATGTTTAAATAAAACTTTATTTACAAAAAAATGGAAGGTCCCTGGATCTGGCTCAGGGGCTCTAGTTTGTCAACTGCAGCTCTACATATAGGAAATAGAGGTGCCAACACTTCTGTGGCAGACTATGAAGGAGAATATGAAAAGGGTCAGAAAATGGGCGTGCTAGAATGGGCCTATTATATAAGTCTGGAAAAACCACCATCTAACTCTATTCCTTGGGAGGTCTTAAAGGAGATTTTATTTATTAAAACAATAGGGAATGTGCTGGTGAAGGAGAACCAGTATCTTTAGGAAGCAGTGAGGGAGTTCCCATCGTGGCAGAGCAGTTAACAGATCCGACTAGGAACCATGAGGTTGCAGGTTTGATTCCTGGCCTTGCTCAGTGGGTTAACGATCTGGCATTGCTGTGAGCTGTGGTGTAGGTTGCAGACACAGCTCAGATCTGGCGTTGCTGTGGCTGTGGTGTAGGCCAGCAGCTATAGCTCCGATTTGACCCCTAGCCTGGGAACCTCCATGTGCCGCAGATGCGGCCCTAAAAAGCAAAAAAAAAAAAAAAAAAAAAAGCATTGAGGTAGCTGTCCTCTACCCTAGGCTGAGTGGTTGTGTTTCATATATACTGATGACTATATTTGCATCACTTCCATTGACTTCTTTTGAAAATTTATGCTTCTCATTCCTGCAACTGTAAGCTCTGTGGGTGGTCCTGGTTCGCAGAGGAAGGACTTCTTATTATGTCATTCTGAAGATATAAGAATCCCAGTAAACATTTGTTGTCCTTTTGGGGCTTCTCATGCTAGCAGATCATCACCCTAATTAAATAGTTGCATAATGGTGGGATAATTGACCACAGTCATGAGGTGGTAGGACTGTTGCTACTAATGGGAGCATGGAGATACTTTTGTCACTAAGTTAATCCATTTTGGCATCTTTTGAGTTTCCCATGTCCAGTTTTAAATATAAATGCAACCATAGCAATCTCAGCCTGATGTCACTAGGGACTCTGATTCTTAGGGATGAGGACCCACCAAGCAAACCACCTAGCCCTCTCCCTCTCCCTCACCTTCTGCAGTTACATTGATGTAATAATTTATGAATAACTGAAATGAAAAAGAGAAATAAGGTTATCTGACCTACCTTACCTCCCTAATTTTGTGTTTCCTGATATTACTTTCTCGATAAATCATTGCACAAGAATCTACACCCCAGGCTGTCTTTCTAAGGAACCTGACCTAGGATAAGGTGTAAAACAAATTTCCAAGAATCTTGCTGGCTATTAATTTCAAACCAGTTATAATAGAAGGATTTTAGTAAGGGAAGGTTTGATCCAAGAGCTATCCCAAAGATGTGTATGCACACACATATAAATATGTGTGTGCATAGGTGGGTCTGTGTGTGTGTGTGTGTACAAATCACAGATATTTTGTATGCTTCACTGGGTGAATAAGTCAAACTCCTACTCATCCAAATGGCTTGAGAATCTTCACATTTTGGGATCTTGGAAAAGTACTCGTTTAAATCCTGAGTGGTGGGCATGCCTGTTTTAGTGACTTGTGGACACTTGTATCTTCTTGGAAAGGAATGTCGGCTATATGCCTGCATGGGAGTGTCCTGGATGAATGCATGACTCAATCGCACGCCTTGGAAAAGAACCAGTAGTCTTGTGGCCTGCTGAGTAGAGCACAGGTGAAGTAGTTTTGATTTACAAATGTACTTTAGGAATATTTTATGTTAGGCAGTAATCATGACCATCAAACTAGGCCTGCATCAAATTCTTTGGACTAGGATATAAGTGGATTTGGGGATTAGAGATGTTATATTAGTGCAGTAGTTTTTAAATAGCTGAAGTGAAAGGATGATAAGATCATGTGCCCTGTAGACACAGATCATGTATACTTTAAAAGCTATGATAAGAGAAGATACCCAATGACTTGCAAAAGTCAGCATCTCACAGCAGGAATCAACAAGATAGATCATAAAATCTGAATCTGAAAACACTCCAAAATAAAAAACTGTTTTATTTGCATGCTAGAAGCTTTACTGAAGCCACATGTGTGGCTATTGAAATATTTGATAAATGTCAACGTGAGTCTGGCCCAACAATTAGTACATTTAGTTTAGTTTCATTAACTATTTAAGTTTGAAGTTTGCCTTGTCAGCAGTCTCTCATATGCCAAGAATACTGCAAGAAAACTTAAACAACTGATTTTATCTAATAGTAAATGAAAGTTGCTCAGGCCCTTGTCTATGTCTATGTCTATGTCAGACCCCTTGTGGGGGTTTACCAACCAAGTTACTTAGGGCGAGGAGAACAGATGAAAAGAATGTCAAAGATGGGCTGTTGTAGCGCATGACTCAGAAGGCTCCACAGGTGTGAGGAGGGGGCTGGGAGAGCAGTGCCTGAGCATTTGCTCCAAATGGATGAAAGTTTGCAGCACAAAAAAGGAGTTGTGGATTGTAGTCTTTATAGATGCTACTCATTCAGGGCATGATGGACTTTCTTTCACGTGTTTGCAATCCTGTTTCTTAATTGCATTTCCTCTGAGTTCAGATCTATGTGCTTGCCCTGTTATTCCTTCCTGCTTGACTGTTTCTCACAAACTTGACCAAGAAACTATCACTCAGGAAGATGGCTGTGTCAGGCTTTCCCTTTCTATTGCAGGACAACTCAGATAACACAGACCCCATCCTGAGTCATCCAGCATGGGTTAGAGGTTTGGAATCTGGATAGGAAATGATCTAGGCTAGTGATAAGCTGACATTAAAATACTTGGCACTCAGGTCTGTGGAAGTACCTAAGAGGATAGATAATTCTCCAAGCCCAAAATGCTCTTGAGAGCCAGCAAATCTGGACTGGAAATCTTACAATAGAATAATTTCCCATGAAATTTTTGGTACTTTGTTTCTCATCAAATCATAAATGTCGTGAGAACAGTTTTTCTTGCTATATTTAAGTTTATCCAGTGCCAGTTTAGGTCTTGGTCCAGAGGTATACACTCAGAAGGGGGAGACATTGGAAGAAAAGAAAGTAATTGACCATTTTGGAAGAACCCAGAGGGTTTTGTACGCATTCTGCACCAGGAAATGTTGGTGAAAGGGATGGTACTTATTTTTATAAGCTGGTTGCCTCGTCTCTCTAACAATGGAAGCGATGTGTACAGATGGTGGTTCTGGCAGGCATCTGGCTGAGGTTCTCTACCAGAGTCATCCCTCTGCTGAGGAGCAACTGTTTCAAGTAAGCAATGTTGGAACTCTAATAGAGGAATCTCAACTGACACACTTACTTAGACTTGTAAATCCTTAGTCATGTGTAAACAGCCAAGAATACACACCAGCTGAAGATTTAGGTTGTCTTCTGAAATGTGAGGACCCGCTGGGCTTGCAGTTTTGGAACTTACAGGGACAAAAAGACAAGGCAAGACTGTGAAAGTGGGATGTCGTACTGCAGAGGGTACAGATGGGACCCTTTGGGGACAGATGACTACCCAAAGAGTGATGGGTATGGGAAAAGGGAGACTGTGGTGGCAAAGAGGGGCCTGAGTGTGGAAAGAAGTAATGCATCTTTGCTATACGCCCCCTAATTCCCCAACAACATTTCTGAATCCCACCTCTTGGAGACTGGCATCTATGCCATATGACTTTTAACTTTTAAAAAGTCTCTGAAGCAAATAGAAAAGAGGACTGTAGATGTGAAAGTAGCAAGGCTCCTTTCATTGGTTTAATTAACTCCTCGTTCTATCTACCAGAAATTCCAGGTAACGTAACTATACAAAAGGGTACATCCTTATTTCTTATTGCAAATGAATTTGACTTTTCTCTATAAGATGTTAGAATATTCTAGGGCCCAAATGTTTATTGGTTTAGTCTTTCCACATTCATTTACTCAAATACTAGGATAAATTCTGGGGTTACAAAAGTGAATAAGACATAGATGGTTGCTCTCAGAGCAGAGCTGGCTGCCTGGGTGTGTGTTCTTTGCAGTGACACAGGGCCCCACCCTTAGGGAGCCAACGCTTGGCTTGATGCTCAGATGTCACTGTCTTGACATTCTTAAAGATTTTTAAACGAGGGGCCTTACATTTTCATTTGCACTAGGCCTTGTAGATTATGTAGCCAGAGATTAGGATTTGTTAAATAACTTTACTTCTAACTTGTTATAGACTATTCTTGCTTCTCATTGCCTATCATATGGAGCAAGCTTTGAGGAGAGGGGGCAGAGCATATGATGCAAAGGAGTGTGTGTGTGTGTGTGTGTGTGTGTGTGTGTGTGTGTAAATGTGCACACAGCACTTTAGGCAGGGACAGACAGTCCTTTGGTTGTTAATTGTTTTTCCTTGAGATGCTTGAGATGCTAATAAACATATTGTAGTAAACTCCAGTGACTAGATTGTTGGAGGGAACGGCTAAGGGTAAGTGAAAGTAGGAATTTGGTGCTGACAAAGATCTGTATTTAGAGGCAGAAATCTAGGCTAGATGAGGATAAAGATAACAAACTAAAAATAGTGAAATTATAATATATTATACAGTAATATAGTAACTGTGTTTTGTATTCTAATTAGTTTCTTTGGTAAGTTAACAATAGCCTTTTGTCTTTTTATCAAATGGGAGTTTTTTTTTTTTAAGGAAGCAATTTAAATGTCAGAGTTGAGCACTGGAATACCAAAAATTTCCATTCTCTTCCAAAATGTTTTCTGAAACTGTTCACATATAGATTGTCTTTAAAGATGTTTTTTAGTACATTATGTGAACAGTTCTTTTTTTCTTAAATAGGCATTTCCTCTTCAGCCAAAATCATCCCTCTTTAATTCTTTTTTTCTGTCTTTTTGCCTTTTTAGGGACACACTCGCGGCATATGGAGGTTCCTAGGCTAGGGGTCTAATCAGAGCCATAGCTGCCAGCCCATGCCAGAGCCACAGCAACACCAGATCCAAGCCACATCTGTGACCTATACCACAGCTCATGGCAAAGCTCGATCCTTAACCCACTGAGCGAGGCCAGGGATTGAGCCCACAACCTCATGGTTCCTAGTCGGATTCACTTCCACTGTGCCATGACGTGAACTCCTTTTTTTTTTTTTTTGTCTTTTTGCCATTTGAGGACAAAATCATCCATCTTTAAAACTTAGCTCTCCATGTAGTTCCTGTCGTGGCACAGTGGAAATGAATCCAACTAGGAACCATGAAGTTGCGGGTTAGATCCCTAGCCTCGCTCTGTGGTTAAGAATCTGGCATTGCCATGAGCTGTGGTGTAAGTTGCAGACGCAGCTCAGATCTGGTGTGTCTGTGGTGTAGGCTGGCAGCTGTAGCTTTGATTAGACCCTTAGCCTGGGAACCTCCATATGCCATGGGTATGGCCCTAAAAAGCAAAACAAAAACGAAAACAAAACTGAGCTCTCCTGTACTTCATTCCCCCCCCCCAAAAAAAACACTGTTAACCCAATGCTATGCCGTTCAGAAAAGAGTAACATTTCTTTTTCTTTGTTTCCATTTATTTTAAGAAGATTGGATTTTGCCTGCTCTGTAGACTACACATCTAAAATTGCGTTTGATGAAAAGAAGAAAGAGTGAACTTTGAAAGAGAAGGCAAAGGCCTTGATACCAATTTAATATGAGAAAAATGGAAAAGATTATAAACGAACAGGTTTAGGCAGGAGAAAGGAGATAAAGTCAGACACATTGGGATGATTGTGTTTTGGTAACAAGCATTATGATAAAATGAGCATTATCACTTTCAAAGCAACATTTGCAGATCCAAGTTAAGAAGTGAGATGTTTTGCAGAGATAAAGTTTTGAGGAAAGGAACACACTGAAAAAATGTTTCTAAAAATTCAGCATAGATAAATCCTACAGAATGTTGTTATGCTACGCTGAAGTGTGTCTGTGCAGGTATCTTCTTGGAAAATAGAGCCCCATGAATAATTCTCACAGCTTTGCATATAAAAAAGTGATTGTTTAAAATGTGTTTAAATTGTTTAAATTGATTTGAATAGGACAGGAGTATCTGTCCCCGTTTCATAGATAAGCATGTACAGGTTTGTGGTTTGTGGTTTTAAAAGCAAGGTCTGCAGTGTAGCAGAAATTGATGGAACATTGTAAATCAACTGTAATGGAAAAAATAAAATCTTAAAAGTAAATAGATAAATAAACAAAATAAAAGCAAGGTGTCCATAGGGAAGAGCATACAGCTGGGGTGGTGGCTCTGTGATCTTTATCATTATCACCATCATCATCATTGGGCAAAAATAACCCTGTACATTTTGGGATGTTGAGGTCCATGAGTGTGATACAGATTTCAGCTGGCTGGATATTTCTAGTTCTCCCAGAATACTGAGGTCACCCTGTCTAGTACCAGGGAAACCAATGTCCTCAACCACATTCCTTATCTCCAAAATCTCTAACAATTCTGGGGGTTGCTATTCTCATTACTACCACCTCTACTCTCAGTCTTGTCTTCTGTGACTGCTGTTCTCTCTTCTCATTTTGTCCTGTTCTGGACACGGCCTTGATTATTTCAGTTCCCTAAAGGGCCATAAACACAAAGCTGAGTGTGTGGCAGTATTTTGCTTTGAGGATAATTGATATGTACTTATGAAATCCATATTTTGAAACTTTAATTCCCAATGTGATGATATTTAGGAAATGGGACCTTTAGGATGTAATTAGGTCATGAGGGTGGAACCCTCATGATGAGATTAGTCCACTTTTAAAGAAGAGAACAAGAACATTTGCTTCCTCTCTGTATGCATGCCCCAAGGAAAAGCCATGTGAAAACGTAACTAAGAAGAGTGGACCTTCACCAGGACCCCAACTGTGTTCGCTCCCCAATCTCCAGAACAATGAGAAAGCCACTTGGTCTATGATAATTTATTATAGCTGCCCAAACTAAGACAGTGATGGGTTAATGGAATGATTACGTAGTATAACTGTGGAGATAAAACAATAAATGGAGTATTAATTATCACTGCTCTAGTAGTGAATAGTAATGCAGATTACTTTAGAATGGAACTAGAAAATATGAGGAGCCAAGAAAAATTAGAAAATTCATTTGCAGAGATGCAAGCTCAGTTTAAGGCGCTAAAGAGCAGAATGAATAATGCAAAGGAACAAATTAGTGACTTAGAAGATAGAATAATGGAAATCACCCAATCAGGACAGCAGACATAAAACCAAATGAAAAAACATGAAAGCAATATAAGAGATCTATAGGATAATATAAACTGGGCCAATCTATGCATAATAGGAATTCCAGAAGTAGAAGAAAAAGAAAAAGGAATCAAAAATATATTTGATGAAATTATGGCTGAAAACTTGCCAAATCTAAAGAAAACAGATATCAAAATAACAGGAAGCACAGAGGGCCCCAAACAATTTGAACCCAAACAGGCCCACACCATGACAAATTACAATAAAAAATGGCAGAAGTTAAAGAGAGGATTCTAAAGGCAGCAAGAGAAAAACAAAGAGTTAATTATAAGGGAACCTCCATAAGGCTATCAGCTGACTTCTCTACAGAAACATACAGGCCAAAAGAGAGTGGCAAGATATATTCAAAGTTCTAAAAGGGAAAAATATGCAGCCTAGAATACTCTACCCAGCGAGAATATCATTAAAAATAGAAGAAGAAATAAAGAATTTCTCTAACAGACAAAAACTGAAAGAATACAGCAATACTAAACCCATTCAAAAGAAATACTGAAAGGGCTCCTCTAAATAAAAAAGAAGTAAGAAATTAGGATGGAGGAAATTGCAGTTGGAAAGTAATCACTTAAGTAAGCCAGTATACAGATACTAAAAGAAAAAAAAAAAACCTATTATAAAAGCAATGATAAAAACAAAGAACAGCAAGATGATAAACCTGAAGATGTTAAAAAAAGACACTGAAATGATAAAATGTGGGGAAGAAAAGTAAGAAAATCTAGACTCTTTTTTTTAAAGAATGTGTTTGAGCCTATATGACTATCAGTCTAAAGCAAGCAGATGTAAGAAGGGGTTAACATACTTGAAAAACAAGGCAACTACAAATCAAAACCAAACAATACATTCACAAAAAACTAAAAAGAAAAGAACACAAGCATAAAATAAAAGGAAATCATCCAATCAAAAACATAAACAAAGGAGAAACATAGAATCAACTGGAAAACAAGGTTTAAAATGGCAATAAATACATATCTATCAATAATTACCTTAAATGTCAATGGACTGAATGCTCCAATCAAAAGACACAGAGTGGCAGATTGGATAAAAAAGCAAAAACCTACAATCTGCTGCCTAAGAGACTCACCTTAGGGCAAAGGACACATATAGATTGAAAGTAAGGCGATGGGAAAAGATATTTCATGTGAATGGAAAAGACAGGAAAGCAGGAGCTGCAATACTCATATCAGACTAAATAGACTTTAAAACTAAGGCCATAAAGAAAGACAAAGAAGGACACTATTTAATGACAAAAGGAACCATTCAAGAAGAGGATATTACATTTGTCAATATATATGCCCCTAATATAGGAGCACCCAAATATATATAGCAAATACTGACAGATATAAAAGGAGAAATTGATGGGAATACAGTAATAGGAGACTTTAGCGCCCCACTCACATTAATGGACAGATCTTCTAGGAAGAAAATCAATAAGGCAACAGAGATCCTAAATGACACAATAGAAAATTTAGACTTAGTAGACATTTTCAGGACATTACATCCCCCCAAACCAGAATATACGTTCTTCTCAAATGCACGTGGAGCATTCTCAAGGATTGACCACACATACTGGGGCACAAAACTATCCTCAACAAATTTAAGAGTATAGAAATTATTTCGAGCATCTTCTCTGACCACAAAGGCATGAAACTAGAAATCAACCACAAGAAAAGAAACAAAAACACTAACTGCACAGAGACGAAACAACATGTTACTAAAAAAGCAGTGCATCAGTGAGGAAATCAAAAGGGAAATTAAGAAAATACCTTGAGAAAAATAATAGTGAAAACATGACCATTCAAAATCTATGGGATGCTGCAAAAGCAGTTCTGGGAAGTTCATAGTGATACAGACCTTCCTCAAAAGAGAAGAGAAATATCAAATCAACAAGTTAACCTACCACCTAAAAGAATTAGAAAAAGAAGAACAAACACAACCTGAAATCAGCAGAAGGAAAGAAATCATAAAGATCAGAGAGGAAATTAATAAAATAGAGATTCACAAAACAATAGAAAAAAATTAATAAAACCAAGAGATGGTTCTTTGGAAGGATAAACGAAGCTGACAAACCTCTGGCTAGACTCACCATGAAGAAGAGAGAAATAACTCAAATAAATGAAATAAGAAAGGAAAAAAGGAGAAATCTCAACAGATACTGCATGAATACTATGAACAAATATATGCCAATAAATTTGACAACCTAGAAGAAATGGATAACTTTATAGAGACATTCAGCCCACCAGAACTAAATCAAGTAGACATATAAACAGACCAGTCACTAGAAATGAAATTGAATATGTAATAAAAACACTCCCTACAAACAAAAGTCCAGGACCAGATGGCTTCATAGATGAATTCTACCAAACGTACAAAGAGAGATTTATACCCATCATCCTTAAACTTTTCCAAAAGGTTGAAGAAGAAACACTCCCAAAGGCATTCTATAAAGCCACCATTCCCCTAATACCAAAACCAGACAAAGATACTACCAAAAAAGAAAGGTATAGGCCAATATCTTTAATGAATATAGACGCACGAATTCTCAACAAAATTTTAGCCAACCGAATCCAACAACATATAAAAAAGATCATACACCATGACCAAGTGGGATTCATCCCAGGGTCACAAGGATGGTTCAACATATTCAAATCAATCAACATCATATACCACATTAACAAAGGAAAAGTCAAAAACCACATGATCATCCCAATAGATGCAGAAAAAGCATTTGATGAAATCCTACATTCATTCATGATAAAAACTTACCAAAGTGAGTATAGAGGGAACATATCTTAACATAATAAAAGCCATTTATTACAAATGCATTGCCAATATAATACTCAATGGAGAAAAGCTGAAAGCCTTCCTGCTAAAATCTGGAACAAGATAAGGATGCCTACTCTCACCACTTTTATTTAACATAGTATTGGAAGTCCTAGCCCCAGCAATCCAACAAACAAAAGACATAAAAATATCCAAGCTGGAAGAGAAGAGGTAAAATTGTCACTCTGTGTAGATGACATGATACTATATATTGAAAACCCTAAGGACTGCAGGCAAAACTACTCAATCTTACTTACAAATTCAGTAAAGTAACAGGATACAAAATTAACATTCAGAAATCAGTTGCATTTCTATCCCAAACCCCCGGCATTTCCATCCCAAACCCCTAGTGCATGGAAATGCTAGATAGTTTGGTTATGATGATCATGGTACAACTATAAATGTAATAAAATTCACTGAGTAATAAAAAAAATTAAAAAATCAGTTGCATTTATGTATACTAGCAATGAAATACTAGAAAAGGAATATAAAAATACAATACCTTTTAAAATCACATGCCAAAAACTTAAATACCTAGGAATAAACCTGACTGAGTAGTTGAAAGACATATGTGCTGAGAACTATAAAACATTAATCAAGGAAATTAAAGAAGATTCAAAGGAATGGAAAGATATTCCATGCTTCTGGATTGGTTATTGTTAAAATGGCCATACTACCCAAAGCAATCTACAGATTCAATGCAGTCTCTATCAAATTACCCATGATATTTTTCAGAGAACTGGAACAAACAATCCAAAAATTTATATGGAACTATAAAAGACCCAGAATTGGCAAAGCAATCCTGAGGAACAAAAACCATGCAGAAGGCATAACTCTCCTAGACTTCAGAAAATATTACAAAGCTACAGTAATCAAGACAGTGTGGTACTGGTACCAAAACTGACATACAGACTAATGGAACAGCATAGGGAACTCAGAAATAAACCCAGACACCTAGGATCAATTAATCTTCAGCAAAGTAGGCAAGAATATAAAATGTGAAAAAGACCATCTCTTCAGCTGAGAAAACTGGACAGCTGTCTGTACATCAGTGAAACTAGAACACACCCGAATACCAGGCACAAAAACCAACTCATAATAGCTCAAAGACTTAAACACAAGACACCCTGAAACTCCTAGAAGAGAACATAAGCAAAACATTCTCTGACATTAACAATACAAATGTTTTCTTGGGCCAGTCTCCCAAAGCAATAGAAATGAAAACAAAATAAACCAGCTGGGATCTAATCAAACTGACAAGCTTTTGCACAGCAAAAGAAACCATAAAAAAAGGGACAAACTACAGAATTAGAAAAAGAATACTTTCATTTTTTTTACTTTATGATTTTTTTAAAAATGATTTTTATTTTGCCATTATGGCTGGTTTACAGTGTTCTGTCAATTTTCTACTGTACAGTAAGGTGACCCAGTCACACATATGATAAAAAATATTTTCAAATGATGCAACTGAAAAGTGCTTCATCTCAAAAACATACAAACAACTGATACAACTCAACAGCAAAATATCGAAGCAAAACAAAAATCAATTGAAAAATGGGCAGAAGACCTAAATAGGCATTTCTCCAAAAAAGACATACAGATGGCCAATAGGCACTTGAAAAAATGTTCAGCATCACTGATTATTAGAGAAATGCAAATTGAAACTACAATGAGATACCACCTCACATGAGTCAGAATGGCCAACATTAATAAGTCTATAAATAACAAATGCTGAAGAGGGTGTGGAGAAAAGGGAACCCTCCTATACTGTTGGTGGGAATGTACCAATTTAGTACAACCACTGTGTAAAACAATATGGAGGTACCTCAGAAAACTAAATGTAAAACTATCATACGACCCAGCAATCCCACTCCTGGGCATATATCTAGACAAAACTACAATTCGAAAATATATACGCACCCCGATGTTCATTGCAACACTATTCACAATAGCCAAGACATGGAAACATGTCCACCAATAGATGAATGCATTAAGAAGATGTGGTATATATGCACAATGGCAACTACTCGGCCTAAAAAGAACAAAATAATGCCATTTGCAGCAACCTGGATGGAACTAGAGACTCTCATACTAAATAAAAGTCAGAAAGATAAAGACAAATACCATATGATATCATATATTTGGAGTCTAATATATGGCACATTGTACCTATCTACAGAAAGAAAACAGCTCAAGGACATGGAGAACAGACTTGTGGTTGCCAAGGGGGAGGGGGAGGGGTTTTGGAGTTAGTTGCAAACTGTTGCATTTGGAGTGAATAAGCAATGAGGTCCCACTCTATGGCACAGGAACTATATCTAATCACTTGTGATAGATAGTAATGGAAGATAATATGAGAAAAAAATATATATGTATAATTGGCTAACTTTGCTGTATAGCAGAAATTGACAACATTGTAAATCAACTATAATAATAAAATAAGAAAGTTAAAAGTTGGGGAACTGAGAATGTTTTTTTGAACTCTATTTCCATTTTAAAATTACATTTATATTAAAAGAATGGGGAAGAAAAATGTAAAAAAAAAGACAAATGTTTAAAAATGTATAAGTTACGCTTGTGCTCAAGACTTTCACATACAATATCTTTAATTTTTATAACAAACTGGTAGGTAGTTTTTAGTCATCTAATTTCACACATATTGTTAAGATTTTGAGTGACATTTAGTTAGAGATATTAACTAATAGGCCCCTATATTTCAGGATGTATATTCATTTAACAAATTAATAATTTATGCAATTTGGTATACTCTGAAATGATCAGGATTTCTCATACTACCTAAATATACAAAAAGCTGATAAATAATCCAGAATGCCAAAATTTTAATTTGTAATAGGACATATCTATCTCTAATGACAATAACTTTTATGTATTTCATTCTTAGAAACTATTTCCTCCCTCCTGGAGTAAATATACTCAGGGTTCAAGCTGTTAATCAGAAATATGTAACTGGAAAATAGGCAGAAATGTTGTCTGGAGATATTTTACCTAAGTTCAGAAAAAGTTGTTTTTTCCACAGAGACATTTTTAGTGCAGACCACCCTCTTTTCCTTGCCACATTTTTTCATAAGATCAATTATAGTCCTGGCTTGTACATAATTACGTCATTAATTCACAGGACTGAGAAAGAATTCATTCCTCAGACTATGGATTACCCCCAAATCATAGTTTATATACACTATAGAGGAAACGGAAGACTGATATTAAATGACTCATCTAGTCTCAGGTAACAGATGCCAGTGCTTTTAGCATCTACACACCAGAGGGAGAGGCGCTTTTTAGTTAACTAAGAGAGGCTACAGGCTCTAGAGCTATTCCAGGCGATAAATGAAATGAGCATGAGTGAATCGATCTTGATATATAAGAGGAATAAAATTATCACAGTATAGTTGGGACATAAGACATTGTTAAATGTGTTTTTTATAGTGTGTCCCTCTTCCCACTCTCACGAGACGAAAAAGCTACCTATTCTCTACACCAGCTTCTGGGCTTCCCTTTGAGGTAGATAACATTAGCAGTGAGCAAAGCAGAGAAAAAAGGAAAAATCCAAGAGGCTGAATTGATTTACACAAGAGCTATGGGAGAAGTGGGGGGAGCGAGCAAAAAGCTTTAGGGGCTTGGTATCATGGAGAACATTTTTGGTTGTAAAATGGCAAGAGAAGCAAAGAATAAAAGACTCTAGAGAAGCCTCTGTGAAGGAGGACTGGAGAGGAGAAACCAGGAGCTTAAAAATTCTTACTTTGAGTTATAAATTAGATTCTCTTTATTAGTCTGCATAATGCAAGCAAAGAGTGGCATTATTCTGAATAACTCTTGGTTATTTTACTGGACGGTTTCTTTGAGTGAGACACGTTGGCCAGATTGGGTCACTTGGAGCACTGGGGCTTTTTGGATCATGGCTGTGGGAAAGACACATGGTTCCTGAAAATATTCATTTGAAGTAGGTTTGGGGCTGTCCTCATGGGCGTGTGGCCAGTGCAGTGGCACACAGGTCCCTGTGCTCAAGGAGCCCATGGTTGTCAACTGTAGTGTGAAATTTTTGATAAATTTATGTCTGAATTTATGTCTTGTGAGTGAAGTCTGACTGGACAGTGGAGCATGAGTGTAGGGGAAGGAGCGCTGGTGGTGGTCAGGCGGCATCTGGGAGTGGAACATGGTGGCTTGGTCCCAGTGCCTGAGATCTGGAGCACTAGCTGGCACAACAGTCTTACCTCTTGCCCACCCTGATCCAGGAACTGAGTGATTCCTCATGCAGAGGTTTAAAGATCCTTAGAGTTTGCTCAGAGTTGGGCTGGAGGGAAGGGGAAATGCCTAACTTGACTTCCTCTAGGACAGGTGATAGAAGAGTGAACTTGGAAGCATGGGACTGGAGGTAGAGCATGCAGTGCTCCATGTTGCCGGACCCAGGGTCTAGGGTTGGGAGGTGGGAGTGGGCTGGGGTTGCCCTCTCCTGGCAAATATTTCTATTGTCTTGGGTGTTCCCTTGACCAGCTATGTGTTTGCAGGCATATTCTCTTCCTACTGCCAACCTTCCTGAGTCTGACTTATTTATCTCTTCTGATTAACCCAAAGGTGCTCCGGGGAGGAACCACTAAACATGACTTGGGTAATTCTGGTGATTCCCCATATCCAGTGAAATACTCTGATATTTCCATGTAAAACTGGCACCACACAATATAAGTGGAAGGTAACATTCATGCTAGTAATTTAAAATTTTTAATTTTATTTACTTAGATGACATTAAGTAGCAAATAAAAAAACAGCATAGCAAATAAAGAGATCCTTGGAAGAAAGCACAAAGCTTTATATCTTAGTACTTATAATAGCATTTCCCCACTGCTTTTTGAACAAGGGGCCCTAGTTTTTCATTTTACACTAGGACTCACAAATTATGTAGCCAGCTTCCAAAAGGAAAGTTTTTGTTTTTGTTTTTGCTTTTTAGGGCCGCATCAATGGCATATGGAAGCTCCCAGGCTAGGGGTCGAATCAGGGCTACAGCTGCCATCCTACACCACAGCCACAACAATGTGGGATCTGCCGTGTCTGAGACCTACACCGCAGCTCACGGCAACACTGGATCCCAAACCCACTAAGTGAGGCCAGGTATCGAACCCACATCCTCATGGACACTAGTTAGATTCATTTCTGCTGAGTCATGATGGGAACTTTCCAATAGGGAAGTTTATAAGAAAACATTGCTAGAAGAAAGGACAGTGCTGGCTGAAACTGATTCAGGCTTAAGATAGAAATAGACTCAACTCGTGCTTTACCACTGGAAATGATGGAATGACTTTGGTAGATGAAGTGCTGTAGAACTCAGGATCCCTCTAGCATTCTATAGTATGGCAGGTTATATCTCAAATCATGACTTCTTACAGCGTAGTTCTAGAACTTCATATTTTCTGAGAAATGAACCACTCCATCAATTGCAACATGGGATGTTGCTTGAGTAGAGGAGCCATTTGCTTATATTGACATTTACTGAATTTTCCCAGTATCTTTACTTCTTTGCATAGAGCCACTGTCTCCATTTAGGAAGGTGTTTGTTAGATTATCTACCAAAACTTGTGGTCCACCTTCCATAACTGCAGAGTGGCAACCAGCCAGGGCTACAGTTCCCAGTCCCCCTTGCATCTAGGTGGGGTCATTCTGGCCAATGGAAACAAACAAGTAAAAATACAGTGTATCATTTCTAGGAAAAAGTGTTTAGGAAGTGTTGTTCTTTCCTCAATTCTTCTTTACTCTCTTATGGGTCAGGAGCAGAGGAAACCAATGCTTAGAGAATGATAGAACCACAGGTGGAGGAAACTTCAGTTCTCCAGTTGACACATGGCAGAAAGTTACCTGGAATCTGCCCACTGAACCTGGCCATATAATGACTACAAAATAAACTTCTCTTGTGTTAAACCTCTGAATTTGGGAGATTTCCTTATAACAACCAGCTTACTCTAATAGCTTTCACCAAAATGCATAATAAACTGACTTAAGGCTTTGAAGTAACCTTTAAGAAAATAGAATCTATGCTTCCAATTTTATAAGTGAGAAAATCAAGATCTTGGAAGTTAAATTATTTTCTTACATAAGTGTAAATAGCTAGTAGTAGAACCAGACACAAATACAAGAGCACCTGTTTTCTAGTCCAGCTCACTTTCTACTTTGTTGGTAATGAATTCTAAAGGGAAATTTTAGTAAATATCTCACTTTCTACTTTGTAGTAATAAATTCTAAAGGGAAATCTTAGTAAATACGCTTTTGGAGCTGTTATTAGATAGAGAACTGCAATAGCATTTCTTACTTAAAAATATGAATAGAAGCACACTAGTCAATATATAATTTCTTCATGATGTTATATGGAGTATTATTCAATTTTAATCACAAAATCAATTTTTTCTTTTAAATAGAATTTTAAAGGTTTCATGAAGTGCTAATCTTCTGCTATGCATGTTTATTTTCAAAGAAGAATCAAGAGAAAGAGCTTGTTTCACTTACCAGCAGTTTCCTTTACAGCAAATTTTATTAGAACATATTCATTAACATTTCACAAATGAAAAAAGAAATGCCAGTTATGAATGTTATAGTTTAAAGTTGAATGGCATTTTTGGAGAAAGTCAAGAGATTTCTATGAACTCCATTGCCAAATACCCTGCTCCATCAAACAAAAGAGTAGGATCAATATAGAAAAAAAGCACAAGAGAAAGAATGTGGAAGTTCTCTCCTTGTTTGAAAATTGAATGGGGAAGGGTGAACATAGTATTGTGCTTCTGACTTTTTCATAAAAATTATAGTCAAAGAATAATTTTGTAGAAAGTGTATAATAATACATGTTTAGTAAAAAGTATTTTGGGTGGGAAATAGTGATATGCGATGAATGGTGAGAATGGTTCTATTTGGGTGGAAGTCTTAGGAGGTTTTCATCCTCTGTTAAATATTTCTGTAATAATAGGATTTTGAGAATTAATAACTGCTTCTATAAACATCAGACCTCAACTTAGCACAGACCTGAATCAGACCACACACCGTGTCAGTTCTGCAAGATATTGATCGAAGGGTTCTAAAAATCTATCATATATCATAGTGAAGGAAACTGCCAAAGGCAAGATTTTAAGGCATAAAGTTGTCCATGTGAGAGAATTTACATTGTGGTGACTTATGGAGGCTTCTATAGAAATAAAGTTCGTTAGAATTGTGTTTGTGATGTGATGTGAGTATACCATCCTTTCCTTTACTCAGATCTCCTTTTCTGGTTATTCAAATTTTCTCTTAACTATTTTCATAGTTAACACTGGTTTCACTACATTTTTGGAATGGGGGTGAGGGGAAGTCAGGAAGGAAGAGTATTAACCAAGAGAGAAAGGCATTCTTCAAGGGAGGCCATGAGCTGCGGAAATCTCTCAGAGGTGTCTTTCTAAGGCACTCCTGTTCTTAATTTTTGTTGAAATCATGCACACCCCTTTGATCTGCTGGGTCTGGTAATACACACCTTCTTCCTTCCCAGCCAGCCATATGAACTTATTTACATCACAAGCCCCTGCCAGAGGCCAGGAAACAGATCTGTACAGTAATTCCAAACATGGTCAAAAAAGGAAGTGGCTCAGTAGTTTTCATGAAAGTCAATGACACCTATCAAATGGCATTAGAAATATTAGGAAGGACTGTTCACAGTTGCTTCAAACTGACATGATAGTACCTGTCTCAGGTGAAATTTCACATTACCGGATGGTTTTTAAAACATTCATTCATATAAAGTCATGCAATTAGCAAGACAGTTTCAACTGCCCAGAAAAACAGATGTTAAGTGGTGATTGTGCTTTGAAACAGAAATGAAGTCAAGGGTCTTCTATTGCTTTTGAGTAAGTCAAGCTGTCTAAAAAGCAAAGCAATTTAAATGAAAAACATTCTTTTATTTTATTTTTTTACTCATAACTCATGTTGTCTGTGCATGCAATCCTATCTACTTATATAATTAGTAGAAAATTCTAAAAGTACATAGTATTGCTAGTAAAATTGGCTATATAAACTTTTGGCATCCACTCACCTTGTTATATTTTATTAAAGGTAGACTTAATTATAAAAACAGCTGAATATGGTGTAGGCAAGCATAAGAGTTTTAACTGTTTGATTTATAAATTAAACAACGTCAGCCATAATACATCACACATTGATGGCTCAAATTTAAAAAGCAAGTCTTCTTTTTTTGAGTAAGAAGGAGAAGTTTTTGGGTTGTCAAAATAATACTGCCCTTTTACATTTCATGATTAATTTTTTTTGTCTTTTTGTCATTTTAGGGCCGCTCCCACGGCATATGGAGGTTCCCAGGTTCAATCAGAGCTGTTGCTGCCGGCCTTATGCCAGAGCCACAGCAACGCCAGATCTGAGCTGCTTCCGCTACCTACACCACAGCTCACGGCAACGCCAGATCCTTAACCCACTGAGTGAGGCCAGGGATCGAACCCACAACCTCATGGTTCCTAGTTGAATTCGTTTCCTCTGCGCCAATATAGGAACTCCCCATTGTTAAATTTTTTTTGCTGAATTCAGACATGTTCAGTAGTACCAGGAAGCATCTTGATGCCAAAGCATTTATTTTTGCTCAGATGTGTTCTTTTATTTTTATTTTTTTGCTTTTTAGGACTGTACCTATGGCATATAAAAGTTCCCAGACTAGGGGTCAAATCAAAATGCCACAGCCACAGCAATGTGGGATCTAAGCCATGTCTGCAACCTACACTACAGCTCATGGCAACACTGGATCCTTAACAAACTGAGCGAAGCCAGGGTTCAAACCCACATCCCCATGTATCCTAGTTGAGCTAGTTAACCACTGAGCCATGAAGGGAACTCCTCAGATGTGTTCTTTTAACCAGTCTTAGGGTATAAGCCTCCAAAAGGTAGTTTGCTCTCATAAACTGCATCCCTGCACTATTTTAATCCCCAGCTTACAGCGTCTTTCATTCACACTCTCTTATGTAGAAATCACTATACAGGTTTCCTAAATGAGGGCAGAAGGCTCACTCAACATTCTTTCCCAACTTTGGGTTAACAGTGACCTTTCCTCGTCATTTGAGGGCAGGCCAATCTCATGATTAGGATGATATCTAGCAAGAATTCAGGACTCATGTCTAGCATCCAGTAGAGTTTGGCCAACTTGTGTGTATGTGTGTGTATGTATGGATACATATTGTATGCATGTATTTGTATCTTTAGAAGAGTGATTTAGATTTGCGTAACACACTGATTTTAAAGGACCAGTTAATTTTTAGATATTAATGAATTTGTTCTCCATAAGTATACAAACCTTAGGTGCAGTTTAGTCCAATGCTCTCTTAGTGTGCAGAACACTGATAGTCAAAATCCTGTTTACCAAATCTGAAGCTGTTGGTCGCAGCTTTATATATGTGTGTGTGTGTGTGTGTGTGTGTGTGTATATATATATATATATGTATATATGTGTGTGTGTGTGTGTGTGTGTGTATATATATATATACACACACACATATATATACACATACACACACACACACATATATATTTTTTTGTCTTCAAGGGCCACATCCATGGTGTATGGATGTTCCCAGGCTAGGGGTCAAATCAGAGCTGCAGCTGCCGGCCTATGCCACAGTCATAGTGACACCAGATCCAAGCCACATCTGCGACCTACACCACAGCTCACAACAGTGCTGGATCCTTAAACCACTGAGCGAGGCCAGGGATCAAACCTGCATCCTCATGGATACTAGTCAGATTTGTTTCCACTGAGCCACGATGGAAACTCCAATACTTCATATTTTTAAAAATGACTTAGAGTACCTCCATAGAGACTGTATTAATGACTTTATAAATTTTAAAAACCAAAAATTTAAAATAATCAGCTAATATATCTAAATACCTAAATATTTGGCATTGTACCTTAAAATACCTGGATATTTTTGTAGAGAACCCTTATGTTTGGAGAAAGGTAGCTATGGTCTGTGTCATCTATGAAAATAAACATTGGTCCACAGTGGACTTGACTTTGCCCAGAGCTTAAAAATGATCAGTGTATATTTAAAGGAATCAGGCAATGTACTTAATGGAAATCAGGTGTCACACCTCCATGACATAAAGTAGACTCTCTTCATCACCTAAACATGGGATTTTATGTTTAGAAGAAGCCAATAGATACTGGTATTTCCTAAGTTCCATTAAATGTAAATAAATATATGATGACAGATGATATGTCTTACCTTTTTTTTTTTTTTCAACAGCAACCTTCCTCCTTTTGTATCTCCCCTTCATTAAGTTTCATGGGATAGTTCTGCTATGTCCTAGCTTCCAAACTTAGAGAACTGAATATGCTTTCTCAAAGGCTAGCCCTAGGGTTTAAAAAAAACTTCAGCTGATTATCCACATTAATCAATGTTAGTATTTTATTGCATTACCCTTTCCAGTTAAGCTATTTGAAAAATTTTAATGATGATCTTCTCTGTATCAGCTTTCAGACTAGTTAGGTGGTAGAACTGAAAAAAATTATAGAATTTATAGTCCAAGATATCTGGGTCAAATTCTAATTTTTCTGCTTTCCCCTAGGTACTCAACCTTCCAAAACTTTAGTTTTTTTATTTATAAAATAGAAAGAAGAAAATCCTACAGAATGCGAAAATTGAACAAGCCTTGAAGACATTATGTTAGGTGAAATGAACTAGTCATAGAAAACAAATACTACATGGTTACACTTAGAGGAGGTACCTAAAATATTTAAACTCATAGAAGCAGAGTAGAGTGGTAGTTTCCAGGGGCTGGTGGAGGAGGAAATGTAGGATTGCTAATAACAGGTACACAGTTTCAGTTATGCAAAAATGAATAAGTTCTAGAGATCTGCTGTAAAACGTAGTACCTATGGATAATAATATTGTATGATATGCTTAAAAATTGTGACGAGGATGGTTTCATGATGTGTTCTTACCACAATAAAATGCAGATTAAAAAAAGAAACAGGGAACACTTACACTTGTCTCAAATGTAGAGGACACATTTTGGGATAATCTGCTTAGTTTATTACCATCCATTTGCTCTGAAATTGCCCTTTACACACGGGTGGGCCTTGGCAGCCATGTTTGCAGTACATGGCCCCTTCCTGCTCCCAGAGACAGCTGGATCAGGAAAGAGTATCTTTTTAGACTAGACTGATCAGAGCTACACTGTCCTGGGAACTTGGAATTGATACCAAGTGATTATAATTCAGCTGGACTGGTGTCTTGATCAGAGAATGAGTAAACTGGGAGTTTTGATGGTCTTGTTGGACACAACGAAGCAAATGTACAGAGAGAAGCAGAGCAAGTGATGAAAAGTACTGCCCTTAGGTCCTCCTGGCCTTTCAGGTCCTGGTTCCAGCCTTTCCTAAGGCCGGTTGAACCTTGGGTTTTATGAAATGATGATGATGGTGATAAAATGTCTTTTTTTTTTCCTGAAAATCTAACTTTGGTTTCTGTTATTTGCTTCTAAGAGGATTAACTAAGTCACCATAGATATGCTATGAGGATTAGATCATAATATTTGAAAAACTTTGTAAACCAGATTAAACTATATAAATATAATCTTTGATAATTATTAGCAAATGTTTAAGAGAAGTGAATACTAGGAAGGAAGGGGAGGAAGTACTTGGGAGCAGATAGGATCCTTAGTTAGAACTTCTTCAGTGTGCCATGTAGCTGGGTGTTATTCTACTACCCCTGGTCAATTTTGCTTTCTAGTGATAAAGTGAGAAATGGAAATACATTTGGCCTAAGTGTGGAGGAAAGGAGCCATGAAAAATTTGGAAATGGCCTGATTTAATATTTTTAAGCCAAATTTTGTCACCTAAATATTTTTGAAAGTGAGTTATAAAAATCCAGTAATGCAGTAGCTTAAGAGAATTAGTGGAGATCCTAAATCTTCGTATATAAAAATCAGATTAATCAGTAGAACTGAAATTAGTGAAAGTGAAGTAAGTCAGAAAGAGAAAGACAAATACCATATGATTTCACATATATCTGGAATCCAATATAGGGCATAAACGAACCTTTCCACAGAAAAGAAAATCATGGACATGGATAACAGACTTGTAGTTACCAAGAGGGAGGGGGAAGGAGTGGGAATTTGGTGTTAATAGATGCAAACTATAGCCTTTGGAATGGATAAGAAATGGGATCCTGATGTGTAGCACTGGTAACTATGTCTGGTCACTTGTGATGGAGCGTGATAATGTGAGAAAAAAGAATGTATACATATAAAAAAAGAGAGAGAAATGGAAACGTAATACAGTTATTAACAAATTATTAACTAATATACTTTTTCTTATTCTTTACCTATGACATATAAATATGTATTTTGTGTCAGTGGTTTCTGACCTGAGAACCAAGGATGCCTAGTCTGAAAGTATGGGAATGCAGAGTGATTTAGAGAAAATGATCCTTAAGTATATATATATATATAATTGTATTTAAAAAGCCAATACTTGTTAAATAGTTACATGAATTATATAATTTAAATCTTACGACAAGCCTAGATATTACCCCCATGTTATAAATGATCTAGGATTGGGAATGATTTAGCAATCTGTTCACTGTCAAACAGGTAGTTAGTAGTACAATTAATTTGCACTGAGTCAGTGTGACTCTCAAGGTCTTAACTGCCATTCTTCACTACTTCCAGTATAAATGTTATTAGATTGAAACATAAGAAATTGCCATTTGTTTAGGTTGAGAACATACAAATATTAGCAATTTCAGGATTAAGTCTTATTATTTTCAACTGTTAGCTTATATAAAGCACTAATTTATTTAAAAACATAATTGAATCTAGTGTATTTTAGCAACATGTGTTTTTTTATAATACAGAGTTGAAAATACAGCTACTATATAATGGACGGTATCTTAGCCTGGGTTTTCAAGAAAATAGAGCCAGAGACAAAGATTAAGTTCTTTGGCTTTATTGGGAGGTGAAATTAACAAGAGTAAGGGAAAAAGAGAAGTGAAGCTGGGAATAAAGAAAAGCTAACCATAGCTTAAAACACACACACACACACACACACACACACACACACACACCCTGGCTACTCAAGCATATACGCCACCTTCTTCGAAGGCAAAGGAATTCATCTGCTGCTTCCTCCTTTCTGTTTTCTGACTCTCACTGGTCAAAGTTTATCCTTTCCAGGTTAAGTTACCTGATCTTTGTAGGCATATCTCCCTCTTGTCATCTGAGTCTGGAGGTTATAGGAGAAGCCAGAGCCCACCATGGGTTTGTGTGGAACATGTATTCTGATACAGCCAATTGACTGAAGGTATGCTGACACAAAGTTATCACCCCAGGGGATCCTGAGGCATAGCATTAATACATGAAATGGAGGCACCAATGGCTGAGGTGCTCCATTGAGCAAGAAGCTAATACCCGGAGGCAGGGTGAACCAAGAAAATCTGGGTAAGCTATAAACTGCATCTGGTACGGGAGAACTTAATTTTATTTTTTAAATTGAAGTATAGTTGATTTGCAATATCATGTTAACTATAGGTGTACAACACACAGTGATTCGGTTATGTTCACTTATATATTCAGTTATATATTTTTCAGATTCTCTTCCCTTATAGGTTATTACAAAACATTGAGTATTGTTCACTGTGCTATACAATAGGTCCTTGTTGGTTATCTACTTTATATAGCATAGGGTATATATGTTAATATAAAACTCCTAATTTAGCCCCCCCCACCTTTTTCTTTTGGTAACTGTAAGTTTGTTTTATGTCTGTGAGTCTCTTTCTGGTTTAGAAATAAGTTAATTTGTATCTTTTCTTTCTTTTTATAAGATTCCACATATAAATGATATCAGATGATATTTATCTTTAGCTTACTTCACTTAATTTGATAATCTCTAGTCCATCTATGTTGTTGCAGATGGCATGATTTCATTCTTTTTTATGGATGATTGATATTCATTGTATATATATATATTCATTGTGTATATATATACAATGAATATCAATGTCTATGTGTGTATATATATATATATATATATATATATATATATATATACACACACACCACATCTTCTTTATCTACCTGTTGATAGACATTTAGATTGCTTCCATGTCTTGACTATTGTAAATAGTGCTGTTATGAACACTGGGATGCATGTATCTTTTCAGATTAAGATTTTCTCTGGATATATGCCTGGAGAACCTCAATTTTATTAGAAGGTTTGAGGAATTTTGGGTAATCTAAAAACTGAAAATTCACCAAAAACTACAGCATTTTTCTCTTGTTAATAGGTCAGTAGTTGTTTTCTACTTCCTTTCTTGGGTTGCCTCATTATAAGTCATTCCTAATGAAACCATACATTTTTAACATTTGCTTTTTGGAAAGGGGAATCCCCTGGCTACAAAAATTATAGCAAACAAAAACCCTAGTCTGCAATTCAGGAAAGATTAATTAAGAATCTTATCTTGTACGAAAGAGGAACTTGCATTATTTCTAAATATCCAGGGCTTATCCCTATTTGAGAAAAGACGTTTGCAATTTTTAAAGTCCTCCCGTGACCATGCCTTTGCCTTTTACTCTCATTGGAAAGACAGTACCTTCCATCATACAGTGGCCCAAACACTGCTATATGGACTTGATCTCAGGAATACTCAATCCCCCAGACAGTGCTTTACCACATTTCTATTGTTGTTGGATGAGTTATTTCAGCATTGGCCAGAACTGACCTTTCGTAATTGATCCATCCTGAATAGTCCATGGCTTGAGGTATTAAGATACCAGCCAAACTGAAGGAAATATGATCTTAGAACATAGTGTATTACTAATTTTTTCCTCTTTTTAGACAGGTTTTCAAGAGCCTAGGGTTTGGAAAGTTGAGTGGGGAGGAGGAGACAAGGGGAAGATTTTCCATAATCCCATGTTCTGAGGTTGCCATTGTCGTGTGCAGCCATATGGCAGCTGTCAATAGCATTAGCCCTACTATCCAGCTCAGTGATAACAGGACAGTCCCTGCAGGTGGAGAGTAACTGATAAGATGGTATGTCTTGTCTGCCTGATTAAGGAGCCTATGTGTGAATGCAGCAGAGCTACTCACTTCATGAAAAACCTTGCTTGTTCTTTTCTTTCATGAACAAAACTCCTTTTCCTACCTAAGACCTGCCACAGAACAGGACATGATGGGAAAGTTTTCCACACCAGGGAGTTCAGGGGTCTTGGAAACCTATTTATTTGGTATATACATTTCGAAACTACTAGGTATTGTAGTTTTAAGACTCTGATAACTTTAATTGTAAGTCACTATGGAGCTGGCTAAAATTCAGTAGCTAAAAGGGCTAACATTCAGTTACTCAAAGGTCAAAATACAATTACATAAGGAATGGGCGAGTGAGATCAGTTTGGAATGGGCTCAGATTTTCCTCTGATTTTTTCATGGCCCCAGATTTGAGTATTTCTTAGTGGGGAATATTGTATTTATTTATTTATTTAATTCAAAATTAGTATCAACAAATTGGTACAACCGCTATGGAAGACGGTATGGGAATTCCTCAAAAAATTAAAAATAGAGTTCCCTTCATGGCTCAGTGTTAACGAACCTTACCGGGATCCGTGAAGGTGCAGGTCTGATCCCTGGCCTTGCTCAGAGGGTTAAGGATCTGGCGTTGCCATGAGCTGTAGTGTATGTTGCATATACAGCTTGGATCCTGATTTTTGTGGCTGTAGCGTAGGCTTGTAGTTGTAGCTCCAATTTGACCCCTAGCCTGGGAACTTCCATATGCTGTGAGTGCAGCCCTAAAAAAGAAAATAATAAAATTAAAAATAGAACTATTATGTGATTCAGCAGTCTTACTGGGGAATATTTTTTAAAAATATATGAGGAATATGAAATTAATTCGCAATATTCTGAAGTGATATGACAAACTACAGCAAGATTTTTTTTAAAGTTCATAGCAAAAACTTGGGCAATGTATGATTTCTCCTGTAATTCCCCACCCCTCTACCCCCCAGAATTATACTGTTTAGTTGAAGCCTTTTTAGTTCCACTGTATTTCATTTTTTTTAAAATTTAGAACACATAGGAGTTCCCTTCATAGCTCAGTGGTTAACGAATCTAAGAACCATGAGGTTGCGGGTTCGATCCCTGGCCTTGCTCAGTGGGTTAAGGATCCGGCGTTGCCGTGAGCTGTGGTGAAGGTTGCAGATGCGGCTTGGATCCTGCGTTGCTGTGGCTGTGGTGAAGGCCGGCAGCTACAGCTCCTGTTAGACCCTTAGCCTGGGAACCTCCATATGCCGCGGGTGCGGTTCTAGATAAAGGCAAAAAGACAAAAAAACAAAAACAAACAAACAAACAAAAAAATTAAGAACACATTAATGGTCAAATGCACATAGGTTATAGAAAAGACTGAAATATGAGTATACAAGTTTATTGATTAGTCTGTGACAAAAAATTAAGTCCTAGAAATAGCTTAGGTCAAAGACCTGGAATTTTTATGTAAAACACCTAACATTTGGAATCATTTAACTCAATTCAACATTATTATTATTTTTAACACTTGATGCCTGGCCAGCCATAGGCAATCTGGAGGAGAAGGTGTCCAACTTTGTCATTGCCCTTGAGTGAAGTAATATGCAAAAGACAACTAATGCCTCTAGAGCTGCTCTTCAACAGCAGTTCACACTTTCCCAAGACTTTCATTTTGCAGTGACACTGTGGCATAGGTGGGCCAAGTGTTTTCCTTATTTACAGACAGGAAAACTGAAATTCCAAGGAAATTCTTTACTTGCCTAAGATTATACAAGAAGTAAGTGGTGTGTGGAGCTGTAGTAGTAGTGGACACAGATGTAGTTGTGAGCCACAGTGCAGGACACAAATGTTTAGACAAAGCTACACACATAAAAACAGTAGGTGGTTAAAGGCAGCTACCAGTGAATCATCCTAAGATGTTTCCTCTGCTGAAACTGGAGCTGCTCAGCTGGTACTCTAAAGTTCTGGCAGGTCCGTTGCTAAAAAGAGTCATGAAAATAGACACTTCATGTACTCTGTGTGTGTGTACTTGCGTGTGTGTGTGTACATGTGCGTATGTGTATGTGGGTGTATGTAGACGTGTATACATATAGTCAGTACACCCATACAGACATTTTTGTGCCTTATCGATTATCTACTTTGTGTCAGACATTATTCTAAGTGGCAAGAATACAATGCTGAACAGTAATAGAAAAAAAAGTCTTTATTAAATTTAGATTTTTTGTTTCTGATCAACAAAAATTTTCAAATTATAATTTTAAAAAATCATAAGGGACACTCATATACCACTTCTGAAAACATAAAGAGGTACCAACTTCTGGGAAAGAATTTTGGTAATATGTTTCTAAAGCATTCAAAATGTGAGGTAGAGCCAACAGTCCAACTCCTAGGAATTTATCCTAAAGACATAAAGATATGCTTAGCTGTATTGTATATTTGACAGCTGCTAAGAGAGTACATCTTAAAAATTCTCATCACAAGGGAAAATTTATAGTGATATGAGGTGATGTGTGTTAAGTAAACTTATTGTGGCGATCATTTTGAATGTATACATATACAAAATCATTGTGTTATACACCTAAAATGAATATATTATGGCAATTATATCTTCATAAAATTTTTAAAAATGAGGCTGTAGAACAGATCAGGAATTGCAGAGAGGTGGCCTGAGGGACACTTGAAGCCCACAGATACGTTTTCTTTAGGCACTTTTTTTTGTTTGTTTGTTTTAGTTTGGTTTGGTTTTTCAGGGTGGTAGATTGTATTACATTTTAATTCCTTTAAGATCACCAGTTCAGACACTGGCCCCACTACTCCTTATTGTCTTAAGCAAGTCTGAGTCACACATTTATGTACTTGCCTAGTCCCTAAAGGCTTTTGAAATTGCAAATTTGGCTTAAATTATCTTGAAGACTAATGCCAATTATGTTTATTTTCCACTGGAACTCCCTTGCCCCCTCCTCCCAAAAAGGATATGCTCAGGATTTAATTTATTGTAGCAATGTTTATAAGAGAGGAAAATGAATGTTTAGCAATAATATTATTAAGCTAATGACATCTTTACTATGTATCAGCAGTGTTCTAAGTACCTTACATATATCAATGCTTTTAATACTGCAGCGATCCTACAATCCTAACAATATTGATAAGAACTATTATTCTCCTTATTTTGTGAATGAAGGAATTGCCTCATTGAGAAGTGAAGTGATTTGCACAAAGTAAAGGGTAAGATCAAGACTTTATTCCAGAGAGCCTGCCTTCAACATAACCCTTCTTATCCGGCATTGCTGCTATGTTCATAAAAACAAATTCTATTTAGCCATTAAATTATGTTGTAAATGGGTCCAGAAGAGAACATTCTTTAACATGTTTAAAATAGTTCTCTTGGCATGTGAAACTGAGTGTTATTTCACTTTTTTCTCATTTAGATTTTCTAATAATTGTCTGATATGTATATGGTATTTTTTAAATTAGAAGTAAAAAGTTATTTAAAGAGGAAGAAGAGCCAAGAGAAGGTTTTGTATTAAAATAACAATAATGACAACTCAAACTGGGCTGCCTTCCCTGATCTCCACTGTGACACGCTCCCTCTGAGTGTGCACAAGGCAGGTGCAAGAAGACCATCCCCTACAAAGCTTCTAGCCTGGTCTGAAACAGCCCAAATGTTCTTACTCTCTCTCCAATGCAAACCATACATTTTGTCACACCATGAGCAACAGTGTATCAATGTCCTAAATTAAACTTCCAGAACAAACTGAAACAGTTAACACTCCCCTACAGAGGAGGTAGAATCAAAACTGTGAGGATTCACCAGAAGTCCTCATTTTATTATGATAGACACTAAAGTAGCGACCCTGTAAGTCATTGTATCTGAGATTCCAGTCACAGCACACCTTGAAGCTTTGCTGTATTCAACTCTGGATGTGGTAACCAATATTGATGTCCTTTGTGTCATCCATGGCATGTGGGCATGTGGGAATAATAGACAAACTTGAGGAGATATGGTACAGTCTCATATCAAGGGATTATTTGCTCATTCCCTTCAAGACTAGAACCCTCTGCATATGGTTTATCAAAGACCACTGCCAATCAGTAACATCAAAAAGTACACTTGTGGGTCCCACAGGCGGTAGCTTCCAAGTCTCTGGGGTTTGGAGGCATGTTTGCGTTCAAAAATAGAACATCCAAAATGAGCAGAGCAACAGTGACAATGAAGAGCTAGCTCCACTGCAAGAGAAATGTGCAAGTCTGAAAAAAGTTGTCTGTGAATGGAGCACAAATGTAAACATGAAGAGCCCACAGTGCTGAGAGCACTGCTGTACACTATGTTATATGTCAAGGTCCATTATATTATATAAGATTTAGGTGTTGTGGAAAATACAGTGCAGAGAAGCTGAGTGAGTGTACTTTTAAAACAATGGTCATTCAGTTGTGTGCTAATTTGTGTCACATACCAGTGAGGTACTCAAAGACTAATACTTACTACCTGCCCCCCCAAAAAAAGAATAAAAGGGGGAAAATGGTACATCCTGAAGGAATTAGAGTGTAATTAGTTCATGCCAACTGCTCAGTCCTGAAACTGACTGCCTGTGGAATCAGGTGCCGTCACGTGGAGATGTGCTAGACAGTCTAAAGCAGGGATATGATACTGTGTTCCCCTCTGCACCGCCACTGACGAGTGCAAATCTTCTATTGGTCCTGAAACTGCAAATAGCCAAGCATGAATCTTCCTTGAACTTCTGTGTTTATCAAATGCCCAGACTACTGCTTGAAAGATCACAGGATGGCCCTTGTGTCAACGCAGAGTTTGATGATTCCCAAGGCAGTTGGTGCTCCCTGGAGAACCACTCACTGAGTTTGACAGAGAGCTTTGGTTTTGCTTTTACTGGGGTCACCTCCATGAGCAGAGTTCTTCTGTATGTAAGTAGAAATATCCTGAAAAGTTTCACTTGGCTCACTAGAATACTAAATATTTGGGAAATTTGGCAAAGCTGTGAAACATCCTGATATTCTATATTGGTATTTTTTGGAAGGTTCAAAATGTTCAGCCAAATCTTTGGAAAATCATCACTGTCCTGGAATCTATTAAATAAATGATTAGATCCCTGAACTTGGAAGCTCATGACTTTCTTCCTAAAATCTTTGGGTGTTAGACATACTCAGGCTCATTTTCTGGAAACACATAACCTAGACTGTGTCCAATGAATCCTTAAGTGTCAGTAGCAAATGAATGCCCAAAATCATTTTCAGCAAGGAAGGTGAATTTAAGGGGCTAACAGAAAGCAAGAAATGCCCCCACTTAGTTACCAAAAAACAGGTAAATTAAGGTGACCTTTAAATAAGATCATCCCAAAGCTGGTATGCATATGTTAGTACTTCAGAGTAGTTTTGCTCTTGCTAAGCGCAAATCAGCCTTGGCAATCTGGCTCTGGCAGTGGCTCATCATGCCTTCTGTTCCCTTTACCATACACTTGATATACTCACCAGTGAAGTGTGAAAGGCTGTAGATAACATTCAGCATTCTTAACAAAGAGGGACCATTGCAGTCTATGTGTCATGCTCCATAAATTTGTGATGATTGGTGCTTTGGCTGTGGCAGAACTTATCCTATAACAGAGATTATAATTAAAAGAGAGAGAAATATAATTAACAACACTTCCTTAGCAGGATGTAGGGCCCATGAATACCTTCTGTTGTTCACTTGAATGCTATTTTTTGTTTGTTTTTTTTTTGTCTTTTTAGGGCCACACCCTTGGCTATGGAGGTTACCAGGCTAGGGGCCTAATTGGAGCTATAGCTGCTGGCCTACGCCACAACCACAGCAACGCCAGATCCAAGCTGTGTCTGCAACCTATACAGCAGCTTATGGCAATACTGGAGCCTTAAGCCAGCGAGTGAGGCCAGAGATCAAACCTGCATCCTCATACTGGTCAGATTCATTTCTGCTGAGCCATGATGTGAACTTCTTAATGCTATTTTTGAATCAGAGGAAAACAGAATGGTTAACAGCAAGTCTCATTAGTTAGGTGAATTGTACTGTGCAAAGGGAATTAGGTACACACACGAGTACACCACACAGGTTTTCTGTTATACTTCCATCACATGTAATGTAATTTCGTCTTTTCAGATTAATCTAGCCAAGTAATCCCACTGTAACATGACTTTTTCCTTTTAATAAAAGTTTATAAAATAGATAAATCTTTAAAAATATTTTCATAATGTTTCTATTAAGTAGTGAGATTATTGTCATTTAAAATATGGTAGTCATAAAAATTTATTTGGATATACCTTAAGAAATAAGTGACGAAAAAGTCACCACTGTATTACGATTAGTCTTCTCAAAGGAGTTGCAGTCTGACAGCTTCTGAGCAGTAATATCTGGCCTGTAAACATATTTGGTCTGAACTTGCAGAACATTTTGTAAATGAAAAATATTTATAAAAATTTTGAATTTCTGGCTTCTTGAAAAAAAAATCAGAAGGCCTGACAATGCCAACTTCATTTTCCTCCAAGAAAACAGTAGACTGGATGGGGCACTCAGTCTCTATTTTACCATAGTCCTTGCCATTCCCTATTGCATCTCACATTCAGCTCCATGTTATACATTTACAGCAACTCTCTGATTGTATAATGCATTTGAGCTTATGGCTTTTTTTAAAAAAATTGAATTTATCAGAATTTTTAGTTCTTTTGTTTTTCTTCCTTCAATTTTTCTTTCTTTCCTTACTCGTTCTTTCCTCCCTCCCTCCCTCCTCCTTTCCCCTTCCTTCCAGCCTTCCTGCCTTCCCTTCCTCCTTCGCTTCCTCTTTCTTGTGCATGAAAATCAGTTTTTGTTACCTAATTAGCTCAAACTCAGAGGCTGGATTTAGTTTATTTTTTGGTCACCATAGTCCAATTTGATTGAGGCCATGCATGTAGAAACTCCCCAGAGTAGTTTTCCATATAGATCAGAGAGATTCATCCCTTTCTGTATTATATTAAAATACTTACAACTTTTATTATAATGTTCGTGATAAAGGCATTTTCATTTTCTCTCCCACTTTAGTAAATCAATCACTAATGACTTTCTGTGTTACGTTATCCAAACAGAAACACAAAGCAGAGCCACTGGGAGCTTGGAGTGACCAATGAGTTTAAGAATGTTGGACAATTTTCATAGAAAAAGATGGGCTGTTCTTTACTTATGAGGTATATTTTTCACATTGTCTGATTTAGTAAGACAAAGAATGCTTAAATATGAATTTTAACATGGTCATATATTTGGTGTTTCTGGAAGGAGACTCAAACTGAGTTGGCTGTGTGGCCTATTTACTGAGGAGCACCTTGGATCAACATCTGTGGCAGGGAAAAATCAGACTGTGATGCAGCCCAAGGACAGTCGTGGCTGACCTTGCTGGAGCTCTGGAGCTGGCATGGCCCTTCAGAGTTGTTCCCCCTTAAGCCAGGATGGCTAGTCCTTAATACTCCCACATCCATAAGTTAATAGATGTCAGTTGTCCCAGGAAAAGCTGACCTTGGGTGGGGACACTTTCTGTAGCTATAACAGTTCCTGAAGAAACTGATAATAAGCATCTGCTGGCAGAACCCCCAGCATCTGCGGCAATAGGTCCTTCATTGAAGGCGTCCGTGTGGTACAGTGGGTTAAGGATCCAGTGTTGTCACTACAGCAGCTCTGGTCATTGCTGTGGAGTGGGTTCAATCCCTTGCCAGGGAAGTTCTGTATGCAGCATGGTCGAAAAGAAAGGTGGTTTATGCACATGGTAGGTATTTAAGAGAATGGACTTTATTTTTTATTCAATCACTTAATGATTGAATTTTAAGGCTGTTTCTCTCTCTCTCTCTCTCTCTCTCTCTCTGTCTTTGTCTCTTTCTTTTTCATTTTTAAGCTGGGAGTGGAATGTGCAAACCAGTGTAGACTGAAATGCCAGCAATATACATATCAACTCTTTTGAAGTCATAATTCCCTAGTCCAGGAATCTTCTCACCTAAATACCAGTACTCTTAATAAGACTGGAAAGAAAAGCAAAATGAAGCCAATAAAAGCTGCTCTGGGAACACTGCTAACTCAGGAAGCATGAGCTCTTTAGGATGTGTCTCAGTTATGATGCATCTGCTTTACATCTTTAGTTAACTAACTGAGTCCTTGTGAGTCTGAGTGATATTGTGACAGGCAGCAACTCTTCTGGATCTGGTCTAGACTCACAGATGCACAGAGGGTTGGTGAGCTGGTTGAATGAAAATAATTTATTTCTGTGCTCTTTTTATCCCTTTCTCCCTTTTCTCATTACCTGCATCCATCCCAACAATGTTTTAATATTCTTGTTGCATTTGGAAAACTCAAACAATAACTTGCAAATTATGATTTATGTGATATCCAGAATATTTAAAAAAAACCTTTAGGGAATGCCAAGCTAAATAAATCTTTTTTCCTTTTGTGCTTCATTTGAAATGATTTACACAGAATCTCCTTCAGTAGTAATCTTCATATTTCAAGGACTGAGATATTTATTTTGGTTTCAAAATAGTATCAGTTTTTGTCTTCATAACCACGCTTGGTGTCTTTGATATGTCAAATCTTTTGCATAGGCTTTCCCTTATTTTATTAAACACTAAGTATGTATGTATGAGTAAAATCTTTATATTACATTTTGAAATAGTATTAAGCATTCTAAAATTTTATTTCAAACATACTCTGGACATTAGTAGGTTCATTTTGCATGTAATCATTTAAAATAGCCCTGAAACAGATTTATAATAAAATTCAAGACTGTCAAAACCACAGTATGGACTTAGAATATAAATTTATGTCAGATACTCTGCCTTTTACACTTTCTTTGCAGCAGATTTTGCTCTGAATCATTTTTTTAAATTTCTTTAGGTGTGGACTTTATGTATCTTATATATCTTGTTTGAGGTCAAATGCCTCTGATATTTAAGAAGAAATCATCTTCCACAAGAAAAATTATATTTCCCTCCAATTTACACTTTGTAAAAACTAAGTCCTTTGTATATCCATTACCTGTGCAATCCAGGCTACTTATAAGCTGTCTGTTCTTAGTTAAAATATTTCAGAATTTTAAAATAATAAATCAACTTAGAGTATAGATTCCTCTTTGTGCCTGGAACTTTCCTAAATATTGACAAAGTAGACTTAAAGTCAGTTTCATCTACTATAAACTTACTCTTCTAATTACAGTACATATAGTTGTGATAGCTATAAATGTAACGAGGCAAAGAGAATGAAAAGGTAATATTTATTAAATACAGATCAAAAATACCAGTGAAAGCTTGTATGCCATAAGACATTTAAAAATGATTTTTTTTCCTTTTTTTTTTTTTTTTTTTTGCTTTTTAGGGCTGCACCTGTGATGTATGGAATTCCCAGGCTAAAGGTTGATTTGGAGCTGTAGCTGCCAGCCTACACCACAATCACAACAATGTGGGATCTGAGCCCATTTGTGGCCTACACCCACTGCTCACAGGGATGCCAGATCCTTAACCCACTGAGTGAGCCCAGGAATCGAACCTGTGTCCTCAGGGATACCTGTTGGGTTCATTCCTACTGAGCCACAGTGGGAACTTCACTGATGGTGATTTTTACTTAAGTATTTGACTTTGTTTTCTTAGGCTGAATTGTAATGGGTGCATGCATCCTAAATTATATGGAAAGATTGTTAGAGATTAGTTTGAGGATGAAGAAGTTGAATGATAAATAGAAATTGCTCACCTATTAAATTTTTTTTCATGTGCAAAAGACAACATTTGAAAGTATATGACTTTTCGTATACTGTTGGTTGGAATGTAAATTGGTGCAGCCATTGAAGAGAACAATATGGACGTTCCTTTAAAAAACTAAACCTAGAGATAACATATGATCTTGCAATCCCATTCCTGAGCATATATCTGGAGAAAACTAATTTGAAAAGACACATGCACCCCGATGTTCATAGCAGCACTATTTACAATAGCCAAGACATGGAAGCAGTCTAAATGTCCATTGACCTGTGAATGGACAGGATAAAGAAGATGTGGTATACATAGACAATGGAATATTATCAGCCATAAAAAGAAAGAAATAATGCCATTTGTAGCAAATTAGATGGACCTAGAGATTGTCATAGTAAATGAAGTAAGCCAGAGAAAAACAAACATATGATATCACTTATATGTGGAATCTAAAATTTGATAGAAATGAATTTATTTCCAAAACAGAGACTCACAGACATAGAAAACAAACTTTAGGTTACCAAAGTGGTTGGAGGGAGAGACATTAGGAGTTTGGGATTAGCAGATACCAATTACTGTATATAAAATAGATAAACAACAAGTACCTACTGTATAGCACAGGGAACTATACTCAATATCCTGTAATAACCTATAATGATAAAGAATCTGAAAAAGTGTATATATATGTAAATATATATATATATATATATATATATTTGCTGTACACTTTAAAACTAACATAACATTGTAAATTAACTATATTTCAATAGAAAAACAACTAAAAATTCTTTATATCTCTTCTATTACATCTGCTAGATTAGCTCCACCTGATGTCATGGTGCAATATCTATGTCATTCTCTTTTTTGCATGCAGGGAAATTCCAGATAAGTTGGGGGAAATGAACCTCCTATTCTCTGTAATCAATGTTTTTGGAGTGAAGAGGAAAGAAAAGATTGACTTAATCAGTAAGAAAATATTTCATTTCCAGGAACACTGACATAAAAAGAGAGCAAATTTATGTATTGCTGATGACTCAGTATTGGCAGGAAAACCTACAAAGGCTTTTCTAACAGTTAATCATATGGTAATGTCATGTTAAGTGGCAAGTCATTTAATTACCCTTAATAATTTATAATTCCAGTGGTCAGTTTATATGTTACATTTGTGAGATACATAAAAACACATTTCATATTATTGCACATTTTGAGTTTGCTTTTTTCATAAAATCCTGAATGCTTTTCTCTGTCTTCTGTGCCTTAGAGTTTAGTAAAAAGATTCGCTGCTTTTATAGTACTCTGTCTTTAGCCCATTCAGGCTGCTATAACAGAAATACCATAAAGTGGATGACTTAAGCAAGAAACCTTTATTTCTCATAGTTCTGGAGGCTGGGAATTCCAGAATCAGGATGCCAGCAGATTCCTTGTTTGGTAAGAGTCTGCTTCCTGGTTCAAGGATGGCTGTCTTTTTGCTTTGCCCTTACAAGAGAGCTCTCTGGGGTCTCTTATATAAGAGCACTACTCCAATTCATGAGAGCTCCAATCTCATGACCCAGTCACCTCCTCTAGCTGTCCCTCCAAGTACAGTATTGGAGATTAGGTTTCAACATGTGAATTTGGAAGTGGAGGGGCACACAAACATTTAGTCTATAGCAGTCCCCTATACATCCACCTTTTTTTCTCTTCACTAGAAAATATTTCAAAAAATATACTGACTTGTTTTTTGAGATACTCTCTGGAGATCTTCCCTCCCCTTTAGTTTGTGTTTGGAACTGTATTAAATACTGTGAAAAATGTAATAGAATTAAACCATATGTTTCCTATTGGGGCTGCCCATAGCCTATAAAGATTTGTTGTGTAAATTTGAAAAAGATTTCCTTTCCCCTGGCAGCCAGAGCCCTGCACAAAGGCCCAACGCTGGAGGACAGAGCACCAGCTGGATTTAAGCCCCTGCCCAGCCCTAATCTAGATGTCTGTTGAGTCAGCCTGACCAGCGACACACAGTGCCTTGTTCCTACCCTCCTTTCAGGAGTCTTCATTAAAGTTGGGGAGAATGATAGACAGGCAATAGCTAGAAGACTCTGTGGTATGTAACTATATGTGGGATAATGTGGTATGAACTTGGAGTAGAAACTTGGAGAAAATAAAAACATGGTGGAGAGGAAGAGTGGGTTTCTACTCTGAGGAAGAACTTTTGATTTCATTTCAAAACATGGAAGGCCACTCGGGTCTTGCTAAGCTTTGGTTCAGTATAACCCTGGCTCCCATTTATTGAGAAGCAGAGGCCCCTTTCAAAAGCGTATGAGCTCCTGAGGTTCATGTATTCTCCAAGGGAGAAAAAAGTGACTTTCCAAATGACTGATGTTGGATTTTCTACCACATTTTAGCAGATGGAGGTTCAAGTTAGTTCTAATTTAATTTGAGAAAAATGTTCCAGGCATTACGCTAAGTATGGGACATACATTTGAACATACACATGATGCTCAAATAACGCTTATGAGGAAACTGCTTTTCACATCAACTGCCATGAGAAAACTGAAGTTTTATTTATTTTTCTTGGCCATACCTACGGCATGTGGAAGTTTCTGAGGCAGGGATTGAACCCGCACCACAGCAGTGACCTGAGCTACAGCAGTGACAATGCCAAATCCTTAATCACTAGGCTATCAAGGAATTGCAGAGAAAACTGAAGTTTGAAAATGCTCAGTAACTTGACAGGAGTTACCAACTGGTAAATGGCAGAGCCTGAATTCACAGAGGCAGCACCCACAGGTATTACCACATGGCCATACAACCTGGCCTTACCAGGGCTGATTCCATGAGTCTTACACTTCACAACAGGTCTGCAGACTCAGCAAGCAACTGTGAACTAGTAGTTCTGGCAGAAATCAAAGGTATTTGCTTAAAATATTGGTACTGTAAATCAATTATGCTTCAGTAAAACTGTAAAAAAATGAAAAAATAAAATATTTTTATTTTGAACAGAGAAAAATAGCAATATATCCATGTCAGTTATATGCTAGTTATTCCTTGAGGTGGGCAGAGACTAAACTGAGTTTAGTTATGGCATGTAATACAAAATAAATGTATGTTAATATGATAAATGTGGACCATGTCATCTATACATACTAATCATGACATCCATAAAAGCTCTAAAGTCTTCCTGGATCCTATTTGTTAATTGGTGATCCTCTGAATTAACATTTGTTTTATGCCTTTCCCACATCTATTTTCCTTTGTTACTAAGCAGGAAGAAGGCATAGGTCTAGGGGTATGGGCAAGAATTAGGTATTAAGTCTGAAGCCTGGGAAAACTGCATAGTAGCCAATGGGAGGTAACATTCAGCCAAGTTGAAGGGTTTTGCTGGCCTGCTTGGAGAGCTTGAGAGGGGCTGTGAGACATGAACTCATGAAGTTCTCATACTGTCCCAGGCAGGAGAAGGAGGACTTTGAAATGACTGATCCTAGACTTCACATCAGTTGCTGTCAGATTCATGTTCAAGTTTGTTTTAATTAAATCTGAGAGAAGAAGAAAAACGAAAGAAGGTGAAATTACCTCCATCCTGGATATTGTAGGAAGAGAGACAATAGAATTTATCATCCAAGCTGAGATCTTTTTGAGGATAAGAGAGGATCCTATTACTATAGGCATGAGCTGTGTTGGTCCCAGTTCATGTGCAACTCACATCTGCCATATCTTTAGTTGTTTTTCTCTGTATAATTTAGAGCTTGGCGGAGTTTCCATTTCCATATATAGAATATAATAAGCATCAACCACTGTAGACTCAATTGAATAGCCATCTTATTCTTCCTGGGCTTTTTTTTTTTTTAATTTCCATTTAAGTTTATCAAGAATCCCCCATCTCAGCAAGGTGTATTTTCATCTGTTTTATGAATTGGGTTTTCCAAGATTTGGGTCAGGAGTCAAAGGTGAGAGGAAGAGCTAA
Organism: Catagonus wagneri; assembly: GCA_004024745.2. Lineage (NCBI taxonomy): Eukaryota > Metazoa > Chordata > Mammalia > Artiodactyla > Tayassuidae > Catagonus > Catagonus wagneri. The sequence goes on from PVHT020000166.1 coordinate 17,043,349, forward strand.
TCAGGGAAGTTGAGTATAACACACTCCTTCCCCTAGCAAACTCCTTAAATGCATACTCAGGTAGGTCGTCAAAGCCCTCAGTGATGTATCTGGTCAGTCTTCCTGCTTCTCTGCTCCCTCTACTCCTCTGCCCACTGCCTCTAACACTTTAACCTTAATCTGCCTGTTTGTCTCTAAAATATCCTAGTCACTTTACCTTGAAACTTTGCTCAAACTCGGAGCTGTTGGAATGCACTTCACCCCAAACCTGGCATGCCCCATTATCTGCCTAGCAGAACACTATTTTCTTTAGGTTCCAGTTCCAGTGATCAAATCCTTTTAGTAGGATTATTTTATGTTTCTTCAATGCCATATTTATGTGTCTCCTATACTGTTTATTATACCTTCTCTCTGTAGGGTAGCATGTAGCTTATCATTCAAACCAGTATACCTTTGAAAGTGAAAGGATGTGTTAAAAATAATTAGCAGGTGTTGATTAACATATAACAGCTTTGAAAAAGTTGAGATGTCCAGTTGTCATCAGGCAATAGGAGTTTTTTTAGACGTGTGACTATTTGCTCTCACTATTATGTGAGCTCCAAAAGGGCAAGTGTTTTGGTCAAGATAGGTCAGGTTTATTCTTCAGTAGCAAACAGCTCCAAAATTTCAGTGGCTTAATTGAAAAAAAGAAGAGAGTATTAATTATACTGTATGTCAAACATGTGGCGCTGAGAATATCCTAGTTACTTAGAATCCCAGCTAGTAAAGGCTCTACTACTATCGCCATTCTTCCTGGTTGTCAAGGAAGGGGAAAAGAAATGAGGAAAGTAATGAACCAGCTCTTCATGCTTTGGCCTTCCACTCACAGATCTTTGGTAGAGCTGGTCACGTGGTCATGCCTAACTCCAGGGAGGCTGATAAGTGCAGCAGAGTAGATCGGCTGTTTGGGGGCATTTTTATCTTCGTTAAAGAAAAGATCCTTGAGTGCTCTCTTTTTGTTTATTTGTATCTTTATAGTACCAAGCATAGTGCTGTATATATGGAAAATAGTAATTATTCGTCATCTTAAATTTGTTGAGTGGTTTGCTTCGACTCATTTTTCTTTCCTTTGTGTATTGTTTCCCTTCTTTAAGAAGAAACCTGACTTTTTGAAAGCCGTGTTTATGTCTGGAAAACTTATCTCTGTATATCAGAAACAAATGTTTTAAATAAAACTGAAAATAAAGATGAGGAAAGAGTGGGAATTGGTTCTCGCCATGAGATACTGCCATTTATAAACATATGGAGGCTCCTCTCTTTGCCAAAACATCTGTTTGCTGTTGTGTAGACATGGCCTCTCTGATGTGATCTACATTTAAAAGTATGTTATTACATATTGATCTATGACTAAAGGTTACACATGGAATCTTGTGAAATTTACTGACGGCTTTATCACTGGGAGGTAGAACATAAAATCCTTTAAAGTAATCCTCAAGCTGAAACTTTAAGATTTCAGGCAAAGAACTGGAGATGGAAACACATATTTGTTCTTTACATATGGGCAGAGGTATTTCATGGGGGGGACATGATTTCTGGTGCATGATATATGCCCACGGGATGGGAGTGGCACAGAAGGTGGAAGGAACTAGAGAAGAAGCAATCTTTGATACTGTTGGCAGCCCTGTACCCCTTGGTCTTCAAATATTTTCCTATTTTTTCTTCTGTGACCCTCCTTCTTCTTGCTTCTCCCCTTATCTCTCTAAGCATTTTTTCTCTCTTTTCTTCCCTAGTTTCTCTTCCCCCAACTGCAAATTTAATATAATCCCCAGGGGCAGTTTATCAGCTTGCATGGTTTTATGTGTCACCTTTATGCAGTAGATCCAGTCTATATTTGCAAACAAGAAATGAAGAATTCCAGTTTCCTAATGCTCAGTGTCTAGGAAATATCAGCATAAATTTCAGAAAGTATAAGTCTGATTCTGGTCTTGGCATTATTTTCTAATGTGGCCTTGGGGCAGGCTATTTTATGTCCTTGAATATTGGTTTCCTTTCATGTAAAGTGGAAATAAAGTTTGTTCTGCTTACATTTATAAATCTATAATGGGGGTGAAATATGAAAATGGTGAGGATATATTTTGTTTAATGTACAGAACTATTAAAAATATCACTCAAAATACTACCAAGGGAAAAAATCTAAAGATCTAGTGCTGACCACTCTCCTCGACATCAATTCTGAATTTCCATCTACTTGCTGAACACATCTTCACACCACTGTCTTCCAGGCACCTCAGGTTCAACATTTTCAGGAGCAATTTCTGTCTCCCCTTCCTGTGGGGTTTCCCTTCCCCTTGTCCTCTGCATTTCCTCTATTAGTTCATGGCCGTTTTTCTTAACCCAGAACCTTGGGGTCATCTCTAATTCCTGTCTCTTTTGAACTTTCATGCTTGCTTCATCCAGTCATTTACACATGTTGTTGATTCTTCCTCTAAAACGTCTCGCAAATCCACCCCACCATTCAGTTCAGACTGCTACTAGTGTTCTGCCCTATTCAGTTCCTAATCATTTTTTTTCTTCTTCCAATCTATCAGTAGTGTATTACCTCTATACCAGTTATGGCTCATTATGGGAAACGTTCCTTGGCCCTTCCCTTTGGCAGTGCCCGAACAGCCTATGGGATATAAGACAAACCAGGTGTTTCAGTTATTTCTGATGTGACCATCTACTTCAGAGTCTGTAGTCATGATTACTTCAGCCAGCCAAAAAATGCTGCCTTAAATAAAATACAGCAGCATCTTTGAGGTCCTGGTCCAAGGGATTTGGTGCATAGTGAGCCTGTTGAGTAAGAAATGTGTTGGTACATTCCCTGTAGAACAACCAACATCTTGCTTGCAATTCAGGACAACAATAATGAGATAGCAGCAAAGCTGCAAAACTATACCGGTATCACTTGCTTCTAAGTTACTAATGTCCATGAATTACAATGAGGGGTTTCGTTACTTAAATTCAGTCAGTGGTTTCTACATCTTATGTTTTAAACCATGTGTCTTTGTACCCTGAAATAAGTGTTCATTGCAAAAAAATCTTGTGTTTACTTTGTGAGACCAGCAACAAATGAAGATAAAACAAAGATCAGCCTCAAAACCTTTTAGTGTGTTTATTTTTTCATCTGTATGTCTCCCGAAGGCCTTGTTTTTCACTTATTATATAAAAACTTGTGAATCGATTAAAAACAACGTCAGGTCTCACACATGCAAACAAAATTGTTCTTTCTTCTCCATATGTTTCATATTAGTCCATTTGTTCATCAGTGAGAAATAAAGCAGTAGGCTGAGTTCCTGGCAGAGGCTAATCTGGGAATATCATAGTGTTGAAAGATTAATACAACATTAAAACTCAGAGTCAAAAAGATTTCTTTCCTGGGAATTTCACTTGAGATTTTTCATAATGGTGTATATTAGTATTTCAGAAATGCTATTTCTAACACTTTTAGTTTAAGTGACAGACTATAAAGGTACTTACTGAGCTTTCCAGTTTTATCTTATTGCTAATGTTGTGCTAGTACTTATTTCAGAGTGAAACTTGTGATCTTGAAATTGGTTCTATTTTCTAGCAAATCACAAAATTATAAAAATTAGTTGTAGCTTTAAAACTTCTTAATTTATTCAATTACTTTGAAAAGTCTTCTCTCTTTACGAATAAAAAAGAGCTAAGAAAAATTATAGAGAATACATAGTTCTGTGTTGTTATTCTAAGCCTTTTACATATATAAACTCATTTAATAGTCACGCTAACTCTGTAAAGTAGATTTACCCATTTACCTATGAGGAAAATGAAGCAACATAAAGAAATGGAAAAGTGATTACCCCCATCTTGTATCTCCCTTTGCTTGAACATGAAACTCCAAAGACTTTTGCTCTCCTTTATGTAAGCTTATTTATCCTTGTGTTTATTTAGGAGTCAATGTGACATAATTCATTTATTCCACAAATACATTTAGGTATAGACAGGTACCAGACGCTAGGTAGACCTGAAGATCAAATATAAAGGTACAGACCCTGCCTTAGGAGAGCCTGTAGTCTGGTGAGGAGAAAGTAAGCCAAAGCACAAGTGCATGAGTGAGACCAGAGTAAAAGAGCATGTAAATGGGACCCTCAAGCCAGGAGTGGGGTCAGAAAATAAGATGAAGTGACCTCTGTCCTTGAGAGAGATGGGAAATGGCATTTGAATAAGTCTCTATGGCTGGTGTACAGAGAGTGAGAAAAGAGCTCGGGCTTTGGAATTCAACTGAACTTGATTTTTCTGCCACTTATTTGTCAAGTGACTTAAATTACCTATTCTGACCCTCAGTTTCCTCATCTCTAAAATAGGGATAATAGCTACCTCATAGTCATGAAGGTTAAGTGAGCTGACATGTGTGTATTTGTGTCCTGTGGCTATTATAAAAAATTATCACATGCAGTTCCTATTGTGGCTCAGTGGTTAACGAATCCGACTAGGAACCATGAGGTTGTGGGTTCAATCCATGGCCTTGTTCAGTGGGTTAAGGATCCAGCATTGCTGCAAGCTGCGGTGTAGGTTGCAGATGCAGCTCAGATCCTGCATTGCCGTGGCTGTGGTGTAGGCCAGCAGCTTGTAGCTCCGATTAGACCCCTAGCCTGGGAACCTCCATAAGCCATGAGTGCAGACCTAGAAAAGACAAAAAGACAAAATAAATAAATAAATAAATAAATAATCACAAATTTGGTGCTTAGAACAACAGGTATTTATTCTCTTACAGTACTGGAGGTCAGCAGTCTGACATCACTATCTCTGGTCTGAAATCTAGGTGTCAGTAGGCCTAAACCTCCCTCTGAAGGTTCTGGAGGAATCTGTCTCTTGTTTCTTCCAGCTCTTGGGGCTGCCAGGATTCCTTGGCTTGTGGCTGTATCACTCTAATCTCTACTTTCATGGCCACATTTTCCTCTCATCTTTGGTATCATCTTTCTCTTCCTCTCTTTTATGAGGACATGTATAATTGCATGTACGACCTACCTGAACAATCTAGGATAATCTTCCCATCTCAGGATCCTTAATTTAGTTCCATCAGCACAAACCACTTTTCCATATAACATAACATTTACAGGTTCCAGGGATTAAGATCTGATGTCTTTATGAGCCATTATTCAGCCTGCTGCAGTATTTAAAGGATATTGGCATATCAGAGGTCCTCTATACATGCAAATTGATATACTCTCCCACTATTACCTGTTTGCTAGGCCATCAATGGGCTTTAATCTCAATGGTCAGACTTTGTACCTGCTGGCTTTTCTATTTCTAAGCAGGGATTAGACAGCTTGGTCTTCTAGACAAGCTTATCACCATACAAATAAAAAGAAAACAAAGATGGATAGCTTTGCATTAATGCAGGAAATAATTTTTATTTTGCTAGTGCAGTCTAAATCACTAAGATTACTGTGTTAAGGACCCAGTAGTGTACTTCAGAGGGGGCTTCTCTTCCACATTTCATTTTGCCAGGTATGACAGTGTGCTTCATGTACAATTTAAAGTAGCTATATATTGATTTTTTTTTTTTTTACATTATACCCAGCTGTACAGCGTGGTGACAGGGTTACATATCACAAGTGGTTAGACATAGTTCCCAGTGCTATACAGTAGGATCTCCTTGCTTTTCCAGCCCAGAGGCAACAGTCTACAACTATTAGCCCCAGAGCCCTCTACCATCCCATTCCCTCCCCCACCCTTTTGGCAACCACATGTCTGTTCTCCAAGTCCTTGATTTTCTTTTCTGCATAAAGGTTCATTTGTGCAGTATATTAGATTCCAGTTATTAGTGATATCATATGGTATCTGTCTTTCTCCTTCTGACTTCAGATCTTTTTTTTCTCTAAGCGTTACTCATTCTCCCTCATCCATTAGTGTATGGGAAGAATAATCACTGCAGAGGTCAAGTAGCACTTAAGAGTAATGTAAGAGTTATAGCCCTCGGCTGTGAACTTTGGGATATTGCTTAACTTTACAGACTCATCAACCCTTTCATTTATTTTGACAGAGAGACAGTTATTTTCATAACTCACAATCTTAAGAGGGAAAATCACTCAAGGATTTGAGATAATATTCATTGCCCTGAAAAAGTAAAAATTTGAATTCACTTACAAAATTACTGTTAAGGGAATAAAAAGCAACTAGGTATCCGGAGTGCATAATTACTAAAAGAATATGCAATGTGAAGGATGTGATCCACTCTAGGTTCCAATGGTTGGATGACCTGAAATTCTTTTACTTTGGCCACTGGGCCTAACTTCCTACATTAGCACTTTAATAGGCATCGGTTTACTCAGAAGTGTAAACATCTAGTACATTTGACTGCCTATGTTCTTGTCCCACTTTGGTAGTCTTTTAATGCTCCCTTCTTCCTTTCACACATATTGTAACAGCAGAATATCTTGGATACCTTCATGTACTAGAGACATTAAACTTGCCCCCACAGAACTGTTAGTCTTAGCCTGTGTTTCCCCTGAAAGCAAAAGCTGAGACAGGTACTTGGGACAAGTGGTTTATTTGAGCAGTTAATCTCAAGTAGCAGGAATGGGGCATTGAGAAGACAAAACAGGGAGTTCCTTGGTTGCTCAGTGAATTAAAGGTCTGGTGCTGTTACCACTGTGGTGCAGGTTCAGTCCCTGGGCTAGAATTTATGTATGCTGTGGGCACAGCCAAAAAAAAAAAAAAAAAAAAAGCAAAAGAAAGAAAAGTTAAAACAAGAACTGAGGGAAAGCCAGTTCAAGAGTCATGATCGAGCTGGTTGATAAAAACCTTCAGAAAATGGACATAGAAGGAACCTAGCTCAACATAATAAAGGTCATCTATGACAAACCCAGAGCTAATATCATTCTCAGTGGTGAAAAGCTGAAAGAATTCTCACTGAGATCGGGAGCAAGACAAGGATGTCCACTCTCACCACTACTATTCAACATAGTTTTGGAAGTCCTAGTCACAGCAATCAGAGAAGTAAGAGAAATAAAAGGAATCAATATTAGAAAGGAAGAAGTTAAACTATCACTATTTGCAGATGACATGATACTATACCTAGAGAATCATAAAGACTCTACCAGAAAACTGTTAGAGCTCATCAATTAATTTGGCAAAGTCACAGGATGCAAAATTAATACACAGAAATCAACTGCATTCCTGTATACTAACAATGAAATATCAGAAAGAGAAATTAGGGAAGCAATCCTGTTTACCATCACATCAAAAAGAATCAAATACTTAGGAATAAACCTACCTAAAGAGACAAAAGACCTGTACTCTGAAAACTATAAGACGCTGATGAAAGAAATCAAGGATGACATGAACAGATGGAAAGACATACCATGCTCTTGGATTGGAAGAGTCAATATTATCAAAATGGCAATACTGCCCAAGGCAATCTACAGATTCAATGCAATCCCTATCAAATTACCAAGGACCTTTTTCACAGAATTACAACAAAATATTTTAAAGTTTGTTTGGAAGCACAAAAGACCCAGAATAGCCAAAGACACCCTGTAAAAGAATAATGGAGCTAGAGGAATCAGGTTCCCTGACTTCAGACTATACTACAAAGCTTCAGTCGTCAAAAACGTATGGTACTGGCACAAAGACAGAAATATAGATCAGTGGAACAGGATAGAAAGCCCAGAATTAAGCCCACACACCTATAGTCAACGAATCTATAACAAAGGAGGCAAAAATATACAATGGAAGAAAGACAGCCTGTTCAATAAGTGGTGCTGGGAACACTGGACAGCCACATGTAGAAAAATAAACCTGGAATATTTCCTAACACCATGCACAAAAATAAACTCAAAATGGATTAAAGACCTAGATATAATACCAGATACTATCAAACTCTTAGAGGAAAACATAGGCCAAAGACTCTCTGACATAAATGACCACAACTTCTTCTCAGATCCACCTGTTAGAGTAATGACAATCAGCAGAAAAATAAACAAATGGGATTTATTTAAACTTTAAAGTTTCTGCACAGCAAAGGAAACCCTGGACAAAATGAAAAGACAACCCACAGAATGGGAGAAAATATTTGCAAATGAATCGACTTGACAAGGGATTAATCTCCAAAATTTATAAACACATGAAAAGGTGTTCAACATCGCTCCTCATTAGAGAAATGCAAATCAAAACCACTATGAGGTACCACCTTACACCAGCCAGAATGGCCATCATCAAAAAGACTACAAACAATAAGTGCTGGAGAGGATGTGGAGAAAAAGGAACCCTATTACACTGTTGGTGGGAATGCAAATTGGTGCAACCACTGTGTAAAACAATATGGAGATTCCTTAGAAAACTCAAAATAGAATTATCATTTGATCCAGCAATCCCACTCCTGGGCATCTATCCAGAGGAAACCACGACTCGAAAAGATACATGTACTCCAGTGTTCATTGCAGCCCTCTATAGAATAGCCAGTTCATGGAACCAGCCTAAATGCCCATCGACAGAGGAGTGGATAGGGAAAATGTGGTACATATACACAATGGAATATTACTCAGCCATTAAAAGGAATGAAATAACAGCATTTATAGCAACATGGATGGACCTAGAAATTATCATGCGAAGTGAAGTCAGTCAGACAATGAGACACCAGCGTCAAATGCTACCACTTATATGTGGAATCTAAAAAAAGGACACAATGAACTTCTTTGCAGAACAGATACTGACTCACAGACTTTGGAGAACTTATGGTTTCCAGATGAGACAAGTTGGGGGGTGGGGAGAGGCACAGAGGTTTGGGGATGAAAATGCTATAAATGCTGTGTATTTTACCAAAATAATTGCCTTTATCCTGCATTCTGTGGGTTTTTATAATAATTAAAATAAATGATTGAATTAAATGCTTGAAAAAAGAAAAAGAGTCAGGATCAAGCTGGTTACTACTATGGGCAATCTAATCAATCCTCTGAGAATTCATGTAGAATGTGCATTGGAATTTTTGTCTCAGGAGACAGTAAGGGGAATATTTATTCATTGGCTCCTGTCTCCTATTTGTCAAGGATCTCTCACAACTTTAGATTTGCATCAGGATGGCTGAGTGCATCCCTGCAGAAGAGATCCAGAGTGACCATGAAAGAGGGGCTATGGGGCAGAAAGTTAGTTAATCCATTTAATTGAAATAGATGAGATGCTGCCAGGACACTGGCAGTAGCTGATGGCTGAAGCTGTGCCTGGTCTGTACAAATAGGCCATGAGAATGTGAAGCTGGGCAAATATCCACATGAAAAGCTAAGATTACAAAGTATAAACAGTAATTTATGACCTCTAGGGACACAGTTATCACAGGCTGTGCAGCAATTATTGCCAAAGAGTGTTAGAGACAGTAAGTATATTCGGAAGTTCAATGTAGAATCCTTCAGGACTGGATGTTCAGAAAAATTTAATGGGAAATGTTGGGTTTCAGTCAACCTTCAGTCAAGGAGGGGTAATGTGGTGGACACCAATTGTGTTTGTCACTCCGTATCCATTTGGTTATCTTCTTCTGCTAACCAAATCAGAATCCCTCTAAAATATGAATTCTCTCCCCTCAGCTCTGGTACTTCAGTTTCCTCCAGCTCAGTGGCGGAGAATGTGACATGAGCCTATGCAAATTGGAGCATGGTGCTTCCTGGCCACTGGATTGACATGAGACCCAGTGACAGCTGTTAAAATGAAATGAGACTTTTGCTATTATTACTGGGCAAGGGACTTACTCTTATTTGCTGGATTGAAAACAAAAAGGATACAAAGTGTAGATTTGCTGAAGTTATCTTGCTCCTTCAAGGTGTGAGGCTGCCCAAGGAGGTGGAGTTGAGAAACAGGGAGAGAGAGACTAAGACGTAAAGATGGTGTTTGAGTCCTTGCACCAAGCACTACTTGAGGCCAGAAGTTCCTCTGAACTTTTCAAATCTATGAAACAAAAATTTCCCTTTAATGTTTAAGCTAGTTTCAGACAGGTTTTTGGTTGCCTCCAACAACAGAAACAGCAACAGATATTATAATTTTAGGCAACTTTTAGGCAATTATGTCTTATCTATATGATTTATTCATTTTTATTATTCCATAACTTTTTTGCTTGAGAATGAATAGAGAGGAGAATGACTATTAACACGAAGAGTCAAAATAGGGTAGGGGTAGTAAAGTGTGACTTGGAAGCTTGATGATGTAAATACAGTCGATAGGTCTGTGTGTATGTCATATTTGTAAATTATCTTGTAGCTTTATTATGTAGATAATAAGTAAGACTACTACCTTGCTCCATATGCATTGATCTTAAAAATTTGTTGTTGGCTTTAGATGAAGACTGTGAAGTGTACAGTATCAACGAAAAGTCTAAGCAGACTGTCTCTGAAGGACCTACACTTCCAAGTAGGATACAAGAAAAGTGAAGATAAATTTGCAGAAAAGAAAATGTAGCCTGAATGCCAGGAAAATCTTCTAGACAATGAGATAGTTACTTATATTTATTGGATTCGCCCATCAGATATTAGCTTATAGATACAGTTGTATATCAAAACTCTAAAAGGTTGAATGGCCATGTCTGACATTATAGCTTACAGTCTATAGTACAGATAAAAAGTAAATTCAGGATGAAAACAATATTTCAAACGAAGCCAAGCAGAGCCAGAGGCCTCAGAAAGGAATTTAGCAATGACAATGCTGATTTAGGATGCTAAGTGGAAGGCAGCCCCATCAATTTCACCTTTGCTGTAATTACAGATTCGTAGCATGAACTAGAAATGCAGATGCTTTTGTGCTCAGACATTATTTTTTCATCAGAGTTGTCTAAATACTTAATAGGCCATGACTAGTCTATATAGTCCTGGCCTTTGGCCTCTATAACAGACTTAGCTCTTAATATGTTACAAATGATTGAAACTACATGAACAGCCATTTGTGCTGATGATATTTATAGCCTCTGTCTTATGGAAAAATATATTGGATGGTCATTATTTTTGCCCCAAATCATATTAGAAGCAGGAATATTACATGTAAGTATCTACAGAGTAAAAGTTAAATTAGAAGTTTGGGGCTATTATCTTGGATTCATAATCTCTGAGGAATCTCTAAACTGTTTTCCATAGTTGTTATACAAATTTACACTCCCACCAACTGTATAGGAGGATACCCTTTTCTCCACACCTTCTTTAGCATTTGTTATTTGTAGACTTATTAATGCTGGCCATTTTGAATGGTGTGAAGTGGAGTTTATTTTTGTATGTAGTATTAGGGTATGTTCTAATTTCATTGTTTTCCATATAGATGTCCACTTTTTCCAGCACAAATTATTGAAGAAACTGTCTTCTCCATTATGTATTCTTGTCTCCTTTGTCATAGATTAATTGACCATAAGCACATGGGTTTATACCTGGTCTCTCTCTTCTCTTCCTTTGATCTATGTGTCTATTGTAACATGCAATGTTTTGTTTCTGTTTTAATTAGATGAAAAAGAAACTACTTGAGGCAATATTTTAAATCTTCCAACCGGATATAGTGTCATCTAATATATCATCAGTTATTCTAATATGAAGCAAGAATCCTGAAAGTGATTTCTGAAACAATAAAATTTAATTTAAAAAAAGAAATGCCACGCAATACTTGGGATAAGAGTAGAAAGTCATGAAATCAAAATGCCTCCCTCTAAGAGAGCAAAGAATCATTACCCTGAACTAATGAGGAGATGGCTTGGTTAAACAAAAATATTTGAGTTTATTTTGGCTTGATTTAGGTTCTCAGAAATACCGTATTAACATGAGGATCATTTTGAAGATTAATTGGGTATGTAAAATTGCTCACTGAATGACTTTAATCCCTTCTGATGGGAGAGTTCACTACATCTGAGACAAGCTTAATTTTGTTAAACTTCTAAGTCCTATGTTTGGCCACATTAACCTTAGAACATGATTAGAGTTAGAAAAGCAACTCTGTAAAAGATATCACCTTCCTACTGAACCATGTCTGCAGTTCCCCATGTGTCTCTGGATCACATCTGTTTACTGACAGTGGTCCAGCCAATGTCCTCATTCACTCACATGCAACATCAATGAAGGTTGCATGCGTGTTCCAACATACTGACCCCAAACACGAGTTGTTCTGCTCTTAGTCTTGAAGTCCATACAAAAATGACCTGGTGTTTATCTACTCCCCTCTGTACCTCATTAAAATAATGCCTATCCAGGTTCTTACCCCTGAAGCTTTACCTTTGTGGTGGTAGGAAAAACAAATACTATACCACACTTTGATTTCCATATATCAAGGAGTGCTATTTTAAGCTGGCTGAAATAGTAGTTTATCTTTCTAGCAAATTAATCAACTTCAGTAGAGAGGCTAAATTTAGTAGTTAAAATTAAAAGTATTTGATTTTTCAAAATGTATAAAGTTACATTTCTCCATACTTTTTTCCCCACCAATCCTGAGTACCCGCAAATAGAGTAAAACTTTTTTTTAAAAAAGAGGAGTTTTGACCTTTTTCAAAGAACTAGAACAAAATAGTTTAAAGTTTGTCTGGAAACACAAAAAACCCAGAATAGCCAAAGACATACTGTAAAAGAATAATGGAGCTGGAGGAATCAGGCTCCCTGACTTCAAACTCTGCTACAAAGCTACAGTTGGAGTTCCCGTCGTGGCGCAGTGGTTAACGAATCCGACTAGGAACCATGAGGTTGCGGGTTCGGTCCCTGGCCTTGCTCAGTGGGTTAACGATCCGGCGTTGCCGTGAGCTGTGGTGTAGGTCGCAGACGCGGCTCGGATCCTGCGTTGCTGTGGCCGTGGCGTAGGCCAGTGGCTACAGCTCCGATAAGACCCCT
>PVHT020000166.1:17066023-17123493 GCA_004024745.2 Catagonus wagneri
GCCCCAACCAAAAGACATAGACTAGCCGAATGGATACAAAAACAAGAAAACAACCAATGGATCACTGAAGAAATCAAAGAGGAAATTAAAAAATACCTAGAAGCAAATGACAACAAAGACACGACACTCCAAAACCTCTGGGATACAGCAAAAGCAGTTCTAAGAGGAAAGTATATAGCAATACAAGCCTACCTCAGGACACAAGAAAAAGCTCAAATGAGCAACCTAACTTTACATCTAAAGCAGCTAGAGAGGGAAGAAGCCAGGTCATGGAAACAACCTAAATGCCCATTGACAGAGGAGTGGATAGGGAAGATATGGTACAGACACACAATGGACTATTACTCAGACATTAAAAGGAACAGAATAACAACATTTATAGCAACATGGATGAACCTAGAAATTATCATACGAAGTGAAACCAGTCAGACAATTAGACAGCAACACCCAATGCTACCGCTTACATGTGGAAACTAAAGAGACACAATGAACTTCTTTGAAGAACAGACAATGACTCACAGATTTTGGAAAACCTTGGTTGTTCAAATAAGACAATCTGCGGGGTAGGGGGATGCACTGTGGGTTTGGGACACAAAATCTATCGAATTGACTTATGATTGTTGTACACCTATAACTGAAATAAAATTCATTGTTAATAAGAAAAAAATACTGCTGCAATGAACATTGGGGTCCATGTAGCTTTTCAAACTATGTTGTTTTTTTTTTTTTTCTGGATAGATGAATAGGAGTGGTATTGGTGGATCATATGGCATTTTTATTTTTAATTTTTTGATGAAACCCCATACTGTTTTCCATAGTGGTTTTGTCAGTTTACATTCCCACCAGTAGTGTAAGAGGGTGCCCTTTCACACCCTCTCCAGCATTTATTATTTGTAGATTTTTTGATGACGGCCATTCTGGATAATGTAATGTGGTTCCTCGTAGTAGTTTTGATTTTCATTTCTCTAATAATTAGTGATGAACATCTTTTTATGTGTTTTTTGGCCATCTGTATGTCTTTGGAGAAATGTCTCTTTATATCTTCTACTCATTTTTTGTTTGGGTTGTTTGTTGTTTTGATATTGAACTGTAAGTGTTGTTTGTATATTTTGGAGATTAATCCCTTATTGGTTGCTTCATATGCAAATATTTTCTCCCATTCTTTGGGTTGCCTTTTGTTCATGGTTTCCTTTGCTTGCAGAAGTTTTTAAGTTTAATGGGTCCCTTTTGTTTTTGTTTTTATTTTCATTACTCTAGGAGGTGGGTGTAAAAGATATTGCTGTGTTTTATGGCAGAGAGTTCTGCCTATGTTTTCCTCTCAGAGTTTTACTTATCCAGTCTTTCATTTAGGTCTTTAATCCATTTAGAGTTTATTTTTGCTTTTATTTATTTTTTACTTTAATTTTTTTAGGGCCACATACGTGGCATATAGAAGTTCCCAGGCTAGGGTTCAAATCGGAGCTGCAGCTGCTGGGGCCTATGCCACAGCCACAGCAATGCAGGATCCGAGCCTTTTCTGCAATCTACACTACAGCTCACAGCAATGCCAGATCCTTAACCCACTGAGTGGGCCAGGGATCGAACCTGCATCCTCATGGATACTAGTCAGGTTTGTAACCACTAAGCCAAAACAGGAACTCCTAGAGAGTGTTCTAATTTTGTTCTCCATTGTGTATTCTTGTCTCCTTTGCTGTAGATTAGTTGACCACAGGTCAACAGGACCTTTGTCATAGATTAGTTGACTATAGGTGTGTGGGTTTATTTCCGGGCTTTCCATCATGTTCCATTGAGCTATATTTCTGTTTTTGTGCCAGTACCATACTCTTTTTTTTTTCTTAATGAATTTTATTTCAATTATAGGTGTACAAAAATCATCACAAGTCAATTCTTTTGATGACTGTAGTTTATAGTATGGTCTGAAGTCAGGCAGCCTGATTCCTCCAGCTCCGTCTTTCTTTCTCAGGATTGCTTTGACTATTCAGGGCCTTTAGTGTTTCCATACAAATAAAAAAAAAATGTTTGTTCTAGTGCTGAGATAAATACCATTGGTAATTCGATATGGATTGTATTGAATCTGTAGACTGCCTTACGTAGTATAGTTATTTTGACAATATTCATTCATCGAATCCAAGAACATCTTATATTTTTCTGTCTTTTTGTGTCATCTTCCATTTCTTTCAACAGGGTTATTATAGTTTTCAGAGTATAGGTCTTTTGCTTCCTTACGTAGGTTTATTCCTAGATATTTTATTCTTTTTCGGGTGATGATAAATGGAGTTGTTTCCTTAATTTTTCTTTCTGATCTTTCATTGTTAGTGTATGGAAATGCAACAGATTTGTGTGTATTAATTCTGTATCCTACAACTTTACCAGATTTATTGATGAGCTCTAGTAGTTTTCTGATAGCATCTTTAGGATTTTCTATGTATAGCATCATGTCATCTGCAAACGGCAACAGTTTTACTTCTTTTCCAATTTGAATTTCTTTCATTTCTTTTTCTTCTCTGATTGCTGTGGCTAAGAGTTTCAAAACTATGTTGAATAAAAGTAGTGAGAGTGGACATCCTTGACTTGTTCCAGATCTTAACAGAAATGCTTTTAGCTTTTTACCATTGAGAATGATGTTAGCTGTGGGTTTGTAATACATGGCCTTTATTATGTTGAGGTAAGTTTCCTCTATGTCCACTTTCTGGAGGGTTTTTTTTTTTTATCAGAAATGGGTGTTGGATTTTGTCAAAGCTTTCTGCACCTATTGAGATGATCCTCTGGTTTTTATTCTTCAATTTGCTAATGTAGTGTATCACACTGATTAATTTGTGGATATTGAAAAATCTTTGCATCCCTGGGATAAACCCAACTTGATCATGGTGTATGATCCTTTTAATGTATTGCTGGATTCAGTTTGCTAATATTTTGAGAGGACTTTTGCATCTGTATTCATTAGCGATATTGGCCTATTGTTTTCTTTCTTTGTGTGACATCTTTGTCTGGTTTTAGTATCAGGATGATGTGATGGTGGCCTCATAGAACATGTTTGGGAGTGTTCCTTCCTCTGCAATGTTTTGGAATAGATTTCAGAAGGATAAGTGTTAACGCTTATCTAAATGTCTGCTAGTATTCAACTGCGAAGCCATTCAGTCCTGGACTTTTGTTTGTCAGAACTTTTTAAATCAATTTCAATTTCAGTACTTATGATTGGTTTGTTCACATTTTCTATTTTTCCCTGGTTCAATTTTGGAAGATAGTACCTAAGAATTTTTAAGTTGTCCATTTTATTGGCATATAGATGCTTATAGTAGTCTCTTATGATCCTTTGTATTTCTTTGATGTCTTTTGTAACTTCTTTTTCATTTCTAATTTTATTTTTTTGAACTTCCTCTCTTTTTTTCTTGATGAGTCTTGCTAGGGTTTATCAATTTGTTGATCTTTTCAAAGTACCAGCTTTAAGTTTCATTGAGCTTTTCTGTTGTTTTTTTTTTCATCTCTATTTCATTTATTTCTGCTCTGATCTTTATGATATCTTTCCTTCCACTAATTTTGAGTTTTGTTTGCTCTTCTTTCTCTAGTTGCTTTAGGTCCAAGGTAAGGTTGTTTTTTGAGCTTTTTCTTATTTCCTGAAGTAAGCTTGTATTGTCATAAACTTCCCTTTTAGAATTAGTTTTGCTGCATCCCATAGGTTTTGGATCACTGTCGTTTCATCTTCATTTGTCTCGATATTGTTTGATTTCCTCTTTGATGTCTTCAGTGATACACTGGTTGTTTAGTAGCATATTGTTCAGTCTCCATGTATTTGTGTTTTTTCAGGGTTTTTTTTTTGTCATTTATTTCTAGTCTTATAGTGTTGTGGTTGAAAAAATGTTGGATATGATTTCAATTTTTTTTAATTTACTAAGGCTTCATTTGTGACCCAGAATGTGACCTATCCTAGAGACTATTCCATGTGTGCTTGAGAAGTATGTGTATTCTGCTGCTTTCTGACTGAATATTCTATAAATATCAATTAAGGTCTGTGTCCATTGATTTTCTGTCTGGGTAATCTGTCTATTGATGTAGGTGGGATGTTAAAATCCCCCATTATTATTGTGTTATTGTTGATTTCTCCTTTTAGGACTGTTGTCTTATATATTGAGGCGCCTCTGTATTGGATACATATATATTTACAACTGTTGTATCTTCCTCTTGGATTGATCCTTTGCTCATTATGTAATGTCTGTCTTTGTCTCTAATAATCGTCTTTATTTTAAAGTCAACTTTGATATGAATATTGCCTCTCCCACTTTCCCTTGATTTCTGTTTGCATATAATACCTTTTGATTTCCATTTGCATGGAATATCTTTTTCTATCCTCTCACTTTCAGTCTGTATGTGTCCCTAGAACTAAAGTGAGTCTCCTGTAGAGAGAATATGTACACATCTTGTTTTTGTATCCATTCAGCTAGTCTACATCTTTTGTTTGGAGTATTTAATTCATTTACATTCAAGATAATTATTGGTACGTATATTCTTATACCATTTTGTTAATTGTTTCAGATTTGTTTTTATTGGTCTTTTTTCTTCCCCTTTTCTTTTGTTCTCTTTAGTGTTATATTTAGATTGCTTTTTCTTATTCGTGTGTGTGTATCTGTTGTAGATATTTGGTTTGCAGTTACCATCAAGTTTTGATACAGGACTCTCTATAAACAGAAGATTGTTTTAAGTTGCAAATGCATCTCCCATTTCCTACATCTGTACTCTCCTCTTCACATGATTCCTGGTTTAGATATCACATTTGTGTGTGGATGATTTCCTACCTTAACTATATGTTTGCTTTTATTTATGAGCCTTCTCATTTGTAATTTCTTGTCTCTAACAGTTTCTAGTAGTGGCCTTTATTTTCTCCTTAGAGAAGTTCCTTTAGTATTTGTTGTAAAACTGGTTTGGTGGTGCTGAATTCTCTTAGCTTTTGCTTCTCTGTAAAGCTTTTGATTTCTCCATCAAATCTGAATAAGAGCCTTGCTGGGTAAAGGATTCTTGGTTGCACCTTTTTTTCCTTCATCACTTTAAGTATATTGTGCCATTCCCTTTTGGCCTGCAGAGTTTTTGCTGAAAAATCAGCTTAAAACCTTATTGGGATTTCCTTGCATGTCATTTATTTCTTTTCCTAGCTGCTTTCAATATTTTCTTTTTGTCTTTAATTTTGGTTAGTTTGATTAATATGTGTCTTGAGTGTTCCTCCTTGGCTTTGTTCTATTTGGTACTCGTTATGCATCCTGGATTTGAGTGAGTGATTCTTTCCCATGTTAAGGAATTTTATGGCTATTCTGTCTTCATATATTTTCTCTGGCCCTTTCTCTCTCTCTTCTTCTGTGTTCAAAGTTGTCCCAGAGTTCTCTTAGGGTGTCCTTATTGCTTTTCACCCTTTTTTTTTTTTGCTTCTGTCATTTTAGGGCTGCACCTGTGGCATATGGAGATTCCCAAGCTAGGGGTCTAGTCAGAGCCGTAGCTGCTGACCTGCGCCACAGCCACAGCAACACAGGATCCGAGCCGTGTCTGCACCCTATACCACAGCTCATGGCAATGCCAGATCCTTAACCCACTGAGCGAGGCCAGGGATCAAACCTGCAACCTCATGGTTCCTAGTTGGATTTGTTAACCGCTGCGCCACGATGGGAACTCCTCAATCATTTTTCTTTATTCTGTTCTGCATTGGTAATTTCCACCAGTCTGTGTTCCACCTCACTTATTTGTTCTTCTGTCTCCTGTATTCTGCTATTGGTTTTCTAGTAAATTTTTCATTTTGCTTATTGTGTTGTTCTTTAACAACTAGGTCCCAGGGCAAAGCAGGAACTTGTTCTGCTTGTCTGTTCTTTAAATTTTCTATTTCTTCTGTAAACGTTTCTTGTGATTTCTTAATCTTTGCCTCAAGTTTTTTTTCTGAGCTCTTGCATCATTGTTATTATAATTACTCTAAAGTTTTTTTTCATGTTGTTTGCTTATACCCACTTCACTTAGTTGCTCTTCTGGGGTTTTGTCTTGTTCCTTCATCTGACTCACATTTCTGTCTTTTCATTTTGTATAGCTTTTTGTGTGGTTTCCTTTTTGCCAGGTTCAGGGTTATAGTCTTACTTGTGTCTGGTATCATCCCCCTGATGGTTGAAGTTGATACAGGGATTTGTGCCAGACTTCCTGATGGGAGGCACTGGTGCCTGCCCACTAGTGGGAAGAACTGAACCTTGTCCCTCTGTTAGGCAGGGCCATGTTGCTAGATGTGATTAGAGACTTATGTGTTCCTGGGAGGACTTTAGGCAGACTGTCTGCCGATGAGAAGGGCTGTGTTTCCACCCTGATTTTTGTTTGTCATGGAGCTTCTCAGCACCAGTGCCAGATTTTTCCAAAATGGTAGCTTCCAAGGGAGTTCAAACTGATGATTATTCCCTGGGAGCTCCACTTCCAGTGTCCCAGAGTGAAACACAGCTGACTCCCCAGCCTCCTCAGGAGACCCTTGAAGACCCACAGGAGGTCTGGCCTAGATATTTATGGAGTCCCTGCTTTGCCCTGGGACCCAGTGCACATGAAACCTTGTGTATCCTCCAAGAGTGGAGTCTCTTTATCCCCCAGTCCTGTGGAGCTCATGTGCTCAAACCCCCATCCTTCAATTCCAGATGCTCAGGGTGCTCCTCTTCCAAATGCCAGACCCTCACGCAGGAGCCTGACATGGGGTTTGGAACTTTCACTACTGTGGGTGAGCCCCTGCAATTATTTTCTATTTTGTAGGTCACCCACCTGGTGGGTATGGGATTGCTTATAATACATATGCAGCCCTTTTGCCATCTTACTGTGTCTTCTCTTTGTTTTTTGGGGTAGAATGCCTTTTTTGGTAGCTTCCAGTCTATTTAGTCAATGGTTGCTCAGCAGTTAGTTGTGACTTTGGTGTTTTCGTGAGAGGAAGGGAGCTCAAGTCCTTCTACTCCACCATTTTGTCTCCTATTTCAAGAATTTCCCTTTTGATAAAGCCCCAATGAGAATCAGGTATTTTTAAAATTATATTGGAGTTTAGTTGACTTACGTTGTATTAGTTTCAGATGTACGATGAAGTCAATCAGTTATATGTACACATATATCCATTCCTTTTCCCCATATAGGTTATTACAGAATATTGAGTATATTTCCCTGTGCTGTACAGTAGGTTCTTATTGGTTATCTATTTTATATAGGATGTATATGTTAATCCCATTCTCCTAATTTTTCCCTCCCCCAACAGTTTCCCCTTTGGTAACCATAGATTTGATTTTGAAATCTGTCAGTTTGTTTCTATTTTATAAATAAGTTCTCGTGTTATCACTTTATTAGATTCTACATATAAGTGATATCATATAATATTTCTCTTTCTCTGTCTAATTTACTTCACTTAGCACGGTAACGTCTAGGTCCATCCATGTTGCTGCAAATGGCACTGTTTCATTCTTTGTATGGCTGAGTAATATTCCATTATATATATATATTTATATACACCACATCTTCTTTATTCATTCTTCTGTTGATGGACATTTAGGTTGCTTCCATGTTTTGGTTATTGTAAATAGTGCTGCAGTGAACACTGGGAATGAGAACCAAATCTTCTCCTTCTAATTTACGTGTATGATGATTAGACCAATTTTCCACAGACTGTATTCTGGGTTCTCTTGCATTGTCCGGATTCTTCCAACTGCCATTGGAAATATGTGAAACTGTATTTTCTGAACTTCATAAATATATACCTCTAAACCCAAACAAACTATATCCCCAAATTGGGTTCACTTCAGCTAAGTCCCAAGTATCCCCAGTACTACTCCCACTCCATGTAACATAAGGATAAATGTGACAGAGGGTGCCATGGACTGAATTGTGTCTCCCTCAAATGCAAAATAGTATTTTGTAACACATGAAGATTATATGAAATTCAAATTGCAGTGTCTCTAAAGTTTTTGGGAACACAGTCACACTCACAGTTTATGTTTTATCTATGTCTGCTATTGCAGTACAGTGGCAGAGTTGAGTTTCTGCAACAAATTACATGCTCTAGAGAGCCTAAAATATTTACTCTCTGGCCCTTTACAAAGTTTTTTAACCCCTGGTTTTCTGCCATGTAAACCCAAGACACAGGGAATTTGTGCTTACTTGCCAGCTCTTTTCCATGCCAGGTCTTTACCACGTTCTCATGAAAAGGTTAGGGGCAAGATAGGAGGGCTGAGAGTTCCTTGACAGTGCACAGACTTACAACCACATCTTCTTCCCCAGAACTTTCTCTCATATAAAGCAAAAGCTGCAAGCCACTGTAGGAGTGCCAGGAAATCCTTCTACTCATTAGGCCAGGAAAAAAATCCAATACATATGGGGGAAGGGTAGGAGTAAAACCCACAGGACAGTGCAGAGAGGTTGGAAACTCTCCTGCTCCCCTAGTGTTCCTGCTAAGGAAGAATTAGAAGCCTGTGTGCATTGAAAGGAACTAAATCAATAGCAAATCTAAACTCAGCTCAAGTACTGAGTAGATTGACTCAACTCACTACACTAACAGCCTTTCAGAAGAAGAAACATTTCCTTTTCCAGGTATAAATATTATTGACCTCAGTCTCTACTGCCTTTTTTCCTACAAAATAACCACCATACTTCAAAAAAAAAAAACTAGACATATAAGAAGAAGCAAGGAAAAGAAAACTTGACCTATCATCAAGAGAAAAATTAGTCAATAAAACCAGATAAATAGATAAGTTACATGGTAGAATTATCAAACAAAGACTTTAAAATAATTGTAATTCACATGATAAAGGCCTGGTAGAAAAGATAGACAACATGCATAAACATATAGGATATTGAAGCAGAGAGGGAATCTATTTTTAAAAGTCTAATGGAAATTCTAGGAGTAGTTAAATATAAGAGGTGAATAATTCCTGAGAAAGGTTACTTAGCAGACCACACACAGTTGAAAAAAATAATCAGGGAAAGTCAGTAGAAATTATCCAAATTGAAATACAGACAGGAAAAAAAAGTACAGCCGTTCCTAAAAGAGCAGTGGCCCACCAGCAAGTGGGCTGACGTGTAACTGGAATCTCACAAGAAGAGAAAATAAGATGGAAGAAATATTAAAAGAGTTAATGGCAGGAATTTATAAATTACAAATGATGAATATCAAGAATAAAAGAGAAGTCATTGGTATAGATCCTTTAGACATTAAAAGGATATTAAGGGACTGTTTTCTACCTTTCATGTTACATAAATCTGATACCTTAGATGAAAAATAAAAATCCATTTAAAAGCATAAATTCTCAAAGCTCTTTCAAGAAAAAAATAATCTAAATAGACCTGTACCTATGAAATAAGTTTGATTCATGTGTTTTTTTGCTTTTTTTTTCTTTTAGGGCCACACCTGTGGCATATGGAAGTTCCCAGGCTATGGATCGAATTGGAGCTGTAGCTGCCAGCCTACACCACAGCCATAGCAATACCGGATCCAAGCTGCATCTGTAACCTACACCACAGCTCACAGCAACATCAAATCCTTAACCCACCGAGTGAAGCCAGGCATAAAACCCCATCCTCATGGATACTAGTCAGGTTTATAACCTGCTGAGCCACAGTGGTAACTCCTGATTCATATGTTAAAAACTTTTATTTGTGAATTTTTCTAAACTTTTAAGGTTAAGGATTCAACATATGAAATTGTAGTGGGGAGCACAATTCAGGCCCTATCAAGGATTGGGAAGGGTACTTTGTACAGGTGGCATTTAAGAATCTGAGGTTTGAGGTAGAGCCAACAATGAAGAATGAGGAAAAGAGCATTGTGGGTAGGGAGGATTATGAATATAGATAGAACACCTTGGAGAACTGGAGTTTGGGGATGTCAGGAGAAAAAATAAATCCTGCTATTTCTAGCCTAGTTAGAGGTAAGACTTTACAATCAAACCTCATATTCAGATTTCTATTGAGAAGTCACTCCTCCAGCATTTGAAACTGGCATTTGGACAAGGTCAGAAAGAATACAAAGAGAAGAGATTAATTATGGACAGATGGGAATTGCAGCTTTATTTCTATGCCTAAACTAACACTGCTCACTGAAACTGGTTCACTTAAAAGCCACCTCAGAAGTTCCTGTTGTGGCTCAGTGAGTTAAGAACCCAACTGTATACATGACAATGTGGGTCTGATCCCTGGCCTCACTGGGTGGGTTAAGGACCCAGCGTTTCCACAAGCTGTGACATAGGTCACAGACATGGCTTAGATCCAGCATCACTGTGGCTATAGTGTAGGCTGGCAGCTGCAGCTCCCATTCGACACATCTTGGGAATTTCTGTATGTGGCAGGCACAGCCCTAAATACATAAATAAATAAATAAGCCATCTTAGTGAAGGATGACTTGGGATGTTTCAGTAAGTATTCAGTGGCTATATGCCTGTTCCATTGATTGTGATTTTAAAGCATTACCCAATTCCACTGTGAAGGACGATGCCTCAGAAGGCTCTAAAGGTCTCATTGGCTAATGTTTACAGAGATTTTTAATCTCAGTCTAAGTCAACTGAAAAATATTTGACATCACGTGTCAGTAAAGGCTTCCTCTGAGCGCCAGTAGAAGCCTTCCGCTGTAGTTTTCCGCTGTTTACCAAGCAGCAGTGCCCTGCAGATTATGGTTGAGACGTGCTCCAGGCAGGAATGGGGAATGCGAAACACTGAAATCCTTCCACATCTATTCAACCACACCCCATTTTTATCCACACAGGGAAGTGAACAGAGAGAACTACTAAGTGAACAGAGAGAACTACTAATCATGCCTAACAATAGGCATGATTTGTGCTTGATTCACTCTTTCCTCCTTCTGATGGAACAATTATCAACAGTAGCATCAGTGCACTATAAACGAGCATCTTGCTGAGTTCAGGCAGGAGGCCTTTGAAGGCTTGAAGTATTAGGTTAATTCACTCAGACACTTCGTGTAACCTTGTGGTATTACTTTTTAGCAATCCTCTAATCAAGAATTGTTTTTTTTAAAAATTATCTTAAATAGCTTTAGAGTGCATAAGATTCTATTGTTTGTTAAAAAGAAATAAGCAGTATAGCACAGGGAACTATATTCAATATCTTGTAATAACCTATTATGGGAAAAAATATATAAAACATATACAGTATTGCAAATCAACTATAATAGGAAAAAAAGAAATATACAAGTGTAATACACACTATGTATTCTGTTGCCAATGAATGAGTTGTGTTCTTGTTTGATAGGTTCTCTAACTCATACTCCTTTGATATACAGGAAACTGGTTGGTTTCTTCAAGTAATGGCCAAGGAAAATTAAAATTCAATTTTCTTTACACTGTGTTTTGTACTTATACAAATAATAAATAGAATAGTTGCTTATCTAGATTTCTGTGGTTTAATTTGTGCTGGTGGTTTAATTTGATATTAACTGGGCAAAATTGGAAGAGGCTTTTTCAGAATACTTCTGAAAATCTGCTCGGTTGTAACTATTATAGTCAAACAGAATCTTACAATTTCCATCATGCAATATATAAAATAATATACTTACACGTGAACTTTTAAAATTTGAATTTGTATAATATATATGTTTATTTTAATTTAGCTTCTTTTTAGTTAACTATAATTTTTCTGCCTATTAAAATAATTAAGAATCGTTTAAACAATTACTAAGTGAGATAGATTACCTGAAAATTACTACTGTGGATTCAATTTTAAGTGACATTTAGTTAAAAAATTTGCTGTAAATGTTAACAAAACCTGTATATTCTTCTTGCTTTTCTCCAAGGACCAATATGAGATCTTTTTCTGGTTTTAGTTTGTACTAACAATCTTTTCTTCTTACAAATAATTCCAAGTTTACTTTATTACAGATGGTATTTGTCTATAGCCAAAAACACTTTCCAAAAATGCACCCTAGCTCAATAAACTAGTTTAAAAAGTATCTTTAATAAAAATAAACAGTCAAAACAGAGATTAACAAGAATCAATACCCATAAACGCATCATAAATGGCCTTTTTCACCTCTCTAGTCCTCATTTTTAAAAAAAATCTAATCTAGAATACAAACATATAAGAAGTAGAAAATTTGCTTGATTATCTGCAGGATTTAATGGGACATGGTCAGTTGAATGACTGCCACCTGTGCTGTGTTAAAAACAGAATCTGGCACATCTTTCTAAACTGTACCAGATAAAAACAGTCACTGAATTTAATACAGTTTAGTCTGAAATCCTGGACAGTTGGTTGAATAGACAGGAATATTATTTTTTTGAACTTAGAATTTATATTTTTATACGGCGTAAAGTTATATTTTTTAAAAAAATCTTTAATGTCTACTACTTGCCAGACTGTAAACTAGATATCCATGAACAACATAAATATATATATGGTCTCTGTAATTATTAATTAAATATATATGAACATCTGAAAGATAGTATCATTCCTGATCATCTTTCATCAGTTATATGGCCAATGAATGGCCTTTATAGAAAGATTGTTATTAGAATTTAAGAAAATGAAATACAAATTCCGTCTCAAAAATAGTATGTTAAATTAGTAGTGTGAAGTTGTTCTTAACATGGACTGCTACCCAATGGAGATGTGCCCCGATGGCACTGGTCTGTAGGTTTGGAGACCATACGTCCTTCTGGAGAATTAATACCACGGTGCAAATCATTCAGTGTGGCAGGTGTTTTGCCCAGAATAAATTGGATTGTCCTGGGAGAGGGGTGGGATGGGGAACTTCAGCTAAAAATGTTTTTCTCTCTAAACCCAGTAAAAATAACCTCATTCAAAATCTGATCTGAGGTGTCTATAGTGAAATGGTGAAATTGCCTATGAATATCTTGAGTGATATCAAGTAACAGTAGCCATTTCATAGAAACATTACCAACATGCTTCATATAACCTCTGCATGTTATATACAGTGGTATTATAAAGAATTGAGGCTGGCAAAAAGCACTGGAATAGATCACAGTTCTTCTGGTCTGCAGGTCTCTACATTTTTAGCTTGCTTCTTCTTTTGTTTTGTTTTATTTTTGTAGAATCAGCCTGATTCTTGTGTATGAACGGTACTTTGTTAGGGGTCCTGAGTGCTCAAGAGTAGGAATGGACTAGAATGGTCCTCAGTGTCCCTTCTACCCTTGTGACTTATATTTTCAATATCATTGATCGAGGCTCTGACAAAAATTATTTAAAGGTGGGGGATATAACTCACCCCAAAGTTCTTAAAATCACTTGTATGTTAGGTGTTTTTAAAAAGATGTTGGGAGTTCCTGTCTTGGTGTTGGTAATGAACCCAGCTAGTATTCATGAAGACCAAGTTCAATCCCTGGCCTTGCTCATTAGGTTAAGGATCCGGCATTGCCGTGAGCTGTGGTGTAGATTGCAGAGGTGGCTCGGATCCAGCATTGCTGTTGCTGTGGTGTAAGCCGGCAGCTACGCCTCTGATTTGACCCCTACCCTGGTAACTTCCATATACCATAGGTGTTGCCCTAAAAAGAAAATAAATAAATAAATACATAAACACATACATACATACATACATACATACATACATACATACATAAATATTGAGTAGGCATTTTCACATTTTTATTGATAAAAAAATTGAGTTAACCAGTATATTGTCCCATGACAAGTTTTTAAATAAGAAGGTAGCCTGGTGTCAAAGGCTTGGTTTGTTTAGGGAATTTGTCATTTAGGAAAAGTTGATTTCCATTTCAGTGAGAGTGTTGACATGGAGGCTTTTTTATATCCAAAATGCCACTTCTACTTTTCCCATAGGAAGTAACAGAGGACATTGGGTGGGTCCCCAGTGTGTAGGAACCAGAGCTCCCTTTTTAACATTAGTTGTTAAGAAGGTGTGAGCATAGCTTGGCATTCTGAAAATACCCTGCTTGGCATGCTGAAAAATTTTCCAAGGTAGCAGTTGCCTTATTGAATCTATCATTTGATTACCATAACACCCCAGTCTCCAAAGGGAATAATTACCTAACAATATATTGTGTGACTATTCAAGTTATATTATGAAGTGTTACAAGAGGATTAAGTTGGTTTAATGAAGAATGTTATGGTAAATTTCTTGTGTAGATTTCTTGAATAGGTGATTAAAGTCATGCTTTGTGGAGGCTTCACAGAGTTTTTCTGTTTATTGAGGTGTCAGAAGTGATAAATATCATTTAGTCATTCAACAGATATTGATTGCTACTTACCATGTGCTCTGTGCAGATATCTTGCTGTACATAAAGATAAGTAGCAAGACAGAACCTTTGCCAAGTCAGGGAGGAACACTACTATGGTTTGGGCAGCATGTGATGAGTTATGTGCAGGAGTAGTGGGACATTACATTAATTGATCATCATGTGAATTAGTACATCATTGCTGTAATTAGAACCTACTCTGTTTCATTAAAAATAGCTATTAAATTTTTAACAAATATTGTGCCACAGATAACATATATTAGCCAGAAGAAAGTTTCTGTGGTCAAACCAGATTGCTTTAATACTGATAAACTACTAAAAAAGTTACAAATATCATGTGTATGTAAGATACAAAATAATACTCCAATGATAAACACATGGGAGTACAATTACTCTGCAGGATCCTCATGAATAAATTTGTTTCAAAGGAAGCTGCTAGAAGGCTATAGGGGAATCTACATGCCTAGTCAAGAGAAAGGCTCTTCTGTCTCACTTGCAGTTCATTGGGACTGAGAATCACTAGAGAAATGCATGTAAATCTTGACCTTGCTTTTGACTTGCCCAAGTCACAAAAGAACGTATCTTACTCCCTATTTGTCTTATTCTTGGCCAAGTTCTCCAAGTACAGAAGTCACTTCTATCCTAATCCTTGCAAGCTCCTCAGGGTACCAGTCAACAAATTCACTCTTTCACTAATAGCTTTCAAGTGACCTTGGAGTTGAAAACTTTTTAAAATTTCTAACTGACTCCCAGAGAATAATTTATGAACTGGAAGTTACTGGTTGATCTGTGTGAGGGCCCACTCTATAGATCAGAAGGCTAGTGGACTAATAAATCTCCTCGTGGACTTTTTATATTTTGGGTCTTGGTTTATAGGGTTAGAGTTAACTCTAATTTTCCTGATTTTATTCCATTATATTTAACTTTGTCATCCATCATTAATAACATCTACTACATATCCACTGTTTATAGAACCCGCTGTTATCCATCTAGTTTTCTAACTCCTTTTAAGGGAGATATTTTGTTTTCTTTTGACAAAATTTATATCTGTTCTCTTCCCTTCCAGTGGACTAAGGAAACAAAGTGTTCTGTGGGGGAGAAATATTTAATGTGAAAATATTTCTATTCTGTGGCCGCATCTGGACTTTCTAATTTGGACAGTATACAATAAAACTTGATTATTTTAGAGGATAAAAAGAATATCTTTGGACTGATTTCATTTATGATAAATAAGTGCTTTATGAATGGGTAAAGACCTCAACAGTTAATTAAGGGATAGCTATGGTTCAAAAACCATGTCGTACTTCATAAATGCCTGTGGTAACAAAGTGAAAACAGCACTTTGAATATTTGTGATTTCTCCAGAGCCGCTTTCTTTCTCCACTGTCCATAGACACAACTTATAGAAATCACCTTGTCTTTTCTTTGATTCTGAGGCTTTTTCTGTATCTTTAAGACCATGCAATGTTTCTTGTTTGTCTGTTCCTTCCCATGGTCATTGCCCTATGACACCAGGTCCAGCCAACTTCCATCCACAAGGATCTGAGTTTGCCCACAGCTATGTCTCCCAACCGTCCCTGATTTCTGTTCTCAGTTCTATTCTCTATCCTCAGCTGCAGCTAGTCCCTGGAACTAGTCCCAGTTTTAGGAACTGGCCAAAAGAAGCTGACGTACAAGATGGGAGGACTAGAAGGGAGATTTCCTAGGCTCTTTCCAGCTATGTGGACCTGTGGGGCTGTCATCGTAGCCAGTGGAAGGACATCGGCTTCGAACAGTGCCCTTCCATTCTCATTGTGGGCATCAGTCCCTTGAATCTTCACAACAGCACCATAAAGTAGATAATCCTTTTATAGATAAGGAAACTGAGATTTCAGGAGATTAAGTCACAGGCCCACACTGGCACAGCTAGAGAGAATCAGAGCCAGGGTTTGAATCTGACACCAAGGATCATGTTCTTAATCACTGCAGGTCAGAACCCTACCATATAAATAGCTCCTATGACATTGGGTTTACCAGCTAAGAGAAATGAAATGTAATATAAATGGCTTAATCAGTTATGTTTTATTTAATATGTTTGAAGTTTAGAGCCTTTTGAATTAATATATGAATTTATGGTAGCTATTGCTTTTGAGTAGATATATGCTGGATACCAAAGGTTTACATATATTTTCTCATATAAATCTCCCAA
This sequence comes from Catagonus wagneri, assembly GCA_004024745.2. Lineage (NCBI taxonomy): Eukaryota > Metazoa > Chordata > Mammalia > Artiodactyla > Tayassuidae > Catagonus > Catagonus wagneri. The sequence continues at coordinate 17,082,401 of PVHT020000166.1, forward strand.
TCACCATGTGGAAAGGCAGGTACCACTATTATTTTTAATAAACGTCTTAATAAAATATACAGATGGAAAGATGTATAGAATCGTAGATGTACAATTCAGTAAATTTTCACAAATTGAAAGCACTATCCAGGTCAAAAAAAAAAAAAAATGAACCTTACCACCATATAAGGAGACCCCTCATTCTTCCCATCACTGTCCCTCCCACCCAGGTTACAGGTACTGCTGTTCTTTTCAGTTAAAATAATTGAAAACAGAGACATAGCATGCTTAAATAACTTGTTCCAAATCAGAGATCTGGGAAGAACTGAGGACTGAACTACATCTTTCTTCTCCATTGTGCCTTACTGTTTCTATACGATTTTATGTCTTCCGTTGAGGGTGCTTCCTATGAGTAGGAAGCAGGAAGTAGGCGTTAGGCAAAGAGTTGTTTATGTGTAGTTTATTGAGTCCTCGTATCAACCCAAAGAAGTAATACTCTTATCCACCTTTTACAACTGAAGAAATCAAGGATAAAAGACTTTTGGTGATGCCTTGATAGAAAGTAGTAGAATTAGGATTTGAACTTAAATCTGATTCATTCAGAACTGATGCTTATGGCAAATAATCTGAAAAATAAATGATGCCCCCAAATTACTTAAAATTTCTGAAAAGGAGATTTCGAAAGAACTCCTTTATTCTCTTGGCAAGTCCTTTCACCTCTGGTTTCCTTTGAAGCCTCTACTTTTGCCCATGAGCAGCACCATTTTTATCATAATAAAATACATTATTGGACTGGATTCTGCCTGTTGGTCATAGTTAAACAGTTGTGGCATTAGCATGTTGTTTTTACCTTCTATTTGAGGAATTATATTATCCATTTTAATGTTTTGACTCTTAATTGTGCACAGGTTGATTGTAATAGGCAGACCATTAAAATGCGTATCACTTGCCATCTACTATGTGTTCCTAGAGTCCAAAAACTTTCTACTGTGAGTCGTTTCCAGTTACCTGTGGCTTTCTAATAGACCTGTTAATGCAATTCTCCTGACTTTTCTGGAAATGTTACCGGCTAATTCTGTGTTGCTCTTAGAATGGCCTCACTTGGTTATTGACCTGATGTGCCCTTCTGTGGTCTTGCTAGAACTCTCTCAACTACACACTCTGGCTCATATAATATTTGCAAATATGTAAAGTTTTAATCTCTGCCCTTGGAAGTGGCAGATCTTATTTGGGAATGAAGAGTACTCTGATTTTTGTAACCTGCTTTTTTTTTTCCCTTCAGACCAGATTTTGGACAGTTTCCCGGTTTCATATTATAATTCCCAATTGTATCGGCATTCATACTTCCAAGCTGAATCTCATTTCACAACTTTCTGCCATATTTCTAGCCTATTTTTTTCCACGGTGCATTCTGTCGTCTATTGTTACAATTTCAAACAGCTGCCAACTTAACACATTTATCAAAGTAGCAGGCGATATGGTTGATCCCCACCCTCTACCAAACAACGAATAAAGATATTAAATTAACCTGGTTTCACTCCAGTACTATAGAAGCCTAATTGAACACCTTCCCCTGTCTGGGGATGGCTATTTATCACAGATTTTGGATGTGATACTCTGGGTTGTTTTTAGCCCATGTGACAGGGCTTCCATACACATAAATCTACTTCAAGGGAGATTTTTGTGTTTCAGTATACTGGTCGTGACATTAAAGTTCAGTTCTATTAGGTCTACTGAATTCTTTCCTTTACACTAATTTTGGTAATTCATTCAAAAGAGGGATTAAGTGTGCCTGGCACTATACACACTGTATTTTATTTAGAGTCCCGTTATTCCAGATGTTCAGAATAAGCAGCTGAGGGCATTTTGGAGGAGAAAAGCAAAATATTCCCAGGCACCCCGTTTTGTGCATAAATGCTGGAAATCGTTTATGACATGTATATATATATATATGAACCTCTGTATGTATATTCATAGATATGCATGTCTGAGAGAGCACGTGGCGGTGTGTGAAGCTGAATCACGAAAGAGAGGAAGCACTGAATAGGCTGTTGTGAGAACCTTTTTCTACTCCAGGCTGTGACACTGTTTGGCCCAGTTTAAGACAACCGATCTTATAAAAACTCAGTTTCTTCTTAAGTGAAATGTCTAGGTGGGTCAAAATTATTTCTAATATCCACTGGCATCTCAGTGTGTGGTTGCATATCTTTTTTTCTTTTTAAAAAAAAAATCTTCAATTAAAAAAAAATTTTTTTTTGGTCATACCCCCAGCATGTGGAAGTTCCCAGTCCAGGGACCAAACCCAAGTCACAGCAGTCACAATGCCAGATCTTTAAACTGCTGTGCCACGGGGAACTCCAAAAATCTTCAGCTTTTATATCTGAACAAAAATGTTCCTTGGAGATAGCCTGAGCAAACTGCTTGTATGTTATGTGACTCTGTGTCTTTTCTGCAGTAGTAGATTAGGGGATCCAGGCTTTCTTGGTACTCAAGCAGAGAAGATTTGATTCTGGAACCAAACTATACAGAAGATGTAGAAGAGTTGCCGGTACTTATTTGCAGAGCAGAGGAGCTGCATTGAATACCCTGGGTTAGAAGATTCACTCTTAAGTTTGCCCCCAAGGGTTCCTGACAATAAAATGGAAACTTCCTTGCCTCTGCGGAGCTTCTGCCTTAGTGATGCATAGCATTTTAAATCTGGGATTATATTTGATGGTCAACTATCCTGTTCCTCATTTTAGGAAACCTAACTGCCCTTAACTTTTCTTTGCATGCAAGGGAGTTAAGAGTTCATGGCAGAGTGGTGGTCCTGCCTTTAAATTCCACTGGGAGCAGGAGCTGGATCTGCCTCCCTCAGATGGGTAAGCAAGAGGCACCCAGAAGTGTGTCAGACACCCTCCATGCCTCTAGGGAGTGGGTAGGAAAGGCAAGACCAACCATCTTGCCTCCAAAGCCAGAGCAGAGGACTTTGTCCTTGGATTTTTATCAGGTCTTATTTCATAATTTTAAGACAAGACAGGTGGCCATGACCTCCCACCCTGGTTCATCTCTCATAGCCTAGAGTTCAGTGAAAACAAAGGTGAGGCAAATGCTGAGGGCACATGTCTGCTCCAAAGCACAGGAGGGTTACAAAGTTGTTTATTCACAAAAGCACTAAAACTAAAGAAAAGTCTGTACTTTATTTAATCAAATGCTAGTCATTTGAAAGCCAAGTTTCTCAGAGTAAATTGTGTCCATTTCTATTACCAGTGAAATATCTCTATCCTTTCATTAAATGATCTGCAACATGAGGTAATGAGACACTAATTGTTTCAAAAATTATACAAATACTTTGCAATCACTGGATCATAAAAACAGTTCCATAAACTATCAAATGTGTAAACTATTTAAAGATAAATAATCTCCCATTTTTATAAAAATGTACAATTGTATAGAAAGGTGACTAGGAGAATGCTCACCAGAAAATAAAGTTTTACTTAGGGCTGCAAAACTTTGGATGATTTTTCCTCTCTCTTTAAACTTTTCCTGTATGGCTTAAGCAGTCTAAGTAAAAAAAAAAAAGTGCTCTAAAAAGACAAAACTTGCTATATTTTGAAAAACATTAATATAGAGCTAGCTTTAGAGTATCTACAGAATTCTTGAGCTTGCTGTTTGTGGGAAGTACTTGAAGTTCTCATTGTTTCAGCCTCTTCTTAGGCCTCCATTATCTGTTCCTCTTCAACCCCACCTTGATGGAAATTTATTTTGAATCTTACCAGTGATTTGACCTTTTAAAAAACCTGATATTATTTTATCTTAATTCTCAATTTTCCATAGTCCAGAAACCAGCTGGCTCTATGTTCCTAGAATATCTCTTCCCATAGTTTTCAATGACACTGAAATTTTCTCCTTCTTCATTCTATATAAACATTCCTTCTCTGTGCTACCAGTGAAATCAGCTCTTTTCCCCCTTCTCATCACTAATTTCATTTGTAAACCCATCCACTTCCATGATTCTAACCACTCAGGATTCCACCACATGGAAAATGAAAACTACTGGGTACCAGGCATTGCACTAGGTGATGAGGATTCAATCCCCAATAAAACACAGTATCTTCAAGGACCTCACAAAAAAGGGGAGAATATTAGGTTATTCAGCTTGCTAAATTTAAAGCTATAATCATACAGGGAAATGCAAGGAAGGAGTACCTAACCCCACCTGGGAAGTGAGGAAAGGCTTCATGAAAGAAATGATCAGTCATTTCAGAAATGGAGCATAGCTCAAGTGAAGACACAAAAACACGAGCAGGAACAGTATGCAGCGGGAGCTATATGCAGCCTGGTGCTGATGAGCCTGCAGGGCAGGGATGCCCACAGAAGGTAGACAGTGGAGGGCCTTGTGTGGTGTGCTAGTGCTATGTACTGAATTATGTCTACCCAGAATTGTTGAAGTCCTAGCCCATAGCGTGACTGTATTCGAAGACGGGACCTTTATGTAAATAATTAGGGTTAAAAAAAAAAAAGCCTCTCTCAAGGTAGGGCCCTACTCCAATAGGATTAGTGCCCTTATAAGAGAGACACCAGAGGACTTACCCTCTCTCTCATTCCACCATGGTAGGACACAGTGAGAAGGCAGCCTTTTGCAAGCCAGAAGGAGCATACTCATAGAGCTGCTGATACCCTGATCTTAGACTTCTAGCCTCCAGAATGGTGAAGAAATAAATTTGTGTTGTTGAAGCCACCCCGTCTCTGGTATTTTGTTATGTCAGCCTGAGCTGACTAAGGCAGTGAGGGAGTCTGGACTTCATCCTGCAGATCAAGGATTCTTCCCAGGGAAGTACTGATGCCAGGGGCATTTTGGAAATTTGAGAGAGGCTTTTTTTTTTTTTGACTGTCAAATGATTGCCAGGTGCTATTGGCATCTACTGGGTAGGGGCCAGGGATGTTAGATGTTTTTTGCTTCATGGTGCATTCCCATGCAATGAAGAAATGTCCCACATCTACCAGACATTTATGCAGGTGAAAAACATGTTTATTGTTTGTGGGACCAGAACCAATCTCCATTTTACATAAAAATACCTAGTGTTTTTATGTATGTATATCGAACCTTTTCAGAAATATCACTATCTGTAAAGTGAGAAGTGTTTTTAAATGTGTAAATAAACATTATTCAGAATTTCAGAAAATCATGTTGCTGCAATAAAATGAATCTTGGTGTTTGTGTGCCTCTGTCAGTTGGCGTATGTAATTGTCACACGCGGTGCTCAACATACAGATTTAAACATCAATCTACTTTATTATATCTTTTAATGTTTTTGTGTCTGGGCGTTTACAATCGAAAGAGATTATTTTATTATAAGTACTCTATGTTTCTCCTTCATAATACAACTAGAAAAGTTCTAGTTTTTTTTTCTCATTGTTTTGTTTTACATATGTATAGGAAGGTTCTACTTATCCATAAATTTTATTTCAGGATAATGAAAAAGGCAATGCAAAGTATTTGCTATAAAAATGAGAGAATCAAGAACTACTGCTGGAGTTTCTGTCATGGCTTGGTAGTTAACGAATCTGACCAGCACCCCACGAGGACACAGGTTTGATCCATGGCCTTGCTCAGTAGGTTGAGGATCTGGTGTTGCCATGAGCTGTGGTGTAGGTTGCAGACATGACTCAGATCCTACGTGGCTGTGGCTATGGCATACATTGGCAGCTGCAGTTCCAATTCAGCCCCTAGCCTGGGAACCTCCATATGCCGCGAACGTGGCCCTAAAAAGCAAAAAAAAAGAAAGAAAGAAAAAAAACTACTGCTGTAGAAGATGGGGATCTTGATAAGAATTTTATGACTGAGATTTATCTTAATCTAATCAGAGCCCTTAAATTTTTACTGTCTCCCCAAGCATTCAGAGGTAAGCAAGACATAAAAGTTCCTCTTCCTTCCTCCCTCCAACTCCAGGGTGTTGTTGCCATGGGAAATCTTTCCAAGCTTCCACTTTGAAAGTCTCTGGATTAAGGCTTTAGGCTTGACTGTTAGTGACACAGACCAAACGCAGGGAGAGGCTACCACCCATTTCACTATTATGTTAGCCAACCTCATCTGCTGTCAATCTCAGAGGAATTGTGGTAACCTGAAGAACCTTCTATCCCTTTTCCTGAGGATGTACATATTTCAGAATGAACCAAGTTCTGGGCTCATAGGAGCCAGAAGCATGTGGGGCCATGTTGGTTTTGTCCTTAGCAGGGGTACAAAGTAATCAGGGTGTCTTTCAGCCACACTAAGTCACATGCAACAGCTCTGTGAGTTGGATACCAATACTATCTGAGGATCCTGTGAAGATTTACTCCCAGCCACATGGTGTAATTCAGCTTCTTTGGCCAAACCTAGCTCTGTGACTGAGGCTCCATTAAACTCTTAGAACTGTCCATGTAATGACATAATAATGCTCTGAAAACCCCACTTTTACAGGCTGATGGACTTGCCCTGATGTTGATATGAGACTGTCAGAAAGGTTACATTTCACTCATCACCTCTCCCACTCCTACCAAGAGGAAGGAGATGCCTTTTTGCTGGGAATTCTGGCCCACCACTCCCTCCCCTCTTGCCAAATCCTGCAGCTGGAGCCACATCTGCTGCCTGCTAGGCCTCAACTCCCTGAAGGGGGAATTACAGTTCTAGAGGATTTCCAGGAGCTGGGGGTTTGCTCCAGGTTATGACAACAATAGATTCATCAGCATGGGCTGAACTTTGCTTGCTAGGCCAGGCTGACTGTCTACCTCAGGGCTCTAGCATTTGGGATATACTTCACTAAGAGTTGGGTTAGTGACCCAGGAGACCATATCCACTAAGAGAGGTGTGAGGAAAATCCTGAGATGCTGGACTATTGACCACGTGCTCCCTATACCATACTTCAGTCTTCACCTGCCTGGCTAGAGGTCCATGACTTGACCTCGTAAATGAGCTACCCTGTCTACTCCTTTTCAGACTTCTGCTAGCATGGGATATGTTCTCCTACAAAGCCTCAGGCAACCCCTGTACCATAGGCTGTAAATCAACATGCCACTTATGAGGAAGCTTAATGCCCAATGCCAGTCTCCTTGCCCTTATTTCCGTCATGAATAAAACTATGGGTGATTGATCTTGAGTCCATCTTCAAGGCAAGAAGATAATACAAGCTTTGTTGGGCTTTGCCAAGTACATTGGCACAAATTCAACAGAGTTTCATTGGGCTCCCAACTACTTTTGGGAGAAACACAGTATTCTGTGTGAAGAAAAGGTTTATGCAGCCCTGCTTCTGGAAATAGACCGTGGCCTAAACATGGTTATACTCTTTTAACTGGTATCAGTTTTCTTGATTCCTAAGCTCTTGGATCAGATCTTGGGATGCCCTCCAGAGATTTTTCAACTTCATCTAATTTTGGAAAGGTGATAAATGGGAGGTCTTGCAGACATGCCTCGTCTAGTATGAGTACACTCTAATGCTATGTGTGGAGGCTGTGGTGCCCCACCCAGATTCCCCTTCAGGAATGAAGAATTTATTACCCTAGCTGCTGTGCTATCAAAAAATACTCTTTGGTTGTTAGCCTCCTCCAGGTTTGCCTCAGCTGAAGAAAGCAGTCTTGCTCAGTGCCATATCCCCTTCCCAGGTTGGTCAACATTCAGTGTGGCAGAGCAATAAAGACCTTGTCCTTTCTCCCCAACTTGGTATTGCTAAGGGAGGATCCATATTCAGCATTACCTAGAGCGTCAGCCGAGGCATCTGTTGAGACTGTATCCCAGATCAGCTTCTCCATCTGACCAATCTTGCTCTTTTCACAGGTCTTGATCCCAAGAGCATTACCTAATAACACCCTATTTGCCAATCTTGGTTTCAGGGTCTGCTTCTCAGAGAACATAAACTTCAGTAATTGGTGATAGGGATGCTCTGAGAAAGTAGATGCTGGAATGTGATTTTGGAGCTGGGTCACCGACAGTGTTTCTAAGCCAGGAGTGTATGCATTGGACTAAATTCTGAGAATGTTGATCAAGGGAGGAGGAGCATAAGTTTGGAAAAAGAAGGGGTTACCAATTTGGGATCACGTTCCTGAGAAACAGCATTTAACATCCTGAAGATGGTACACACTCATGGTTAGGATAATCCCTAAGAGTGTGGAGACAATAATGGCCCACTCTCGGTGAGACAGAAGTGCCAAAATGCCATGGTTTGTGGATAGACAAAAGATTAAAAGGCTCAGAGAAGTAAGCATGCTGCAGTGGATATACCGTAAGGCAGAAGACCCATCAAGACTGTGTTGCACAGGAAGGTCTGGAGGATACACATTTACTTAAGCAATAAAACATGTGCTGGTGAAGGGAGCATCACCCAGAAGCTCCATCAGCAATACCCCTATGAAGGCAGGGGAATGGTGGGTAATGCTGGTAGAAAATTAGGATCAAAATAGCAACATAGATGGTACAACTCTGAAACAGTATAGACAAGGTAGATCACTCTACCAACAGGATCCTAGTGGATGGAATGTCTGTAATGAGGGGCCAGGAGGACTGGGGGATTGCTAACCCACTAAGAGTAATGGATATGCTTCAAAGAACATGGTATCCCTAATGACAAATAAAATCAAGGATGGGTGATCAAGAAACTGGGTGATTGCCCAGTTTTCACATCTGGGACAGTTCTCAGAACTAGAATCCATTGACTGAAGAAGATATCAGGTAGCCAGGAGGGAAGATTTGCAAACAAAAGTATACAATAAAAATTCCCAAGTCTTTCCCAAAAAGACCTGCAGTCATTTACTGGGGGTAAATATATCCCAGGGAAAGAGTAATACACATATATTATGAGGACTTTTGGATACAGAGTCTGAGCTGACATTGATATCTGGTAATCTGAAGTGGCTTTATGGGCCCTGTTTAAAGTGGTGCATGTAAGGGGCCGGTGATAGATGGAGACCTGGTATGCATCTGGTTCCCAGTGGATCTTCTGGATCCTTGGAATATCCTGTGCACATTTACCTGGTCTCAACTGCTTAAGTGAAATAAACAAATCAGTAGCTGACACAACCCATATTGGTTCCTGGACCTCTGGTGTAAAAGCAGTCATTGTGGGAAAAGCCAAGTGGAGCCTCTAAAACTACCTGACTTAAGCCAAGAGAGTAAATCAAAAACAATATCATATCTGTAGGGTTATAAAAGAAACCAATGCCACCCTTAAAAATATAAAAGATTCAGGGGTCGTGGTCCCCATCATATCTCTTTTTAATTCAGGAATCTGCCTCCTGCAAAAATCAGATCCTAAAGGATAACAGTAAAGTACTGTGAAATCTGCCAAACAGTGGCCCTTATTGAAGCTGCTACACTGGATGTATTATCTTTGCTAGAGCAGATCCACACAAATCCAGGAACACGATAATTTGCCACTGATTTTGTGAATACATTATTTTTTTCATCCCTATCAGAAAGGAAGTTCAGAATCAGTTTGCATTTATTTGGAATAAAACACAATCAACATGCATCTTCAGTCTTACCTCAGGGCTATATAAATTCTCCTGGCTTTCATCATAATATAGTCTAAAGAATCCTGGGCTTAATGGACATCCTACAGAATGTTACGTCAAGGACATTATGCTTATCAGACCATATGAGTACAAAGTGGAAGCACAGTGAAGGTTTTGGTAAGATACATGCATTCCAGAGGGAGGGAGATGAAACTTAACAAAAATCCATAGCCTCCCTCCCCCACCCCCACCATTTTAGGTGGCTGGTGGTCTGAGGCATGCTGGGACATCCCCTTCAGAGTTAAAGCCACATTATTAATTGTTGTACCTCCCACTCAATAGCAGTTCCACACCTATTAATACTGTTCCAACTAATATAGTGAGTGACAAAAAGACTGCCAGGCTTGAGAGATAGGTCCAGAGCAGGCAAAGGCTCTGCATCAGTTTCAGGCTGCAGTGAAAGCAGACCTACTGCTCTGAACATGTGAAAGACACTATTTATTAGAAATATAATTGGTAGAAAAAGACACTATGTAGGGTTTATGGCAAGCTTCAATAGGGAAATAATAATACAGAACTCTTCAGTTCTGGGGCACTTCTATGCCACCTGCAGGATAAATTTACATACTTTTCAAGAAAATAACTTCAGGTGTGTTCTTGGGCCCTGAGAGATAACAGAGCATATGACCATGGGACATCAAAGGACCATGTCACCAGAACTACTCTTATGAGTGTTATCAAGTCTATCAAACTTGAAAGTCAGGTGAGACCAATATCAATCAGTCTTAGGATAGATGTGGTACCTCCAAGATAAAGCAAGGACTTAACCAGTAGGACCAGTACAGGAAATGCAAACACTGTTAACAGCTAGCCCAGACTCTCATGTTATCTACCACTGTTGCACTTATTCCTTCCTTTGTCCACACCTATGAGGGAATCCCTTAAGGGGGAATCCACTGTGACCAGGAAATTAAGGGGAATAAAAGCTCAAACTTGGTTTGTGGATAAATCAGGTTAGGAATGTGAGCATAACCCGAAAATGGTTGGTGGCTGTGCTGTAGCTTCACTCAGGTGTGGCTTTGAAAGTCATTGGTAAAGGGGAATTTTTTTTTTTTGGTCTTTTAGGGCCACACCCATGGCATATGGAGGTTCCCAGGCTAGGGGTCCAATCGGAGCTACAGCTGCTGGCCTACACCGCAGCCATAGCAATGCCAGATCTTTAACCCACAAAGCAAGATAAGGGATCAAACCTGTGTCCTCATGGATACTAGTCAGATTCGTTTCCACTGAGTCACAACAGTAACTCTTAAAGGGGAGTTTTCATAGTGGACTGAGCTTTAGGCAGCAGACTTGTTCATCCATCTGTCTTTTGTAGAAGAAGTGGGCTGAGGTTAGTATATACATAGTGTACATACACTTACTGGGAATGCCAAATGGTTTGGCTCAATCTGTAGGAACTTGGAAATGAGAACATTTCAAGCTAGAGACAAGTGTACCTATGGGAATGGAAATAAAGTGTGAGTATCTTTGTATATCGTGTTAATATCCACCAGAGAGCATCTTTCATAGAAGAGGCACTAAACTATCACGTAAGTAAAAAGATTTGGCAGTAGACATCAGCCAGACACTATCATTGGCCACCCCAAATCTGTCATAATGGACATGTGAATTGAATAGCCATGTTGGCAAGGATGGAGGCTATTCATGGGCCCAACGACATGGGCTCTCAAGACTGAACCAACTACTCCTGCTAGTGACAAAGACTAGTGCTGAATCCCCAGTCGATTGTTAGGTGTATGAGTCTGGAACCTAGACAAGAGGAGTTGGTTGATGGTACGTCTTTGGTACTTACCGGGATAAGATTAGTGTGTTATGAACTCTGAACAAGGGGAGAGAATTTGGTTAAACCTAGGGAGTAACAATAGTTAAAGAGCAGGCAAAGAAAGATAACTTTCAAAGGGAGACTGAGAAGAAAAAGTTATATAGGAGAAAAATAAATGAAGAGCCAAGGGAAGAGAGCTTTATAAGAAAAAGAGGTACCGACAAGTAAAATTGGGATTATAAAATATCCATTGGTTTTAGCAACAAAGAGAACATTTAAAAAAAATTGGCTAGAGCAGTTTCAAAGTAAATGAGAGCATGGGGAAGTTTAGATGTGATTGGGAATTAAAGGAAGGAATCCAGTGAGTGTTTGTTGAATTTTAAAGCATCATACTAGAATGGGGAAAGGACAGATAAGGTGGAAGATGAAGAGGAAAGTAGTAAATATTTAAAATAGCTGCTATGTAAAAATAAGAGAGATAGCCAACTATGTGCACATATAAAGATCATTAAATAGAGCTGAAGCCAAGCCAAGGTAGAAGTTCACAAATCTGTACTGGCACCAATCAATTTGATTTATATGCTTTTTCTCTGGGAGTGCTTGGCTTCAAGGGCTTGGGGGTCCAGAATGAATATGGTTGTATTGACCTACAAATTAATATAAAGGTAAAGGTTTTCAGGAGTTTCTGTCATAGCGTAGCTGAAATGAATCCGACTAGGAACCACGAGGTTTCAGGTTTGATCCCTGACCTCACTCAGTGGGTTAAGGATCCGGCATTGCTGTGAGCTTGGATTGCAGCAGATGTTGGTGTAGGTCACAGATGTGGATCCTGCATTGTAGTGGCTGTGGCATAGGCTGGCAGCTGTAGCTCCGATTTGACCCCTAGCCTGGGAACCTCCATATGCAGCGTATGCGGCCCTAAACAAGCAAAAAAAAAGGTAAATGTTTTCACAGCAGATGAATTGAGAAAAATGGGTCCAGAATGTTCAGGGTGCTGGAAAGTGAAATTATAGTGTTACTTGTGGTTAAAAGGATAGGAAACCATGAGGAAGTGACAGTCTGAGAAAAAGAGAGAGTGCCCAGATATCCAAGACCAGATAGCAAGAGCTCTAAAAGCTAGGGAGCGAAAGAGATGGAGGGAGGAGAGGTTATGGGCAGGTTGATATACCAGAGTTTATGCTTTCATAGGTCGTTCACTTCCAGCTGATGATAATGTCCACACGAGGCATCAGTGTACAGTGAAGAGGAGCCTCTTGTAGATCGAGAGCCAGGTAGTCAGTGACCGAAGTACAACAAATTTGGAAACTGTTAAAAGTAAGGAAATCAAGAGAAGCTGAGTAAGTGTTCAACACAGATGCTGATGACCCTCAGAATGATGATAGTAACTGAGCTTTGAGCATCCAAGCTAAGGCACAATGGAGAATACGTTAGGTTATTTAGCTCTTATTTTAAAAGTATATTGATCTGAAGAGATGAAGAATTCTAGAAAGAATGTGTTGGGTGGATAACTTTCAACAGGACTCAGATTAAGCTGATGAAATTGTTCTGGGAGCAGCTCCTGAGTTCTGTAACTGACAGACAGTACCTCCACTACCTTCGCCACGCCCAGCAACTAGGAACGCACCGATCTTCTTTTCTAACTATTCAGAGTGAAAAATTGTCATTTTATATAAGTCTCCAAAAGACAACAGTAGAGGTGTACAGAAGACATGTCAGTCGTGGGACTCAGATGTCATCAAGAGCATCCCTGCGCTTGAATCTTCCAAATTCCATGAGTGGTAGGAATTGAAAGCTTTCCCAAGAGTTTCTGCTAATTCCACAGGTGGTTTTTGTTTCCTAAGGCTCCCTTAATTCTTAGATTTTTCACTTACTACCTTTATCCTACACCATAATGACCCTGAAATCAAATCCAGCCCTTTCTGTACTTTTCACTATTAAAAAAGGAAAATCACTACAAAAAATTAATCGTTCTTTCTCAGGAGTCAAAACTTACAACTTAAGTCACATAATGGATGGAAAACTAAGAGAGAGCATATAGAATGCCTTTCCAAGACAACCAAGGCATGGACTAAATAAAACTTTAGTTTGTCAACTCTAAAATTTCGTGTTTCTAAACTCTGAAACTTCATCATAGCTGTAATGATATCCAACTTCATCAGTACTTTATATTTTTATTTTAAAATTGTTTTATTGAAATATAGTTGATGTATGGTATTATGTTACATATAATACAGTGATTCACAATTTTTTAGGTTATACTCCATTTATAGTTATTATAAATATTGGCTATATTCCCTATGTTGTACAGTGTATCCTTACAGTTTATTTTATACATAATAGTTTGTATTTGGTATTACCCTACCCTTATACTGCCCCTCCCTCTTCCCTATCCCCACTGGTAACCACTGGCTTGTTCTCTCTATCTGTAAGTCTGTTTCTTTTTTTGTTATATTTACTAGTTTGTTGAATTTTTTAGATTTCACATATAAGTGATATCATATAGTATTTGTCTTTCTCTGTCTGACTTATTTCATTTAGCATAATACTCTTCAGGTCCATCCATGTTGTTGTAAATGGCAAAATTTCATTCTTCTTTATGGCTGAGTAGTATTCCAGTAGACATACATACCACTTCTTTATCTACTCATCCATTGGTGGACACTTAGATTTTTTCCATATCTTGGCAATTGTAAGTAATGCCGATATGAGCATTCATGTGCATGTGGTTTGTTTTCTTTCTTTCATTCTTTTTTTTTTTTTTTGCTTTTTAGGGCCGCACCTGTAGCATATGGAAGTTCCCAGGCTAGGAGTCAGAGCTGCAGCTTCCAGCCACAGCCACAGCCACAGCCATGCAGGATCCAAGCCTCATCTGCAAGTTATACCACCACTCATGGCGCACTCATGGCAACGCCAGATCCTTAACCCATTGGGTATGGCCAGGAATGGAACCTGCATCCTCATGGATACTGGTTGGATTTGTTACCACTGAGCCACAATGGGAACGCCAGTGCATGCATTTTTTTCAAATTAGTGCTTTTGTTTTTGTTTTGTTTTGTTTTGTTTTCAGATATATACCCAGGAGTGGAATTGCTGGGTCATATGGCAGTTTTATTTTTAGTTATTTAAGAAACCTCCATACTGTTTTCAGTCATGGATACAAGGTTACATTCCCGCCAAGAGTGTAAAAGGGTTCACTTTCTTCTGCATCCTCACTAACATTTGTTATTTGTGTTCTTTTTGATGACAGCCATTCTGACCTGTGTGAGGTGATGTCTTTTTGTAGTTCTGACTTGCATTGCATTGCATCTTTTCATGTGCCTGTGGACCATCTGTATGTCTCCTTTGGAAAAAAATGTCTATTCAGTTCTTCTGCCCATTTTTTGTTTTGTTGATAGTGAGTTGCCCAAGCTGTTTATATATTTTGGATATTAATCCCTTAATGGTCATACTACTTACAAATATTTTCTCTGATTCAGTAAGTTGTCTTTTCACTTTGTCATTGATTTCCTTTGCTATGCAAAAGCTTTTAAATTTAATTAGGCCCTATTTATTTTTGCTTTTATTTCCCTTGCTTTAGAAGACAGATCCAAAAAAATCACCATGATTTATGTTAAAAAGAGTTTTGACTATGTTTTGCTCTAGAAATTTTTTTGTTTCCAGTCTTACATTTAGGCATCAGTAGTTTCTTTATTCATTTGATCATGCAAATAAGAACTTCCTTCTCTGTGAGTAAGAATTTTGCACTTATTGTTTGAAGGCATACATGTATATCATTTTGTCACTAAGAGGGCCATTTACAAACCTGTCATTTTGACTGTCCTCCTGACTAGTCTAAGTAAATGGGAGAGGGGTGGACTGAGGATGCTATGTGTGGACATAATAAAAAATTCCTATAGGAGCAAGAGAACGTCATTGCATAAAGTAATTATAGCTATTATCCTTAGAGGAATTGGCAAGGGACAAATAAGTTGTCACGGCTTGATTCTTTCAGTTCTATAACAGGAATGAGCTTCTTGATACAGTTTACAGGGCAGAAAACTGTACTTCAAAAATGGTGTGTTCCCTTCTATGTATTAGGGTATATAATCATATAAAAGATGCTGTGATAAAGACAAAATCTCCTACTATCAAGTGCATATTACTTTCAGCTCTTGTCCTGATCATATTTCCCACAAACTAATCAGTGGTACTTTTATTAACTCATGTGGATGGATATTATTTGGCAAATCATGAAACAGTTTGTTACACTTTTTAGAAAGTCAATAACATAACATCTGATTCTTTTTAACAAAAAGTTTCTTCCCTTGAATACTTTCATTACTTTTGTCTGTAGATTATAACCATTTCTTATTTCCATTGAATAACCCAACTTTTCTAGTTTCTGGCTCCACATAACAGGAGCCCAGCAGACTTAATTACATTTAAAGATAACTTAAGTAACTGAACTCTGCCTTAGCTTGAAGATATAGGTTTAACTGTGCCTTGATATGCATTAGCTGCCTAATCAGTCACTCAGCAGACTACATAGTGTACTACCGGAGAGTTCGGCTATGTGTTCATGTGAAAAATAATGGAACTGGGTCCAAAAGAATACCCAGTGGATTCTCAAATCATTAGTTTTTTGGATTAGATCTTTACTTTGGCAACATGTGTACAAATAAACAAGCATGACTGAAATTAATTTATTGCATTCAAGAAACATCTGTAATTCTGCAGTTACTCGGCGAGAAAGAATTAAACAATTTCAGCTTTGACCATTTCCCTTCTTATTCCAGCTAAACAAACCTCGCCTTCCTAAATTACTCAGATCTTCTCTTCCAGCTGATAGGAAAACAAAAGGCCTCATAAATAAGCCTTTGTATTTATAAATTTGAATACATATAAAAACACAAGGATGAAATTAAACTGTCATGAAAAGCCAGCATAGAGACAAATTAATTCTTCTCTCTTCAAGAGGATCTTTGGCATCTGTGCCAAAGTGTTGTAGCACATGCTATGCAAGAGGACAGAAATTGAGCTCATCTCTTTTGCGTTCTGAAATATGAGGGCTGAGGTACAAATCATCTCTGAATATCTTAGGGATCCTGGGGAATTATATTCAATAGGATATATTGAATCCCATTTCAAAATTTTTTTCCTTTTTTATAACTAAAGGTAGGCAAAAAATATAGTCTACGAAATTGTCCTAGTGCCCTCTGTCTCATTAGGAGTACTCTCAGCAAAGCTGTAGGGCTGGCTGAGGGATGGGTCAGCCTCTTCTGACCCAGGAACCAAAGGCCAAAGGAGATGAGAAATAAATCAGAATAAATGAACAATCCTGCTCCAATAATTGACCATGTAATATTCAAGGGTATTTATTGTGGACTCAGAAAGAAGAGTCTTGAGATTTCTGCCAAGGTCAGAAAACTTTTTAATCCCAAGTAATTAACTATGAAAATGTTCATGAGTACCAAGATGTGTTATTGGAAAGCCTATAGGAAGAAGGGAAAGGGAGAGAAGGAAGAAGGTAAGTCCAGGTAGAAGGAGAAAAAAGAGAGATGAGGAGCCATTTGATAATAGTAATGGAAAGAAACAATCAACAAAATAAAAAGGCAACCAATGGAATGGTAGAAAATATTTGCAAACCATACATCTGATAAGGGGTTAATATCCAAATATATATGTATATAAAGCACTTGTACAACTCAATAGCAAAAAAAAAGCAAACAATAAACACAACCTTATTTAAAAATTGGCAAAATACCTAAATATTTTCTAAAGAAGACATACAGTTGTCTAACGGGTATGTGTAAAGATGTTCAACATCACTAATCATCAGAGAATTAAAAAAAGTACAGTGAAACCTGGCAGCTATTAAGATGGCTATTATCAAAAAATCACAAGATAACAAATGTTGGTGAGGATGTGGTAGAACAGAAATCCTATACGCTGTTGGTGGAAACATAAGCTGATGCAGCCATTATGGAAAACAGTATGCAGGTGCCTCAAAAAATTAAAAATAGAGTTATCATATGATCTAGCAATCCCACTTCTGAGTATATTATTTAAACAAAATTGTCAGTCTCTCCAAGAGATATCTGCATGTCCATGTTGATTGCAGTATTATTTATAATAGCTAAGACATAGGAACAAGTTAAGTGTACACTTACAGTTGAACAAGTAAAGAAAATGCACGATATATATTTCTAATGCATTTTTTCTTTTTACACAAGAACTTTTTTGGCACTTGGTATCATTTTGAGAGTTTTGTGGAAGTAAATTGAATGGAATAGTTTCCATGTATTGAGTACCTAATATGTACTTCCTTTTACAACAAAATCTTAAGGGGTCTTATATGGATTATATGGGTAAGGACACTAGACCTCTGAAAAGCTAATATGTTAAGAGATTTGCTAAAGTCATATAAGTAACAGGAAGAGAGTTGAGCTTGGAACTTGGTTCCAGCTTCAAGGCATGGCTCTCCCAAACTACCCCCTCCATAAAACCAACTCTTGGATCACAAATTAAAATTTCTGCAGTAGGTATTTATTTTTCAAGATTACCTTTCTTTTTCTTTCTTTCCCCCCCGCTTTTTTTTTTTTTGGTCTTTTTGTCTTTTTAGGGCTGTACTCGCAGCATATGGAGGTTCCCGGGCTAGGGGTCTAATCGGAGCTACAGCTGCCAGCCACAGCCACAGCCACAGCCATGCCAGATCTGAGCCGCGTCTGTGACCTGCATCACAACTCATGGCAACGCACCAGCTCCTTAACCCACAGAGCAAGGCCAGAGATCGAACCCACAACCTCATGGTTCCTAGTCGGACTTGTTTCCCCTGCGCCACAATGGGAACTCCAAGATTATCTTTCCTTAAGTAATATTGATTATATGAAAATGTCATATTCTTGCTAATGCATTTCCTATTCCATACAATGTCGTTTTCTACATTTATTTAGGACTTGAATGGCAACAAAATGATGTAGGCAACAGACACAGGGTCAGAAAACAAAGGCTATGATGTCTGTTTAGCATTGTTTAGACAGTCTCATGGTATATTATTTATGCTTTTATTTTATTTTAAATTATATTTAACTTATAGGGTTAAAAATATGAAATTAAATTGACTGACAGAGTTAAGAATAATTTGTAACTCACCTTGTTCTAGAAAGTATTTCAGGGATTCCTGGTGTGCTACAGTGGGTTAAGAATCCAACAACAGCGGATCCCGTTGCTGTGGAGTCAGGGGGTCTGTCACCAGCCCAGTGCATTGGGTTAAAGGGTCTAGTGTAGGTTGCAGCTCTGGCTCGGATTTAATCCCTGGCCCAGGAATGTCTGTATGCTCTGGGTGCAACCATTTAAAAAAAAAGAAAAAAGAAAGACAAGAAAGCATTTCAGGTGCTCTGAGTCGTAGTTAACTAAGTATTCTATATTCCTTTATCTCTCCCAACTAGATTGTCCAGTCCTTGGAGCCAGAGACTCTCCTAGCCATCTTTGTTTTTCCAACAGTAACCTGCAGTCCCTAATGTGGTAAGTCACCAACATTTGTTGAATTTAGTCCTGCTGAGATGGTTGACAGATGCAGGGTACAAAGGAGGGCTTCTATAGATGGAACTGTGTTGATTATATCCCAAATGAAATGGAATATTTTAGAATCAAGACTCGATGGAATGATTCAAGTTTAATACTTTTTATAGTTTGACCCTTTTGAGTCGTTAAACATCAAAAACATGTTGAATGAGAAACATTTATACATTTAAAATCTATCACTTTGCAGATATTCTCCTGGGCCAGCAACTGTCATCACTGTACTTTTATATTGTAAAAATATTATTTCTTCTCTTTTATAAGGGGACTAAAGAGGCAGGTGTCCTGAAAGCACATGGTCTGTATTTTGGGAGGAGGAGTTGTTTGTTTTATTTTATTTCATGGCCACACCCATGGCACCTGGAAGTTACCATGCAGCTTTGGGAACACTGGACACTTTCTTTCTTCCTCCTTTCCTTTCCTTTCCTTTCCTTTCCTTTCCTTTCCTTTCCTTTCCTTTCCTTTCCTTTCCTTTCCTTTCCTTTCCTTTCCTTTCAATTCCTTTCCTTCCCTTCCCTTCCCTTCCCTTCCTTCCTTCCTTTCTCTCTCTCTCTCTCTCCCCCCCACCTTCTCCCCCTCCCCCTCTCCCCCTCCACCCGCCTTTCTTCCTTCCTGCCTGCCTGTCGGCCAGATCCTTTAACCTACCGCACTGGGGCAGGATTGAACTTGTGTCTCCTCAGCTACGCAAGCCACTCCAGCTGGATTCTTAGCCCACCGTCTCACAGTGGGAATGCCCACAGGGGCTGTCTTTATCCCTAGGTTCTGCTTTTATCTATCTGCAATTTTGTGGGTGTTAATGGTTACCTTCTGCTCTATTCTTTTTACTTTTCATTTGTTGGCAGCTCTTACTTATATTTTGAGAAAATGAAAAGGCACCTCACAGACTTTGGTTTTACCTTATTTTTGTATTATTTTTTCACTTGCACAATATAAATGCTATAGTTAAAATGGCTGTTAAAATGCAATACAACAGTATATATATATTTAAAGCTATATTATCTGTGACAATGCATGGCACATAGTAAATAATAAATAATGATGGATTAAGAGATTGATCATCATAACTATCCTCTGAAGCCCTAGTTTTGCAACTCATTTGCTGTTGACTTTGGACAAGTTGTATCACCCCTACAGGTTTCAATTTTAGCACTTGAAAAATGAAGAGAATAAAGCAAACAGTATATGAGGATCATTGAAAATTTGGCATCCTTGGATCTATTGCAGAGTACAGGTTAGTTAAGTACTTCTGATTTTCTACTAGAAGAGTCAGTTATATGTATTTTTATGGGGTAGATGAGTTTAGAATACAGCTTTACCTTTTTCTGCTTTTCAGAGAAAAGACCAAATTCAAGGCAAATTATATTAAGATTTTTTTTTGTAGTATCATAAATGTTCTTCCTTCTTTGGCCACTTAGGGTAGGCTCAGGGCTGGAAGCATAGATTCCTTCTGGTGCATCATTTCACTAATGGGGTAACGGCTTTCAGAAATATCACTAAATACTCCCACTGGTATTCAAGCTACCCCAACCATATGATTTTTTAGCTTAAAACTGCCCAATAAAGTAAAGAAATACCCAATGCAGATTAGACTTTAGGTGAAATCATGAAGTAATCCAGGCACAAGTTAACTTGGAAAGAAATTAAACCCCTTCACAGTGAACTTCTAAAGTCTATGAAAGTGGTTGATGTTTTTCAGAGAGACGTGTGTGTGGAGGCCACCTTGCTCCCCACCCACCAGAAGAGTTTGTGGGCCTATAAATTATTTCTAAAGGATTGTTGGTGGTATTTTTCTGTTATACATAACAAATTTCCAGCAAGAGAATTACCAGGGTTGATATCAAGCATTAAAAAACAGAAAACTTACTATAAGTGCCAATAAAATACGCACCATTTCTCCCTTCTTTCTAATATGATGGATAATTTAAACATGATTTCTTTTACTTTTTGGTCCCTGGGAATCATTTTTCTGACTCGAGTGATATCTGATCATTAATGTAATGTGCTCCAAAGATGGGAATGAATTGCAGAAGTCAGATAGGAATTTATTTTAAAGGCTTAGACTTAGAGGATCAGAAGATATAGCTTGGGATTCTGGAATAAACTTAGATTATGCTGCTAGCAGTGGGTAACTAACATTCTGCATATACTGCTCCTATATGCTGACATCTTTGCTGAGTAATAGAAAAATCTCTAGATGGCCCCTCAGGTACCTGCTTTCTCTAGCACACATATTGTTGCTTCCCACAATTATAATGAAATACTTACTAATTATTGATAGATGACACTAATCAACTGCATAAGATAGGTTTTAAATCCATTTAAGCATTATATGGAAATAGGAATGTCACGAGTTGTTTCCTTCCATTCAAAATGTAAGTACTCAAGTTTGAAATAAATGTTTAAATATATCCTTATGGGAGTTCCCACTGTGGCTCAGTGGTAATGAACCCAGCCAATATCCATGAGAATATAGGTTTGACCCCTAGCCTTGCTCAGTGGGTTAAGGATCCGGCATTGCCGTGAGATGTGGTTTAGGTTGCAGATACGGCTCAGATCCCATGTTGCTGTGGCTGTGGCGTAGGCCGGCAGTTGCAGCTCTGATTCAACCCCTACTAGCCTGGGAACTTCCATATGCTTCAGGCGGGGCCCTAAAAAGTCAATAAATAAATAAATAATAAATAAATCCTTATGGATTAATATTTAAATTTTTTAAGAAAAATCTATAGATAATTTAAATAAAAACACCTCCTGAATGGATGAATAAATGGCTGTTTATATCTTATTTTAAAAAGATCTGTTGCACTCTTAAAATCTACTCCAGTACTGTGTACTGCTATAGAAAGAGAACAACAAATATTCAGAGATGTCACTGCCTTCCCTGGAAGCCCGACTTTTGGAGATTTTTGTTTCTTAAAGGTTATATACAGTTCTGGCAGTTTATCCCCTGAGATGGTTAAGGCCTTTGAGTCTCTCAAGACAAACAAAATAAAGATTACTTTCTAAACTGTGGTCACAGAGAGATTTGCAACCACTTGAGTCTGAAGGGCAGTTTGAATTGATGTGCCATTGATTAGCAGACTCGCTGTACTCTGAATCAAGCCCGCAGCTCATTCTGACCTTGGCTCAAGAGCAGAAGGTGACTTGCATTTGCATTAGAAGTGGTGCCTATGGATTGGTTTAGTGTGCAAAACACTGGGACCTGATTGAGTTAATAGAGAAAGATGAGTGGATAGGTAGGTAGAGAGACTCACAAATGGACAGAGGTCACCAGAAATTGTCTTTGTGATATTCATTAAATTCACCTCAAGGAGAAATAATTACTTTTAAAGACACCTTCTCCAGGTACTTTATGGTTTCTGGGATTTAGTAGAAATAATAGGTGCTGGGACTTTCCTACATTCTCATTAGTGTCGGATGTTAGAAGTTTGCACCTGTGTAAATTTGGCAGCAGTTCTGTGCCAGGAATTCTTCTTGTCTCTATAGAAAACTACCTAGGTTTGGTTGGTACCTGTAATACTTTTGTCAAATTTTACTTTTCATCAAATTGTACTTGACTTTTAAGTGCTGGTTTGATCTAAGGCATGGCTTCTTCTATTTGTAATGATCTTATTGTGGCTACAGGAAAATCACCATTGAAGGTTATGTTGCGTGCATCTGCTTTGTATAAATGCTCTGTTTCACTTGGAAAAAACTCAGATGTTTGAGAGACCATAATTTTTTATTATTATAGTCAGACGAATGATGTTCTGGATCTTCAAGAGATAATAAGGAAGTGTGTAGTTTTCCAGGGATAATTGAAAAATGTCCCTCTTCTTTACATAAGATGCAGTTATCTTAGAGGCACGCTTTGTTTGTTTTCTTCCTACTTGGAGCCAACATATACATCACTCTGATTTCCTGAGTTTCTTCATTTCTGCCAGATTACATCCCAGTCTCCTTTCAGAACTACGTGTAAAACATACATCCTTTGGAGAGCTTTCTGAACTAACCCCACAAAGCTCCAGTCCCTCTCACACAATTCCTGTTGGGTTTTACTTATTTTTTAAGACTCTAGTATTCATTCATTGAGTCATCTAACATATGTACCAACTCTGTGCTAAGCCTTTTCCTAGGCACTTGAGATATATTAGTGAAGAAAATAAAGATTTCTTTCCTTGAGGAGGTTATAGTTCAGTAAAGAGAGTGTATTGTTAATTTTATGTGCTACCTTGGCTAGGTCATGGCGTCCACATATTTGGCCAAGCAACAGTTCTAGATGTTGCTGTGAAGATATTTTTAAGACAAGATTAACAGACTTTGAGTAAAGCAGATTACTTTCCATAATTTGGGTGGCCCCATCCAATAAATGAAAGTCTTAGGAGAAAAAGACTGAGGAAAAGGAACTTTGTTTCCAGACTGCTTTTGGGTTTGAGTGGCAAAATCATCTTTTCCTTGGGTCTCCAGTTGGCCAGGCTGCCCTGCAGAATTCAAATCTGCCAGCCACTACAATCACATGAACCAGTTTCTTAAATTTTCCTCTCTCACTGCACATGTGTGAGTGTGTATGTGTGTAATTTGTATGGTATATTAGAAGAGAATAAGTGTGAAAGAAAAAGAGGGGAAAGTAGAGTAGGATAGGGGAACTGGGAATGTTGGGGATGGGAATAAGACTATTTTATTAAATAGAGGAGGCCTCATTGACAAGAAGAGATTTGAGAGACTATCTGAAGATGCTGGGAGTGTTAGCTCAGGGCCCTCTGGGGAAATAGGATTTCAGGCAGAGCAACCAACTGGAGTGAAGATCCTAAGGTAGGAAGTGTGTCTGATGTGTTCAAGAAATAGCAAGGAGGTTGGCGTGGCTGGAATGGAGAGCACTAGGCGATGTGAGCAGCATGGTAACCAGAAGCCAGATGAATATTGAATATAGTTCCATATATATACATTGGAATATTACTCAGCCATAAAAAGAATGCAATAATACTATTTGCAGCAACATGGATAGACCTAGAAGTTATCATAGTAAGCGAAGTAAGTTAGAGAAAGACAAATATCATATGATATCACTTATTAAGTATGCAGAATCTTAAATATGATAGGAGTGAACTTATTTCCAAAACAGAAAGAAACAGAAATAGAAAACAAACTCATGGTTACTAAAGGGGGAAAGGGAAGTAGCAGGGATGAATTAGGATTTTGGGGATTAGCAGATACAAACTAGTATATATAAATTATGTAAAGAACAAGTTCCTAATATAGCATAAGGAACTATATTCAACATCTTATAAAAACTACAATAGAAAAGAATATTAAAAAGTATATATGCATGTGGATATATATAGATATATAATTGAATCACATTGCTATACAACAGAAACTAATACAACATTGTAAAGTAACTATACTTCAATTTAAAAAAATTTTTTTTAGAGACTACTGTTTGAAAGACAGGTTTGGGCTGGAGTCCTCAGCACATAGCCAATATTTAAAACCATGGGATGACTTCAGGAATGACTAAAGATAAAATAACCAAATATTGAGCCCCAGAACTAATACACTAATACAAATAGTAACACTGTAGAGTATTAGGAGTTCAGGAAGAAGAAGAACCAAGAATGGAGGCTGAAAAGGCAGAGCCAGTGATATGGGAAAAAACAGACCAAAAGAATGCAGTGTCTTGGAAGTCAAGAGAAGTCAGTGAGTTGAAGTGTAGGAAAGGACTGCATCGAATGCTGCTGACAGGTCACTGGAGGTCACTGCCAGCCAGATGTTTGAGGAGGTCTCAAAGAAAACAAGCTTTGGGATTCTCTTGTTATTTTTTTCTAGCAAGAAATGTTTCCACCTTGGCTGTCAGAGGAATAGCAGTGGCTGTTTATTCAGTAGTAAAAGTAGTGGTGGTGGAGCTCCCGCTGTGGCACAATGGGATTGGCAGCATCTCTGCAGCACCAGGATGCAGGTTTGATCCCTGGTGTGGCACAGCAGGTTAAAAGATCTGGTGTTGCCAAAGCTGCGGAATAGGTTGCAACTGTGACTTGAATCTGATACCTGGCCTGGGAGCTCCATATGCCTCGGGGTGGCCAAAAAAGAAAAAAAAAGAAAAAGGAAAAGTAGTGGTGGGGTAATGTAGCAGGGGTTG
The DNA here is from genome assembly GCA_004024745.2 of Catagonus wagneri. Classification (NCBI taxonomy): domain Eukaryota; kingdom Metazoa; phylum Chordata; class Mammalia; order Artiodactyla; family Tayassuidae; genus Catagonus; species Catagonus wagneri. The sequence continues at coordinate 17,107,339 of PVHT020000166.1, forward strand.
TAGTAGCAGCAGCAGCAGGAGCAGCAATAATAGCAAGAGTAGTGGTGGCCGCGGTGGTATAGTAAGAGCACTAGTAGCAGAATACTGTAGCAGTAGTGTGGTGCTAGTAATAGTAATGCAACAGCAGTAGCAGCATAGTAACAGTGTAGTAACAGTAGCATTAGTAGTAGTTAGTAGTAGTAGTGGTGGTGATGGTGGTTTGGTGTAGTAACATGGTAGTAGTAGTGGACGTAGAGTGGTGGGCAAAACGTGGTGGTAAACCCATTCCCATCATCAGTCTATCCCACTCGGGAATGAATATGCACACACACACGTATGTGTGTGTGTGTGTGTGTGTGTGTGTGTGTTAATGTATGTATACATATGTAATGTATGTATATATACAAAAAAATTCAACATGTTTAATAAGGGACGTGTTCTGAATTTTCCTTTGTGCCTCCAGTCTCTCGGATCTCTATCCATTCTTCACACCATCACCAGATTAATCCTATTAAAGTCCATGTGTTGTTCTGAAAATCATTAATGACTATCTATTGACAATAAGATCCATACAGTCCTTCTTTGCTTGGGCAGGTTGGCTAGCTAAGGCAACAGCCATTCCCAACATTTTTCTTCCTTGTCACCCCACTACAAAAACTGGAAACACTTTTTTCTCCACCTCGCTTTCACTTATAGGTAGCCGTTGACTCATCTTTAGACAATGAGATATAAGATCACTGGAGATTCTGGGAAAGAATTTGCTTTTCTGGTAAAAAGAACATATGTGGTTGTTGCTATTGTTTCTCCCTGCTTTCTGTCTTGAATATAGTTATAATGCCCATAGCTTCTCCATCCATTTTGTGACCATGAGGAGATGGATATAAGGATAAATAGTCTTGGAGTTCCTGTTGTGGCTCAGTGGGTTAAGAACCCAATGTAGTGTCAATGAGGATGTGGGTTTGATCCCTAGTCTTGCTCCGTGGGTTAAGGATCCAGCATTGCTGTGAGCTGTGACATAGGTCGCAGATGCAGCTCGGATTTGGTATTCCTGTGGCTGTGGCATAGGCTGGCAGCTGCAGCTCCAGTTGGACTCCTAGCCTGGGGACTTCCATATGCCACAGATGCAGCCCTAAAAAGAAAAAAAGAAAAAAAAAAGGATAAAAAGCCTTTAAGGATGGCAGAGCAGTAGAATGACTCTGGTCCATGAGAAATCTGTTGAGTTGCTGACACAATTCTGATTCTGCCTACTTCTAGATTTGTTGTTAATAAAACAATAAATTGACTTTATGTGTTAGTCAGACACACGTGTTAGTCTGTTTCTTGCAGATGACCTTATTCCTAATTCACCTTTGCTTTCAAACACCTACACTAGCTGATTTGAAGTTGTTTTTTCATATACATCTGTGTTTTCTTCCCTACTTGATCACTGTGTTTCAGAAAAATCTTCACTAGTTTCCATTTCTGGAATACTCCCTGGCTTTTCCTGCTTCAGTGACTTAGCTCATCTTATTTCCTCTGAGCAGAATTCCTTTTATTTTTTATTTTTATTTTTTGTATTCTTCTACAAACACTGCCCTGCTCTGTTCTTTGCTATTAATCTTGCTGTGTTGTCTTGGCTGCCTAGCTTTCATGTCACCTCCTCCATGAAAACTTTCCTGCCCTTTCTGGAGGCAACAGCTTCCCTCTTTGAATTCCTGTGGAATTTGTCTCTCTACAACAAAGATCACACCAAACTCCAGTATATAATTACTTACATTCTAAATTGTAATCTTTGACTAAAATTTGATTCATAGGTCATTATTTCTCCTTAGGGAGGGGTTGAACTTAGGTGTTTGTTTGTTTTTCTAAATGAGTAGATGAATGAATAAAAGGAAATGGAGTCTGGGTGTCTAAAATGTAACGTAGATTTGGAACAAAAATTGGAAAGTGGTGAAATAGTGAGGACTCCATAGAGTCAAACAGCAGAGTATTTACTCACGGTAAAGAGGTCATGAAATTTCCATCAATTTCAGGACAACCTAATGAGGGTTTTGGTCACTTGCAAGCAATGAAGCAACTCTTGGGTCTCAAGGCACATTTAGACTGTTAAAGTGGCTGTGCTTTTGTACATTACTTTTGTTGCATTTAATGTGAATTGGATGCATAATTCTATATATTCTACAAGGAAAACTACACCCATAAAATATTCTAATTAAAATTATATTTTTGTGGTTTTATTCACATGTTTTCTTTATAACCCAAAATTCTTGCTTAGAAAAACACATTTCATTGTTTTTGAGTCATTTCCCCATCTTGAGTTTATTAAATTTGAATTAAAAGAAATTATTCTAAAAACATTGCTCTGTTTTCTACACTGGAACTTGAAAAACTTTTGAAACTAAATAATGTTAAAATTCAAAACATTAAGCAAATAGAAATCTTAAAAATGGTAAGGCCTTGCCCATATCAAATATAGACATTTATTACAGCAACACGGGAGTCATTTTTGTCCCATAGTCTTTTCTAGCTGAGCCCATTTGATTAATGTGATGTTAAATGCCTAATAATAGGTAATGAATTAAGTTACTCCTCCTGTGCCTAGCCCCTTCCCACCCACTTCTACCAGCAAAGGGTAGCTGAGGACAAACAATTCCAGGAGGGGAAATAAGTATACTTACACATATATACAGTTAGACAGTTAAAGAGAGAAACAGAGAGGGAGAGAAACAGGGTTAAAAAAAAAAAAGCTTTGGGAGAAACTATTTCAAATATTTGCCTCTCTCTCTCCATCATGTTTTATAAATATGTATTACAGGGGAAAAAATGTTTAGCAAATAAGGAAAGCCCACTAGCACTCCCTAAAGACTGCTGTCAGTACTCGGTCTTGATGACAGCCAGCATTCTGAAGAAATATATCTAAATCATGGAATTTTTTTTTCAAGAAATCCAGAAAAGTCATAGGTCCCGATTAGAGATTCTGGCACAATCTCAGTAACAGTTTTTAGACATAATGTCCTCTTAGTTGTAAACCCACATATGGGTCCTTTACTGGCCAAGTTCAAAGCCAGTTTCTTCATGCAAGCCTGGAACTCTATCTGCTCCTTTCAGATCTTTCAACAGTTTTCAAGGAGTCAGTCTTCCTTCTTTCCAGAAAGCAACCACCCATTCTTTCAACTTCATGTCACTAACATTACTCATCACAGTGGAGGAATAGACAAGGGTAATTATATTTTCTCAAATTTTGGAAACAGCCCAAAGTTTCCAGATTTCTTTCAGAGTTCTCTAAGTTGTTTCCTTGCCTGTGACTGTTGGTTTTCTCAGATGTTATTAGAAGTTTCCTTACTTTGTTCATTCACTCAAAAATATTTAGCAAGCTCCTACTCAGTGCTGGCACTGTTCTGGACTCTGGGGATATATCAATGAACAAAATCCTCATGGAGTTTGCATTCTGGTGGGAAGAGATGATTATAAACAAATGAAGAACAATATACCAGGGAGTGCTAAGTGGTACAAGAAAAAATAAGCAGATTTGTGGGGAAACAGAAAGCTGGGTGGGACAGCTGCTGTTTTGCAATGCATGGTCAGTGAAGTGTGTGCTGAGCAGGAAGTGAGGGGGTACACCACACAGATATCTGGGAGAAGAGTCCTTTAGGCGGAGAAACAGGAAGTACAAAGGTTCTGAGTGTGCTGATGTGTTCAGGGAATGACTGGGGACCAGGGTGACTGGAGCAGAGTGTGCAAGGTGCATGGGGTTGGAGGAAATGACATTAGATTAAGAGAGAGTTGAGGCCAGATCAAGGCCTTGTTGTCCATTTTTTGGAGTTCTGGCATTTGTTCCAAGTGAATAGGAAGCAATGAAAGAATTTTTTGAAAAGTGATATTGTCAGATTTGTCTTAAAAAATCACTTTGGCTTGCTATGTTGAGAACAGACTGTAGGGGTCAAGTTCATAAGCAGGGAGACCAGTAATTCAATGCTAGGTGAGTTCTTGTCTTAGAAATTTATATATCCAGCATTGTCTGGGTTAGATGTTTAACCAAGATGTTCACTTCACAGCCAGCTTCTGGGCATAGCATTTTCTTAGAACAATTCACAACCCACTCTGATCTCATTTCTGTACATGGACCAAAGTGTCACCAGTCCACCTACTTCCCACTCAGCTTCTGTGACACCATCCTAGGGGAGGAAGACATTTGGCCTTCTGGCTCTCAAAGATTCTTCCTCTGGGCTTCAAATGTTTTTGCAGGAACGCTGCATTTGTATCTTTCTCCTCTTTCAAAGTGTCTCTAATAACTCTAGGTTTGAGATAGTCTCTCCCATCCCTTGCTCCATTAAAAAAAAAAAATCTTCTGAGTCTTATTTATAGCCCATTCAGTTTTATTACCAAAGCAGATCTGGCTTTAGTTGCAGCTCAGTCTCCTCACCTGTTCTCAGTAGGGCCTGAAAGCAGTCTGAAGCTGATTAGGTCCCCATGGTAGGTGACGTTGTTGAGCATTAGTGTCTCATTATTGTGTTTTTTGTTTGTTTGTTTTAGGGCTGCAGGTGTGACATATGGAAGTTCTAGGCTAAGGGTCAAATTGGAGCGGTGGCTGCCAGCCTATGTCACAGCCACAGCCACACGTGGGGTCCGAGCCGCATCCCTACACCACAGCTCACAGCAATGCCGGATCCTTAACCCACGAGTGAGGCAAGAGATAGAACCCGCATCCTCATGGATGCTAGTCAGACTCTTTACTGCTGAACCACAGTGGGAACTCCTCATCCTAGGGGCACTAGTGCTTCCTTCTCTAGGATTAGCAGGATTTGTCCTGCTTCCTCTATCTCTCAGACCTCCTTCAAAATTCCTGTTTCCAATCTGAGAGATGCTGCTGGTCTAGAGCTCAATTTTGGAGCACCAATGATTGACAGGCCCTGAGCCTTCATTCCATTTTCAACTCTGACCACCTTCTTCACTACCCGTGCCAGAGGTTGCTGGCAACCCACCAGCCATTTCAGCCCATAGATACGTATTGCTTGGCCCATAGAGTGCTGCTGTTTAAATTTTTTTGAGTAACTGCCAACACTTAAAAGTGATGAGATTTATATAATAACTTGAATTTTTTATTTTCTTGAAAAAGAGAATTGTTAGATTTGGCCAAACCAGGTAAGCGTGCTCTCAGTGCGACACACACTGCAGTGCAGCCACAGCTGCAGCAGAGGACAAGATGAGGCAGGCGCACTGCGGTGCTCCAGCCCTTCCCAGCCCCTCTCTCTGCCACGGTTTCTGCCTGCCGGCTTCTCTAGGATACCTGGGTGCAAAACCTTGGCTACTACTCTCATTATCCCACATTCCACTAGCCTTTAAAATTATTCTAGAGGTCCCCAATGCCCTTTGCAGAATTGTTAGGGGTGAAGGTAATCTTCTACAATGATATAAAAGCCACAAGACCTCCCAACATATAGAAAAGACTAAGAGACGCTAACTTCACATAGGAAAGAACATCTGTTTTCAGATAGCTTCTCAAAAGAAGATTCTAAATTGATTTTGGCTGATTATCCAGTATAATGCAACCTGGGTAACCATTGGACATACAGCTTGACCTTCCACTTGCCCTAGCCCTCCCCATCCCAAATCTGTTCTAGCAAAGTCTTCTGATACAGGGTTTCTGGAAAGACCAACATGGCAGTGCAACTGTGGACAGAGATGTTGGTGCTACATTTGCCCTGGCCACTTCTGACCTGATGCCAAAGTTTCTATTACTTCTTGGTCCATTTTCAGATGTCTAGATGGTACAAGAGGAATTCTCCAATATTCCGTTAGAATTTCTGGGCAGTTTCAGCTCAGTGAGGTAGAAATTTATAAAGGATTTACTTCTTCCAGTCACTGCCTTCATTCATTTTCCATTCATTCATTCTCCATTTCTTGTCACTCAATACCATCTGGGATCGATCCCATAAATTTCCAATCACTTTGAGACATTAAGACTTAGTTACTTTTTAAAGCATCAATCTCAAATTTGATTTAAATCCCATCCCTCCTTTGTGACCTTTCTTGTGTGGTCCATGAATGAGCCCTTCAGATGGCTCTATAGGACCTATCCATTCCAAAGCTCCCTGACCAGGAGATCCAGTTCTCACTCCACTTTTTCCACTTCCTATTTGCTGGTGCCACCACTCCAGAGCTTCTTGTTGCTGGACTCCCCTTGACAGGAGGTCACCAGTGTGGGCAGGGCCAGATGTCTGAAACCTGGCTATTTTCTGTGATAGCCACTTGACCTACGGTAGGAGTGGAAGAACAGACTCCCCCCACCCCACCCCCCTCTGCTATCTTTCTTTAGTTCCCCTACCCAGATAGGCACAGGAACAGATCAGGCGGTTCACTGCCTAAGCAGACATCTCACTAGGACATCCATCTGTTCTAGGGGTGTAAGCCACACAGGCCCCAGTCTGAGCTATTTTCTTGCAGGCTCACTATCACTTGTCTTGGTGACAGAAGTCCTTCCTCTTCTCCCTGAGGAGGGGGAGAATCATTTTTCATTTAAACCCTACAGTTTCCCTGAGGACAAGGAGTCCATTGACTCTCACTCTTTCCTCTCCCCAGTCTTCTGCCCTCCAGAACAGTCACGTGTGGGTGGGTCAGTTCTGCGTACTCTTTGTAAGCCCTGAGGGAGCTGTCTGGTCCACTGTTGGCTGCTCTCTTCAGAATGCAGGCACTTCATGACTTCACTTGTGGTGTTCTCTGTTCTTGGTGCCAAGTTTAGGAAAGTCTGCTCAATATCTGCTATGCTGTTCTATTTGACTTGGTTGAATCAGCTCAAGCACTTCTAGTTATGAGGGACAGAAAACTTGACCCAAAATGACTCTGCCATGAGGAGGTATATTGTCTCACTTAACTTCAGAAGTGGGAAGATCTGGCTTCAGGTCGTGTTGATTCCTGGTCCAGATGGTACCCTTGGGTTCCCAGCTCCACAGTCTTGTCTGTGGGTGAGAAATGGTAGGAATCTTGGGGTCCTTATGGAGGCTCACCCAAGGCTTCCATTATCACATGCCAGGAGAGGAGAGTCCACCTCCCCAGTTGCTCAAACAAAAACCCTGGAATGTGACTTAGGTCACGTGCCCGTTCCTGATCCAGTCACAGTGTTAAAGGTGGCTGATGCCACTCTGAGAACTAGTTGAAGTTTGGAAATGACTTTCCTCCATCTCTCTCACCTCCTATGACATCCATCAAAACAGGCTATAGATTTTCCAGATCTATCCCTATTCAAACATAACCTTAAGGGTACACCTCAGGACCTGAGTCTATAGTATGAGTCTGGCAATACGATGAAGCCATTGCTGTTTCAGAGGGGCACGGAGAATAATGGTTAAAAGTTTAGGACCTTGGCAATAGAAATAAAAGCAAAAAATAAACAAATGGGACCTGCAAAGGAAACCATAAACAAAATGAAAAGACAACTTATGGACTGGGAGAAAATGTTTGGAAATGATGTACTCGATAAGGGATTAATTTCTAATATAAACAAACAGTTCATACAAACTCAATAACAACAACCAAAAAATGAATAATCCAATCGAAACCGAGCAGAAGACATTTCTCCAAAGAAGACATGACGGTCAGTAAGCACATGAAGAAATGCTCAACATCACTAATTATTAGAGAAATGAAACTCAAAATTACAATGAGGTACCACCTCACACTGGTCAGAATAGCCGTCATTAAAATGTCTACAAATAAATATGCTGGAGAGGGTGTTGAGAAAAGAGAATCCTCCCACACTGTTGGTGGGAATGTAAATTGGTACAGCCACTATAGAAAACAGTATGGAGGTTCCTCAAAAAACTGAAAATAGAATTGCCATATGATCTATCAATCCCACTCCTGGGCATATATCTAGACAAAGCTATAATTTGAAAAGATACACGCACACCCCCATGTTCACAGCAGCACTATTTATAGTAGCCAAGACATAGAAGCCACCTAAATGTCCATTGACAGAGGAATGGATACAGAAGATGTGATACATATATGCAACACAGTACTACTCAGTCATAACAAAGAATGAAATAATGCTATTTGCAGCAACCTGGATGGACCTAGAGATTATTATACTAAGTGAAGTAAGTCGAGAGAAAGACAAATACCGTATATATCACCTATATGTGGAATTTAAAATATGACACAAATTAACTTATCTACAAAATAGAAATAGACACACCAATAGAGAGAACAGACTTGTAGTTACCAAAGGGGAGGGAGGTAAGGGAGAGATGGCCTGGGAGTTTGGGATTAACAGTTGCAAACTATTATATATAGGATGGACAAACAACAAGATCCCGCTGTATAGCACAGAGAACTATATTCAATATCCAAGATAAACCATGGAAAAGAATATGAAAATGTATATATAGGTACAACTGAATCACTTTTCTGAACACCAGAAATTAACACAACATTGTAAATCAACTATACTCCAATAAATTTTTTTTTTTAAAAGTTTAGGTAGGACCTTGGAATAGGACAGAACTGGATCCAAAACCTGGCTCTCCCAGAGCAGGGGAGAGACTCAGTTTCTCAGTTTTCCCAGCAATAAAATAGGAGTGTTAATAATATCTAAGTCACTGGGGTTTTAAGAGGATAAAATAAATTGCACCTGGTACAATTATTATTGTTTAATACCTGGCACAATTAGGTACTGAATAAATACTATTTTTATTGCTTTTCTCCTTTGTGCACAGAGACCAATACTATGGAAAAACATACTAAATTATGAAAGTTCTCCTTGAATTTCCTAGAAGGGACCAATTTGACACTGTTTTCCCAAGGGGTGAGCAGATTTTCCTGCGAGTTCTCTTATTTTTTGCATAAAGCAAGTGGAGGACTCAGTGTGAAAAATGGAAGGTAGGGGAAATCTATGTATGTGAAATGCCTTGGCATCGGTGTGCAACTGTGTATTTGTGTGTGTGTGTGTGTGTGTGAGAGAGAGAGAGAGAGAGACAGAGAAAGAGAGAGAGAGGGAGAGAGAGAGAGAATTAGGAAGCTCATGCTTGGAGTAAACATTAATCGTTTCCAAAGAGCACATAAGGTACTTTGGAGAATCTGCCAAATTTGAGTCACCTATGAATTTAGCAACACCCCCAAGACATTGCTGAGGTCTTCTACTCTTACGTTTGTCCACAAGGGGGCGAAATCGAAGCATTTTTGTTTTGTAGTTTAAAGCAGTCTTGCCCAGATTTCATATTTTAAGGAAATTATAAAAAAAAGTTAATAGCATGAATTCATTTCTAAAATGTACTTTATATTTATTTTAAAAATTAATAATGGGATTAAGTGTGAGAGAACGTTTTTATATTAACTAGGAACTGCACCTTTCTGAAACATAGAATGTTATTTTTTTTTTTTGCAAGACAGCAACAACGGAGGTAATTTCCCCAAATATGTGAACTATGTTGAAATATTTGGTGCGACTCTGTAAATATAAAACGTTAAGTATTCGGAATCTGAGCTTGTTTGTTCTGAGAATAAGATGGTAATTGTCGCCCTCTTGTGGAAATGATTATTTTAGACGTTGGAAAGGAAAATCTACACAATGTTGAGACATACCTGTCATAGATGTGTTTTGTTCCAGACACTTTTGATGACTTCAAATTAATCACATAGTTTTGTTTATACATGAAGTTCGGGGGAAGATTTTCATATGCAGCATGATCATGGTCTGCACAGATTTACATTATGACTTTTTTCTTCAGTAGATTTTGATCAATCATCCGATTTGGCTGTTTTAAGAACATTAATCGGCCTTGCTTATGTATATTTATATTTCACCTCAAAAAGTTGAACCAAGTAGGTACATTAAAATACAAATAAAAATACCTTTCACAGGCTTTAAACCTCTGTCCAGCCTCTGCCGTGCCACAACTTTTCTTGATGGCCCTCGACCAGGGATAGGTTTTGACTCAGCTCCTGAACCAGTTTTGACCGAGTAGGAAATCCTCTATTAACGTTAGCCGCCATGGCCACCTCCATCTTTTTAGCAGCTGGCCATCACTGCTATATGGTCCAAGACTGGAAATGATTCTTGAGCTACAGAATTCTCTGGTATTCAAGGTATTCAGGGAGCGGTGGCCAGCTGCTTGGTAGGCACACGGCAGAGTGCATTCAAGGTCAGTTATTTGGACTCTGTGATCTTCATCATCCCTTCCAGGTCTGAGATTCTAAAGCTCCTCTGTGTAATGTGATGTCCAACCCCGGTAAGGGAACTGATCTTCAGTCCCAAGGTGACTGGGCAGGTTTGAACCCACTTGTTGCAGGTCTGTAAGTCCCTCTGGAATTACTCTATCAAGTAAACTCTGAGAACCTCCACGGGGCTCTTCAAAGTGCACATTAATCAGGGCGCTGGAGCAAAATAGACATAAGAGCCCCTTTCACCATTGTTTTTAAATAGTTATAAATAATCATGAGATGTATAAATTATCTTTAGCAGAAAATTGTCCAGCATATTACAGGTGGAAACCAGATTGGACAGAGAACTGGTAGAAGATATAGCTTCACATATTTAAGGGAAGCGTGAATCATCTTGAAGTGAAGGTAAAGTGTGGGTGTGGGGACACTAAGGAGCCAGATTCAAACCCTGGTTCTGTTGCTAGGTAAATGACCTCAGATGAAGATCTGAGCTTCTTTCACTTGTAAAATAAGAATAGTTATGCTTAGCTTACAGGATTGTGATAAGAATTAAATGGCCTAAGAAAACGTGAAGCGTAGAGGATGGCACATAGAAGGTTCTCAAAAAATGCTTGCTATTCTCATTAAGGGGCAGAGACAATACTAAAGGTGGAGCCGTGGTCAGAGAAGGTCCTTGATGTTTAAGCCCTCATAGACCTGGAGACAGAGCACTGAGTGAGTGTTTCCTGTACATAATTAAATTGTGCTCAGTGATTATCCCTGATAAGCTTACCTTATAAGTCAGGGGACACTCTCCGTCTTCCTTAATATTTTACCTTTGATTATTGATTGGGGCACATTGTAATCTCTCAGTATTTGGAGTCACACAGTAAGAACTCTTAGCTGACTCAGTTACATGCCAGTAAGAGCAGAGCACTGTAATTTGTACAAACTGCTTAGCTTCTCCTTAGGACATCTCTGAACCCAACGGCAAAAACTTTTAGGAAACGAAAGCTTCAGGTCCCCACAGTGAAGGATCAGCAGAACAGCTCAATAGACTAGCCCTGACTAATCCATAATTCAAAGTCAAACTATTGGATTGATCAGGCCTACATACCGGGTGATGACAGTTTACATATACAAAGGGGTAATTTATGAAGACTTAGTAGCATTCAGAGGATGCATAATTTAAGACAAATTCTTTTGGAGATTGATATTTGAAAGTGTTAGCTGAAATGATGCCATCATGTGACAAGAGCAAAAATAGCATGCACTCATAGAGCCAATTCTGAGAGTAGCAATTTTTGACTGATTTGTAATTGATTTTGATAATTGAATTGATTTTCATTAGTTTATTTCAATTTAAATTATTGTTCAACTATTTTACAAAGTGAAACTTTATTACTGCTTTTTAGTTGGATGACTTCAAATGCAGTGTAATTAAAATGTGCATAAAATGTGCCTTAAAGTGTGTAAGATATGTAAAAAGGTAAAATGGACACTTGAAGCTAAGTGAACTATGAGGAAGTCTGGACTTGGATATTATTAACTAAGCATTACATTGCTTTGCTTTGCTTAGAACTCTGCTAAGTAATTTGATTGATTCCCTGAGTAAAAATAAATATAGAGAGTGTTAACACAATTGACCAGCATTAAAAATACAAAGGTCTTGTCTTATGGTCCATAAGGCAGGCTGAGTGCATGCAAATGTAAAGAAAAGTGAGATAGATACCGCTGAGTAGGTTGAGGAGGCCAAAGCCTTATCCATTAGGCACTGGGGCTTCTCAGCTAAGGAGGTTTAGATTAGGCTTCAGAAACCTGGAGCTGGAGAAAAAGCACAATGATGTATGGGAATGAGAAAACAGAGCAAAAACAAGAGTTTTAAATTAAAATATATACTTAGAAAGGTTGACTGCTGAACTCCCAGCCACCACCCTCTATGTATGCACAGAACTCCAGGAAGCCAGACTCTTATGCCCCAAGAAAATAATTGGAATGTGTCTCTCCGGCATCTGTTCCAATATACTATGGAAAAAGAACCTCTTCTTCTGTTTAAGATAGAGTAACATGGACAACATTTATCCTTCCAATTGAAACAGCTAAAAAGTCAGATAAAATATATGAAATAACAGTTCTCAGGACATTGAGAAAACCTGAAAAGCAGACAGGCAAAAAAAAAAAAAAAGGAACAAAGATAAAGTAACAGAAGAGACAATAAACAAAATGCCATAGAGCAACATCAACACCTATAAAATACCTAAATTAAACTGTCAGCTAGACTTGGGTTGGATATAGTGTTCAACATGCTAATGGGATCAAATTGATTATTTGATGTATCCAAATATTTTATATGCCTACTGATTTTTATCTGCTTGTCTATCAGTAGATAGTCAAAATTCTCAACTTTATGAATTTATCTACCTTTGCTTTAATTCTGTCAATATTTGCCTTACGTATGTTGAAGCCATGTTATATGGTATATACTAATTTGGGATGGCAGTATTTCCTCTTGAATTGACCTTTTTATTATGGTGAAATATACTTCCTCTCTTACACTTCTTGCCTTGTATTTTGTTCGATGTGAATATTGTCATACAAGTTTTCTTTTCTTTAGCATTTGCAATGTATCTCTTTCCATCCCGTATTTTCCCTCTGTCTGCTCTCTTCTTGAGCTCTATTTCTCTGTGCCAACGTTTGGAAAATTCTCTCAAAGAGAAAACAGGGATGAGAGTGAGGCTCACCACATGTGCTTTCCTTTCCTCAAGGACCTTTTCTACCCAGTGCCTGCAGACAGCTGTTTAATATATCTTTCCAGCTTTATATGAAGGGAAACCTGAGCCCAGCTAACTCCATCATAACTCCAACTGGAGTTGTCCCATCTACTATGTAGCTTCCAACATTTTTCAATTATTATCTCTCCTATTCTCTTCATTCTTATTGGTTTTTACTTTTTTCTCTGTTAACCATAATTTTTCAGTGGGAGAAGAGGTAAACATACATGTTCAACCTGCTGTGTTTAATCAGAAATTCTCATCCATGATATTCTGGAGTCTTGCCTGAAATTGTATCCTTGTACATTTTCTTAACCTTCTTCCCTTTCCCTGTCTACTTTCCCTTCCTAGCAGTTTCCTGGGAGCATTTCTGTAGTAAATCTGCTTGTTCATGAATCCTCATTTCAGGTTGTGCTCTTTGGGAACCAGGCCTAAGGCAATTTATTATACCGAGATTTTTACATCTTAAGTTAAAATGGACTGACATTCTATGACCATAGTATACGTGATTATTTAAACTTGGTTACATGTTTAAATGAATTCAGTGTTTGCCACCAGTCTTTTTTACAATAGCTTTCATTTCCTGTTTGATTAGATTTTACTGTGAGAAAAATTTTATAACTTGGTAGTACGATGTATACTTTACTCCCCAAATTCTTTCATATTTGCCTATTGTCTTCATAGTTGAATGACAATGTCTGAAGATGAAACATTTTAGGCTCAGTTTCTTTCCCTTAGCATTTTGTAGATATTGATCCATATCATCTGATGCTCAGTATTATTATGAAGGAATCAAAAGGCAGCTCAGTTTTCTTCTACTTCTACGTAACTTGAAAAAGTTTTTTTGATCAATACCTGAAAAAAAAAGTGTATCCTTAAAATTCAGTGAAGACCAGGCAATATTCCATTGTCCATTATTATGTTTCAGAGTTTTATTGAAATACACTGTGCCTTTTGAATCCATAGTGTAAATTCCTCCTTTGAGAAAATATCTTCTATTTTGACCTAAAATTCAGGTCATGTTCCATTTGTTTAGATTTCTTATTCAGGGACACAGATTATGTTCTGTGGTCTCTATACCTACTCCATATTTATTATGTTCTGTGCAATTGTTTAACCTATTTTCTTTTTCTCTGTGTTTCATTATATAGTTGACTCTTGAACAATGAGGGGGTCAAAAACACCAACCCTCTGTGCAGGGAATATCCATGTATAACTTTGCAGTCAACTCTCGGTGTCTGTGGTTCCAGGTCTGTGGATTCAATCGACCCTGGATTGTGCTATATTGTAGTGTTTACTATTGAAAAAAATCTATGTGTAAGTGGACCCATGCAGTTCAAACCTGTGTTGTTCAAGAATCAACTGTAATTGTTTCCAGTTTCCTCTAGACCTACAGTTTAATAAACAGCTACTAACCAGATTTTTTAAATCTAATTTTAAAATAGTTCAAAGTAAAATTCAGTGTCTTGATTGCACTGACCACATTTTAAGTATTCAGTAGGGTATTGTGGCTACTCGACCAGATAGCACAGCTATAGAATGTCCCAATCTGCAGAAAGTTCTACTGGACAGTGCTGCCTCTACCAATAATTGAGTCTCTGTTTGCTGTGCTTTTCCACTTTCTTATATATTTACTACTTGGTTCTGTAATGGTCATATGTTAGTCTTCAACATTTCCTCATAACCTTTATTTCTATTTTATAGTTTTATTTTATCCTTGAAGTTTTATTATCCAAATTTTTGTCCTTATAAATTATCTTACAGTGAAAATCCCTCTGGGGAATTTTTTCTTGCCAAGGAACTTTGCTTTCTAACTATGACATTTTTTTTTTTCATTTATCATCTGCACACCACATCTTTAATATTAATTTTATTTAAATTTTGCTGAAACATATTTCCCTTGTTTGTTTACATTGTTTTGTTTCTCATTTTACTGATACTTAAAATGGGAAGTTTTGTCCAGACCTACCTAGGCTCATTATAATGTGACTGAATTCTCTTTTACTCCATTCTTTTTTCCTTGCTTTATGAGTGACACTGCAAGTCAGCAAATGTGGCCTGAGGGAAAAAGTGGCTCATCTCCTATTTTTATAAATCATTTTATTGAAACAGAGCCCCACTCATTCACTTACATATTGTCACCAGTTGCTTTCATGCTGCAGCAGCAGAGTTGAGCAGCTGTAATGGAGATCACATGATTGTGATGTCTAAATATTTACTCTCTGGCTCTTTACAAAAAAAGTTTGCTGACCCCTGAGGTACAGAGGAGTAAAAATTATGTGTAGCTTGAAGGCAGGGGGTGGGGTGATAATTGGGGTTGGAAGAGACTCTTCTCAGCTAGACCTGCCTGCAGCTTCCATTGGCCAAACCAGACTTTGTTCCCTCTTCTGCACATTTATTAAAGGTCTTCAGCCTGGGTTTACTTCATAATGCCAGGGGTATCCTCTTTACATCCAGAGATGGACTTGGGCTGTGGATTATCCTCAACCTCTAGTTGGACTTGAGCCTCCGGAACATTTTTTTTTTTTTTCTTTTTAGGGCTGTTCCCCCAGCATATGGAGGTTTCCAGGCTAGGGATCACATTGGAGCTGTAGCTGCCAGCCTACACCACAGCCACAGCAATGCAGGATCCGAGCCGCGTCTGTGACCTACACTACAACTCACGGCAATGCCAGACTCCCAACCCACTGAGCAAGGTCAGGGATTGAACCTGCATCCTCAAAGACACTAAGTCTGGTTCTTAACCCGCTGAGCCACTCCCAAGGAACTTCTGTTACTTTTAATGTAAGGTTGCTTGGCTTGTGTGCTTGCCTTGTATTCAGGCTTCAGTCATTTCTGCTCTCAAATTGTTGACAGATGTGTGAAAAGTGGATTTGGCTCCTTTCTTTAGTGCCTTTAAGACGAGGAGGACTTTTCCTGGCCTGTGCACCAAGGACTCTGAGCTCAGCCTCTCCCTGCGCTTGCAACTGCCTCAGGTTTCTTTTGTATTTCTGAAGGCATGCGTCCTCCAATACTACGGATTTCTGCTTCACCAACTCCCCTTTGGTATTGTTTTTCAGGTTTTGGTTTTCCTTATCTCTCCTTAATGCTTCCAGAAAGTGTTAGGAACTTTCTAGAGCCCACACCATACTCCTTGAAAGTACTTTGCTTTCTGTTGGCTAACAACACCCAGGTGGTTTTTTTCCCTGTCTTTTAACCTGTTTGTTGTGTATATCTTAGATTTTACAGTAATGAGATCTGGGTTTCCCCTGCCACTTGAAAAATGGGAGAGTCTGTACTGGTTTTAGAA
>PVHT020000166.1:17129201-17144553 GCA_004024745.2 Catagonus wagneri
TCTTTGCCCTTCCTTCTCAGATTGTTCATTTTTAAAAAGACAGGTTTTAAATTAAAAAAGGAATGCACTTAACTAAGCGTTCTGTGATGATATCTGTGCTTTTCCCAACCCTCTGATTGTTTGGTAGAGAATAATTTGCTCTGACAGGTGGGTTATTTTATGTGGTCGGATCCCTTAGATATATCTGGCTGCCTGCATAGGTTTGTCCAAGAAATAACCAGTTTATCCTGTATTTCAGACCCACCTGCTTTTGTAAATATCAGGGTTTGTAGGTTGCTTAACTTAATCGTGGACAGCTGGGTTCAGTGTAATGTATACTAAAATCAAAGGTCATATGACAACCATGAAAAGTGTATCTTGCACTTATTTAGTTACTTTTTTGTGTAATTCATCTCTTGATTCAGACATTTGTTCATTGCTTAAGTATAAAAGGTGCTATAATTTTATGTCAATTAAAGACCCAACGTCATGGTTTCTAAGAAGATATTGTTAGAATTTTAGCTGCGGCACACATAACATTTATTTACAAAACTAAAAAGTGTGTGGAAATTAGTCAAAATTTTACTTAAAAATTTTTCAAAAAATTTGAACTTGCAGATATACTGAAATTTTTACGGGCACTTTAATTTTCTCTTATATAAAGCCTATTTGATTAGAGTAATACATTTAAAAAAAAACAAGCGTGGACAGCTAGAAAAGGACTATGAGTTATTGTTAAAAACATTTTCTCTTTTCAGGTTGAAGTGTTGTATTTTGCAAAAAGTGCTGAAATAGCAGGCGTTCGCTCTGAGACCATTTCTGTGCCACAAGAAATAAAAGCATTGCAGCTGTGGAATGAGATAGAAACTCGCCATCCTGGGTAGTTAAAAATTTATAGAATGCATATGATTAACACGTTTAAGATTTAAAAATGTGTGAGTAAATGAAAAAAGTAAATTTAGATTTCCGTGCTTAGTGTCAAAAGGATCATTAGTTGTGTTTTTCTGGAGGTACCCTTGAAAAGTTAAGAAATTCTAGTATTTAAAAATGCAAGATTTCTTCAGAAAGGTTAAAGATACTTTACTGGAAAACACATAGTGAGCTGAAATACTGCCAAAGGCACATGATTATATTTGTTTTCAAAATTTACAGGATACTGAAAATGAAGATTCTACATTTTTATAACGCTAAGTGAAAATGTTACAAATTCTGTTAAAAATGTGTGCTTTCAACTTTTTTGTCCCACCACATTTTTAGAGAGTTCAAGATAGAAATTTCTAAGATTCAAAGAAAAATGAAAGAGCAAATTGCTGCTGCTGAATTTGAGTTATGCAATTTGATTTTTTTTTCTAGTTCTTGAAAATGTATAATTTTACTGCTCTTGGTTTTTTTGGAACACAGTATGTAAAGGTAGCTTATTTGAACGCGTTCCAAGAATATTAATAGAGTCACTTAAGTCTGTGTGGATGTTTAACTTGGAAGTCTTAGTACGGTGTAAAAGATAGTTTGCAGTGTGTGTTCAAAAAGAAAACTATTCCTTCTTGATTTCATATTTAAGTTTTTAAAGTGTCCTGATAATTGATGAAACGTGAGGCCTTTGTCCCACTTTAACTTCTCAGCTGCTGAGAGGCACCTCGTGTTTTGGAAGCTTCTGGGTATGCTTAGTATACTTGTGTACTTAGGTGCAAAGTTCCTAGGGAGGGCGTGTGCTGTTAAGAAGTTTTCCTTTTTTTTTTTTTTTGAGCTGGTCTGAATGCTGGCTCCAGTCTAGTATTTTTTTTTTTTTTTGCATGTTTATTTGTTTAATTTCCCAAGACACACACCACCCAATAAAAAGTTGTTAGCAGTTTACTGTGTTCTTTGTGGTGAATAATTATGTTCTTCAGTGAATATATCTTTTCTCTGCAAAATATGAGTTAATTTTGCAGATGATGCTTCATAAAGTAATATTTATATAATTTTGATTGCACCTGAGGAGATTTGGGGTCTAATAGCATTGATACATCTAATTTTGTATTTTTTTTCCCTTCAGATTGGCTGATGTCAGAAATCAGGTGATACTTGCTGTTCGTCAGGAATATGTCGAGCTTGGAGATCAGCTCCTCCTGCTGCAATCAGGAGACGAAGTTGCCATTATCCCCCCGATTAGTGGAGGGTAGTGCTTTCGTGCCACCTGGGTATGTGAGATATGTTCTTCTCAACCTGTCTTGTAGAGAAGGTCATGCAGATGGTAACTTGCACGTGGTTTGCTTTATCTGTATAGTCTTTGTAAGGCTGTATGCACCAACTCTTGTTAAGGCAGCAACTCTCTATGGGTGCAGACAGACTTATAAATACCTATTATCTCTACATCAGTTCTGTTGCGAACAGTTTAATATCATTTTGATGTGTTCATTCTATTGATTTAACATGGTTTACTGAGATTTTATTTTGTGTCAGGCACAGTGCTAGACACTGGAGTATTAATATACCTATTTTGTAGGAGGGAAAACTGAAATTCAGAAGTTAAAAAACTTGTCTGTCATTACCTAGCTAGTAAGTGGCAGAGCCAACATTTGAACTCAAGATTTTTGGATTCTCTGTGTATTTTTTCACAAAAAATGTTGGATAATAGCTCTCCTGGGCTCAGAGGATTGTAGAGAAAATGCATAGCTGAAAAGTAAAAAGATCACTCTTTAAAAAAAAAAAGAAAGCTTGCCATTTCCCACATGTAAAGAAATGGCTTTATTATTATCATCATTGTGTTTGGCTGCACCTGCAGCATGTGGAAGTTCCCGGCCAGGGATTGAAGCTGAGCTGCAGCTGTAACCTATGCCACAGCTACAGCAGTGTCACATCCTTAACCTACTGTGCCAGGCCAAGGATTGAGCTCACGCTGTTGCAGAGGCAATGACAGATCTTCGGCTGGCTGTGCTATAGCAGGAACTTCAAAACAGCTTTATTATTATAGCTGTATTTCAAATGGCTTTAGGACACATGCCATCTTTCCAAATAGTGTAGTCCATATATGAGTAGGATAATGTGTAAGAATATCTCTTAGTATAACAGGAGAGACAGAATGAGGCTTAATTTGTCGACCTAGGACTATATTGTAGAAATTAATAATCATCCCTAATTAAAAACTCTTGTTCAGAGTGAAAGAAAACTTTCTTAATTTGATGGTGTTTTTCTCAGAAATCAAGGGTAAGCATCATACTCAATGGCAAACTTTGGCTTCATGAAAGCAAAGAACAAGCCAAGGATGCCTGTTTATTTTTTTTTTTTTCACTCATTTTTCCCCATTCTCCTGGAAGGCAGTGCCCCCAAAAGTGAAGAATAAATATTGCAAACAAATTGCCTGGCATGTTAATAGATATTGGATTTTCTTAGTTGTACTATTTGGAAATAATAGAATTCCTTCTTAGATATGTATCTCAATTTTATTTGGAAACTGTGGTCACCGTGTCACTACCATAATTATAGAAAAATGTTATTCTTTGAAGTTTGGAAAATTTATTTTACAATGGGCTGCTATTGAAGATTTGTATGTGTGTTTGTGTGTGGTGATTAGAGCTGTTCTTAGAGCAGACTGGGAAGATACTCAACAGCATTTTGTGTTATTTGAGTGTGTTTGACAGGATTTGTAACATGCACTTTTAGAATCCATGTTCTTATAGAGTCAAGTTGTGGGAACTCATTGTGGTCTGAAGATCATAGACCATGTTTGGGTTACCTAGTTGTTGCTGAAAGAAGTGGAAGAAGCTCAGAGGCATGTATCGGAGCTTGAAACATCCTGGAATCTAGTGCCATTATGAATAATTTTTTGGTAGCATGATCCTCTGGTCTTAAATATCCCTTCCCCAGCCCCCATGCTCTGTCTCAGAACCCTGTGTATTCCCATAAGTTAACCCTACTTTTTCTAAGTGAAAATTCATTTGAGCAACATCGACCATAAAAATAAACAAGGGACTTAAGAATACCTAAATTAACTAGTGGATGAACATATATTTGGTCTTTATTTTTCCTAGTGAGTACATATTTAGGAAATAAAATTTTTTAAGAGACATTGAAATGGTTTATTAAAATTCATATTAGTAAACAGTTAATATCAAACATTATCCAAAAGGTCAATCTAAACTTGAATCGTTTCCCAGTGATTGATTTCTTATATACCAGTTCACCAGATCAGTTCTTCATAAGGCCATATATTATAATTGTGTGAAATTTTATGTTAAAATAACTCCATTCTGTTAAATATGTTTAAAACATACAACGTGAGTATATGGAATGACTGGCCAGGGGGACCTACTGTATAGCACAGAGAATTCTACCCAGTATTGTGTGATAATCTATGTGGAAGAAGAATTTGAAAGAGAATGGATGTGTGTATATGCATAACTGAATCACTTTGTTGCACAGCAAATTATCACAACCTTGTAAATCAACTGTACTTCAGTAAAGCTTTAAAAAAATTAAAAAATAGAAAAGTTAAAAAATTTTAAAGTAGAATAAAAAATATTCAACATGAGGAAAGATAAAACTGCTTTGGCATTTTTTAAAAAATTTTTACTGAATAGTTGCTTTACAATGTTCCATTAATCTCTGTTGTACAACAAAGTGACCCAGCTACACATACATTCTTTTTCTCACATTATTCTCCATCATGTTCATTACAAGTGATTAGATATAGTTCCCCATGCTATACTGCAGGATCTCATTGCTCAGCCACTCCAAATACAACAGTTACATCTACTAACCCCAAAGTCCATCCCACTTCTTCCACCTCCCCCTTGGAAACCACAGTTCTGTTCCCCATATTCGTAAATTTATTTCTTTTCTGTAGATAGGTTCATTTGTGCCATATATTAGATGGCAGATATAAGTGATATCATGTGGTCTTTGTCTTTGACTTACTTCACTTAGTATGAGAGTCTTTAGTTCCATCCATGTTGTTGCACATGGCATTACCTTGTTCTTTTTTATAGCTGAGTCATATTCCATTGTGTATATGTATCAGATCTTTCTAATCCAATCATCTGTCAATGTACATTTGGGTTGTTTCTATGTCTTGGCTGTTGTGAATAGTGCTGCAGTGAGCATGTGTGTGCAAGTGTCTTTTTCAAGGAAATTTTTGTCTGGATATACACCCAAGAGTGGGATTGCTGGGTCATATGGTAGTTCTATGGATAGTTTTCTAAGGTACCTCCATACTGTTTTCCATAGTGGTTGTATTAGCTTACATTCCTACCAACAGTGCGGGAAGGTTCCCTTTTCTCCACACCCCCTCCAGCAATTGTTGTTTGTGGACTTGTTAATGATGGCCATTCTGACTGGTGTGAGGTGGTATCTCATGGTAGTTTTGATTTGCATTTCTCTAATCATCAATGATGTTGAGCATTTTTTCATGTGCTTGTTAGCCATATGCATCTCCTCTTTGGAGAACTGTCTGTTCAGGTCCTTTGACCATTTTTCAATGGGGTTGTTGGTTTTTTTGTGGTTGAGCAGTCATCAGTTGTTTGTATATTTTAGAGATTAAGCCCTTGTCAGTTGTGTCATTTGAAACAATTTTCTCCCATTCTGTAAGTTGTCTTTTAGTTTTCTTTTTGGTTTCCTTTGCTGTGCAAGCTTGTTAACTTGATTAGGTCCCATTGGTTTATCTTTGCTTTGATTTCTGTTGCTTTGGGAGACTGACCTGAGAAAACGTTTGTCAGGTTGATGTCAGAATGTCTTGCCAATGTTTTCTTCTAGGAGTTTAATGGTGTCTTGTCTTATATTTAAGTCTTCAAGCCATTTTGAGTTTATTTTTGTGCATGGTGTGAGAGTGTGTTCTAGTTTCATTGATTTGCATGCAGCTGTTCACGTTTCTCAGCAGTGCTTTGAAAAGACTGTCTTTTTCCCATTTGAAGTTCTTGCCTCCTTTGTCAAAGATCAATTGGACGTAGGTGTCTGGGTTTATTTCTGGGGTCTCTATTCTGTTCCTTTGGTCCATATGTCTGTTTTGGTACCAGTACCACACTGTCTTGATTACTGTGGCCCTGTAATATTGCCTAAAGTCTGGGAGAGTTATGCCTTTTGCTTGGTTTTTGTTCCTCAGGATTGCTTTGGCAATTCTGGGTCTTTTGTAATTCTATATAAATTTTTGGATTGTTTGTTCTAGTTCTGTGAAGAATGTCATGGATAATTTGATAGGGCTTGCATTGAATCTAGATTGCTTTGGGGGTAGTATGGCCATTTTTACAATATTAATTTTTCCAGCCCATGAGCATGGAATATCTTTCCCTTTTTTTGTATCTTCTTTGATCTCCTTGATTAATATTTTGTAGTTCTCTGCATATAAGTCTTTCACCTCCTTGGTCAGGTTTATTCCCAGGTATTTGATTTTTTGGGGTGCTATTTTAAAAGGTAAAGTATTTTGGTATTCTTTTTCTAATATTTCAGTGTTAGTATACAGAAATGCGATTGATTTCTGAAGGTTAACCTTATATCCTGCCACTTTGCTGAATTTGTCTATGAGTTCAAGTAATTTTGGGGTTGAATCTTTGGGGTTTTCTCTATATAGTATCATGTCATCTGCATACAGTGACAGTTCTACCTCTTCTCTTCCTATTTGGATGCCTTTTATTTCTTTTGTTTGTCTGATTGCTGTAGCTAGTACTTCTAATACTATGTTGAATAATAGTGGAGAGGGTGGGCATCCTTGTCTTGTTCCAGATTTTAGTGGGAAGGCTTTCAGCTTTTCTCCGTTGAGTATTATATTTGCTGTGGGTTTTTCATATATGGTCTTTATTATGTTAAGGGATGTTCCCTATATTCCCACTTTGATAAGAGTTTTGATCATGAATGGATGTTGGACTTTGTCAAATGTTTTTTCTGCATCTATTGAGATGATCATGTGGCTTTTGACTTTTCTTTTGTTAATGTGATGTATGACATTGATTGATTTGCATACGTTGAACCATCCTTGTGCACCTGGGATGAATCCTACCTGGTCATGGTGTATGATCTTTTTGATATGCTGTTGGATTTGGTTGGCTAAAATTTTGTGGAGAATTTTTGTGTCTCTGTTCATCAAAGATAATGGCCTACAGTTCTCTTTTTTTTGTGGTGTCTTTGTCTGGTTTTGGAATTAAGGTGATGTTGGCATCATAGAATGTCTTCGGGAATGTTCCTTCTTCTTCAACCATTTGGAAAAGCTTAAGGAGGATGGATATGAGTTCTTTTTGTATGTTTGGTTGAATTCACCTGTGAAGCTGTCTGGTCCTGGACTTTTATTTGTAGGGAGTGTTTTGATGACATACTCAATTTCATTTCTAGTGATTGGTCTGTTCAGTTGATTTATTTCTTCTTGATTCAGTTTTGGGAGGGTGTAAGTCTCTAAAAAGTCGATTTCTTCTAGGTTGTCAAATTTGTTGGCATACAATTGTTCATAGTATTTTCTCATGGTGTTTTGTATTTCTGTAATATCTGTTGTGACTTCTCCTTTTTCATTTCTTATTTTGTTTGTTTGGGTTTTTTCTCTCCTCTTCTTGGTGAGTCTAGCCAGAGATTTGTCAATCTTACCTTTTCAAAGAACCAGCTCTTGCATTTATTGATTTTTTTCCATTGTTTTTTGAATCTCTATTTTATTGATTTCCTCTCTGATCTTAATGATTTCCTTCCTTCTACTGACTTTAGGGTGTTTTTGTTCTTCTTTTTCTAATTCATTTAGGTGATGGGTTAGGTTGTCGATTTGAGATTTTTCTTCTTTTTTGAGGAAGGCCTGTAATGCTCTGACCTTCCCTCTGACACTGCTTTTGCAGCATCCCATAGATTTGGGGTGGTTGCATCTTCATTCTCATTTGTCTCAAGGTATTTTTTTATTTCTTTCTTGATTTCTTCATTGACCCATTCGTTTTTTAGTAGCATGTTGTTTAGTCTCCATGTAGTATGTTTTTTCTCATTTCCTTTCCTGTGGTTGATTTCTAGTTTCATGCCTTTGGGGTCAGAGAAGATACTTGAAATAATTTCTGTACTCTTAAATTTGTTGAGGTTAGCTCTGTGCCCCAGTATGTGATCTATCCCTGAGAATGTCCATGTGCACTTTATAAGAATGTATATTGTGATTTTTTGGGATGTAATGTCCTGAAAATGTCAGTTAGGTATAACTTTTCTATTGTGTCATTTAGGATCTCTGTTGCTTTACTGATTTTCTGCCTAGAGGATCTGTCCATTGATGTGAGTGAGTGTTAAAGTCTCCTACAATTACTGTATTGCCATCTATATCCTTTTACGTCTGATAGTACTTGTTGTAGGTACTTGGGTGCTCCTATATGAGGGGCATATATATTGACAATTGTAATATCCTTTTCTTGAATGGATCCTTTAACCATTAAGTAATGTCCTTCTTTGTCTTTATGGTTTTCACCTTAAAAGTCTATTTTGTCTGATATGAGTATTGCCACTCCTGCTTTCCTTTCTTGTGCGTTGGCATGAAATGTCTTTCCCCATCCCCTCACTTTCAATCTATCTGTGTCCTTTGCTCTAAGGTGAGTCTCTTGTAGGCAGCAGATTGTAGGTTTTTGCTTATTTATCCATTCTGCCACTCTGTGTCTTTTGATTGGAGCATTCAGACCATTGACATTTAATGTGATTATTTATTGCCATTTTAGATCTTGTTTCCAGTTGATTCTATGTTTCTTTTTTTCTTTTTTTGGATGGATGGGTTCCAATATGGTTATACTTAAGTTCTTTTCTTTTCAGTATTTGTGGATTAGATTTCCCATTTTGGTTTATGGTTGCCCTGTTTTTTAAGTATGTTAACTCTTTCTTATATCTGCTTGCTGTGGCCTGATAACCATATAGGCTTAAACACATAATTAAGAAAAGAAAAAAAAGTTTTTTTTTAAAGTTAAAAAAACAGAAAAAAGAAGTAGTTATGTTTTCCTACTTTCCCTCCCCACAATGTATGAGGTTGTTGTCTCTTTTTTTGTCATTTAATTTATTTTAACTAATTTTCTTACTTATTTTAGCACCTTCATGTTTAGATCTGTATGCTGGTTTATTTGAATGATTGCTTTCCAATTGTGTGGTTTCCTCCATTCTAATTCTTACTTTTGACTTTTCTTTCTTTCTTTTTTTTTTAATAGGAAGCTTTTCAGCATTTCTTTGAGAAAGGGTTTAGTATTGCAGTACTCTTTTAGCTTTTGGAAATTCTTTATGTCCCCTTTTATTTTAAATGATGTTCTTGCTGGATAGAGTATTCTAGGTTGCAGAACTTTTCCTTTCAGCACTTTAAATATATCTTTCCATTCCTTTCTAGCCTGTAATGTTTCTGTAGAGAAATCAGCTGACAGCCTTATGGGGGATCCCTTATAATTAACGCTTTGCTTTTCTCTTGCTGCTTTTAGGATCCTCTCTTTATCTTTAATTCTTGCCATTTTTAATATAATATGCCTTGGTGTGGGTCTGTTTGGGTTCAGCTTGTTTGGGGCCCTCTGTGCATCCTGTATCTTGATGTCAGATTCCTTCAGATTTGGAAAGTTTTCAGACAATTTCTTCAAGTACATTTTCAATGCCCTTTTCTTTTTCTACTCCTCCTGGAATTCCTATTGTGCATAAATTGGGCCGCTTTATATTATCCCATAGATCTCTTATATTGCTTTCATGTTTTTTCATTTGATTTTCTGTCTGCTGTCCTGATTGCGTGATGTCCATTATTATATCTTCTACATCACTAATTCTTTCCTCTGCATTATTCAAACCACTCTTTGTTGCCTTTAGCTCAGTTTGTATCTCTGCAAATGAGTTTTCTAGCTCTTCTTGGCTCCTCCTTATGTTTTCTAGTTCCTTTCTAAGGGACTCTGCATTGCTATTTGCATCATCTCTTAATTCCTGGATATTCAGCCTTAATTCTTCAAGTATTTTCATTACCTCTCTTCTGAACTCCATTTCTGTCAGACTGCAGAGGTCTGTTTCATTTTGGCTGCTTTAAATGACTTGTCCTGTTCTTTTAACTGGGAATAGTTTTTGAGCTTCTTCATCTTGTTCGTGGTTTTCTTTTTTCTGTGAGTTTGGGGGAGCCACACTCTAGTCTTGTAAGGCTACTTCTAGGCAATAGCACCCCTTTGTATTTTTTGGTGCGGTTACTATTTATTTTTAGTGTGGGAGTTTGAATATTTGGTGTCTTTTTCTTTGGAGTGAGCAGGCTGTTATCTCAGTGGTACTCTGAGTGTTCTCTGGGAGAATGAAGAAATGGCTAAGCTCAGCAGTTGGTGCCTAGTCTCTGGGCTCTCAATTGCAGGAAGGTGGTGCTGGCTACTCCTAGTTTCTGGGCCCTGGGAAGTGTTCATGAGCTCTAGGCAGATCTACCAGTTGTCCAGAGCAATTGGCAGTAGCAGCAGCAGGAAGTATGATTTCCCAGGGGAGTGAGAGCCACAAAAGCTAGTGTTTGATTGCAGAGTCCTCTTTGAGGTGATTGGAACTACAGGGGGTACCTGTCAGAGGCTGGTTCAGCAGGCTGGCGTTGGCTCTGCCCCTCCGCTGATGCTTGCTTGTAAGTTGGCGCAGGCTTCTGGCTCTCTGGGCTGGCACAGTGCTCCACCCTCCGGCAGAGGCTGTCTCTGTGGGGCTGGCACTGGCTCCGCCCCTCTGCCGATGGTGGCTCCGTGTGGTCACGTAGGGCTCCGCCCACCAGAGATGCTAACTCTATGGTCTGGGGCGGGCTCCTAGCTCTGTGGGCTGGTGCGGGGCCTCCCCCCCGCCAGTGCTGGTTGGCACAGGCTCCTGGCTCCATGACCTGGCACAGTGCTCCGCCCAACCGTCAGTGCTGACTCCATGGGCTTCAAGGCACGGGCTCCGCCCCCACCACTGCTGCCTCCACAGGCTCCGCCCCACTGCCGCTGCTGTCTCTGTGGCACAGGCTCCACCGCCCCGCCCTCCACGCTAGTTCAAGGTGCTTCCTATGATGGTCAGCCCCTTCTCTCCTCCTCCCTGACAGTGGAGGCTTGCCTCCCTTGTGGGACCAGACTTCCCCGGTTCCTTCTGTCCTGACTTTACACTCCATAGTCCATAGAGTATCGCCCTTCCTCCGTGCACTGTTCCCTAGCCTATCTCCACAACTGCCACCGACCTCAGCCCTCTCCCAGGGACTAACCTCAGGAGCCTATGTCTTAGCTCCTAGGCACCGCCCGGCACCTCAGGCTGTAGTGTCTGTGCTGGTATTCAGTTCGTCTGTGTGAGTCTCTAACTCAGCTTTTCCATTCTCAATCCAGCTGCTGCGTTTTTCTCAGGCTTTGAGGTCCCTCCAGCTCCACTGATCGTCAGTTAGGTGGCTTCTCAGGGTGAGGGTTCCTTTTCTTTTTCACAGCTCCCTCCCTGGGGTGCTGGATGCCGTCCTGATTCCTTTTCTCTCCTTTTTTTTTTTCTGTTGTTCTACCCAGTTATTTCAAGAGTTTCTTGCAGTTTTTGGAGGTTTAAATTAATCAGCATTCAGATGATGTTTTGTCCAAGTTGTTTTATATTTAGATGTGTTTTTTGATGTATTTGTGGGAGAGGGTGAGTGCGATCTCTTACTCCTCTGCCATCTCACCACCATCCTAAATTTATATTTTGGAGGTTAAGCCTTTGTCAGTTGCATCGTTTGAAACTATTTTTTCTCCAATTCCATGGTTTGTCTTTTTGGGGTTTTTTTTATGGTTTCCTTTGCTGTGCAAAAACTTGTCAGTTTGATTAGGTCCCAATTGGTTTATTTTGTTTTTATTTCTATTGCTTTGGGAGACTGGCCCAAGAAAATATTTGCATGGTTAATGTTGGAGAGTGTTTTGCCTATGTTTTCTTCTGGGAGTTTTAGTGTGTCTAATTTTTCAATCTTTAAGCCATAATGAGTTGACTTTTGTGCCTGGTATGGGAGTGTGTTCCAGTTTCACCCGATTTATAGGCAGCTGTCCAGTTTTCCCAGAACCACTTGCTGAAGAGACTTTTTCCCATTTTATAGTCCTGCCTCCTTAGTAGAAGATTAATTGACTGTAGGTGTCTGGATTTATTTCTAGACTCTCTATTCTGTTCCTTTTTTTTAAATGTATTTATTTATTTTAATTACTCAGTGAATTTTATTACATTTATAGTTGTACAGTGATCATCACAACCTGATTTTATAGCATTGCCATCCCAAACCCCCAACCCATCCCCCGCCCCCAGCCTGTCTCATTGGGAAACCATAAGTTTTTCAAAGTCTGTGAGTTGGTATCTGTTCTGCAAAGAAGTTCATTGTGTCCTTTTTTCAGATTCCACGTGTAGGTGATAGCATTTGATGTTGGTGTCTCATGGTCTGACTGACTTCACTTAGCATGATAATTTCTAGGTCCATCTATGTTGCTGCAAATGACGTTATTTCTTTCCTTTTAATGGCTGAGTAATATTCCATTGTGATATGTACCACATCTTCCTTATCCACTTTTCTGTCAATGGACATTTAGGTTGTTTCCATGTTTTGGCTATTGTGAATAGTATTGCAATGAACATTGGAGTACACGTGTCTTTTCAAGTCATGGTTTTCTCTGGATAGATGCCTAGGAGTAGGATTGCTGGATCAAATGACAATTCTATTTTTAGTTTTGTGAGTAATCTCCATACTTTTTTCCACAGTGGTTGCATCAGTTTACATTACCAGCAACAGTGTAATAGGGTTCCCTTTTCTCCACACTCTCTCCAACACTTATTGTTTGTAGACTTTTTGATGATGGCCATTCTAGTCAGTGTATTCTGTTTCATTGGTCTGTATGTCTGTTTTTGTACCAGTACCACACTGTCTTGATTAGTGTAGCTTTGTAATATTGTCTGAAGTCTGGGAGAGTTATGCTTCCTGCTTGTTTTTTTTTTTTTTTTTTCTCTCAGTATTGCTTTAGCAATTCTGGGTCTTTTATGGTGCCATATAAAGTTCTGGATTGTTTGTTCTAGTTCTGTGAAAAATGTGGATAATTTGATAGCAATTGCATTGAATCTGTAGGTTGCTTTGAGAAGTATGGCCATTTTAATGATACTAATTCTTCCAATCCAGGAGCATGTAATCTTTCCATTTCTTTGAATATTCTTTAATTTCCTTGATTAATGTTTTATAGTTCTCAGCATATAAGTCTTTCATCTCTTTGGTCAGGTTTACTGCTAGGAATTAAACTTTTGGGAATTTGGTTTTCAAAGGTGTTACATTTTTATATTTCTTTTCTAGTATTTCATTGTTAGTATACAGAAATGCAACAGATTTCTGAATGTTAATCTTGTATCCTGCTACTTTGTTGAATTCATTGATCAGGTCAATTAGTTTTCTGTGGAGTCCTTAGGGTTTTCGATATATAGTATCATCATCTGCATAGAATGACAATTTTTACCTCTTCTCTTCCCATTTGGATACCTTTTGTTTCTTTTGTCACATTGCTGGGGCTAGGACTTCCAATACTATGTTGAATAAAAGTGAGAGTGGGCATCCTTGTCCTGTTCCAAATTTTAGTGGGATTTCAGCTTTTCTCCATTGAGTATTATACGACTGTGGTTTTGTTGTAAATGGCTTTTATTATGTTCAGGTATGTTCCCTCTGTACCCACTTTGGTAAGACTTTTTATCATAAATGGATGTTGGATTTTGTCAAATGCTTTTTTATGCATCTGTTGAGATGATTAAGTAGTATTGACTTTTGTTAGTGTGGTGTATGCCATTGATTGATTTGTGTATGTTGAACCATCCTGTGAACTTGAATGAATCCCACTTGGTTGTGGTGTATGATCTTTTTCATATGTTGTTGGGTGCAGTTGGCTAAATTATATTAGAATTTTTGTGTCTATATTCATCAAAGATATTGGCCTGTAATTATCTTTTTTGGTAGTATTTTTGTCTGGTTTTAGTATTAGTGGGATGGTAGCTTCACAGAATGTCTTTGGGATTATTCCTTCTTCTTCAACATTTTGGGAAAGTTTAAGAAGGATGGGTATAATTTCTTTGTATGTTTGGTAGAATTTGCCTGTAAAACCATCTGGTCCTGGACTTTTGTTTGTAGGGAATGTTTTTATTATCTATTCCATTTCATTTCTAGTGATCAGGCTATTCAGTTGTTCTATTTCTTGATTCAGTTTTGGTAGGCTATAGGTCTCTAGAAAGTTGTCCATTTCTTCTAGGTTGTCAAAATTTTTGGTTTATAATTATTCATAGTGTTCTCTTATGGTTTTTTGTATTTCTGCAGTATCCATTGAGATTTCTCCTTTGTCATTTCTTATTTTGAGTTCTTTCTCTCTCCTCTGCTTGGTGAGTCTGGCCAGAGGTTGTCAATTTTGTTTACTGTTTCAAAGAACCATCTTTTGGTTTTATTTATTTTATTCTTTTGTTTTTTTGAATCTATTTTATTTTTTATTTATTTTTCATTTTTGTCTTTTGACTTTTTAGACCTGCACCCGTGGCGTTTGGAGGTTCCGAGGCTAGGGGTCGAATCACAGCTGTAGCTGCTGGCCTATGCCACAGCCACAGCAACAACAGATACAAGTTGTGTGATCTACACCACAGCTCACATTAACACCAGATCCTTAAACCACTGAGCAAGGCCAAGGATCGAACCTGTGTCTTCATGTATACTAGTTGGGGTCCTTAGCCACTGAGCCACAACAGGAACTCCTAAATCTCTATTTTATTGATTTCCTCTCTGATCTTTATGATTGCTTTCTTTTTGCCAACTTTAGGTTTTGTTCTTCTCTAATTCTTTTAGGTGGTAGGTTAACTTGTTGATTTGAGATTTTTCTTCTTTTTTGAGAAAGGCCTGTATTGCTATGAATCTCCTCTAAGAATTGCTTTTATAGTATCCCATAGATTTTGAATGGTTGTGTTTCGCTATCATTGGTCTTGAAGTATTTTTTTTCTTTTTTTTTAACTTAATGGATTTTATTTCAATTATAGGTGTACATAAATCATCACAAGTCAATTTTATAGATTTTGTGTCCCAAACCCACAGTGTATCCCCCCACCCCTCAGATTGTCTTATTTGAAAAACCAAGGTTTTCCAAAGTCTGTGAGTCATTCTGTGTTCTGAATAGAAGTTCATTGTGTCTTTTTAGTTTCCACATGTAAGCGGTAGCATTGGGTGTTGCTGTCTAATTGTCTGACTGGTTTCACTTCGCATGATAATTTCTAGGTCCATCCATGTTGCTATAAATGTTGGTAATTCGTTCCTTTTAATGGCTAAGTAATATTCCATTGTGTGTATGTACCATATCTTCCCTATCCACTCCTCTGTCGATGGGCATTTAGGTTGTTTCCATGACCTGGCTATTGCATAGAGTGCTGCAATTAACACTGGAGTACATGTGTCTTTTCGAAACCTTTTTTAGATAAAGAAAACGGCAGTTCTGGGTGTGGTGCTTGGTAACATAGCAGTTAGAGG
>PVHT020000166.1:17145553-17194283 GCA_004024745.2 Catagonus wagneri
AGTAATATTCCATTGTGTGTATGTACCATATCTTCCCTATCCACTCCTCTGTCGATGGGCATTTAGGTTGTTTCCATGACCTGGCTATTGCATAGAGTGCTGCAATTAACACTGGAGTACATGTGTCTTTTCGAAACCTTTTTTAGATAAAGAAAACGGCAGTTCTGGGTGTGGTGCTTGGTAACATAGCAGTTAGAGGTAATGCGTATGTGGGTGAAGGTGTCAGTATCTGAAGGTAAATGAAGGAGGTAAGAGTAGCAGTTCCAGAATTGCAGTATGTTGGCATAGGAGGTAACATTTTAAGCAGTCATGTTAATGGTAAATTCCTCTGTATCATGCTTCATTCATTACAGATATTTGTAAAATTACTGAGTTTTTCTGAAGTTTTACACTTGCTTATTTTTATCATTCAGATCAAATCATGCCTCCTAACACATCTAACATAGAAAAAAATATACATTGAAACTCAGTCTGTAAGTTGGGTGTTTTGCTTCTAGCACTAATATTAAGGATTAGTAATATCTTATTTCTAGGAAAGATATGAATGAAGTTGAAGAGAAACCTAAAGATATAATAAAGTTCACCTCTGAGAAACTTTCAATAGATGAAGCCTCACAGCTGGTGATTTCTCCCGTCTGTGGTGCAATATCCCTATTTGTAGGTGAGTTGTAATTTTCACAGGATCTACTGAGTATACAAGACAATAGAAATTAGCAGGTTTTCTTATGTTCCATGTTAATAGAGGATTTTAAAATAGTGAGCAGTAAACCCGGATTACCCATGGTGGTGAGTAGAAATTTTTTGTAGTTCTTGAAGTTCCCGTTGTGCAGTGGACACGAATCCAACTAGAATCCATGAGGATATGGGTTTGATCCCTGGCCTTGCTCAGTGGATCAGCGATCCAGAGTTGCTGTGAGCTGTGGTGTAGGTCAATCTGGAGTTGCTGTGGCTGTGGCATAGGCTGGCAGCCACAGCTCCAATTCAACCCCTAGCTTGGGAACCTCCATATGCCTCAGGAGGGGCCCTAAAAAAAAATCTTTTTAGTTCTTGTTTTAGTAATCTTCAAATTAACTTATGTTAAAGGCCAAAAAAAAAAAAATAGAATAAAAATCGTTATTAGCAGAGAGAGGTCTCTGTTTTCCAAATATTGAGTGGAAAAAATAGTGGTGATAAAAACTTAATGATGATCATGGAAACATAATTTTTCCTTTTAAGGGTCAAATGCTAATTGTTAGAGAATATATACTGGTTTGTCATATGAGTATTTTCAGTAAACTTGATTAATCGGTGTCATTTTATTTCCTTATCTTTGTGATAATTATCTTTTGATTTTTGTTTTTAAAACAAAAATAACAATTATCTTTTTTTTAATTTCAAAGGAATTTTTAGACAAATTGGTATGCTACTTGTCTGTTCAAGAATAATTGTTTTTCATTCTATTAATGTGCTATTTCTGTTGTGGAGAGAAAACTTAATTGTTCTTTGTTTGTTACTTTTTAGGAACTACAAGGGATAACTTTGAAGGGAAGAAAGTCATTAGCTTAGAGTATGAAGCATACCTACCAATGGCAGAAAATGAAGTCAGAAAAATTTGTAGTGACATTAGGCAGAAATGGCCAGTCAAACATATAGCAGTGTTCCATCGACTTGGGTATGGTTTCCTTTATCAATTTAAAAAAGTATAGTTATTTTCTGCCTTTATCCTAATTTTGATTGTGGAATCTTTCATTGGCATCCTTTAGTACCCTGAGAGGGAGGTTTGTGTACTATTCTGGCAGACAGTGCCTGTAAGTCTGCTTGTTTCACTGTAACGTTTAGAGCATGGCTGATGCTGTAACAAAATCCAAATGTGCAAGACTCTTAGGCCCAGTGCCCCACAGCCTGTGCTGATGCTTGCTAAAGGCCAGGAGGTGTGTTTTCAGAACTGTTTTGTAGTCTGGACTCTGTTTATATGACAATCTGGTAGAGGTAGATTTTGATGTAAATGTCCTTTAAAGTCATTAACTTTGCCTTTTTATATCACTAAACAGAGTGGAGTTCCAGGTTTTGAAAAGAACCCAGCAGTGGAACTAAATCTATCATCTATTAGTTACTACTTTGTTATTAGTAACTATAATTTTATTAGTGATGTTGTCAATACTATTATTTATTATTTATTGCCACTTAATATTTTTAATTCTAAGTTGTATTGATAAATATGCAATTACTTTGTATTTCTAGGCATTACCTAGCACTGTGCCTTGTCACTTCAAATCAGATATTTGTTAAATCAATGAAAGATTGTTTTCTTCCTGGTGCCCATCAAATATATTTAGTGGATAGATGCTAACAAATTAGTCACAACTTCAGCCTCTCCTGCTGAATGCAGTTAGGATGAATTACTGTTTTCTAACTAAATGGTATATTTAGTTAAAACAGAACTGAGTGTTTAGTTCTAGGAATGCTTCACTAGATTTTTTTTTTCCCACATGTCTAGTAGATTCTTTAACATGTAGCTTCAGAGAAGGTGATGAATATTTTCATCTTTGTTTTGTTAAAGCTTAGTTCCAGTGTCAGAAGCTAGCGTTACCATTGCCGTGTCCTCAGCCCACAGGGCTGCATCGCTTGAAGCTGTGAGCTATGCCATTGATAATTTAAAAGCCAGGGTGCCCATATGGAAAAAGGTATGTTAAGAAAATATCTAATCTTGCTTAGGACATGATTTTTCTTAGAAGTTTTTAAAGATTAGGGAAGAGTACATACAGAGTTTGTATTCATGGACCTTCCTTGACTTTATAGATTCTTGTTTTCTTTATCTGTGAAATAGTGTATTTAACCTCTTTTCCAAGATGTTTTAAACATAAAAAATATGTGCCCCAAAGAATGCATGACATGGAGTGGGCCTCAATAACTGGTAACAATTAGAATTCCTAGTGTGGAGCGTTCCATTGGTTCATGTATGAGGTAGTGTCCCTTGGATTAGAATTCCCTTGAAATAGAGGGTTTTTCCTTTGGAGAGTGGGAATAATGCATGGTTCTTTAAGCAATGGCTGAAGGTAGAGATTTCTCAAGGTGAAAGGGTGTTCTCCTGGAGCTCCTTCATTTTAAGAGAAGTGGGGTATTAACTTCTTGGAGAAAATGCAGTGAGTGACTTTAAAACCTAAGTTGGAAATTCTGGTTTGTTTTCTGTCCATACATCAAACCCATCAATAAAAGCAAACAGTTCCCTGGTTACATAGAGGATTCTGAAGAGATGAAAAGGCCTCGTTCCTGATTTCTCCCTGGATGTGGTAACCTGAGCATAGGATCACTCTGTACTCTCTGACGCATGTCACTGCACTTAAGAGCCTAGGATTGCCCACAGCATGGTGGCTGACAGCGCTGCTGAGGGGTACATGCTCCACCAGCAGAGCAGAAGGCCAGACTGGAGGACCCAGAGGGAGCCATTCCAGAAGCCTCCTGCCTCAGTCAGTGGTGAGATGAGCAAATTGAACTCTGAATCAGCACCTGTGAAATTTAGTTTCCATATTTTCTGAATAAAAACTGAAACCCATTGTTATAAGGGACAACTTGGGGATTAGAGGATAGGATATGTGAAAGGAATCTTAGTGAAGCTCGGATATCTGGTTGCTTTCCTGTGAACAAGGCTGCCGTACTTTTGATAGACCATGAAACAGGCCCCTGGAGAGAGCAAGGTAGAAAGAGCAT
Source organism: Catagonus wagneri (assembly GCA_004024745.2). Taxonomy (NCBI): domain Eukaryota; kingdom Metazoa; phylum Chordata; class Mammalia; order Artiodactyla; family Tayassuidae; genus Catagonus; species Catagonus wagneri. Next base: position 17,149,241 of record PVHT020000166.1, read on the forward strand.
TTCCAAATGAACTCTAACCATCACAGAAATGCAGATCAAAGCCGCAGTGATAGATGACCTCACACCTGTTATAGTAGCTATCATAAAAACACAAAATGTAGCAGACGTTGGTGAGGATGTGGAGACAAGTGAACTCTAGTGTACTGTCTTGGGGAATGTCAATTAGTATAGCTACTATGGAAAACACTAGAGGTCGCTTAAAAAAATAGAGCTACCACATGGTTTAGTATATATCCAATGGAAATGGAAACAGGCTCTTAAAGATATCCGCAGTTTCATGTTCATTTCAGCATCATCAACTACAACCAAGATATGTAAATACCGTAAGTGTCCATCAACAGATGAATGGATAGAGTTGATATATATTAATACAATTGAATATTATGTAGCTGTGAGAAAGAAGGAAATATTTCATTTTGTCACAATGTGGATGAAACTTGAGGGCATTAGGCTATGTAAAATCGGTTGAGAAAGACAGATACTGTATGATATCATTTATATATTGATCTTAAAAAGCCAAACCTTTAGAAACAGAGAATAGAATGGTGGTTTCCAGGGACTGGAGTTAAGGTGACCAGGGAGATGATGTTTCAGGGGCAGACTTGCAGTTATAGGATGAATAAGTTCTGAAGGTCTAATTATAGAATGTCGATTATTGTTAATAATATTGTGTTATGCCTGAAAGCTGTTAAGTGAATAGATTTTCAATTTTCTCACCACAAAAACAAAAAGATAATTATGTCATAGAGGTGTGAATAAAAACTAATATATATGTATGTGTGTGTGTGTATATATATATATATATGTTTGCAATTAGCATTTCAAATTTGTACAATGTTATTTGTCAATTATATCTCAAAAAGCTGAAAAAAATTACATTTTTTTTTTTTAAAGAGAATTCCAGAGAGTTCCCATTGTGGCACAGTAGAAATTAATCCGACAGGTATCTGTGAGGTTATGGGTTCAATCCCTGGCCTCACTCAGTGGGTTAAGGATCCGATCCGGCTTTGCTGTGAGCTGTGGTGTAAGTCGCAGACGCGGCCCAGATCTGGCGTTGCTTGTGGCTGTGGTATAGGCCTGTAGCTCTGATTTGGCCCCTAGCCTGGGACCTCCGTATGCCATGGGTGCATCCCTAAAAAGTAAAAAAAAAAAAAACAAAACCCAAAAATGCATTCCAGAATGAGCGGTGAGCCTGGCTGGCAGAGGTAGCTCTCTTTACCCAGGAGGAAAGAATGGACAGCCAGCTGACAAAGCAGATGAGAGGGTAGACCCCCCAAATAAGGCAGTGGGCAGGAGTTGGGTGTACTGGCATGTACTGTCATTTTTATGCTTTGAGGACTAGATGGGCTTTCTCTTTACTTCTCTGTCTCTAGAGGGCGGGAAGAGTGTATAGGTGTTCAGAGGACAATTGAATTTGGATTTCTACCTCTACAGAAATAGTATCTGACTAGAGAGTGAGAAGAGAAAGAGGAGTTCCCATCGTGACTCAGCAATAACAAACCTGACTAGTATTCATGAGGATGTGGGTTCGATCCCAGGCCTTGCTCAGTGGGTTAAGGATTAGCCATTGCCGTGAGCTGCGGTGTAGGTCGCAGATGTGCCTCGAATCTGACATTGCTGGGGCTGTGGTGTAGGCCAGTAGCTACAGCTCTGATTAGACCCTTAGCCTGGAAACGTCCATATGCTGTGGGTATGGCTCTAAATAGAAAAAAAAAGAGAGAGAGAGAGAAAGTGATATATTTTTATTCTTTCCATCCAAAAATAATCTAAATTCTAGCCTGGTTCTAGTCTCAGCCTGTGCTTTGAGCTCATCTGTGATATAGGCAAGGGGTGGACAGGTAAGTCAGTCATGTACTTATAAAGCAGTTGTCACCAGGACACAGTTCAGACATGTGTAAGAACATATATGGTGGTCTTTCAGTTTTAAAGCTAATGGAAATATCCTTCTGCCTTTCCAAAACACATTTAGAAATGGTGAAGAAGTAGGTATGCCTGGAAAGGAAAAAATGTTTATAAAGCCCTTCCATCTTCCCTATATAACGTTGCCGCAGTTGTCTCGTCATGGTCCCACAAAGAATTAATTGTTTATTCCTTTTTGTGGTTGCATCTTGTCTTGGTAAGGCTTCTTGTATGTCATTTCTTCTATTGGACTGTTTCCTTGAGTATAGGGAGCATGTTTATTCATTTTTTTGCTTCCACTGCATTATGCAAATATCCATTGGATTGTTAAAAGAGCAGATTTAAATAGTTGTGACAGTTGCCTGATTTATTCAAATATATTTGCACTTATTAAAATACTCTCTATTGATTCTTGTTATGGTTCTTTTTTAGGAAATGTATGAAGAATCACCATCGTCTTGGAAAAGAAACAAAGAATGTTTTTGGGCAACGAGTGACCCCACCGCTTAGGTTTTTAGAGTCCTAAAATTCAAAACTGGTGTAAATTCTTACATTTAATCATGTTTTAATTTTTCTTCTCTAGAAGACAGTTTAGTGAACATAGTCTCTTATGTGACACTAGTGGAATGCAAATAAATGAATGTTTAGATGAGGGCTTATATGGGAACTGGAGATGAAAGAAAGGCTTTAGGGAGAAAAATGGAAGAATAACTTAAGTGTGAGAAAAGATGCCTGTGGTAGGCGTATTATTCCATGACTGAATTGTTATTTTAACTTGACTCATACTGATAAGGCCCCTCCCTGCTATCTCTGAGGCTTGCCCCCAGCCGCTGCCCCTTCACCCACTGATGGCGCTCTTATCAGGGACGCATTTGGGGAGTGCTGGCAAAACTGGAAAAAGGTCTGAGAGCCCTTATCAGATAGCCTTGATGTGATGGAGTTTTAGGATTTATGTATTTCAAAGATAAACTCTATAAACATACTTTAAAAAGTTTAAAAATATTTTCGTGTTTTTTAAAATTCAGTGTTAATACCTAAGATTTTTCATAATACGGAGATTTCTGGTATTTCAGAGTCTATAATCTTACCATAATACTTATTATATTTTATTAGTATTGGTAGTATAGCAATATCTAAATTAGCATAAATTGTAAAACAAGGCAAATTAGCAACAAGGGACCTTTTTTGTTATACTGTTAGAAAATTGGGCACGCAACCAATTAAGGAAAATTTTATGATTATTTAGTAAAGCATGTTCAGATAATTTTCTTTTGAATTGCTTAAGCAATATTATCATTTGTGAAGTCATTAATAAAGTTACGTTTTCTGCAAGATCTTCATACTAAATAATGGTCCAGTATTTGCTTGATCAATCTATAGACTGTTTTGATAGACCTTAACATATAAGTTCCATATGGTTCTTTTCTATTGAAGTATAGTTGATTAACAATACTGTGTTAGTTTCAGGTGTATAGCATAGTGATTCAGGGTTTTTTTGCAGATTATATTCCGTTATAGGTTATTGCAAGATAGTGGGTGTAATTCCCTATGCCGTACAGTAAGTGCTTGTGACTTGTCTGTTGTATGTATAGTAGTTTGTATCTGTTAATCCCATACTCCTAATTTGTCCTCCCTCCTCTCCCTTTCCCCTTAAACAAACCACAAGTTTGTTTTCTATGTCTGTGTTTCTGTTTTGTATATTGATTCATTTGTGTTATTTTTTAGATTCTACATATAAGTGATAGCATAAAATATTTATCTGTGTCTGATTTATTTCACTAACATAATATTCTCTAGGTCCATCCATATTGCTGCACATGGCAATATTTCATTTTTATGGTGAGTAATATTCCAGTATCTGTGTGTGTGTGTGTGTGTGTGTGTGTGTGTGTGTGTATCTCACATCTTTTTAAGCCTTCATGTGTTGATGGGCACTTGGGTTGCTTCCATGTCTTCACTATTGTAAATAGTGCTGCTGTGAACACTGGGATACATGTATCTTTTTGAATTACAGTTTTTGTGTTTTCCCAATATATACTCAGAAGTAGAATTGTGGATCAATGGTAGTTCTCCTTTCAGTTGTTTAAGGAACCTCCATGCTGTTTTCCATAGTGGCTGCACCAGTTTACATTACCACCAACGCGGTAGGAGGCTTCTTTTTTCTCCAGACCCTCTCCAGCATTTATTATTGGTAGTCTTTTTGATGATGGCCATTCTTTTTTTTTTTATTTTTAATGATTTTTTTCCATTATAGTTAGTTAGCTTTCAGTGTTCTAACAGTTTTCTACTGTCCAGCAAAGTGATCCAGTCACACATAATACATACATTCTTTTTCTCACATCCTCCATTATGCTCCATCACAAGTGACTAGATATAGTCCCCAGTGCTATACAGCAGGATCTCATTGCTTATCCATTCCCAGTGCAGTAGTTTGCCTCTGTTAACCCCAGATTCTCAGCCCATCCCACTCCTTCCCCCTTCCCCTTGGTAGCCACAAGTCTGTTCTCCAAGTCCTCGAGTTTCTTTTCTGTGGAAAGGTTTATTTGTGCTGTATATTAGATTCCAGATATAAGTGATATCATATGGTATTTGTCTTTCTCCTTCTAACTTACCTCAGTTAGTATGAGAGTCTCTAGTTCCATCCATGTTGCTGCAAAAGGCATTATTTTGTTCTTTTTATAGCTGAGTAGTATTCCATCGTGTATATATACCACATCTTCTTAATCCATTCATTATGGCCATTCTGAGTGGTGTGAGGTGATACCTCATTGTAGTTTTGACTTACGTTTCTTTAGTAATCAGTGGTGTTGAGCATCTTTACTTGTGCCTGTTAGCCATCTGTTTCTCCAGAAAAATATCTGTTTGGATTTTCTGCCCATTTTTTGACTGGGTTGTTTGTTCTTTCATATTGTATAAGCTGTTTATATATTTTGGATGTTAATCCCAGCCCTTCGGTGTATCCCAGCAGTTTCCCCATCAACCAACTGGGCTTGTCTCCAACTGGGTGTAGGACCCCAGGACTGGGACGCCCAGTCTGTGGCTTGACCTGCACACCCTGTGGGGAGGGTCCACTCCTGCAGACCTTCTCTTCCTTTCAGATCCCTTCTGGGGGCGATGGTCCCAATTTTATGCCCTTTTTCCATCCTACCCAAGTTATGTGGAAATCTTTCTTGCAACCTTGGTTGTATAGGAGTTATGCCAGTTTCCAATTAGTTTTCTGTGGGAATTGTTCCACATGTAGCTGTATTTTTGATGTGTTTGTGGGGGTAGGTGAGCTCCATGTCTTCTTACTCCATCATCTTGATCTGACCTTCATATTCTTAGAGTAATAAAATATTGGCATAATTTAGGGCAATTGGGGTCATAAAATTTTCATTGTGTATATTAGGAACAAAGACTTATACTTTAATTAGATTTTTTTTTAGAAATATTATTTGTTGCATCTAGTGAAACATTTTTTACCTAAGGAATTCATTTATTCAACAAATATTGAATGCATGATCTGTGCTGCACAACCAGCAGTGGTCCTTGTCCACCAACCTTACATACCATAAGAAGATTCTGCATCCTTTTTTTGGCTAGGACCTACAGAACCTTAGAAATTTTCTTTGATTTGGTGCTTATTCCTTAACCTGTCCAGGGTGTGGGCCAGAAGAGTCCTGGGAAAGCAGCCAAACCTCTAGCAGCTGTTCCACTGTTCCCTTACAGAGATGGGGTTGCCCAGCTTGTTTCAACCTTACCTCTCTGGAGTCAGTGTTTCCCTCTCCCTCCGCCAAACTTGATCCTGCTCCCACTGGGGAATAAGGGCTGGCAGTTGGATAAGGGTCTGTTACATTCTATGAAAGTACAGTATCATGAGGTTTCTGGACCACCAGATATTCCCAAGACTTTGCACCCATGTTCATGTATTTTTTGTTTTTTGTATATGTTCATATGAGTATGTGTGAATTTCAGGATTTTTCTACTCATATTTCTTTAGAGGATCTTCATTGATGATAATTATATTTTTTAAAGATCTAAAAAACTCTCTAAACATGTTTTTAAAGAATCATGTCTTCATTAAGTAAGGAACACAGACTATTATGCTTTTAAATCTCCAGCAAGAGGTTAAGGAGTCAGTGTGGGTCATGCTAAAATTGGGATGGAATGTCCCTGACAGTTTTTATTGCATTGCGCTGGATTTTAAGTAGGGTCTTCATTGATCCTCACGTTCTTAGAGGTGGCAGAGTTAATTGGCGGTGACATATTAAGGGGCTTGCATCACTCTGACATAAGCTTTTCTGTATCTCTAACTTAGTTGCTTAAGTAATTAGACGAGTAACCTAAAAAAAAATGACCTTTAAATGGGTTGTAAGGATTAAAGTTACTTTGGAACTGTGGTTTCGTATGACAGTCTAGGTAAGTTCACTCAAGAAGATGGAAATAGAGATTACATGTTTCAAAGTTTTTAACAGGTAGCAAAATGAAGTTTTATATTTTAATGAAAGTAACAGCATATGGTCAACAAAAAGTATTTTGTGAGTTTTGTGGATATTTTTGTCCTTTGGAAATCATGTTGAGTCATATTTTTCATTATCTTTTGAGAACTGTGATTAAGAAGCCGGAAATTTGAATCATGATCATGTGATCAGATTCCTGAAACGACCTATTAGAGAATTCGAAAACAATTTCTGGGTATCTCTTGAATTCAATCATTTCTTTATACCACTTTTGCATTTGTCACCTGAGCTATTTCTCCATTTCTCTTGGACTGTTGCTTTGGCCTGGTGACAGTCCCCCTTCCACCTCCCACTTAGGTCAGTTTATCATCCTGCTTGAGCCTTCTAGTAGGTAATCACATCTTAGGACCTCAGAGTCTTCACCCACACCCAGAGTCTTCACTCCTGAGCGGGCTCCTGCGTGCCCGCCTCATTGCTTCTTGCTCAGGCTCCCTGCTCTGCGGTGGCAACTTTGTGGCAGGCAGTAAGTGGCAGTTCCCTTCGGGCCTTTACTTATCCCTTTATTTAGAATACCCCGCCTCCAGGTGTTTCCATAATCTGCTTCCTCGCTTTATTTCCTCACTTCCTCCCTGATTCAGTGTTACCTTCTCAGACTTCTCTGACTACCATTTAAAACTGGAATCCTGTTCCCTTGCTCTGCTTTATATCTTGCTGTGGCACTTATCACTCACTACCTGATGTACTACATCTATTAAGTTTATCTCCATCACTATACTGTCGACTTCCTGAGGCCAGGGACTTTTGTCTCCATCACCCAGGTGTCTGACCATGACATTCACTCGAGTTAGTTCTCAGCAGTTCTCTTAAGGGGGGTAGTGATTTGTGTGGTGTAGTTAGGCAGGTCAGCCAGCAGAGGGCAGTAGAGCCAGGGCTATAGTAAGAGCAATTTAAGTTCGCTTTTTAGTTTACTTTTATTTTGTACAGAATGAAAAAGTTCAGTTCAGTTAGTAGCCTTTTTCTTTTAGTTAGGTTGGCATGGTCCTCAGATGGAAATCAGTCCCTGTTTTTGAAAAAGATGATTTCCAATCTTTAGTTGGTATCTTAGTTTAAAATATTAAAAGGTTATGTTAGGATGAGCAATTTTTTTTTAATTAATTTATTTTTTTTACATTGTACCCAGCTGTACAGCGTGGTGACAGGGTTATACTTACATATATGGGTTCATCACAAGTGATTAGACATAGTTCCCAGCGCTATACAGTAGGATCTCCTTGCTTTTCCAGCCCAGAGGCAACAGTCTACAACTATTAGCCACAGAGCCCCCTACCATCCCATTCCCTCCCCCACCCTTTTGGCAACAACAAGTCTGTTCTCCAAGTCCTTGATTTTCTTTTCTGCATAAAGGTTCATTTGTGCAGTATGTTAGATTCCAGTTATTAGTGATATCATATGGTATCTTTCTCTTTCTGACTTACTTCACTCAGCATGAGGGTCTCTAATTCCATCCATGTTGCTGCAAATGACATTATTCTTTTTTATGGCTGAGTAGTATTCCATTGTGTATATATACCACATCTTCCTAATCCAACAATCTGTCAATGGACATTTGGATTGTTTCCATGTCTTGGCTATTGTGAATAGTGCTGCAATGAACATGCATGTGCAGGTGTCTTTTTCAAGGAAAGTTTTGTCCGGGTATATGCCCAAGAGTGGGATTGCTGGGTCATATGGTAGTTCTATAGATAGTTTTCTAAGGTACCTCCATACTGTTTTCCATAGTGGTTGTGCTAGCTTACATTCCCAACAGTGCAGGAGAGTTCCCTTTTCTCCACACCCGCTCCAGCAATTGTTGTTTGTGGACTTGTTAATGATGGCCATTCTGACTGGTGTGAGGTGGCATCTCGTAGTAGTTTTGATTTGCATTTCTCTAATCATCTGTGATGTTGAGCATTTTTTCATGTGCTTATTGGCCCATATGCATCTCTTCTTTGGAGAACTATTTAGGTCCTTTGCCCATTTTTCAATGGGGTTGTTGGGTTTTTTGCTGTTGAGCTGCATAAATTGTTTATATATTTTAGAGATTAAGCCCTTGTCAGTTTCATCATTTGACACTATTTTCTCCCATTCTGTAAGTTACCTTTTAGTTTTCTTTTTGGCTTCCTTTGCTGTGCAAAAGCTTGTCAGCTTGATTAGGTCCCATTAGTATATCTTTGCTTTTATTTCTGTTGCTTTGGGAGACTGACCTGAGAAAACATTTGTAAGGCTGATGTCAGAGAATGTTTTACCAATGTTTTCTTCCAGGAGTTTAATGGTGTCTTGTCTTCTATTTAAGTCTTTAAGCCATTTAGAGTTTATTTTTGTGCATGGTGTGAGAGTGTGTTCTAGTTTCATTGATTTGCATGCAGCTGTCTAGGTTTCCCCAGCAATGCTTACTGAACAGACTGTCTTTTTCCCATTTTATGTTCTTCCCTCCTTTGTCAAAAATCAGTTGACCGTAGGCATCTGGGTTTATTTCTGGGTTCTCTGTTCTGTTCCATTGGTCTGTATGTCTGTTTTGGTACCAGTACCACACTGTCTTGATTACTCTGGCCCTGTGATATTGCCTGAAGTCTGGAAGAGTTATGCCTCCTGCTTGGTTTTTGTTCTTTAGAATTGCTTTGGCGATTCTGGGTCTCTTGTGGTTCCATATAAAGTTTTGCATTGTTTGTTCTAGTTCTGTGAAGAATGTCTTGGGTAATTTGATAGGGATTGCATTGAATCTGTAGATTGCTTTGGGTAGTATGGCCATTTTTACAATATTTATTTTTCCGGCCCATGAGCATGGACTATCTTTCCATTTCTTTGTATCTTCTTTGATATCCTTGATTAATGCTTTGTAGTTTTCTGCATATAAGTCTTTCACCTCCTTGGTCAAGTTTATTCCCAGGTATTTGATTTTTTGGGGTGCTATTTTAAAAGGTAAAGTATTTTGGTATTCTTTTTCTACTATTTCATTGTTATTATACAGAAATGCGATTGATTTCTGAAGGTTAACCTTATATCCTGCCACTTTGCTGAATTTGTCTATGAGTTCAAGTAATTTTGGGATTGAGTCCTTGGGGTTTTCTATATAAAGTATCATGTCATCTGCATAGAGTGACAATTTTAAGGACAAGGAATTTTTTTAAATGTTCTGTGTAGTTTTAAAAAGCAATGTAGAATAAGTAAAAGGAACTGCTTTTTGTAAATGTATAAATATGACTGTTTTCCAATTTGGGACAGAATGGTAGCTTGTTACAGGACTTCAGCACTTCCTAACCTACTCTGTGACAAAAATGAACGTACAGAGCACCCCAGACACACCTACCAGTAGTGGTTCTGCAGTAAGCTGCCCTTATGACATGGTTCACCAGAACTGAGGAAGGTGTGTGGGTGGGAAAAGCAGCCAGACCCCATAACCTTTGCATTGATGCATCATCTGTGCAATGACAGCTGGTCTCAGAGCTTGATCTGTACCTTGTTTTATGATTCTGCACATTCATTTCAGCATATTTAATCTGTACCTTGTTTTATGATTTCTGCACATTCATTTCAGCATATTTAATCCTTAATAATATGTAACTTGCTTACTAGTAAATTTTTTTTAAGAAAAGCTATGCAGATGACTGCCCTGGTAGGCTGCAGCAGTTTGGCCATTTTTTTTTTCCCCTATTTCAAGCACATATTTATGTCTAGAGGTTAAGGTGTGCTTCTCACACTTTAATATGAATCATTTGGTGACTTGTTAAACTTCCAGTTTGCATTCAATTCTGTGTGATACCTGAGATCTGCATTTTATAACAGGATCCAGATGATGCAACAGGATCTTGTTGACCACATCGAGAGGAGCAAGGCTTTTTTGCATCTAGTCCCTAAACTATGAAGGCAGTTTAAGATTCCTGCAAAGCATCTTTGTGGCCACTGCTACTAATATAAAAGGTTAGACACGTCTTCCCTCTGCTGAGTCTTGAGTGTGTTCTGAAGCACAGTGAGTACATAAGTTCAATGAAAGAAGCCAGAAGATTGAAATTTCAAAGTAAACAGCTTTATTTTCAAAATAATTAATGATACTTAGTAATGTGGTATGTAAAGAGTGGTTTACAACTAATACTTTGATTCTCGTACTTTAATAGAAAAGTTCTTAACTAATTTAATTTGTTAATTACTGCTCCAATTTGATTTGTTTCTCGGAAATCAAATGAATTGTGAAACTTCATGTACAAACATGCATACGTTCATTTTTATATTTTTTGGCAGAAAAAAGACAACCACCAGTTAATCCCCAAAAAGCAAATATACTTATCACATCTTAAAGATTTACACGTTATGTATGAAGGAAACGATTCAAGACAATTTGTCTTTAAAAAATATACAATTTTAACATAGTTGTGCAATATATACAGTTTGACTTTATCTGCCAAAGTAAATCAGGTACATATGAAACCATCTATTTATATTTACATAATGGCTACATTTTCATTCTTAAAGGTTCAGAGAAATAGTTAACATTTTTTATTTCAAATTTTACCCCCACGTATTTCTTACCTCTAGCTATTTTGTCTTTTGAATTGATTAAAATGAATATGTGTTAATGAGGGCATAGTCCTAAAAGGTTGTGTATATAATTTTTTTGTGTGCAAGTATAACTATTCAAGATGGACCAGGGAGCTCAGTTTGAGAAATCCTGTTTAATGGTTTGTTTAATGATGTCCCAGTTCATTAGATTTTCATATATTAAGTTATAGCTGTGTATAATAAATACATTATAAAATTATACCTTTTATAATAACTTTTAGTGTAATCACTTGTGTGATTATGATAAATTGGTTTTAGGTTTCACAGTTAATAACTTTTACTATTTATATAAATAACATAGGCAGCTAGGAATCTGTCCAGTTCTCATTTTGCTGCTAAAATGAATGATGAACAATTTCAAATCTCAATACAGTTTCTTCTGTTTTACTATGTTATAAGGCTTGTATGGCAGCCATGCATGAAGCAACTCAATTTTTCTCACATTCTATACATATTGTCTATTCACCATTTATGAAATGGAAACTGTTAAGATGGCATTGTTTAAGCCCCATATTCTCACTTTTAAAACAAAAGTATGGCTGAAAAGGAATAGTTAGGTGTTTTTTTTCAAACAATTCTTTAATGTTTTGGATGAACACTCAGCCTTTGCTTAAAAGTGCTTGAGAAATACTCCTCACTAGAGCCTCTGCCTCAGATCTGTGATCTGACAGTAGAAGTTGTATTTTTAGGCCACTTGCTCTTGGTGCAGTGGTTCTCAGTATGGTTTTGCCTCCTAGGAGGTGTTACACATTGTCTTGGAGACACTGTCACAACTAGGGGGAGAGGCTGCTTCTGGTTGGTGGGTAGAGAGGCCAGGGAAGCTGCTAAACATCCTACAATGCACAGGACAGTCCCCCGAAAAAACTACCTGGCCTCAAATGCCGGTAGTGCCAAGGATGAGAAACCCTACCCCAGTGAGGTAAACGGTACGGAGACAAGTGGCAATTTTTCAGTCTGTAGTAATCCCGCTACTTCATGGCAACAGGACCATCAAGGCGGATTAGCTAAGGCACAAGGCTTGCAGAGTTCGCAAGCTCGCTTAGTTTAGTGTTTAAGGGAGGTGAGGCAGAGTAACTTCAAAGGATGACATGTATAACTCTTAGTAAGTTACACTGAACTAGTATATAGATATATACAGCAGCAACCCAGTTTATTAAATAGTCTGTCAACTTAATGATCAGTTTCTTCACTCTTTTTTAAAAAATAATTTTCCTTGGAATGAAACAGTGTTTGAAATCCACACAACTGTTATAAGAATTGGGGTCTAGCAATGTAACTAGAGAATACCATGCTGTTTTAGCTATAAAACCCTGATGTTTTATGGCGAATTTTTTTTTAATCCCTTTGTTTTGTCAAATACAAAATAAATCACGAAAGTGCGCCGACAGCCCTACCCTGTCATGGAGGCCAGGCGCATGCATGGACCCATTCCTGTTTTCCTCTTCCTCTTCTTCTGACTTCTTGTCAGAGTCAGATTCTTGGAGGATTGTCCATTTGTGTTATAAGAAACCCAGATTGTGGGTTTTTAAATTTAAAAGTGTCACTGCTGAGCTCCAGCCCAGTCTCCTCATTTTATAATGAGGACACTGAAGTTTAGAGTCTGAGTGACTTGTCCAGAGCTTTGGGTATGTACTTTCTGACATAAAGTAGTCCCCACAGCCTTTGCTTATGCCCTTTTCCCCCCGAGTCCCTCCTAGAGATTGTGTGGGCTCAGAAGTAGAGAAAAGAGGTGCAGAAGGAGAACTAAGTGGTGTTCTTCATGGTGGCCCACTTCCATCACAAGGACCGGGACACTTGTTAAAGAATGGGTCACAGGGCCTCATCCCAACCCAACTCAACCCTACTCTCAGGACCTGGGGCCTGAGACTCTACCTGGTGAGCAAACTCCCAGGGGAAAGTCTTCTGGAAGTTTAAAGCCCCCAGAAATAGAGAAGTACAGCAGGTGCATGTGCTGCTGATTTGATGGCTTCTGATGTCTCCTTGTAACTTCTCTAAAATTCCTGAGATGTTTTACCTTGTTTATGCTGCCTGAAGTCTCAACAATTAGAAGTTCACTTGGGCTTATTTTTCTTACATATTTAGCAACAAATGAAAATAGCTCCCTGAAGTTAAGGGGATTATATACAGTAATTCAGGCAAGTGTGGAAGTTAAACAGATGGTGTCTTTCTCACACCCGGAAAAGAGCAGCTGCCTTGGGAATGAGAGATTTAGACAAGGGATTCCAGGAGGGTGGATAACTCTGCACTCCTGGAGAGGAAGCGGGGCAGCAGCAGCCTTCGAGAATATGGGGGCACCAAGAGGTGGAAGGGAGATTTGGTGAAGGATTCCAAAGAAACTACTCATCTCTCAGAAATTCGCAAGGTCCTTGCCAGCCAGCCACTCAAGTCTGCCATTATGTGTCCTGAAGGAAAAAGGAAATTTCTTCCTTCCAGGCAGGGCCACTGGCAGCAGACAGGATCGAGCCATAAGTGTTGTTACAGATTTGAAACAAAAGTTTGTGCTTTGGCCTCTAAACCACCCCTCTTCCCCTTAAATGGAGATTTCCTCTGCAGGAGAGCTCCTACCAGTCATTCAGGCATGTTTGGATAAGTACATCAATGGCCTGAAAGAGGGTCAGAGGAAGCAACTATGGGCTGACGGCAGCACGTTTTATCTAGTTTATAAACAAAGTTATCACTGAAAATATCTTCTGTGGCAGTTTTGGATGAGCAGCATAAATCGAAGACCAGTGGTTTTTTTCTTTCCCCCATCAACACCAATATCCAAGCTAATTATGTATGTATGCTGGCTACTTCACTTCCATTGTCTAAAAACAATCATTTTAAATGATTTGCCACCACCACCCCTAAAATCTCAGAAAGGTTCTAAGTTTTAAGACTTCTCCTATTTGGAAGCATTTTGTATTTCTGATACAATGTAGATTATAATGTAAACTCTGGACCAGCCAGCAGAAAGATCACTACCCCCCCCCAATATAAAATAAGTCTTTTACCCTCTAGATGCCTACCCTCCCAACCCCCCCACAATTTCTTTTCAAACTGACCTGCAGTTTTTTAAAATAAAATGTCAGGCTAGTTTACCTGTTACAGTGTAAAATTACACTGCAGTTTTTAAACAGTCCATTCATGCGAATAGTAAACCTTGGCTGTGATGTTGCCACTTCCTCTTCAGTGGGAACTGCTGGGTGATTCAGCTGTTGAGTTCTGTGGTCTCATCAATTTCATCTGGACTTTTGGTCATTTTTTCATACTTTCTTTTGAAGAATCCGAGCTGTAAAAGGATGATGTAAAAACGTTACCACTTCTAGCTTATTTTGTTTGGGTCTGGCACCCCCCGTGCTAGTGCTTTCTGTAAAGCACCTCTGGAAATTGGGGGGCTCTGGAGAAGCCGGTGTGCACAGCACTGACCTGGCATCAGCCCTTCAGAGAGGGGATTAATACCCAGAGTTGAAATGACTTGCACCAGGTAAATTTTTCAGGGTGCACTTATTTGCAGCTGAACAAAACCTGCCTGCATGAAAGGCAGGTTGGAAAAAAGGGACCAAGAACAAGGAGATAAAATCCTTATTGATCGTTTTCAAGAACATGAGTGAGAATTTGCAAATAAATTTGTCATTTCCTTTTTTCTTATGATGGGGGAGGAAGTACTATATAAAACTTAGAGTTGCTGTGTGATGAAAGTCAAGACAGATCTTAGGACCTCTGTATTTTTAAATATGAAACATTTCTTACCTTCCATAAAACTGCAACCAGAGCTAACAGCAAAAGGATTCCAGCGATTACACTTCCTATTATAACTCCAGTTGGTACTTCAGCTTTCTCATGGGGTTTCATTATGGTAATGGGAATCTGTAAGTGTATATACAAAACAGCTGTGTTGTCTGAACACCTCATTTTCCTGAAATGAACTTTTAAAATATTTTTAGTACCCCCCTCCCACCGAAGCTAAGTTCATAGCACTTTGATTTTGAAGTCCACATTTCCTTTGGCTCCCTTTCTGATTTTCCACACCCCAGCCTCTGAAGGGAGGGTGTGGGCCTTCACTGATGGTCCTAAACCAGAAGCAGAAAAGCATCCTCTTTGTGGAATCATTTTAGCTGGCACAGCAGTGCTGTGAGCTCCACTCAGTCGTTGCGCAAGGTCCAGAGTTCACAAGGCCACTGTTTTTTGTTTTTTTCTTTTTAACAAGTCCATAGGCTGCAGCAGTGGGTTGAGGCCAGCCACCAAGCTGGCCTTGGGGGAAGAATCTTGAATTGGTTTCCACTTCCTAACAAAAGCATCAGGAGGGAAATGCTCAGGGCTCTGCCAGGGGATTAGCCGAGCATGGAAATCCCACTCTATCAAAATATGGCGTATTCTAACCAGAGTTCCAGTGCAAAGGAAAGCTGTCCCATGCCAGCTCTTGGAACAGTGAGCCTTTGTTTTCTGTGAATGTATGTTTCTTTGCCAAACCTTTTTTTTTTTTTTTAATCAAGAGAAGCATTTATAGTTTTCTAGAATAAAGATCTAATGAATGGATGTTTCACGGTGTCAGTGTCTAGTTGTAAGGAGTGCTACTAGAAGAAAAAGCCCTCTAATAAATGCCTTGTTTATTAAGCATACAAAGCACTTCTTTTTAAAAAATACTCTAAAACAGTATGTATGCTTCAAATGAGCAGGACTTAGATTTCATGGCCTAGGATCTAGACTGCTTTGTGTAGGCATGAGCAGAAAAGACGCAGCTGGTGGTGCTGGCTGAGGCCCAGAGATGGGAAAAAGGAGCCACGGCAAGATGGACCCCCTTCTGCTGTGCCCTCCATAGGGTCATCACTTCTGATGCAGCTTTGCCAGTGTGTGGGCGAGGAGGAGGGCAAGGACACCACTGGGCTTTTTTCTCAAGTAGAAAATGCCCTTGACAAAAGCTGACCTGATAAACACTAGACTTTCAGAATTTCAGTAAGAAACTTGTATATACATATTTGTGGGAAGAATGACCATTCTCGGAGTTCCCCTTGTGGCTCAGCGGAAATTAATCAGACTAGTAACCATGAGGTTGCGGGTTCGAGCCCTGGCCTTGCTCAGTGGGTTAAGGATCCGGCGTAGCCGTGAGCTGTGGTGTAGGTCTCAGACACGGCTCGGATCCTGTGTTGCTGTGGCTGTGACATAGGCCGGCAGCTGCAGTTACAATTGGACCCCTAGCCTGGGAACCTCCATATGCTGCGAGTACAGCCCTAAAAAGAAAAAAAAAAGGTGGGCGGAATGACCGTTCTCAGTTGTCAGAAGTGGAATGCCTGTCCTGGACTTCAGCGTCCACCGGAGGGATGTGATGCACTCACCGTCACGGCGTTTTCTTCGATCACATATATCTGAGGGTTATAGGTGTCGATTTCTGCGGCTGCTGTCAGCTGTATTGTCTGGAAAGTCGACTGGAACATAAGAAAAATAAATATTTTATCCTAGCAGAATTTAATGCATAAAACTCGGTATGTTCATTATTTCCTTGTGCAAACTGACAAGAACAAATACCAGCTTTGAAGACTCAAACATGTTTGTGCACTTAAATCACTGATATGACAGGACCACACCTGAAAAGTACCTGAGAAGCTTAAACAGTGTGGGTGACCAGGCCCTGCTACAGCAAATTAGGCAGTCTCTGGGAGGTGGGGGTCTAGATATCAGCAGCTTTAGACATCTCTCCAGGTGATTCTAACTTGAAATCAAGGGTTTAGAAATGAAGTTTTAAAAATTTTTTAAATTATTTTATTATAGTTGATTTAGTGTTGTGCCAATTTTTGCTGTACAGAAAAGTGACTCAGTCATACACACACACACACACACACACACACATACGTATACGTACGTATACATACACATATGCACACATTTTTAATATTCAATCATGATCTAGCCCAGGTGGTTGGATATAGTTCCCTGCACTATACAGTAGGACCTCATTATTTATCCATCCTAAATGTAATAGTTTGTATCTACTAACCCCAAACTCCCAGTCCATCCTACTCTCTTCTCCCTCCCCCTTGGTACACTTCTGTTCTCCATGTCTGTGAATCCGTTTCTAGCTTATTCACAGCAACTAGAGATTATTGTAAGTCAGAAAAACATGGGCAAATACACTAAGATACCACTTACATGTAGAATCTAAAACATGGCACAGATGAACCTGTCTACAAAACAAAAATGAAGTTTTTAATTGGGAAAGAACATACTTCAGATTTTTAAAAACAGTGAAGTTTGTGACATGAGGGAAAATTGAAAGCCTGAATAAGTCACTATAGGGAACAGAAAATTGGATTAAAAAGATTTTGGGGGTACACGTGTAAAATACTTAAAGACCACGCATGGGAGACGAATCTGAAGAAGAATGGGTGTGCATATATGTATAACTGAATCACTTTGTTGTACAGCAGAAATTATCACAATATTGTAAATCAACTGTATTTCATTAAAACTTAAAAAAAAAAATTAAAGACCATGCATGTCAGTGCAAAGACCCTAACTCTTGTGTCAGCGCTATATATAACATGAGTAGTAATTTCAGATTTCCTAATCTAAGCATTTCTATAAAAAAAAAAACCCACTGGGATTTGGAGCAGGCATATAGGAAAGACATGTATCTTACACTGATGTTATTAGTAGCCTCCTACCATTAAATAACTTTATATGCATTCCTGAATCTAGTTACAGAAAAATAATTATTTTTCATTAGATATATTACTGATACGTATATTGTTTTCTCTATAATCAGATATTGGGGCTGATGCTTACTTTGAAATAGAAAGCAATGGCCAGATTTGACAACTGCCTTCAGATGCTCTGGTTACTAGGATTTTGTTTTTCTGGTTACTTGGGCACATCATTCAATATGCTCCATGAGGTAACTTGCTAAACTATATCTGGGAGCCAGAAAGAGAGAATGCATATCCAGAAAGTTAGCAATTCATTTATTTCCTTTCCACTGGCTCAGTCTCTGATTAGTCTTAATTTTCTCAGTATGCAAGATTACATCAGAAGTTAACCCTGATCACTGGTCTTGAATGTGTATTATTTGGGGAACATTAAAGACTTAAAAAAAAAGAAAAAGGAGTCACAGCTAAGTAAATGCTCATTTCATAGTCCCTGTAGACTAAAGATGGAAGAGTTTCCTTACACCACCAATATATCTCCCCTCCTTAGCCTGGCCCTTCGCACAGGTACACCGTAACTTGTGGGGTTAACAGGCAGTGGTGGTGCACTCTGCATACCTGGGAGAGTGACATCACACACCTGCTAACATTCAACAAGCCTTTTCCTTACAAACGGCAGCCAACAATGCCATTGATTTGGAGACTTGAGCAGTCACTTTGTGATGAAATTACATGAAATATTGACTTGCACTCCTCAGAAAAAGGGTAAAAGGCAGTATATTAATGGGCTCTAATACAGGAAATAGGATTTATGTTTCAGACTGGATTCGTAGGTGGTCTGAGAACATCCACTTGGCTGTTGAAATAGCTGAAACGAGGTGGAGGTAAACATTTGACCTTTGCTGAAGGAGGAAGACATGTAGGACTCGATATACAGTAACTCTCATGGGTGTTTTTCAGCTTATCATGACCATGTTGCAAACTCATAAACGATAACACTTATTCAGAATTTTGTTCCTAGAAATGAAAATGATGCTTCTGAAAGCCTTGGGGGAAGGCGCTTTAAAAGCCTCACAGTTAAAATGATACCGCTTTAAACAAACTCAAGAAAAGTCAAATGCTTTTTACAGAGCTAGCGTGATTGCCTTTTGATTTGCAACAGTCAGTTTTCCTTCCCAGCTGGCAGAGGTAACTATGAAAACATTTGTTCCTCAAATCCAAGAAGCCAAGAACCAACTGGTGAAACTGGGCACCGAATGGCAGCAGCTGGAATGATGGTATAACTGCCTGCTTCACATCTTATAGGATTTTTAGGTTGCCTGAAGGCTGAAAGCAAATGCAACTAACAAGAAAACACCATAAAAGCAAGCAAGCAAGCAAGTAGGAAACTTAACTCCTCACTCTTCCACTTCTCTGGTTTTACCCCTGCTTTCCACAGATCCTTTCTGTTATGTCTTTATCCAAGAATATTGCTTATATTTGCATTCTGGGGATAAGTTGGGAGGGAGCCAAGTTCTCTAATGTCACATAAAACCCCATAGCAGGGAATGGGGTTTGTTAGAATTCAAGAAGTGGTTAGAAAATAGGTAAGAGAGCATGATCGGTAAGTGCTCCGAGGACTAATTTGTTAAAAAAAAAAAATCACCAAAAGCCACAAGGCTCACTCTAAGTTTCAGACTAATTTCCATTTTGCCACCTCAGGCAGAGCCAGTGTTAATAAGATGAACAGCTCACCACTTACGTAGTCAGATTTAAGGAGCTCTGTCTGTCCTCCCACTTTCCGTGCCAGATTAAAATTCTGGCTACCAGAATCTCTGCTGAGAGCAGATACCACTGCTGCGAAGTCACACCAGCCAACTGGAAAAACACTCTCACACTGTTTTAACACTTTCTTCAAACTTTTCATGAGATTGAAATGACTTAAAGAAATTGTAAGCACAAAAGGTCAGAACAGGAGAACAGAGTGGCTCCCTGGCTCTAAGATAGGAGGACAGCTCCTTAGATTAGATTCACCTACCAGGTGCTGTGAGATGCTTTTAGCGGAGCGCAGGGAATGAGGTAGAGATGCACACACTTTGATTGGGGTGTGATAGAGGCCAGGAGGTCAGAAAAGGGCATGAGGAGGAAGACGAAGCAGGTGGTATATTGCATGCCAAGCAGCAGAGGGGGTCCTGACACCATTTCCAGAGGGTCTGCTAGAGTAGGTTGGCGTGGAATCGAAGCAGATGCTACACGAGCGCCCCAGGTGATTGTGAGGCACAGTCAGATCGGAGAGGGATGGAAGCATTGCCTTCCAACGTAACATTGCTCTGGGTCACTGGGCACAGCTGACATTAGCCAGAAGACTAATTTTATCAAAGGGTAGGAACTTATTGACAGTGAAGCCTCAGTTTTCCTTGCTGTTGGGTAAGCCCAATAAATGACTCTGACACTTACTGTTGCAAAAGTCCCGTTCCAAATTCTGGTAGACACGTTAAGGAAGTATTCGCCTTTCACTTGAAGGTCTTTCAGCCAGCAGGTGATGTTACTACACGAAGCAGTTCTACAGTTCTTTCAGGTTGGAGTCAATGGTAAAAGAAAGAGAGTTAGTATTGGCTTTAAAAAGAAATGCTAAAATTTTACAAAGACAGGTAAAACCCGGTACTGGGAAAGACCTAGGGAAATTGACAATCTCATGAACTATTAGTAGTCATAACCCTTCTACTAGGGATGTTGGCACTGCCTCAAAACGTGAGAAGGGCATGTCCCCTGCCCCCCGCCACTTCCCTTCTGTATGGAAGGCCTCAGGAGATAATCATAAGTGTGTGGAGAAAAGCACACCAAGCCTATTTATTGTGCTGCTATTGCTGAGAGTTAAAAAAAAAAACAACCAAAATGACTAATTCGTGTTTGTCAACAGTGTACTAGTTGACAAACTAGTACATTACTAGTAAATTTACCATGTAAATTACTGAATATACACCATGTAGTAGAATTCAGTCAATAACCTAATGATAAAAATACATTTCCCTGAAATTAAAAAAAGTAAAAGCGTCAGTGGTTGTCAAAGGTGAGTGTAGACGGAGGGATGACCGGGTGGAGGGCAGCGGAGTTCCTGGGTAGTGAAGCTATTCTGTGCACAGCAGCTGTGCAGCCACGTTGTTATATCCTTGTTCTAACTCCAGAGTGTGCATCGAGAATGAACCTGATGTAAACTACGGACCTTGGGGGGTTATGATGTATCCACACAGGTTCATCACTTTAAACAAACGTACCACTCAGCAGTGGGGCGCGCATGCGCAGGATGGGGGGGTGATAGTGTGGGGGGCTGTGAGCTATTTGGGGCAAGGGGTATATAGGAAATTTCTGTACATTAAACTCAGTTTTGCTGTGAACATAAAACTGTTCAAAAAAATAAAGTCTATTTAAAAAACTATGGAGTTGCCTTAGTGGCTCAGCAGAACGAATCTGACTATGAGGACACATGTTCGCTCCCTGGCCTTGCAGAGTGGGTTAAGGATCCAGTGGTTGCTGTGAGCTGTGCTGTAGGTTGCAGACATGGCTCGGATCTGGCATTGCTGTGGCTGTGGGCCGGCAGCTGTAACTCTGATTAGACTCCTAGCCTGGGAACCTCTATATACCGTGGGTGCAGCTGTAAAAACAAACAGACAAAAAAATAATAAAAATAAAAGAATATGACTTTTTTAAAAGTAGTATGGTCCATTTATGCAATGGTATACATATACCCATATATGGATTAATGATTAGAGGTAATAGAGGGGTGTGTGCATTAAATGTTAAGAGTGGTCAACTGTTAGATTTGTGGAGCACTTTCTTCCTTGTAGCTTTTTGTGTTTGTTTTATATTGGGCACAGAAGTTGCCATTTTTACAAAATCAAAACGTTTTCACAGAAATAGGAAAAATGCTGGGAGTTATAATATTTTGGCATACCCTGAGATGAGTTTCTCCTGGTCATTTTCACCTACTTTCATTTAGGTTTAAACCACATTTATACTGTAATAACTATAAATTTCTTTAAAAAGAAATGCTTTCATTCTATTTTCCCATCCATGACAAAATAAAACAATTGCAGTAAAAGAAAAACAGAAGAATTTCAATGTTGGTCATAGGGGAGAAACTGTGGTTCGTTTAGGTTTCACTGTTTGCTTGTTTGAATACTTAATATGTGCCAAGCATGATGTTAGATGCTGAACAAATCTTCTCAAAGAAAGGGGCACAGCTCTGGAGGAGATGACAAAATATTGACCCCCACACATATGCCCAGCTCCCGCTCAGCTCTTTGCAATGTTTCCAACATGCAGGACACAAAACCAGTTTGACACAGAATCCTCTTGCCTTCATGAAATCTGTTTTTTTTCTTTCGGTCTTTTTGTCGTTTTAGGGCCGCACCATGGCATGTGGAGGTTCCCAGACTAGGGGTCTAACAGGAGCTGTAGCCGCTGGCCTTCGCCACAGCCACAGCAACGCGGGATCCGAGCCATGTCTGCAACCTACACCACAGCTCCCTGCAACGCCATATCCTTAACCCACTGAGCAAGGCCAGGGTAGAACCTGCGTCCTCATAGGTTCCTTAACTGCTGAGCCGTGACAGGAACTCCAGAAGTCTGTATTTTATAATAATGGTGTGAGTAATAATTCCAGTAGCCTAGATTTGCACATTATTTTCCATACCTTGATTCACACAGACTATCAAAGGCAAAGAAAGGCACAGAAAGTTCTGTGACATGGCAGGAAAAAATAAGTGCCTCAATTTCCAGGTAAAACAAACAATGAATCACCAAAGGAAATTTTCACCCCATTAACCTGTCCTCACCAATTCTTTTATGTGCCGAAAATTTTCACTCTTGAAAGACAGAGAAGACGACGTTTGTCCTATTTTCAGTGGATTTATTTCAGCGTTGCAACTGATGTCACCGACCTACAAAGGAGGACATCAAATTAGTCTTCGGAAGAAAAACGGTTTATGATGTTCCTTTCAATCCGTTAGGAAATCCTGTTGTCACGTGTCAGGGCAGGAAAGGGCCCCCAGGATTCTCTACATTGTGCTGATCTGGCCACTTCTGGTCACCACTAATGTAAGTTCTGAAGTATCCAAACCCTCCTGGCTGGACTTGATGGCATGGCCCTGGTTCTTACAGCCCATATGTGAGGAGACGAATTTGCAATAGCAATAGGCTGTGATTTCATCCACAGTTCTTTTCTGTGGAACAGTTTAGGATTTTTCTTTCTTGTACTCACCCGTGAACACCACAGAAATGACACTGCTGTAGCATTAGCTGAGCGCGAGGCCAGGCCTGAGCCAGTGTCAAGGAGTCTGGCTAGAGCATGACAGAACTACCTGAAGGGCTTTTAAAGAAAAACACTGGTGCTAGAGCCTTAGCCCTGGAGAGTCTGATTTAATTGCCTAAGGTGGGCCTGGCCATCACATTTATTTAAGAAATGACCTAGGTGATTAAATGAACAACCAAAGTGGACAACTGCTGGGCAAAAGTCCAGGCTGGCAGCTTGAAGACCAGCTACTGATTGCAGCTGTGTGGACCAACTACTCTCCCACTCTGGGTTCAACTCTCACTTCCCAGCCAACTAACTTCTCCATAAACAGGGCTCTGAGTCAAAGTCAGATCTCCACCTGGTCAGAAGGGGGTTTTAATAATAATTTCTGCCACCTATAAATCCCTAGAGTCAGACATTTCTTATAACGTCCTGCCTCTAATATGAAATTAATTGCTGGTTAATTAATTGCTGGTTAATTGGCACTCAGGGTGCGTCAGGGTTATCTTTTCAGTTTCGCATCTATAAGATGCCAGGCATGATCACCCCCACCTTGTGGGTATTTCCAAGGTGCACATTTTACAGGCAGTTCGGCTGCCCTTACCTGGTCTGTGTGCACCCCAGTCACGTACATCAGCGGGTTCTTGGCCTTGGTGTACTGAGGGATGTGGATGCTCACTGACGCCATGCTTACCGGAACACTTCCTGTTGTTACCTGTGTGGTAAGAAAACATTCTGTTCCTGCATCGTACGCGAGTTGCAGGGAAAGTGATCGGGAACCTCAGTGTTGAAGAAGGTCAACCATTAAGTGCTAAGAGTGAATCCATATGAAAGTGAATCATGACTTTATGGTCACTCCTTGTGGATCCCTGTTTTACCTCTTTGAAAAATCTCAACATCTACAATTATTAACTGGTAAATAATTTGTGACTTAGGAGATGGTTGAAAACACCTCCCATGTGTGTTTGGTCTGCCAGGACATGAAGACCCATTCCGCCCCTGACTAGCAGTGTGACTTGGGCAAGGTACCTGACCTCTCTATGCTTTAGTTTTCTCATTTGTAAAATAAGGATAATCAGCAACTCTGTTCTCACTGGTGGGGTGTTTGCGCTAACTGGCCAGTGCGCATGCTCTATTCATTTAACATCTTAAGAACACTCATAGGAATAATCTACCAGTTTCACAGTTAATCTGGGAATTAAATCTGTTAACACACATAAAGCACTTGGCACAAAGGCTGATACTTATAACATGCTTTATGAATATTATCGTTACTGTTAATTGACTAAATGTTTCATTACAGAAGTAATGCCAAATACCATACACCTTTCATAAATTCTGGTATCTGGATCACAAATCAAGACGCTTTTAAGGACCCCCTTTATTTTGCTTTTTTAGGGCCACACTTAAGGCATATGGAAGTGTCCGAGCTAGGGGTCAAATTGGAGATGCAGCCACTGGTCTGCACAACAGCACAGCAACGCGGGATCTGAGCCGTGTATGTGACCTGTACCACAGCTCACAGCAACACCAGATCCTTTTTTAAGGACCTTTTTAAATCACCAAATTGCAGATTTGCAACCATGTGACAGACTAGTAGGGAATATACAAAAAAAAAAAATGGTAATGACTAAGGGTGTTGGAATTCTTTCCTTTTTATTTTCCAAAATTTATGTAGTCATTCTTTCATGAATTCATTTTTCTTTATATGATTGAAAATATTTAATTACTAATATCCAATAGTTGATTTTAAAATATTTTTATATACTACTTAATGTGACTGTGCAAAACACACATTTGTATACAAATGGTGACTCAAATAGAAGTGGTTTCCAAGGATAAACTGGCACACAGATTATATTCCAGAGACTTTTATCCACAGTAATACCATTATATTAATGCTCTGTTGACTAATCGTCAACCTTTGCTTTCAAAATACATCAATTATACCTTATCCAGGACATACAACTCTGCACAAAGCCCAGGTCTTTACTTACCAACGGTTTGTCTCAAAGTAATTCTCAAAGTATGGCACCTGGGCCAGAAGCATTAGCATCACCTTTGAACTTGTTAGAAATGCACATCGTTAGGTCCACCTGATACTGATACCTTCTGAACTGGAAACACGAGATGGAGGCCAGTGATCTGTATTCTAATGTGACTCCTGATGATTTTTTTTTTTTTTTTTTTTTTTTTTTTTTGCTTTTTAGGGCCACAACCTCAGTATATGGAAGTTCTCAGGCTAGGGGTCAAATAGGGTTATAAGCTGCCAGCCTATACCACAGCCACAACAATGCAGGATCCGAGCCACATCTGTGACCTACACCACAGCTCAGGGCAACACTGGATCCTTAACACACTGAGTGAGACCAGAGATCGAACCAACATCCTCATGGTTCCACTGAGCCATGATGGGAACTCTGATTCCTGGTGATTCTAATGCATGCTCCAGTTTGAGAACCACTAGTCTATTTCAACTTCTTTTTTATTTTCTTCTCCTCTTCCTGCCCTTATTTTCTCCTTCCCCTTCCCCCTGATTTCCCATAACAGGCTTACCAACCTTAATGGAGAAGGTGAATTTTGGACCAATATCTTCAAAACTGTGCACAGTAGAAGGAATATTCCCATCCGAAGACACTTCATAAAAATTAACATTGGTAAACCTGTTGGATGATGTTCATAAAGCCAAATATTTCAGTTATGCTATTATTCTTGAGGCTTAATACTTAAACATCTTCTAGCTTATAAGTAAAAGAACTTACATGTTAAGTACAAACCATTAAAGGAAAACAAATGCTTGTTACCGACCTATAGTCCAGTGTACATTTCTAAGGCTAAAGCAAGTCCCTTTCAAAACATATCCCTTCATGATCATTCTGTTGAGATTCTGTGTCATGTGTATCAGGTCATTTTTAAAACAAGTACACATGTATTATTTGAGAACTTACAGTGAAACTCAAGATTGCTATTACATGGACAAGTGTCTTAATATAGTGGACACTTAGTCCTCATTGACTGGATGAATGGATTTATAAGCCTGAGGGTTTTCCACTTGGTAGGATGGCTGAAATACGATAGGGTATTGGGTATTAGCTCCTACAGTGTTTGTCAGTGGGCCCCTGGGAAGCAGGGTATACATGCTGTTTATTATTCCTTCTCGCCATCCTTCCCTAGTTACAAACCAACTCTAATGCTTTGGTCTGTTCCCACCTGACCCAGGAGTTTTATTAGACCAAACTTTGAGGCACTGGCCTAGTTGGGTCCTTCACTTGAGACCACCAAGCAGGGTTTGCAGGTGCAGAGATGACCAGCCAGGGGGACCCCCCACAGCACCAGACTGAACGGCCCTGCTCCCTCTTCACTCGCTCCTGGGAATCTGAAGCTGGATTCCAACCAGGGCGGCAGCTTTGTGGGGTTGGGGGTGGATAGCAGGGGTGGGAGTCTGAGAAGCAATATTTATTCCCACTAGACAGTGTATCCTAAGATACTATTTCCTAAAAAAATGTACTGGACATTTTCTGAGATAAGTTTTCTGGTTTCTTTACCCAAAATCTTGCCTTTCTCTTTTTAATGCTTTAAAAATTTTCCCCCCAAATTCTGAGAAGGAAAATATGTCATTGGGACTTAAACAGATGTAGCATTCGTCAAGATTAAGAGGAAACAATGATTTGTCAGCCTTATGTGGAAAATGGGAGAACTGACTAGGACTTAAAACAGAAAGCCTAGCTGTATGTGCATGAATTACTCCCTTTGCCTTCCAGAAAAATCCTTGTGTGAGTCTTCAAGTATGGCCAGTTTTTAAATTGATTAATATGTTCTGCTTTTGCATTTTAAAAAGATCTAACATTTTTCCATTTGTTACTTAAAAGTGTTCCTTCGGTTACTTAAGTGTTGATCAGTATATACTAGTAGTTAGCTATACTTGGAAGGATCCTGTTTTAGAAATAATTCTACTGTCATCTATTTCCACCCATCATATTTGCACAACTGCATGTTTATACAGTATCAAAGTGGTTGCTAAGGGATACACTCAACAACTGAGTAAATTTATTTCAAAAAAAGTAGGTGAAGAGTGAGTGTGTGTGTGTGTGTGTGTGTGTGTGTGTGTGAGTGTGTGTGTGTGTGTGTGTTGCATATATCCTGGTGGATAAATAAGCCTTGTATCTGGAAGATATTCTAAAAACAGTTGTGTTAGTCACGTACAAAGTGACCAGGGGAGGTGGGGAGGGGTGATTTATTTCATTTTTCATTGTGTACCTTTCTGTAATGTTTGGCTTTTCTATCTGCAGACATTTAAGTGTCTTTCTTTAAAAAAAAAATCAAGAGAAATTATCTGGATGGGATTAGGAGCCACTTTAGCTTTATTCTTTCTGTTTTTTAGGGCTGCATCCATGACACATGGAGGTTCCCAGGCTAGGGGTGGAATCAGAGCTGTATACAGCCACAGCCACATCAGATCCAAGACACGCTGTGACCTACCTCACAGATCACGGCAGCGCCGGATCCCCTGACCCACTGAGCAAGGCCAGGGATGGAACCTGCGTCCTCATGGATGCTAGTCAGATTCATTTCCACTGAGCCACGACGGGAACTCTCTTTAGCCTTATTCTTTATAATTCTTCATATTAATTTTTTAAGTGTATGATACTTCAAAAAACATCAAAATGATTGAGAATCCAACTTACCCTAACAAAACTACATAGCTAAAATGTTAGCAAAATCGAAGTCCCACTACAGTATTACATCTATTTCATGTTAAAATATCTGAAAGACTTGGTCGTGGTGGAAGAGTGGAATCATAAAAAGGCTCTATTAATAAAAAGCATTTAGGATAAGGAAGCAGCATTATAGGTAAGAAGAAAAAAATTCAGATAATGTGCTGTCAATCTCTTTGGCTGCATCTGTCTTTGCTTACTTATTTTAGTAGCTGAGGGCCCTTTGAAATCTGTGGTTATTGAATCATTTTTCAGGGATGTACTTGGGCTGTACTTTGTTTCTGCTTTTGCTCTTTGCAGCTCACTGGATACAGAAGGATTCTTTTCATCTTTGCTCATGTGTCTCGAGCTCTAGACATAATGACATATTTTCCTTTTTGTTTTTGCGCAGGGATCTATTGGATGATTTACATATTCCGTGATGTTAGAGAAATCTGCGGTTACTGGACACTCTGCAGCCTGGCTCCTTGGGGAGGCACCGCTTTGTGTATTCCAGGGGTCATTGGTCTGGGCAGGGAGGCTGCCCGGGGGCGTCAGCGGGTAGACAACTCTGGTTCCCAGGCTTGGCGGTGGGCATCACCTGCGGCCTGTGTCCCTGCAGAGCTGTTCCCGTGTGTCTGCACCCATGAACCCGCTTCACTTCGAAGCAGGAGTGAAAGTGATGATGGTAGCTCCTCTGGGGTTTACGTGTTACTTACCTCTAAAGACACCTCTCTGAACAATTCAAGATAACTGGTACCAACTAGGACCATTTTGGCCAGTGCTCTCAGGTTTATTTGCTCTGGCTGGTAAGGAAATGGAATAACTCCTTTCTTTCTGGATGACCTCTTTTAAAATATGCCTCAATTCCCACTGGTAGGAAGAAACACCTAATCTGTCAGGTCAGGGATTTTCTACCCAGAAACTAATTTCCTGTGACTAGATTCGGTATTTGTGATGGACCTACTATGTGCAGAGCATTGCGCTTGGGGCTTCAGTGTCCAGGAATGGGCATATGGCTTGAGGTCTCCCGTGGACTGTAGGACGCAGGCCTTGGGGAGGAAGTGTGGCGACTCCTGGGGGTCCTCTGAGTTCTGCTCTGACAGCTCCTCTGAGGGCCTGCAGGGGAGTTCCGCTCAGTATGTAGCAGAGGGTTATTCCTTTGCCTTTCTGCTGCTGCTTTCAGTCAATAAACCTAAAGAGTCACTCAAGACTCCCCTAGGGATCAGTCTGCCCCTGGACCTCTGTTTTAGATGTCAAGGGGCAAACATATTAATTCAACTCCCCAGTTAAGAATGAGCATAGAGAGGAACTGTTTAGTCATGAACTAAATGTGTTATGAGTCAAAGTCATGTCCATGGTCACAGGCTGTCCATCCACCGTTTCACCTACCTTGTTATGTGAATTTCAGCATCATACAGCAGAGAAAAATTGAAGCTGACTGAATTATCTGCCTTGTTTTCTTCATTGCTTTCGCTGTTGAAAGGAATATTATGAAATTACTTGAATGAAAATATTCAAAAAGCCACCAATCATCAATTCATGACTTCATCCTGTTTTACCTTGAGGCTTGGAAACTGACAGATGCCTGATTCTGAAGGTTTTGAAGATTGAAGTCGAAGTTAATAGTGAAAGTCACCTATACACAAAATTAAAATTCATCAGTCTGTGATGTTTTGTACTCAAGGGCCAACACGAAAAAGTGTCCTATAGAAGCAAAATCACTCCCATTTGATTCTTAAGCTTTCAAGTTTGTAGAACTTCTATGTATTTGTCCACCTTGCCTTACCTTCAGAATAGAACTGAATTCACCTGACATATACTTACAGCACATCACAGGCACTTCTACTTGCCTGAACTTGAAGGCTTTGTGTTGATGTGAAATTTACTTACCAAAGGGTAGCAAATGTTGGGAGTGGAGTTCCCAACGTAGCTCAGTGGTTAATGAATCCGACTAAGAACCATGAGATTGCGGGTTCGATCCCTGGTCTTGCTCAGTGGGTTAAGGATCCGGCGCTGCCGCGAGCTGTGGTGTAGTTCACAGACACGGCTCAGATCCCGCGTTGCTGTGGCTGTGCTGTAGGCCGGCGGCTACAGCTCCAATTAGACCCCTAGCCTGGGAAACTCCATATACCACGGGTGCAGCCCTAGAAAAGGCAAAAAGACAAAAATAAATAAATAAATAAATAAAAATGCTGGCAGTTCCTGTCGTAATGCAGCAGAAATGAATCTGACTAGGAACCATGAGGTTGCAGGTTTGATCCCTGGCCTTGTTCAGTGGGTTAAGGATCCTGTGTTGCCGTGACCTGTGGTATAGGTTGCAGATGTGGCTCAGATCCCACATTGCTGTGGCTGTGGCTTAGGCCGGCAGCTACAAGCTCCGATTGCACCCCTAGCCTGGGAACATCCATGTGCCGCAGGTGCGGCCCTAGTAAGACAAAACAAACAAACAAAAATAAATGCTATCTGTGACTCTGTGTAAAGCATGTTGACCAGTGGTGGACAAAAGTTTTCAGAAAAAAAGAACTTTCTATATTGTATGTGCTTTGGGGAATGAATTGCATGGTGGTGGGGGCAGAATCCCATTTTTATTATTAATTTAAAGCATGCAGGGGAGTTCCCACTGTGGCGCAGCAGAAATGAATCCAACGAGGAACTATGAGGTTGCGGGTTCGATCCCTGGCGTTGCTCAGTGGGTTAAGGATCTGGCCTTGCCGTGAGCTGTGGTGTAGGTTGCAGACGCGGCTTGGATCCTGTGTTGCTGTGGCTGTGGCATAGGCCAGCAGCTGTAGCTCTGATTCAACCCCTAGCCTGGGAACCTCCATATGCTGCGGGTGCAGACCTAAAAAAGAAAAAAAAAAAGAAAGCAAGCATGCAGATATTAAAAAAAATCCTCTAAATATGCAGCCAGTTATTATGTGGTGCCTATCTAATTATGGTACCTAATAAAGAATATGGTATATTGGTGATTTAACACCGATGAATGGTAAGGAGGGGCCATATGGATTTGAGGATGAATTGCAAGTTGTACCTGTTGTTCCCTCTTTAAAGCAGGATAGCCTACATCGCAGGAAACAGACTTCTGAGATGAAGGAATCTGGCATGTCACTTCTGTCCCATCAACCTGAATGAGACCAAGGAAACAATGACCAATTAGTATTCGGTGTGTGTGTGTGTGTGTATGCACATGTTCACATATGCACATATGTGCTGGAGGATGTATAAACCACCTAGACATTTTAGCAGTAAGGTTGGTTCACACCCAAGTATTTAATTGTCTCCCAAGATTTGAAAGTCTTATATGTATTGTTCAGGCAGCTAAGATACTATTTGTATTGCTAAGCAGGACATCCAACAAGTCAAAGGAGAGGTTAAATACTGAAATTTTACCCAGAAGCAAATCCTATTCTATTTCTGAAGCACAAATAACTTTAATCCATCATTTAGAAATACTGTCTTTGATACATACCTTTCTGTCAATACATTTAAAATTTGTAGTTTCTAGAGAAAAACTTTATACTGTTTTTTAATCTATATTTTAAATAACTTAAAGAACCTTGTTTTAGTTTTCCTCTTTTTCTCTTTAAAATACGTTTTCCTTTGGCACAAGAAATTTAAGCACTGTGTTCAGAATAGGTTTAGACAATCTATTAAGTTCACACGGACTTTAAATTAGGTGAAACCATTTTGAGTGCTTTTATCAAGGAGTGAATTTGGGAAATCTCAGCTTTCCCCTGCTCTCCTTTTCATTGCTTGGTGGCAGAGGAGGGCCCGGGGGGGCATCCATGGTCAAGTGTGTTCCTGGTTTAGCGATCAAGTCGACGTGATTACCTGACCTCGCTGGAATGCATCATCTTGGCAGCAGCAAGACCTGTGGTTACAAAACTCGGACTGAGCTGTGGGACTCTAATTTCTCAGAGCAAGTGCAACTCACAGCATCTGTGTGGCCCCGCGGCAGCCTCATCACACAGATGGCTTGAAGAGAGTTTAGGGCGGAGTCTGACTATTACTGCCAAGAGTCAGTGCGAAGGAAAAACTGACCCAAGCTGTGAGGCAGAATTGGTCTAGATACACAGCCAGGCTTCGTTCTCAAGTGGTTTAACTGGTTGAGAGCCACAGGTTAGAACTGATCATGCTGAAGATTAAGGTATTCCTTCAGACAACACAGAGGATGTGGAGATTTGATCATAAGGAAGAGGGTAACTGACAAGCAGGAAACAGAAAAGCAGTTAAGGTAGGTGCCTTCACGTACCGGCATGGACCAGGAAGCAAAAAACAGGTTTTCTGAAAAAGCAATAACAATTCCAGTGTTGTAGGCACTTTCCTTTTTGTTTTTCAGTGTTACTGAAAATGTTAATCTTTTGTTCTGGTTGCTGACAATGAAGGGCTGTTGTCTATTAAAAGTAAGGAGAAAAAAGGAAAAAATCATTATAGATTATACTCCATTTAAAGTTATAAAACAATGGCTATATTTTACTGTGCTTATATATCCTGTTGCTTATCTATTTTGTACATAATAGTTTGTAACTCTTAATCCCCTACTTCTATCTTGCCCCTTCCTCTTTCCCTCTCCTCACTGGTAACCACTAGTTTATTCTTTTCATCTGTGAGTCTGTTTCTGTTTTCTTATACACATTTTTTTTTAGAATCTCTATGTAAGTGATAACAGAGTATTTGTCTTTCTCTAACTTATTTCATGAAGCGTTAACACTCTCTAGGTCCATCCACGTTATTGTAAATGTCAGAATTTTATCCTTTTTATGGCTGAGTAATATTCCATGTATATGTTTATATATATACATGTATGTGTTTATATATATATATATATATATATATATATATATATATATATGTTTATATATATATAACATCTTACTTATCCATTCATCTGTTGATGGACACAAGTTGCTTTCCTATCTTGGCTACTGTAAGTAATGCTGCTATGAACATTGGGGTGCATGTGTCTTTTTGAATTAATTTTTTTGTTTTCTTTGGATGTATATCCAGGAGTCGAATTGCTAGATCTTATGATAGTTCTATTTTTAGTGTTTTGAGGAACCTCCATAATTTTTTCCATAATGGCTGCACCAATTTACATTTCCACCAATAGAGCATAAGTTTTCCCTTTTCTCCACATCTTTGCTGACATTTGTTATTTGTGTCCTTTTTGATGGTAGCCATTCTGCCAGGTATGTGGTGATATCTCATTGTGGTTTTGATTTGCATACCTCTGATGATGAGTGATGGTGAGCATCTTTTTATGTGCCTGTTGGCCATCTGTATGTCTTCTTTGGAAAAATGTCTATTCAGGTCTTCTGCCCATTTTTTAAAATCAGGTTGTTTTCTGATATTGAGCTGTATATATATTTTGGATATTAACCCGTTATTGGTCATATCATTTAAAAATATTTTCTCCCACTTTGTGGGTTGTCTTTTTGTTTTGCCAGTGGTTTCCTTTGCTGTGAAAAGCTCTTAAATTTAATTAGATGCCATTTTTTATGTTTGCTTTTATTTCTTCTGCCTTAGAAGACAGATCCAAAAAAAAAATATTGATGTAATTTATGTCAAAGAGTGTTCTGCCTATGTTCTCTTCTAGGAGTTTTATGGTTTCAGGTCTTACATTTAGGTCTTTAATCCCTTTGGTGTTTATTTTTGTATATGGTATGAGAAAATGTTCTCATTTTATTCTTCTACATGTAGCTGTCCAGCCTTCCCAGCATTGCTTATTGAAGAGACTGTCTTTTTTCTACTGTATTTTCTTGCATCCTTTGTTGTAGATTAATTGACCATTAGCATGTGGGTTTATTTCTGGGCTCTCTATTCTGTTCTATTGATCTGCATTTCTGGTTTTGTGCCAGTACCATGCTTTTTTGATGACTGTACTTTGTAGCATAGTCTGAAGTCAGGGAGCATGATTCCTCTTTGTTCTTTTCTCTCAAAATATCTTTGACAATTTGGGGTCTTCTGTGGTTTCATATAAATTTTTAATTGTTTTATTTTTTTTAGGGCTGCATCCATGGTATATAGAAGTTCCCAGGCTAGAGGTCAAATCAGAGCTGCAGTTGCCAGCCTACATTACAACCACAGCAGAGCAGGATCTGAGCCATGTCTGCAACCTACACCACAGTTCACAGCCACTCTGGATCCTTAACCCACTGAGTGAGGCCAGGGATCAAACACGTGTACTCATGGATACTAGTCAGGTTTGTAACCCCTGAGCCATGATGGGAACTCTTTCATATAAATTATAGAATTTTTTGTTCTAGTTCTGTGAAAGACGTCATGGGTGTTTTGATAGGGATTGCATTAAATCTGTAGATTGCTTTGGGTGGTACTGATTTTTTTTTCTTTTTAGGGTCACACCTGCGTCATATGCAAGTTCCCAAACCCGGGGTCGAATCAGAGCTGCACCTGCTGGCACACACCACAGCCACAGCAGTGCAGGGTCTGAGCTGAGTCTGGGACCTACACCACAGCTCACGGCAATGATGGATCCTTAACCCACTGAGTGAGGCCAGGAACTGAACCCGCATCCTCATGGATGCTAGTCAGGTTTGTTTCCACTGAGCCACAACAGGGACTCTTGGACATGTTAACAGTATTAATTCTTCCAGTCTAAGAGCACAGGATATCTATTTTTTTGGATCATTTTCAAATTCCTTCATCAATGTTTTATAGTTTTTAGAGTATAGATTTCTGACCCCATTTGTTAAGTTTATTCCTAGATATTTTGAAATTTAGATTTTAAAGGCCTTTAATAGTGACAGATTTTTTTTGTAGAAAACTATCTCTATAAATATTCATTTGAATAAATAATCTAATCTAATGTGTCTTTTATTTCTACAGTTTCACCGAGCTTTAAAGTAAAACTTACCGAGTGGCTGGCAGCTGTTGAACATCTAGAACTAGATCAGAGATGCAAATTCCATCATCACCACAGTCTTTATAGAAAGGGATCTACAAAAAAAGAATTTCATAGGCATTGGTATCATTTTAATTTTTTTAAGTGGGTGGTGAGCACAAGGTGTTCGCTTTATTATTATTAATTTCAACAAATATTATTGAACACCTATGGGGGGCCAAGCACTGCTGGGGGTGCTAGGAATAGAGCAGGGAACAAGGAAAACAAAAATCCCTGCTTTATGGAACTTACGTGCTGGTGAACTTTACATACAGGTAACTGCATTTCATTTAGAAAATTAACAACTTACAGGCTATGTCCTAAATATCTCTCAAACCCTCCTGCAGTGACCGCGAAACTCTGTCAGCTAGTGAGAATTCCAGGAAGGGCAAACCGCACTTACACTGAAGACCTTGGCGGACTCCGAGTAGGCTTCGAGGGCAGGGCTGGTGCCAGGGTTTTCCAGACTGATGTTCACACACACATCCAGAGAGCTGACAACGTCAGACGGCTTCTAAACACACAGGCACAGTCAGTTCATTAGGGCGGAGCAGCTTCAGAACAAGAAACAATCACAAATGTGTTCACGACTGATGAAGGGCACAGTCCGCCCTCTGTTGTGCAGAAGAGCTCCGGTTTGAAGGGTCAAGGCTCTTATTCCCCCTCTGTCTGCTCTGAGCCTGTCCACCACTAAGAGACCTGAAAACTTGGGCTCGGTAAAAACCTGAAGCAGCAATTCTTAGATAAGCTCATCGGGACTCTCATTATTTACACACAAGCAATTTTAACTATTTAGATGAGATGTCCAGTTTAAATGCTCAAAAGACCCCTCTGTCGGAACCCAGCTCTGGGATTACTAGCCATGGTCTTCCAGTTCCTACTGCCAAGACGAGCAGTCCCTAGTGTGGCCTGACCAAACCTCTGGAAGAGAATATTTCAACCTAGAAGGGAAAGTGTCCAGGGTTGGCTGTTAGGGGTGGACAAGAGCGAGTTTCCGTTGTGGTTCAGTGGCTTAAGAACGAGCAGCGTCCCTGAGGATTCAGGTTTGATCCCTGGCCTTCTTGGTGGGTTAAGGATCTGGCGTTGCCGCAAGCTGTGGCGTAGGTCGCAGATGCAGCTTGGGTGACACATTGCTGTGGCTGTGATGTAAGCTGGCAGCTGCAGCTCCAGGTCAATCCCTGTGGGAACTTCCATATGCTGCAGGTGTGGCCTGAAAAGAAAAGTGTTTCCCACACCCAAGCCAAGCTTCCCAACTTCAGGCCTAGCTGACTGTTAGCAGCTGCTCTGCTCTTTGCGCATAGAAGATGGTGTATGTATCGCTCAACAGGCCGTCCGGCTCCGAGTACAGCATCTCCTCTTTGTCTTTAGTGAAGACAGTGGAGGATCTGCAGTGTTCCAGGAGGCATGGGCTGCTTCCAGTTTTTGAGGTGTTCTGGCTATTGAAAAATGAAAACAGTGCCAAACAGGGTTGCCAACTTCATCTAGCATTCTTCATCAAGGAAGAACGTCTCTGCAAATGGTAAACACTAAAAATTGAAACTGCCTTTTCCTAGAAGGAATATCTTTACTATCTCTTAGTTCCTTCTCAGGTAGGACTTAGTCCCATCTTGAGCCCTTTTGGGGGGAGGCTGACCATGATGATGACTTCCTGCCTACAAGGAAGCGTGTCCTCGGCTGGCGGCAGGGCTGGCCCACAGGATGGACTTTGGTACTGATACCGAATAGGATGTGTTAACTGGAATGGTACCTCTTAGCTGAGCACAATAACCCACACTTTTTAAAAACTGTACAAGTTCACGTGAGAGAACAGGATATATCTGTATGTATGAACCTAGGCCTGGCTGTCTTCGCTCCCCCACGATGGATTACAACATGTTTAACTTGATCCACCACTTAGCACAAGGATAGAAGAGAATGGAATCTGGCCTTTATTCCTTGAAAGAACCTGTATAATTGGCCTATTAACAACCAAAAAAGTCCAGGCCCTCACAAACAAGAAACCCTTAACCCGAACAACAAATCAGTCACTGATTTTAGTTCATCTAACTACTATCTGTTTTTCCACCTCTTACACTTAGCTCTTCTTGAGGCGTGGTCCCTGTACCATCCACCTGCATCAGACACATCTGGGGATGCCTGCTGAGAGCTGCGTGTTCTTTGGACCGTTAAACCCACATTTCTTGTGGTGGGGGCCCAGGATATTTGTTTTATAAAAGTTTCCTTCGCAATTCTTATGCATCTTAAACTCTGAGAACCACATTCTAGGAAAGTTCTTGAATAGCTCTTTAAAAAATGGTTTCCTTAGTAAATTATACTTTCAAATACCATTACATGGTTTCTAGGGAGAAATATCCATATCAATTATAAAATAAGTTTTCCTTCACAAGTCTTCTCCCGAGAAGCACTTTTCCCACTTGGGAGATTTTCAAAATCCATGCGAACTGTAGTAATTATGGCATAAGATTAGAGCTAATAATTTTTACCTCATAATTTACCATCCTTCACCTGTATCAATTTAAATCCAGTAGTGGAAATGATCATTAGAATCGTCCTTTTCAATAGTTTAAAAATACATTAAATTTCTCCTGAGAGGAAAATGTCAAAATAAAATTTGTTAACTAAAAGTTCTTCCTGTTAAACATTTAAGAAAGTGTTATTTTTTTATTTTAGAATCTTATTTCTAGCCCCTTTACTTGCAATCTCATAAAATTAATGCTAATAATATAATTAGAATGTGACCACATACATTAGCATAAAGAAAATACACTTACTATTCACAGAATTAGACAAGAAGACCATTAATTAGAAGGGCAAGAATTTTCTTTTTTCTTTTCCTTTTTTTTTTTTTTCCTTTAGGGATGCACTTGTGTCATGGAAGTTCTCAGGCTAGGGGTTGAATTGGAGCTGCAGCTGCCGGCCTGCACCACAGCCCCAGCATCGAGAGATCTGAGCCACATCTGCGACCTACACCACAGCTCACAGCAATGCTGGAACCCTGACCCACTGAGTGGGGCCAGGGATCGAACCCACATTCTCATAGATACTAGCTGCATTCATTAGCACTGAACCACAGTGGGAACTCCAGGCAAGCATTTTCAGTGCTTATGCTTCCATTTTTGGCTCTCACTATTCATCAGCCTTCAAGAAGAAATGGGATGAGTGATGACTGAGGCCTCACCTGTATGTGGATGATGTGCTCAGAACAACTCTGTGCTTGCTTTACTATCATGCCCTTCTTTAAGCACCTTTCATTATTTTCTTTAAATAACCCCCTTGAGGTTACTCGGGATGAATACTGGTCTGCATCAATTGTGATGTTATATACGATGGCTGTAATAAAAATCATAGAGAAATGTTATTACAAATAAACTTTTAAGGAAAAACCATTCCTGTTTTATTGTGTCTTAGTGGGGGACATCTCTGACAAACAAAAACCAGTCTTTCCCTTGGATGGACTGTGAACCACGAATAGCCTGTGACATTTATAAATCTAGCTCCGGTGTTATGTGTGAGACTCTGGGTACAAAGAACTGTGATTCAGAGAAACGTGGCTTGACTCAGTGGAAGGAAAATAGACTTGCCACCAGGAAATCTGCCAAACGAAGTTGGTCAAATTACTTCCTCAAATATTGGTTTTGGCATCACAACATGGTGACATGACAAGAAAAGCAACAGTTATTGAGTGCCTGCAGTTGAACACATTCTTATATGTTATACAACTTTTACAATAAACTTAGAACTTGGATATTATCCCATTTTTCAGATAATGAACAGAATAAAAAAAGACGTAAAATAATTCATCTCAGTTCACCCAGGAGGACACAGTCAGAAATAAAGTTTGGGTAATTTTGAAATCAGACCCCATGTTCCTGCTGTTTCTATGCAGTATTGAGGATTAAACTGCTATCTGAGGATTACTTTAGATATGCTAAGGGAACACGTATCGTGCCTGGCATATTCTAGGTGCTTACTTAGGGACTGGCATATAACACTGCAGTAGCAAGTTTTAAATCAAACAAACTTGACTTGAATCCTAATTCCACCACTAATGACCTTTAGACGATTTGCTTAACCTCTCTGAACCTCCATTTCCTCATCTGTAAAACAGATAATCATACTAATCTAGGGAGATAGAAATGAGAAACAAATGTGATAGCAACTGATGTCAATAGCCAATGCCCAAACTATCAGAACCTTCCAAAAAGTCTATTGGCTTCATATTCAAAACTGAGAGAAAAGATCTGATACTATTAATAGCATCAACTGCCTTATTTAGAATTACTCTATTTTATTACTACCAATATTTTAAAGGTTGAATACACTTCCAAAAACATTTTACATATTAAATTCAAAATATGTTAGAAGTGATGTATAGTTTTTTGTGCTCCAATGACTTAATGAAGTAAACAAAGATAACATAATATAGTAATATAGATAATATATTAAATATAAGAGAATCAAGAACTAAAAATAAGTGGTGAAAATAGTGCAAGGGAAAAGTAATGGCAGGGAGGGAGATGACTATAGCTAGGGCAAAGTTAACACACATGGTAATACTGTTTTGTTTTTTCAAGCATGTTGGTGAAAATGATACATAGTTACACATATAATAACTTATGGCATGAAGTTTAAGCTAGTATGCACCTAATGTAGAGGCTTTATAAATTAATTTTTCAAAGTTGTGAAGATGGGATTCATGTTTTGCATCCTTTTATTGCCAGGCAATTAAGTGACAAATGACCATGACTGTGTGGACCTAAGGCAGAAAAAGAACTCCAAAGGGAAAAGTGTCCAATAATGAGAGACTCCAGACAACAAAATGAAGGGAGGGAAATTCTCAGAAAGCAGAAAGCTTTTTTCGAATGTGTAGCCACAGAAGAGGTGAAGTATAGTCAAAAATAATTAGAGTTCCCTGGTGGTTCGGCAGGTTAAGGATCCAGCATTGTCACTGCCAAGGCTCAGGTCGCTACTGCGGTGCAGATTCAAACCCTGGCCCAGGAACTTCCCCGTGGCATGAGTGAGGCCAAAAAAAAAAAAAAAAAATCGTAAGGAAGAGAAATGAGACAAACCCATGCTTCAGGGCCAGCAGAGATGAGCAGCCAGCCATTTCTGCCAACTAATAGATTTTCCAACTAATCTTTTATGTTCAATATTTTATTCCCCTGGCTTCATAGAGATATCACTACATATAACGTTGTTTAAGGTATACAACATAGTGATTTTATATATTGCAAAATAATTACAAGAAGGTGATTTAACACACCCGTCACTTCACAAAGTTACTTTTTTTTTTTTTCAATGTGGCAAGAACTTTGAAAACCTCTTAGCAAACTTTCAAATATACAATACGGTGCTGTTAACAAAAATCGCCACGCTGTACATTCCACCTAGCCACTTAATGTTTATACCATAGTGATTTTTGACTCGACTATCACGGCTACTCAGATGGACGTGCTGCAAGGCAGCCTGTGAGACGTGTGACCCAGAGCTGGTGCGGCGTCTGAGCACCCAGACGAATGTGGAAAGTGGGAAATATGAAAAGTATGCCAAGACGAGAATCTAACTTTGTGTTCCTAACCTGTTTATTTCTTAGTATGAACGTCTTGGTCCGAATTGTGATAAATAGGCTGCCTCTACATTTTTACCTGTTAAGTTAGTTTATCTGTTCACTCTCTAATGGAATAGCTGTAGGAAATACAGGTTTCTAAAATCTAGAGCCAAAATCCGACGGTGGGGGTTAGGAGCGATGACAGCAGCAAATGAAGGAAGGTAGTGTTGGATCGAGTGCCAAACCAACTGCTACATTTTGAGGACCAAGACAGCTGGAGCAGGAGGGATGGAGGTTAGAGGTGCGGTGGAGGAGAGAAGGGGGTGAGGTGGAGGAGAGAAGGGGGTGAGGTGGAGGAGAGAAGGGGGTGAGGTGGAGGAGAGATGGATGTGAGATGAGCGGAGATGAGAGATGGAGGGAAGAAGGCAGGGAGATGGAGGAGAGATAGACGGAGGTGAGAGGAGTAGTTAGAAAGACTTCAGAGAGGATGTGGCCTCAGCCAGGCCTTGGGAGATGCCTGGGCCCCTCCAGAGAGAGAGGTCGTCAGTTCCTGCTGACATCTGCTCGCAGTCTTCCTAACTCTCTCCTGCTATCAGGGCACATGACAGACTTCTACTCACTTCTTTGGACTACTTAGAAAATTGTAAACACTAGTCACAAATTATATATTGTTTTATACTCATTATTTCATGCATACTAAAATTTCAAGAACAGGAAGAGTTGATAGTCATACTGAACACACTCTGTCTGGATCATGGCACAGCCAACATAGAGTGCACTCATTTAACACGAGCTAGAGTTCAGTGTCGTCTGCATGTGCCCATGGTTTGAAGTTGGGAAGCTGTAGGTAAAAGAAACTTCAAGGACAGACTGGGAAAGTCCACGATGATGCCATTAAAATTACAACTTTCTGCAGCAGAATGTTACCTTCTACAGATGACAGCGGAAGGTCTCAACAAATCTTCCATGCCTAATTAACCATTCTTAGGCACCTCGAATATGTAGCGATTCAAATATCTGAAAGATCGTTATTTCTTTTGGTCTCCAAATACAAAAGTATGCTTCTATTCAGGACTAGAATTCTATAAGCAAACCTACCTCTTACACAGATTATTTCAGGTCTACTCACCCACTTGATTGTTTGGGTCAGTAGGTCTAAACTTGGCACTAAAGCAGAGTCTGAGGTTTATCTCAGCGTTCTTGTTAAGCAAAGTGATCTTTTCTGGGGTGAATGAAGCATCTACGGATACATCAGCAATACTCTGTGACCTGAAAGACATAAACGTGTTTAAAAAATTATTCTCAGAAAGTTACCCAGAAAAACTAGTCTTAGCACCTTATAAGAATGTGCCCACAAAACAGCATTAACCTAGCTTAACTGATTCTCTCAGTAAGTTGATTTGACTCCGCGTGTCTTGACTTTTTAGAAGAATCAAGTCCACCTTCAAAGGAAGCAGCTTGGCTGCTGGACTATCTTAAAAGGGAATGCCGTCCTATGGTAAGTCATTAGCCCACTAAACGGCTACATGGTGATGTTCATTAGAAAGTACGATTTCTAAAAAAAAAAAAGCTGCTTACGAATTAGCCATTTAATTATGTAATCACACCTTACATTTTTCTACTGCTACTCAACTGATTTTAACTGATTTTATTCGGTAAATATATTTTTTTTTCCAAAGTCTTAATAATATACCTAAGTTGTATTTTTTCCACATGAAGGATGTCATTAAAATGATGCACTGAAACCAACGCATTTCACCCTCTAAAGGCACAAATGAGACATTGTAAACTGCTTCATTAAATTCAGAAATGACACAACATCAACATGTAATTTTTCCTGTTCTTGATGTATTTGGACATTTAAAGCATATTTTTCAACCAACATGAATGGATAACTGAACTATGTTTTTTTGGGGACTCTTGATCGAATTCTCAGTTTCCTTCTGATCCTATTCCCTCACCAACCCAATTTACTTATTTTTGTCCTTGACTCACATGCCCTTGAACCCCCTATTGCCCCTCCCCCCAGCTCTTCTACTCCTCCTGAGGTCAGCTAAACCTAAATAGTGGCTTCTTGTTTATGAGTAATAATTTTATTTTTTACCTGATTTTTTATTACTTAATGAATTTTATTACATTTATAGGTGTACAACAATCATCACAACCAAGTTTTATAGCATTTCTGTCCCAGACCTTCAGCGCATCCTCCCACCCCCCAACCTGTCTCATTTGGAAACCAGAAGTTTTTCAAAGTCTGTGAGTCAGTATCTGTTCTGAAAAGAAGTTCACTGTGTCCTTGTTTTAGAGTACACACGTAAGTGATAGCATTTGACGTTGGTGTCTCATTGTGACTGACTTCACTTAGCATAATTTCTAGGTCCATCCATTTGCTGCAAATGCCATTATTTCTTTCCTTTTAACGGCTGAATAATATTCCACTGTGTATAGGTACCACACACAACTTCTTTATCTACTCTTCTGTAGATGGACATTTAGGTTGCTTCCACGTATGACTAGTAATTTTAAAACATTTATCTTTTTTTTTTTTTTAGGCCCGCACCCTCGGCCTATGGAAGTTCCCAGGGGTCAAATCAGAGCTACAGCTGCCGGCCTACGCCACAGCCACAGCAACATGGCATCTGAGCCTCATCTGCAACCTACACCACAGCTCATGGCAAAGCCGGATCCCCGACCCACCAGGTGAGGCCAGGGATTGAACCCTCATTCTCATGGATACTCTTTGGATTCGTTTCTGCTGCACTACAATGGGAACTCCCTAAAAGATACCTTTTAACACATGAGAAGTTACACTTGACTTCTGTGGTAGCAGTGTTCAGTATTCTTTGAGCAGTCTCATGAGAATTCTCTTCTGCAAGCTGAGGTCAGGCTATTTGGGAGTTAATATTCAGAAATACCCTGAATACCATTTCAAGGACTTTGTCTTTACAATGTACTTTTTCTGCTCACCATATAGGGAAGAGAAACTCGATTCTAAAGTTAAGCAAATATTTTTTTTCCTCCCACCAGGAAAAACATATTCCTTTCTCTATGCAAACTATGACACATAAATGTCTTAAGAGTCTTATATAATGCATGTGCCATTTCAGCAACACCAAAACAGCAATCCATGCTCCTTAGCCGGTCATCTTTTCATTAGCTAGTCTTTGCCTGGCTCTCAGTGACTCACCAGAGCTGAACCACCTGTCCAAAGGCACCAACGGACACATCGGGGATGGAATCGCCATTCAAATCTCCATAGCCATCCAGGGATCTCCCGAAGTACTGGAGACGGCTCCTAAAGGCTCCATCGGATCCCAGGATTTTCTAAAAGAGCAAGTTTGAAATGAAACCACAGTGTTCAGCAACTGGAACAGAAAAAAGGCAGCATTTACACTGCACGGTTCATTCTTCATATAGCTATTTCCCAGGTTGTCTTATTCTCCACAGAATTCCACTGATTTTTCAAGTATATCTTATCTGCTCGATAATCATTCTTTTTTTTTTTTTGCTGTTTTGTTTTTTAGCTGAAGTATAGTTGATTTACAATGTCATGTTAGTTTCAGGTATACAGCAGTGATTCAGTTATATATGTATTTTTTTCCATATTCTTTTCCCTTATACTATATACTATACTATATACTATACCTTATACTATATTGAGTATAGTTCTCTATACTATATAGTAGGTCCTTGCTGTTTATCTGTTTTATACCTAGTAGTGTGTTTCTGTTAATCCAAACTCCTACCCCTCCCCCTCCCTCTTGGTCACCATAAATTTGTTTTCTATGTCTGCGGGTCTATTTCCACTTTGTAAAATCAGTTGATTTGTTTTGGCTTGCTTTTAATTAAATCTTTTTTTATTGGAGCATAGCTGACTTACAATGTGTTAGTTTCAGGTGCAGAGCAAAGTGATTCTGTTCTTTCTACGTATCCATTCCTTTTCAGACTCTTTCTCATATAGGTGATCACAGAACACCGAGTAGAGTTCCCTGTACTATACAGTAGGTCCTGGTTGATAACTTGATTATCATTCTTGCAGCTACGTTTCCATCAAAGAAACAGCACGAATCTCTCACACAACAAACCAGCACAAAGCAGTGAAAGATCAGTGGACTGGGAAGGGTGCGATGCAAGTTCACACCCTGACTGTTCTCCCAGCTCAGTCCCTTCAGGCCTTTACCCAAAAGCTGCCTTCAGACTGAGGCCTCCTTGGTTACTCACTCAAAGCCCTGACACCTCCCATCCCTGAAACGTTATTTTTTGTTTTAGCTTTTAAAATATTTCTTATCATTTATTTATTTTTTGCTTTTTGGGGCCACACCTGCAGCATATGGAGGTTCCCAGGCTAGGGGTAGAATTGGAGCTGCTGCCGCCGGCCTACGCCACAGCCACAGAAACGCGGGATACCAGCCGCGTCTGCAACCTACACCACAGCTCACAGCAATGCTGGATCTTTAACCTCCTGAGTGGGGCCAGGGATCGAACCCACATCCTCATGGATACTAGTTGGATTCATTTCGGCTGCGCCACAACAGGCGCTCCTTCTTATCATTTATTACGATCTGGAACACTTTGTCTTATTTATCTTATTTTCCCTCTGTCTCCTCCACAAGAATG
Organism: Catagonus wagneri; assembly: GCA_004024745.2. Classification (NCBI taxonomy): domain Eukaryota; kingdom Metazoa; phylum Chordata; class Mammalia; order Artiodactyla; family Tayassuidae; genus Catagonus; species Catagonus wagneri. Next base: position 17,193,824 of record PVHT020000166.1, read on the forward strand.
GCAGATCCACAAAGGGCACAGTTTTGTCTGCCCTGTTCTGAGTCTTGACAGTGCTTGACACACAGTAGAAGTTCACTAAGTATTTAATGAATACTTATGAAACCCGATACTCTCCAGTTCTAACGCAGTGACACTCACATATAAATACATCACCACAAAAGGAAATCCTGGCTTACCTGTGAATACCTCAAGCGAACGGTGCCCTCACAGCCGTTATAGATGTACACGGCTCCGGAGTTCTGATTTTCCAGAGGTGAACCCACAATCACGTCATTAAAGCCATCCATGTTAACGTCTGAAAGAGCTGCAATTGCAGAGCCAAACCGAGCATTTTCAACACCCTCAGGGCCTTCCAGAAATTGATGCCAATTCAAAACACCCTTGCAAAGGGGGAAAGAGGGACAATTAAAGCAAAAGTTATATAAGTTTTACAATTAAAACTCACAGCAACTGGAGTTCG
>PVHT020000166.1:17199925-17212990 GCA_004024745.2 Catagonus wagneri
GTGGTGGCCCTCTCCTGAGCTGGTCTGTCTTCAACTTCCTTCCTTTCTTTGTGACTCCTTCTCAAATGTTCTCTGCCTTCTCTATTCTAGCCCATCTATTTGAAAATGGCACAGCTACAAAAGGGACCTGTCGCTGTGACACTCCACGACACTCCATCTAGGGGAGGGAAAACAGCCATCGGTGAGCAACCGTGGGGAGGCCAAAGAGAACAGTCTGCTCAGGATGCACTCAAAACCCAGTCTGGGGAGTTCCCAGTGTGGCTCAGCAGGTTAAGAACCTGACTAGTGTCTGTGAGACGTGGGTTCAATCCCTGGCCTCGGTCAGTGGGTTAAGGATCTGGTGTTGCTGCAAGTTGCTGCAGTGTAGGTCACAGATGCGGCTCAGATTCAGTGTTGCTGTGGCTGTAGTGTAGGCCAGAACCTTCAGCTCCGATTCAACCCCTTGCCTAGGAACTTCCATATGCTCCAGGTGTGGCCATAGTTAAAAACAAACAAACAAAAGAAAACAATTAAAAAAAAAAAAACCCAGTCTGAACATTCCAAGCTAAAAATCATCGCAGAAGGCAGGGTGGTCAGGATGGGACTTATTTCGAAGTTTTTGATCTTAGAAAACAGCCTAGATACGATTTTGGAATGAAAAACACAAAGCCATTTAAAAAGTTGGAAAATAGGGAAATGATGTGTCCCCATGTGGAGGCTAAGAGACCACAAAATTATGTGAATGTTATAAATCTGGGACTCTGAATCTGGTGCAGGCAGGAACTTCCTAGCGTGTCTAAAAACCTCAGGAAATTGTGTGAAAAATTCTGTGTGTGTGGGTTCACTGACATTTTTTCTGAGGGAAAGACCCATAACTTTTATGAGCATCTCGAACGACTGGTGATCTAGAAAACATTAGCACTTTTTATTCTAGAGAGAAAATAAGCTGATCCTGGTCCTTTATTCTGCCAGTCAAATCCTCAGAGTTCGTATTGTTCCCTTAGCATTTACCATTTACAACTCTTATCCTGAGTAGAATTAGAATCATAAGCCTGCAAGACGGAGCGTTCTGAGAAAGAATGGACTTCCCTGGGCTAAGAAGATGTCCCATCTCACTTTTTTCCTAACTCCTTACTGTCTCAGCTATTTTTCTTTTCTGTCTCTGCTCTCAAAACAATACTCCAGCAACTAAGAATGCAACAATGAAAGTGATGACGAGTTTGTGTTTTTAACTAACTTTTCCAGTAGTTATTGAGTTAAAGCAAGTTCCTGCAGTGATAATACCTTGAATTATTATAGTGCCTGTTCCCTGGAGCACTCAAAGGCTTTCTTGTATATTATCATTTTTTTCCATAAAATATCCCTGTGAAATAGGGAAGGGAAGGTATTGTTAACCTTTGTTTTTCAGATGGCAAACCAACAGCACAAAGAAACTAAGTGACTGTGTGGAGTTCCCGTCGTGGCTCAGTAGTTAACGAATCCGACTAGAAACCATGAGGTTGCAGGTTCAATCCCTGGACTTACTCAGGCGGTTAAGGATCCGGCGTTGCCGTGAGCTGTGGTGTAGGTTGCAGACATGGCTCGGATCCCGCGTTACTGTGGCTGTGGCGAAGGCCGGCACTGTAGCTCCGATTAGACCCCTAGCCTGGGAACCTCCATATGCCGTGGGTGCGGCCCTGGAAAAGACAAAAAAAAAAAAAAAAAAAAAGAAAGAAAAAAGGAAACTAAGTGAATGTGACTATGAGTGAGAAGTGCCGATCACTAGATGGCTGTTTTTCCCATTTTAGTATGCCACTACCGCGCCCACAAGTGTTATGGCAAATGATAGCCCGGCTGGAAGTCACCTGATATACACACGTTTTGAGGAGCATAATCTGCGCTGAATCCCACTTGCGACATTTCCATTTGGAAGTTGTCTCCTCCTTGAACAGTACCTGAGAAACAACAGTTTCAAAAATATCACTATTATCAATTTTAAATCAAATTTTTCAAATACGTGAGCTCATGCAACACACACACACACAAACACACACCCTCTGTGCACACACACACTCTGTTCTGATATCTACTCAAAAATGTAGAACTGCCAGATTCTGGGAGGGAGGAATTTCTAAGGAGGTGTCCTAACAGATACAGAAATCCACGATGCTTTCAAGGTAGTGTCCGAGGCTGACATTAATCTTGACTACGTATTAATGTATCGATCGGCATACTTAGGAAATTCCTGATATCAAAGAACACTCAGAGTTCCCGCTGAGGCACAACGGGACCGGCGATGTCTCTGGAGCACCGGGACGCAGGTTTGATCCTCAGCCCAGCACAGTGGGTTAAGGAACTGACATTGCTGCGGCTACGGCATAGGTCACAGCTGTGCCTCGGATCTGATCCCCGGCCCCAGAACTCCATATGCTGCAGGGCAGCCAAAAAAAAAAAAAGAAAGAAAAAGAAAAAACTCACAACATAGGGGATGGTAAGATGAAAACTGACATGACTGTCTTTTTTTTTAAATTATCATTACTAGCTGAGAATCTAACTGAATTTTTAACTTTGAATATGAATGCTAATAAATACACATATATCTCAGAGTTGGAGGAGCCAAGCAACTGATCTGTAGTGATGACTGTGCTGAGAGATACTTGGATTAGGCTTCAGGAACAAAAATTCAAGGCTGTATGGGAATTTTACCAGTTGGGAAGTTGGTCCAAGTTCTACATATGTGCTTGCCTCTGATGCTAACACCATGAAACTCAACTAGAAATCTTTCCATACAGCGCGGCCAAAGTGGTTTCATTTCACTAATCTTCCCAAAAAGGAAGCTAACTTTTTGGACTGTCACATTAACGTAGAGAAGACAAATTATAGTCACTTATTTAGAAGATGTAATAATTTACACGATATGAGTAGAGATAATTTTTAATAAAGTAGAGCATTTCTCCCCCCAAATTCATAATAGTAGATAACACTCAAAATCGTTTCTAGTTAGCTTTTAGATTGCATTGTTCCTGTCCATACCACCACAAACAAAATCATTACCATAGTTAGCCAGATAATTCTGTATTATCTCAGGACATGAGATTTGTATGATTCAAAAAATTTAGAAGCACCATGGATACTTATTAAGAAGCAATAAAAGTTGTTGGACAGACCCTTCCAGTGGATAATCAGGAGGTAAAGATTTGACCGTAGGGAATCCAGCTTCTGAAGCAGTGCCTAATCATAGTAGGTGCTCAGTAAAATACACTACTGCTGAGAGTTATTTGGGTTAATGGTCAGGAACCAGGATTTGGATCATGTGGGACTTTTTACCAACCAGGAATAGTTTTCCAGTGCTTACAGCGAGCTCTTGAACACATGATATTTCTATCCTGACTAGACCTGCCAAGGCCATATAAGTTTATGGAGCGTTATAAAATATTTCTTTGAAATCTGAACTAGTAACAACCTTCACTGTGTTTTTCTAATTTTACAAGTACACGTTTGCTGCAAACAAATTCAAGAATTTCAGAAACGATGTAACAGTATAAAAAGGTAGAGCTTTTTACCATTAGAAAAACTATTTACAGTGTGAAAAGGTAAAACTGTTTATGGTTATGACAGATATTACCAAATTGCTACCCCAAAAGATTACAGAATTTATAGTCTTATCAACAGTGTATGAGCTTCTTTGCTGCCCCATAATCTCTCCAAGATTAAATATTACCAATCTTTGTTATCTTTTAGGCACAAAGTAACACTGACTTGAGTTACATTTTAAACTAATTACTAAAATTGGGAATATTTTCTTATGTTTATTGGCCATTTATATTTTATCTTTTATAAACTACTTCATCATTCTTTACCTATTTTTCTTACTGATGCTATGTAGCTCTCTTTATATAGGGGACATCAGTTAACATTAACAGAGCAAGTACGCGGTAATGAAAGAATTCTTGACTGAAGTTTTTGAAATAAAATTCTTGAAAGAAAGAGTTCAAATTTTACCTTCAATGCTGAAAATCTGTTCTCCTAACGTCCCGGCCTTTTCCAGTAGATCTGCTTCATCAGAGACATTGAAAAAGTATCTTTCTGTTGGAATGCTGGCAATTGCTTTAATTTCTTTTATTAAGTTTTTAGTATCAAGGGCGTTTCTGTTTAAGTACCCAAGAACCTTAAAAAACAAAAAAAGAGGGGAAAAGGCCATTACTGCTGTGTTTTAGTTTTCCCATTAGTATTTTCTAGGCTATTTCTGAACACATAGGCCCTCTGGAGAGGTAAATCAAGAACACTTCCCGTTGCTGTGGCTGTGGTGCAGGCTGGCAGCTACGCTCCAATTGGACCCTTAGCCTGGGTACCTCCATATGCCATGGGTGCGTGCAGCCCTAAACAGACAAAAAGACCAAAATAAAAGGGAACACTTCCATATCCTCTAAGCTGACAGGACGGAAAGTCACTAAGAAGCAGAGATACACATATTCTTTCACAGTAAGCTGTGGACAGCCAATAAGAAAGTGCTGTCTTGGGAAGGGATGTTATAAAGGAACATTTACCCATCAACTGAAAGGCAACAAAAGGAGAAGCCAACTTACTGCTATGCCAAACCTCAGTATATTGTCATTGTTGCACTGATCAATCACGGCCTTCAACATCGAACCGTCGTGGGACTCCCCATCAGTGACGACCACCATGACCTTGGTAGCACCTGGTCGTCCACCAGCAGCCGCTGAATAAGCGGAATCTCTGTGGCAGATAAAATTAAAGACAACATCAGAGATACAGTTAACATGTGGACCTCTGATTAGAAATACAAATATGAAACCGACTGCTTTGAGCACAGTCTATTGTGACGCAGAAGTTTTCTATCAGTTCTGGTGACTTTCTAACTACATTCTATCTGTAGTGTGTAGAGAAACATACACATATAAACCTTGCTCAGCATTAAAAATAACTTCCGTGGTTTTCATGGTGTCTACTTACATCAGGAATCCTTAGAATTATCTTTTGCTAAGAAAATGAAACTCATTAATACTAGTCAATACAGCAAAGATAGTCACTCCTGCTAAAAAGTTTACTCACTGGATCTGCATTTATGCTTTTCGATAGTAAATTATGTTTTAAAAAGTAATAAAGGCGCGTGGTAAAAGAAATCCAAAGCATTTGGAAAGGCATAAAATAAAAATTTTACACCAAGCCACTATTCCAAAGGTAATCACTATTTTAACATATGTTTCCTTCTAGAAAATATTTCATTTAGGCAAATTTATGCAAAAGTTACTCCTTAAACTTTTAGACAAATGGGGACATATTCTATACAGGTGTTTTTCATTTTCATGGAGATCTTTTCATATCAGCACATATACAGCTCTTTTTTTTGATTTTTAAAATTTTTTACACAATATTTAAAGGTTACTTTCCATTCACCATTATTACAAAATGTTGTCTGTATTCCCCATGTTTTACCACACATCCTGGAGCCTCTCTTACGCCCAGTCATTTGTGCCTCCCACACCCCTACCTTCATACTGCCCTCCATACCCCTCCCCGCCAGTGACCACGAGTTTGGAACTCCTTTATTGACGGCTGCGTAATGTTTCATTATTTAAAGGAAACATTGTTTATTTAATCCATTCCCCATTATTATGCATTAGGCCATTTCGAGTTTTACAAATAATGCTATAATGAATGTCCTTGTGTATACTTCTTGGCATGCTTTTTCTAATGTATTAGTAGGATAAAACCTCAGTGAAATTATTTGGACAAAGGATTTCCATATTTCAAATTCTGAGAAATACTAAACTACTCTTCAAAAATTCTACCAATTTATATTGCCATCAGTATACAAAGACGCAATTTTCTCTACCACCTTTCCTTAACAGTGAGGATTATTAACCTTTAAACCTGGGGTACTCTTAGAAGTGAGAAATAATATATAAATTATCGCTTTAATATGTAGTTTTTCACTATGAAGTATGATGAGCATATGTTCATTAGCCATTTTTTTTTCTTCATGGACTCCTGACTTTTCCTTATCTTTGCCCATTTTTCTTTGTGTTTTTCATCATTTTCCTGAGAAGTAAGATTTCTGTTAGTAAAGAAATTACTCTTTGCCATGTATATTGCAAATAATTTTGTCAATTCATTAGTCATTTTTTAAATTTTAGTGACATTCCTTCTATATAGAAATTTCATATTTTGAAAATCAAACACACCAATTTGTGTGTGTGTCTTTTATATGTGAGGTTTTTTTTTTTTTTTGTCTTTTGTCTTTTTAGGGCCACAGCCACGCCATATGGAGGTTCCCGGGCTAGGAGTCAAATTGGAGCCATAGCTGCTGGCCTTCGCCACAGCCACAGCAAAGCGGGATCCAAGCCATGTCCATTACCTACACCACAGCTCATGGCAACACTGGATCCTTAACCCACTGGGTGAGGCCAGGGACCAAACACATGTTCTCATGGATGCTAGTTGGATTCATTAACCACTGAGCCACAACAGGAACTCTTGACATGGTATTTTAAAAGGACTTATCTCTGGAGTTCCCGTCATGGTGCAGTGGAAACGAATCCAACTAGGAACCATGAGGTTGTGGGTTTGATCCCTGGCCTCGCTCAGTGGGTTAATGATCCGGCATTGCCGTGAACTGTGGTGTAGGTTGCAGACGCAGCTCGGATCTGGTGTTGCTGTGGTTCTGGCATAGGTGGGCAGCTACAGCTCCGATTAGACCCCTAGCCTGGGAACCTCCATATGTCGCAGGTGCAGCCATAAAAAGACCAAAAAAAAAAAAAAGCCAAAAATAAAAAAATAAAAATAAAATAAAAGGACTTATCTCTAAGACTTTTCACTTTAATCATCCAGATATTTTCATTGTCCTTTAGTGGTTTCATTTTCTCAGATTTAAACTGGTGATCCAGCTAAAATTTATTTTGATTCAAGGAGTGAGTCAGGGATTCACCTTTCTTTCTAGATGGTTAGCCAGTCATGCAACAACTTTTTTTTGTCTATTGGATTCTCTTGTTGCACATTCTTTCTCATGTCATCATAAAGGTTCACCACTTATGTGATAAGAACTTAAAGTCTATATCTGCTTCCATTAGTCTCTTCCATCTTTAAGTCTGTGCATTTTATGAATATTGAATATTTTCACTGGAATGTGTAAGGAGCTCTTTAAATTCGAGCTCTTTAAAACTGAGAACATCATTTTATTTCCTAAAGCTTTTGTGTATACTATATAGCAGAATATGGAAATACAGAAAAGTGTTTCATATTTCTCAGCCAAATTTGAATTCTCATGATCACATCAAATGCTTTTTGAGTGAATTATACTTTTTATGTATAGTTCATGTACAGTATAGTTCATGTATGACTGTAAGTGTGCTGAGGGTAGAAACGTCTGCCTCATTTAGTTTTTCACCTACAGGGCTTGAAACAATAAATTTAAAACTGTAGGACCTCAATGAAATAAGATCAATAGAAATGGCAATACTTACTGAAAGAGTATTATAATTCTATTTGAAAAGAAACAGATTAAGGAGGAGGGGGAGGGGTAAATTAGGAGTTTGGGATTAACATATACACACTACTATATACAAGACAGATAACCAACAAGGACCCACTGTATAGCACATGAACTATACTCAATATTTTGTAATAACCTCTAAGGGAAAAGGACAGGGAAAAAAATAGATATATAAGTACACATAACTGAATCACTGTGCTGTATACCTGAAACTAATACAACACTACGAATCAACTATACTTCAATTGAAAAAAAAAAAAAGGAGGAGGAGGAAAAAGAGAAAGAAATAGAAAGAATTAAATTTTGGAAGGTGTGAGTAAGGAGTTAGTTAATTCCCCTAACAACGGAAAGACTCCTGTTAGCTTGGGAAGTAGCAGTGAGAGATAGATGATGGGAAGAAAACCAAAGTTTTGAAAAGATCATGAAAGCTGTATGAGTCCCTTTTTAACAGAAAGTGGCCATTCTCCTTGAGAAGGAAGTTTGCCAGGTCCCCAGGCTCTTGCCAGGGAAGAATGCCACACCCATATTCCCTCCTAAGAAACACAAGCCCTCTGTTTGTAACTCCTATGAGGCCATTTTCTATGTCATCTTAGTCCTCCCCTAAGTCTACTCATCTGGACCAGGAAGGGTGTATCACATATGGCAATAGGCCAGCAGCCTATGAGATGGCTTGGCTCCAAAGGACATCTTACTAGGAGTGAAAGACTATCCAAACCAATCATATCTTCTCTTGCAGGGAATCTACTTTTGAAACATAAGGGGAGAGGCAGCAGTTGATAGAAGCAGAAACTAGAATATGCTGAAACGAGAAGGGACAGATATAATAGCAAATTCAGAAATAGAAATGACAGGATGAGGATGTGGTGACTGGCCTGATATGTGACCTAAGGAGGAACAGAAAGAATAAAGAAAAGCATCAAGCTTTTAGTCTGTGTGACCGGGGGAAAAGGCAGACACGTGAATCAAAATGGCAGAGTCATGAGGAGGTAGGGAAAAGAAGGCAGCTGAGGAGGTACTGAATCTGATAGGTGAGTCAACAACTCCAAAAAAGACACTCAGCCTGAGCTGGATGCCTGTGTGAATTCTGGGAGAGAATTCAGAGCTGACAACACAGCAATGCATAGCAACCCACGCAGGACTGATGCTCATGTATCCATAAGAGTGGATACAATGCCTAAGAGAAAAGGGCTACAGAGGACGGGGCTCTGTTTTGTGAAGAAAAAATAGAAAAAGCAGCCAGTGAAGATGCAAAGTTGCTGACAAAAAGTTGGCCAGTGTTCTAGTAGTCTGTGTTCTTATGGCAACTGGGGTAGAAACAGCAGTGCATGCTCATCAGGGATGCTAGAGAGGATGTGGCTCGAGGCAGGACCACTGGGTTGTTGGGTAATTAAGGGGATCAAGTTTACCTGGTGACAGAACCACATATTTCAAGGGCCTGGAGAAGGGAGTATGGACACATCTGTCAAGGAATGATGGCAGTGGAAGGAAGGAATGCACCACTGGATGAAAAAGGCTAGGAAGTAGGTCTAAAGGAAGGTGAACTTACTGTTCTCATTTATCTTTTAATAGTAGGAGAGTGCTGAGCATTTTTATAAAGGTATCTCATTAAAACAGAGTCAAGATTAGGGTCAGCAGTGCTGAGAAAATAGAGGAACTGAGCTAAGAATTAGAAGAGTATTATAGTTGTGAAACTCACAGCTGCCCCAGATTTTAGCAAGTATAATGAGCCCTTCACTTCAGTTCAGACTCCTAGGTCATCAACTCTTAAGATTCTGTGGTCCTCCTTAATTTGCAAGAAGTGTTCCATTAGCTCAAGTTGTCTGCAGCCTTGATAAATATTAACAAATACTGCAGATTACTCCATCTCCAACTTAACCTGAGGTCTTTCAATTTCATTTTATTGACTTTATATAAAAAATTTTCAAAATCATGCAATATGTTACGAAAGTCCTAGAAATCAAAGATTTAAAATTTTCATTCTCTAGTGCCTTCTCAGAGTGTTCAAGCTACAGAATGTTCAGACTTTTCTTAATAGTTCTCATTTAAGTGTTAATACCATGTATTTTTTTTTCTTACTTATAAGCACTTTATTTTATCAAACTATTGGCCTCTTAGCATCCTAACTTACCTTGCATATTGAATTGCTTTGAATGTATTTGTGAGGTCTCCACCATATTGGGTTGTGTGAGATGTTGCTTTAATCATTTCATCTTTGGTTTTAAAAGTGTTCAGGTTAAACACAACTCGTGGGTTATTGGCATACTGAATTAACCCCACCTTCAAGAGAAAAGAAGCTTATTAAAGGGTAGTCATTAGGTTATAAACCATTAATTATTTCTATTTAACAAATACAATAAAAATCAAAAGTGCATTTAGACACAGGTGGATGACTTAAGGGAATCATTTTCAACTTTTTTCCTAAGAACATATTTTTCCTTGGAAATTTGGAAGAATTTCTGTCAGAAAAGTGTGCAGCAGCAGTACCTACTGATAAGCAAGATAATGAGCGGTTGTGTACCAACTGGTTCTCAAGAGTGACAGATGTAGATTTTAAAGCACTGCCAAATGGATGAATATAAATAAAGTTCACAACAGGAAGATTCAAATGATATAAATAAATTTTCTTTCTAGTTACCAATGATATAAACATGTAAACAATTACAAGTGGTTATGGTTTGAACATAATATCTCATCAACTGAGCATAAGTGTAAACTACTCAAAGAATTATAGCTGAAAACAAGAAATACTGATGTGTTAAGTCAATGCAGTCAATACAGATGCACTTGTTGTGCTGGATTTCCTCTAGTCATAGACTCTTGGAAAGGAAGCTGCCATAGGTGCGAGTAGGGCAGGAAGTTTCTGGCCTTGGGGGAAAATACCATTAGAGAGAGTCTTACGTGAGACAGCCAAAGGCAGGACAACTTCACAGATGCTTAGGCACACACTCTGATCCTTTAGACAAGGAGGTCAGACACCTCTGTTAGCGTCCTTGTTCTCAGCACTGGGATCACCCTCTATGCCTAGGACTTGGGGCCTCCCGAATAGGAAGTGGCAAAGAGAAATCAATGGTAAAAAGGTGTCTGAATTAGAGGGCAGAGTACAAGGAAGGTGGAAAGGGCAAGGCCTGGATTTCAGAGTCCAATCAGCTACTTTTGCTAGGAAGGCAGTTAACTAAGCACTGGCAAAAATGATAAAAAAATATATTGCCAAACCCTTCTCTTTAGGATGAGATGTACGACTTAGAGAAGAAAAGATAAAAAAAATCTAAGATGAGAGGACCCCCTGACATAGGCCCAGAACTTCTGTGTGAGAAAACAGGGAAGGTGGCACAGACGATTTAAACATGTGGCGTATTGAGGCTTACAGAAAGGTCCTGTTTAGATCAAAAAGATACTACTCAGTATCTCTAGAGATGAAGAAGATGCACTGGGGTTGGAAGATAGAAGAGGAAGGCCAGGAATTCCAACGTGTAAAGTCACGTTACAGGGGCACTCCACTTAGAGACAGAGAAAATAAGCAGAAACATATAACAACTCCCCTTATGAGGGGCCTTAACTGTGATGTTTTCCAGAAACCCCTGATGCCTACCTCAGGAAGACAGAAAACCAAATTAAAGATTCCTTAAAAGCAGAGAGTCTCACCAAATTATTGAAAAGACTTGTCCTATTTTTTAAAAATGGAAGGTTAGACTAGAAAATGACAAGACTGTAGAATAATAAATGGTAGGAATACACTATGAACTTATTTGTAAAAAATCCCAGAATTCAAAGATAATTGTTCCACCAGTAAAGAGTAAATGAAAGGAGGCCATCATTAGTCCAAGTGTGTAAAGAAAATCTATATCAGACTTTAAGATGTATTGATTAGTTCATGAGTTAGAGGGGAAAAAATAAGCAACTAGAGAGGATTAAGATGCTCTATCAAGTATCTGATGCTTGTGTCAGAAAGAAATCCAAGCATAAAGACCAGCACTGGGCAAAGTCATAGACAGAATAACTCAATGCAGCACAAATCTCAATCAAGTTTTTAGACTACCATTAAATACCTTTAAAATGGGATTTAGCAGATGCAAAGATTAAGACCTCTTATCTAATAATACGTTGTAGGAAAAAAAAGTTGTGGGCTAATGTTTATATAATGGATGTCCATACCTGTGTCTTTGCGGGGCCTATATCCAGGCCTTGGACAAATTTTTCCAAAAAATTCTTCACTGCATCCCAGGGATAAATACTGTTTGATTCATCACATACAACCACAACGTCTATGAGGGAAGGGCAGGCTACACAGGAAAAGATGAAAGAAACATACTTCCATAGGTAAGGCAAATCACGTCCACATACACATGGGACACAGTGAAAATGGATGGCACTCGCTGATACAATTCCCCCCTCCTTCAAGGTAAGGCATGGCTCAGACCCTCTGTACACTCATAACTTACGCTGAACTGCAGGTGAAAAGCTGGTCAGGAGCTGAAAATCAGGACTGACATCAGAGCAAACCCCGGTTGTGTAGTACTGGCTTCCGCACTGCTGTGCCCACAGGGGACCACAGGTCTTAAAAGAAATGAGAACAATGACAAAATGCACAAACAACATTAGCCCTCCACCTCACCAGCTAGGAAACTCAGAAATCCTTTCTGTCCTTTTTACAAGACACCAGGAATCATCAACTCTTTTTTTTTTTTTTTTTGCCTTATTTGGGCTGCACCCGCGGCACGTGCAGGTTCCCAGGCTAGGGGTCTAACAGGAGCTGTAGCTGCCGGCCTTCGCCACAGCCACAGCAACGCGGGATCCGAGCCGCATCTGCGACCTATACCACAGCTCACAGCAACGCCAGTTCCTTAACCCACTGAGCGAGGCCAGGGATCGAACCCGCAACCTCATGGTTCCTAGTTGGATTCGTTAACCACTGAGCCACGACGGGAACTCCAGTCATCAACTCTTGAAACCAAGAATTCAACAGCGCCTTTGAGCGAAAGGGTCCTGGAGCCAACAGAGGGGAGAGGGAGGGTGGCCATGTGCCGTGTCCAGTGGCGGGAGTCTCAGGGACGGGGCTGCTGGGACTGCCAGTGTTATGAGGAGCCTGCTGGGTCTCCCACCGAGCTAGAGAAGAGGGGTGCTGTCCTTCCAGAGAGCAGCCAGGGGAAAACGTGTGCAAATTCATTTTTGTCACTCCGTTACATGGGTTTCAGCTGCCTCATCTGTGAAGTGAGGATAATCAAGCCTCCTAACCTGAGTTTGGTGTGAAGATGAAATGAGTCTACAGCTCTAACACTTTGAACAGTCCCGGATAAATAGCAAGCAGCACACGATTACTAGCCGGCATCATTACCACTGTAATTCCTTGAACACAGGTCTCCTTCTGTCCCGTCCATTTATGCTATGCGGCAGAAACCATAAGCCCTCACGTCCCCATGGGCCAGGCAGGAAACCTGGAACAGGGCTTGGGCCAGGTGTAGACACCACGGTGAACCAGAAGCGCACACCCCAGGGGCGGGGCAGGGTACTGGGGCTCCTGCCCGCTGGTGCGGGTGAGACAAGCCCTGTGTTACTGAATCTCCCAAATTCTCAAGGAGAGTCAAAGGACAAATTCC
>PVHT020000166.1:17213090-17268201 GCA_004024745.2 Catagonus wagneri
CGTCTGCAACCTACACCACAGCTCACGGCAACGCCGGATCGTTAACCCACTGAGCAAGGGCAGGGATCGAACCCGCAACCTCATGGTTCCTAGTCGGATTCGTTAACCACTGCGCCACGACGGGAACTCCCATACTTAAGTATTAATATCTCCTTAACTCCATCCCAATTTTCTCCCTTTTGGCAGCCTTTGAATGCCAAGAACTCCTGATTAAATCATGATGAAATCACGTGGGGAACATTAAATAATATTCAAATTGCTAAATATGAAAGGAGGAAAAATGGGGTGGAGAAGCCTTGTCACGATCTACAAAAATCTACAAAGTTCAGCCTTACATAAAGCTGTGGGTCACCTATGAAAACTCAACCAGAAAGTGTGGACCTACAAAAAGTGTTTGGAAGAATAGAAGGGAATTTATTTGACCCAGTTTAATTGTTGGTAGCTCAAAGGAGAGAAGCAGCTGTGGTCATATTTCAGTGAACAAGGCATCATTTTTCCCCTTATAAAACTGGTTCATTTTGCCAATTAGGGGAAAATCATGATTGACGCCTTGGGTTAGTTTACCAAACAACAGATACCGATAAGTGAGGCCCATACCCAAATCTCCAAGTTGGTTTTTTTCAATTGCCCTGAAAAATAACAATTCATGAGGTACTCAAAAAAGATTTTTTTTTCTTTTAAAAGCAATGGAAAACAGCATTAAGAAGTTGAAATTAGAATATGCCAATTGTTAATGCCAGAACAACATTCCTGCTTTAAGCCCAGAACTTAAGAAGGTTCAGAAAAAATGTGATGATTGTCAGTCTTTTCCACAGAATTCTTAAGAGTATCTTAAGATTTTTGACCTTTTAGGTATGGAAAGGAAACTCTGGCTTTTTTTTTTTTTCCTCTTTCCTTTCTCTCTCCCTCCCTCCCTCCCTTTTACTTGCTATACTGACTGTTAATCTCTCAAATTCTCTTATTTTATAACTAAGATGTGTAAAATATTTTATGCTTTCCATAAAATATATAAAGTTACAGATAAAAAAAAAGGTTACAGGTTAAAAACTTTGAACCACATTCTGTAATCCCTATACCTCAATGTCTTTTTTAATGTATTAAACTTTTAAAAACAAGCAAACAAAAAATATAAAAGCAACCCTATGGTAAGGACTTTGGAAGATCATAAACCAGGACAACCCACTGCAATGCTCATTTTGCATTGCACTGACACATATAAGCTATACCTAATTCACCTAATTGTACCAAAGTCTAATATCGCTCAGTGAAAACAATTAGCATTCTTCAAAATTGTTTACATTTTAGACTAATATGGTTATACACATAGGCTTTTAAATTAATACGTCAATGCAGCATGTCATTACCAATATAAAGCTAAAGTAAGCTTTCTAAGACTATTTTAACAGGTTTATGCAGCTGGCTTACACCTGGTTGGGCTGGCAGAAATGTCAAATGAGACTGAGTTTTTGTTTGCCTTTAAACTTTTTTCTTTTTTTGTGTGTGACGGTGTTTTCATTTTTTTATCTAGTAACATATTTTCAACAATTTTCTATATTATTTTTTCTGTTAGTTCCAAGCTCAAAAATTCTTTTCTTTTTCAGAAAAATTCCACATCTAATTTTTTGTTAACTCTTTAAGTCACTTGCACAAATTTGGATGGACAAGTTATCAACCAATTATGTCTTCAACCACTTTCCTTTTTTTTTCTTTCTTTACGGCTGCACTTACAGCATACAGAAGTTCCCAGGCTAGGGGTCAAATGGAAGTTACAGCTGTTGGCCTACACCACAGCCACAGCAATGCCAGATCCAAGCTGCATCTGTGAACTACACCACAGCTCACAGCAACATCAGATCTTTAACCCACTGCACAGAGCCAGGGATCCTCATGGATACTAGTCGGGTTGGTTTCTGCTGAGCCACTACTGGAACTCCCCCACACCACTTTTAAATAAGGCATTCTCTTCTACTGATTTGTGGTGTCTTCTCACAGCATTGTAAAAAATAAAAACTAAATGACAGTAAACTACTAACATGAAATAAGAGGAGACCAAGCAATGCCTTAAATAATGTCAAGTTAGGCAATGATTATAGGAAATGGTTAAAAACAAAAGTACTTTGTAGCTTTGAATCCTATCTTCTGAACCAGCAGTACCTACTGAACGTTCCCACAGGAAAGAGAAATGAGAACCAGAATTCTGCAGCTATCAATAAATACAAAGCACACTTTGCAAGGGCAAAGAATCAGTATTCCTGCTGCTCCTTTTTTCTAAAACATTCTATGGCAATGGTTTGGCTAAATACCTTAAGACATCTACTCATCAACACATTGTTATTAGCTTTCCACCTAGCATGACATCCAAAATCAAGCTCAAACATTTTAAACCTCAAGATTTGGTCTGGTAGGAGGGATGGTGAGGGCACACCGACTTCATACTTCCTTGAGAAGAATGCGGATTTGAAAAGTAAACACTCACAAGAAATCCTCCAGTTCCCACGTTCCTTGTCAGTGTCAAGCCAAGGCTCATGTTGGTTTTCATCTCAGTAACATTGGAAATGCTTGTGGAGGCTTTCAAAGGGAGAAGATTTTAAAAAGTGATTAAAGCTTCATCATTCATTTAAAGCTATTAAAAAAAAAACACATACACTCGTGTTTCTATGTAGCACTGAATTCAGCACTCGTGTTACATCATCGAGTGTACAGAGATGAGATGCCTTTGGTGATCTGGCGGCTGAATTAAATGTGTGAGGCGGTGGAATGGAAAATACTAGGGGATGGGGTCTGCAAAGGTCATGACAACTCTATCCCATGCTTTATTCTGGATTGGAAAAACATTACCCTTCAAGTATTATCAAAGGATGCCATATCAAAGCACTAGCGAGTGAACTTTAAAAGGAAATCATGACACTAGCTTGTAAAATAATAGATAATTCTCTTCAACCTTCTCTCTCCCACTGAATAAGGCATCATCTGTTGTATCAATTCTGGAGCTACTGATCATTGAAATTCGTCTCAATAATATCATTATTAACTCACATCCTCTAATCTCTGCCAAGGTGTATACCTATATATGCACATTCATATGACTTATATATAAAATTATGCTATCTGTGTATATATATATGACTACAGAGATAAGGGCAAAAAAAAAAATAGCCGTCTGTATTTCAAGACAAAACTATGACTGGTTTTGTTATTTTTTGATTGGGTATATAACCAATGAAATTTTGTTATTTGTGAAAAAAAAAAAGAAATCACATTGCTAATTATAACTTACTTTGCAAATTCAGTTTTTCACATGTAGTGGTGGATGGATCAATGGGACATTTATATACATCTCCCATTCGGTTCTCTGGAAAGCCACTCCATGGTGAACCAACCAGTAACCTAGAAACAGGGATTGTTTTTACCATTAGACATAAAATGTTAGCTATAGTTTCTTCTTTAAAATTGATTTTATTGAAGTATAGTTGATTTACTATTTGCATTAATTCCTGTACAGAAAAGGGATTCAGTTATATGTATATACAGGTTCTTTTTCATATTCTTTTCCATTACGGTTTATCACAGGATATCAAACACAGTCCCCTGTTCTATACAGTAGAACCTTGTGGTTTATACGTTCTGTACATAACAGTCGGCATCTGCTAGTCCCAAACTCCCCCTCTATCCCTCCCCACACCCACTCCCCTTTGGCACCAAGTCTGCTTTCTACCTCTGTGAGTCTGTTTATGTTTCCTAGATAAGTTCATTTTTTGGTCATATTTCACTTATATCATGTGTAAGTGACTATCACATATTTGTCTTTGTAACTTACACTTAGTATGAGAATCTCTAGATACATCTATGTTATTGTAATATAGTTTCTTAAAAATAAAACTGACCACAAAATAGTAAAAAAAAAAAAACATTTAATTTCAATTTTTAGTAAGTGAACAGTTTCTATTTGCTCAGCTGTAATTTGCTCTCCTTCTTTTCCTTTTAGCTGATCAAGACTCTTGATGAATGCCTGCAATACAGCTGTCTTGCCACACCACCTGGGCGGTCTGGCTACAGCAGTTCTGGCCAATAGAAATAGAATACAGGCCACAAATGTGAGCTACATATGTAACTTTAAGTTTTCCAGTGGTTACGTTAATAAAACAAAAAGTGACAGATAAAATTAAATTATATGTAATATGTATTACATATGTAATATTTATATAAATATTACACGTGTAAGGAGAGCCCCACAGAACACTTGCTCTGTATTTTTGCTGAGGATTGACTTGCATAGACAGTAAACATAAAGCCATGTAGATAACTCATCTGCTCCCTAAATCATCTAGGAAAGACTTAGGCCATAGAAATCACTCAAATGTTAGTTTGTTGTGCTTTAGTTTTTAATACAGTTTCATCTTTTAGAGCGGTGATGACCAATATGGTAGCCAAATAGATATATTTTGGCTGCACCCACGGCATGTGGAAGTTCTTGGGCCAGGGATGGAAGCCGTGCTACTGCAGGGACCAGAGCACAGCAGTGATAACACAGGATCCTTACCCCACTGGGCCACCAGGGAACTCCTAAATAATATATTTTACTGAACTCAGTACAGCCAAACTAGCTTGCAATCAATATTAAAATTATTAATGAGCTATCTGGCATTCTTTTTTCTATACTCAATGTTTGAAATTTGGTGTGCGTTTTATACTTTGAGCACATATCAGTGTGGACAAGTAACATTTCAAGTGGTCAGTAGCCACGTGTGGACAGTGGCTACCATATTGGTCATCCCAGCTCTAAAGGATGAAACTATATTAAAAACTAAAGCACAACAAACATTTGTTGAGTGCTTTCTATGTCCTAAGTACATCCATAGGTGATTTAGAAAGCAGATGAGTTAACTACGGCTTTCTGTTTACTGTCTACGCAAGGGAATCCTCAGCAAAAATATGGAGCAAGTGTTCTGTGGGGGCTCTCCTTGTGTCTGTCATGTTTATAGCCAGAATAGAGAAGGCAGAGGTCAGAGATGGGTGCTGACATCTTCCCTTCGGTTAGTTTCACTTCCTACAGAGCTCCTCCAACTGGAGACTGTATTTCCCTGTAGAACCGTTCACTGGACATCTCTGGCCACAGAAAAACAGAAAGAGTCCATGGAACAGCCTGATCTTTAGAAACTCTAGCAGGTTAATTATTCAGCAGCATCCAGTGACTAAGAAAGCATTAGACTCAATGTTTTTCCTTATCAAAGTTGGGAAAGATTAGGTTATTGAGCTAGGAAACTTGAATTCTTTCATAAGCCTTCTGTCTAAACATTTTATCATTATTGATTAAACAACATGAGCCAAATTAAGTGCTACAATGGATTTTTAAAAAGTCCAAGGCACACTTCTGTCTACTAAATCTAGTAAACCTGTTTAAAATATATGAGAAATAAACAAATGAACAGAAAAAACGTGAATAATCTTAAACATTAAAATGGTCAAAGGAAGTAGAAACTGATATTGAAGGATGAGGCTGATAGAATTCTTTTATAAGAGGGAACAGCAAGAACAATCATGGAAAGAGAAAAATACAAATTATTTTGAAAGAGAGGTAATGATTCAGTAATAATCTTCTCCCCTTATTCATCTTATACAATTATTCTCAAACTAATATTTTGTAGAACATTCTATAATATTTTAAATCAGTTAACTTTGATTAAGGTCAGAGTTGAAAGTTTTATCTTATGAACAAATACTTTACCTAATTTACTTGTTACAATATTGGCTATAGATACCACTGACAAAACAAAAAAGACAAGCTACTGAAATAGAGAAAATATTTGCAAATGATAAGACTGTAAAGGAGTTAATATACAAAATACATAAATAACTCATACAACTTAAAATAAAAAAAAAAGCCCAATTCAAAAAACGGGGCAGAAGACTTGAACACATGTTATTCTAAAGAAGACATTCCAATGGCCAATAGGCACATGAAAAGATGTTCAACATCATCAGCCATCAGAGAAATGAGGATTTATACCGCAATGAGATATCTTCACACCTGTCATGATAGTTACCATCAAAAAGACCACAAATAACAAATGTTGGTGAGGATGTGGGAAAAAAGGAACCCACGTACACTGTTGGTACGAACGTAAATTGGTGTAGCCACCATGGAGCTCAGTACGGAGGTGTCTCAAAAAACTACAAGCGGAATTACCTTATGATCCAGCAATTCCACTCCTGGATATTTTTCACACATGCTGTTCCCTGCCTGGAAAGTTCTGCTCATTAGTTAGGTCTCCCACTAGACAACCACTTCCTCCTGGAAGTCCACTGGTTCTTCCCAGTCAGAGCAAGCTGGATTTCTATACTGAATACTTTCATAGCCTTTGAGCTTCCCCTGTCCCCGTTTTCATCACATTACCCAGTAAGTGCCTACCTCCTAAGTCCCCCACCAGACAGCACATGTCTGTGGGGACTGGGAATTGTGCCTATATAGCACTGAGTCACCATACGTTGAACTAACGAATGAAAACCCAGATGAACAAACAAACAAATGGATGGTTCTACATTATGATCTAAGAGAATTCTCTTGGTTGAGGAAAAGTCGAGTAGAAAAACTTTAATTTTGTCTTAATTGAGAAGCATTTCTTTCTGTCCAAATGAAAGTAAAAACAAAACAAAAAGATGGAAAAACTCCAAGTTGAGAGGAAAGCATTATACTGTTACTGTTCTGCCAGCTGTTCCTCATTCAGTTTCCGCATATCTATGATATGTCAACTCAGGTCTCATTTTTTAAGCAAAAGCTGACTGAGGAGTCCGTAGAGAATTTCTATATAGCAAGAAACTCTAGTAGGAAGGGTGGTTTTGGCCCTCTACATGCGGGGGATTGGTGCTAATTACAGCAATCTTAGGACAGCTGGTACTACCGGATGTGAAGCTTTCCAAACATTATTCACTTCCTGTGCAAAACAGGTCTAAAGTTATCTCCGTTTTACAGATGGAACCGCCGAGGCACAGAGAGATGAGCAACTTACTCATGTTCACATGGGTCATGAGAGCTAAGCATAACTGACTCTGACACCCAAACCCTTAGGCTCTTTCCTCTTCGTGGCAAGAAGGCCTGGCAAATGGCCAGGTTGAGAAAACCATCTGAATAGGTGGGTTGGGCTCCAGAACCTTCCGGAAGTAGAAACAGAAAGCTGAGTGCCAGGCTACACCTACCAAGATGGGGGGTGCGGGGCCCTGGCTGCACTGGTCACGATCAGGTAAGAAGAGGGTATGATCGGATAGAACCAAGGCGGTCATTTGAGCGGCTTCTGCCGCACGCCTTCGCCCTCCCTTCTCACCACATTGCAGAGAAACACAGCGAGGAACGAGAGTTTCGTGTTTCTTTTTGAAAATTTAACTATTTTGTTCTTCAAGACCTCCAGCAGTACAGCTGTGCCACTAGCTACTCGTTTTCCACTGAGGAAACTCAACAGGCTACTAGATGTTTCCTATCCGTGAAGCGTTCCCTGGACACCCTCCCCGTCACCTCCTCCCAGCTCATCACAGAATTCTGGACTTGATAACCTCTCAGGTCAGGATAAGACAGCTCCACTACCCCCCGCCCGCACATTAATCAGTCAGGAAGAGGGGCAAGGCAAGCACCTGACTGTGCCACTCAACAAGGCAGATGTGTAAGTACTGGAGATTCTCTCAAAGAACACACACGGACTGCTGGCAGGCTTACTGACACCATATGAAACTCTTTCACCCAAAACAACAGAAGGCAGCAGAAAACCAGACCATTCGGTGACTGCACAGCAAGGGTGCCCTCATCACATGACTCATTCTTTAAATACTGTGAACCACATTAGTAAGAAAGAAGTCACAGGTCATACTACAGGGTACGTTATAAAAACCACTGCCCATCTCCTTTATTGGCAATGTTTCCAGGAGACTTTCCTCCCTCGCATCCAGTGCAGCCCTTGTTCCTGACAACTCAACCTCATAAGGAAAGACCGTGACATTGCCCGTGGCTATTCTGAGGGAATCTGTAACATTCTCCAATTAATCAGGCAGGAAGATGGGGGAGGCAGGTATATTTATCTCTAAAACTCTGCGTAATCAGCTGTAGCAGGAAGAACCAGAGACCAGGAGAGAATGTTATAAAATTGGGGCATAGGATACATTAGTGGGAAAACCCTGTTGAAATGTGGCAAAGCCTCTTTGAAGTGATGGATTTAATTTAATCACGACCAGACAAAGAGCTGCATGAACAGTCGTGTGTGCTGATTCTCAAAACAAAACCAAATCCCAAGATATAAACTTCTCTTTCCCCACAGTGAAACTGGGAATTCTTCCAAGACTACTTAAAATAACACTTACTGTTCAATTATCTTGTGGGAAAATAGTGATTATATAGAGTTCCAAAACATAGCCAATTTGCCCACCTCCAGTGGAATTCAAAATGCTTTGTTTAGTTAGTAAACAGTATTTATAGTAGTATAGGTAGTTTTAAACCCACAATCCAGGGGCTGTTATAAATATCTTCCTTTGGTCTGTGAGTCTCTAACTCTCCAAGTGTTTTTTCGATACTAGAGATTTTTTCTAGAAATTGACGAAGGTGTGCTTAAAATAGTAGGGCTAAACATGTCTTGATTCAGTAAATGTTTCTTGAGATCCTATAATGGCTGACATGTCACACAACTCTAAGGGTACCATTCCCACATGAATGGTGAGCCTTGGCCTTGTGCAGTATACAACCCATGAGGCTGTATATGGCAGCCAGACCAACTATGTGCCAGACTCAGTTCTAGGCACTGGGGGTACACTAGTAAATCAGCTAAAAATATATGGCCTCCTAGGGGTTACATTCTAGTGCGAAAAGACAAGACAATAAATGTAATAAGGAAAATATATGGTGATGGCTATCAGTGCTTTGTGGGAAAAGTGAACAAGAGAGTGTGGGGGTGGAAAGTGTAATCTTTATTAGGAGGTTCAGGGAAGGCCTCGCTGAGGAGCTGACATTTAAGTAAAGATTTAGAGGGGAAGGAGTAAACCGTAAGACTTTGATGGAAGAGTGGTCCTGGCTGTGGGAACAGCAAGTGCAAAAGCGCTGTGGCTGGATCAGCATGCATGAGGGGGAGATGGCAGGGGATGAGGTCAGAGTGGGTCCAGATCACATACAGACTTGTGTAAAATTGTAAGGATGGCTTTCTCTCTGAAGTGAGAAAGCCATTGGAGGGTTCTGCGCAGAGGTGTGTGCGATCTGGCCACACTGCGGAAGGAATGTGAGGCCTTCTCCGTTGAGAATGACTGCCTGGGGGTAAAAGCGGGGCAGGCGGGCACTTAGAAGGCCCCTGCGATGATCCGGGCAGGAGGTGAAGCTGGGGTTCTGCGGGGCTGGCAGAGGAGGGAAGGTAGCGACTAGTGTCCTTATTTTAGATACGTTTTGAAGGTAGGGCCAGTGGGATTTCTTGAGAAGTTGGTTTTTGAATTAAAAAAAAAAGTCAAAGATGACTCCGAGGTTTTCGGCTAGAGCTAAAAGCAACTGAGTGGTCACCGTCAGATGAGGGGGATACGGTCCACAGAGAAAGATTTTGAGGTAAAGAAAGCTCAGGAATTCAGGATATTCTCAGTCTGAGGTGTCTAGCACACACCTAAGGGGATATTTTGTTTGGGATTAGAAGACTTTTGAAACACCTGCCTTAAGGTGAGTAATTTCAAGGCCTACAGTTTATACAGAGAAATTCTGTTCCCCGACAGTGTTTAGTTCCAGGCCATTGACAACACAGTAAGTCCGGTGAGTTCTCTATGGCAACCTGCTTCCTGCCTGTAACATAAAAGGAGTTTGTGATGGGGGAGAATTCACCTGTAAAGACTTGGCATCTCTGGGAAAGTGGAAGACAGCTAAGAGAAAGCTCATTTTTAGCTCTTGGTTGGCAAACACTTCTATTCTAAACTTAATAGCTAAAGTCTTTGGCATACGTTGAAAGGCAATATTAGTATCTTTGCCTCACTATGCTGCCTCAGACTTCTTTAGTTGCCAGATTGCTTCCTCAAATAGTCGGATGGCTAAACCCTCAAGGTCTTTCGGTTTCCTGATGAGGAATCCACCAACCTCATTATTACTAAAACATCTTAAGCCTATTGTTCTGTCTCACACACATACAAAAAAAAAAAAAAACTGGAAATTAAGTTTTTCACTGGAAGCAAGTGAATCAAGAAAAACCAATTCTGTTGACTCATCCAATGTGCAGTTTTCCTGAAGTTAAAATCAAAAGCCAAAATAGACAATTTAAAGCATGGCGATGATATGAATTCCACATTCTTGTGCCCGGCGGGGAGGAAAGGAATGCTTTTAAGATCACACATTTTTATAAATCAAAGCCCACGAGATAGTACCTTTTAATTAGGTGCTTTGGCTGATGGTTATCAATGCTAAAAACTGGAAAAGCAACAATATTTGTAAACTGCTTTACAGTTTATAAAGCACATTTTTATGTGCATTATCTTCTTTGATCCTTATAAATACCTGTAAGGTCACATATTCTAACTCTACCTGTTTTCATAGAAAGAAACTGAGTCTAAGTGTCCGACTGGCAACAAAGCCTAGGTCTGTACCTATGTCCTTTCCATCCAAATCTCCAGTTCTTTCTGTCATGTTAAGTTGACTAGGACTCCTTGAGGGGAGGCCATTATTGTTCCATCCTGTGGACTCTAAACAAATTAACAAATAGGTTTCACCTGTGCCACTCAGTGTTCTCCAGATCCTTCTTCAGATGGAGGCCATGGATGGAACCAGGTTTCAGACAACTAGCCACCAGGAAGGTGAGAGCGTGAGTCCCGTCACCGTTGTGAATGAACTCATTCTAAAAGCAGACACCCAGGCTTTAACACAAAGGAAAGCTTGAAATGATAAGACCAGCTGGTGAGGCGTGGAAGGCTTTCACGGATTGCTGAGGGTCTCCAGATACTCTGGAGCTGCAGATCTATTCCACATGCAAGTCACAAAAGATGGGTGTGCATGTGTGTTCCTGTGTTTGTGGACACACACACACACACACATACACATACATACATTTTTGTCTGGAGTCAGAAAAGGGAGCAGTCAACCAGAGCAGAGGATATTTAAAGTGCCCTGTCTATACAGAGTTTTATTTTCAGAAAGAACACAAACCATTAAAAAGTTCAGCCATGAAGGTTACTGGGGGGAAAAAATGAACAACTAGGGTGTGCCCAAGGTAGGCAAGTCAACAGTAAGGTGGTCCATGGGGTTCTGAAAGGCACTTGGTTCTCTCTTTAGCCTGCCCCTTCTGCTAGCTAAAGGAAAGTTGGTGTTGATAGGAAACAGGCTGCTTTGTACATCTATGTTATTAGGGTTAGTTGAAGTACTTGACAATAGCATAGTAATTATTTATAATAATATTAACAAGTTTTTCAAACTTAAAAGTGCAAGAATATATTGGGGTCAGACTTCTAATGCCTTCACAGAATCAAAAAAAAAAAAAAAGGACTAAGAGGTTGGCAAAAATAAAATGTAAAGGAAGAACAAAAAGGATTATATATGTCATGAATTTAAAATAAAAGCCAATCTTGTGACTAAATACAGTAAACACATTAAATGGCACTGCCAGGAAAACCTAATGGCAAGAGAATTTCATCTTTGGAAAGAGACATAAAGGATGATATGGACCAATATTTAAAGGCTGTATAATAAAAGACAAAGACACGATTATTTTGGAAAAGGGATCAGAAGAGCATTCTCGGCCAAGAAGAAGAAATGGACTAAAGTTAATCCAATATGCATCAAAGCTAATCCATGACAGATGAGAAATGGCTAAGGAGGGGATGGTGGAGAGAGGTTGGGGGGAGCTGGTCATTCAAAATCCTCATTCCTTTCTGTAAGTTTTTAGACAGAGCTAATGAGAGTACCTCATATATGCACAGTAGTTTAGTTTTTGAAGCACTTTTACTTTTATTCTCTCACAAGCTGCTAAAAACTTCTGGTTTGGTAGGGATGGGATTTTCTTTGTGCTCCAGAGAGGTTCTGCGACTTTCCCACAGTCACCCAGCTAATGGTGGGGAGCTGAGAGTAAAACCTTGTGTTCTGGCTTTTGACTCACATGACCCATCCCTGTCTAGGAGAGAATGAAAAGACAGATGGGAACTGTCGGATGGAGATTGTTACAATTTTGTAACAATTTACAACAAATTTTATGATTTTTGTAACAATTTTTAATTCAAAATGCTGAATGAAGTTTGTTATTTTATAAAGATTCTATCAAAATTATTATTTTCTTTTCTTTTTAGGGCCACATCCTGTGGCATATGAAAGTTCCCAAGGTAGCGACTGAATCAGAGCTGCAGTTGCCAGGCTACACCACAGGTACAGCAAAGCAGGATCCGAGTTGCATCTGTGATCTATGCCACAGCTTGTGGCAACGCCAGAGCCTTAATCCACTGAGCGAGGCCAGGGATCAAACCCACATCCTCTTGGATACCAGCTCCATTCTTAACCCACTGAGCCACAACGGGAACTCCAGAAAATTATTTTTAGCTATTATTAAGTGCTAGTTACATTCTGCCACTTTCTCCCTTGGATACTTATGAAAATATATCCACTTGGAACCCCTTATTTCTGTTTGCATTAATCTACCCTATACTTATTACTTCTTAGCTCTGGAAACTTAGGCACATTAATAAAGTTTTCTAAGTCTCACACCTCTCCTCTCACTTCGAAAATGAGTCATCATGAATATTACATGGCAAAGAAGGTACCACTATTGATCTACCAGTGTACTCGGTGACATAACTTTGGATGTCCGTTGTAGAGTTGAATGTTACTTCTTTATTATTTGTCTAAGATTCTCTTACAGAGCTATCTCTTATAGACAATCTACTATATTTTAAAAAACAATGCTTTACTAAAATGTTTCTTAAAGACTGTAATATATATAGATAGAACGGGTGTTTTTTTTGGGGGGGAGGGCTGTGACACATGTTCATTTTCTTTCTCCTTTCAAGGAACAAGCATGCACGGATCTTCGCCAGAACAAGTGATTACATTTCTACAACTGGAAATACCCCCAATTCCCAGACAGTCCTCGTCACACAAGCGATTGCAATGTTGGAAGGTTTTTGAGTCATATAATGAGCTCAGATTGTTCTTGGGACTGGCCCTCAGATTAGACAAACAGAAACAGTGTTTATCACCACAAGCTTCCAGGAAATAACTTTAAACGCATCACGATTCTTTGTGTAAATGCCTGTGATAAGGATTGCTTCACCTACACTTGAACATCCTGTGTATAAAATGCGGGCTCCAAAGCAGGATGACCCTGAGCCTACACTGAGGAGAGAAGAGACCACAGTTTTATTTACAAGTAGCAGAGCGCTCCGGTGCTCAGCTTGGGAGGTAAGTTTGCTTTTAAAATTATCCACCTCGTTGGAGGCTGCTAAAAAGTTAGGAATTCCCAAAGCCTTATCATCACTGCCATTTTTAGGGTACAAGTCCACAGTATAATAAAAGTATCATAAAGAAAACAAAGTAGTCAAAGTTTCTTTGTTAAAAATCTTCTAGATCCCAATGCAAAATATATCTATAAATTCTTAGAAACGTGGGACACATGGAACAGCTGAAGCTGTGCTTTAAAAATAGTGGAGTGTGATTTAAGAAAACTCAGGCTAGAGCCTTCAGCAGGTTGTCAGAAGGAAAGGGCTGAGAGAGAGAGGCAGGGGTCAACAAGAAAGATTATATATAAAAAAAAAGGTCAAAAGTAAGCAGAGGAAAACACTACCAAGACAGCAGATTCAGAACAAGGAGGAAGGGAATTAAAAAAAAGGGGGGGGATATGTGTGTGAGTGTGTGAGTGTGTGTATTACACTGAAAAAGTCTAAGGGAAAAAGACTCAGCGTTTATAGAAGGAATTTCTGTGCCCAAAGTTAACTTGATTAACATCAGAAGGAAAGTTAACGTCTAAGCAGTCTTTCCACATCTGCTACTTCCATAATGTCTGTGCGATCGGCATAAATTAGCAGCGGGGAAGGGCACAGCGCCCATTGTCAAAACAAATAGGCAATTCTGGATTCCGAGTTTCATATGATTTTCCTTGAGCCCGAGAGTGGTGAAGGCTGCTGGTCCCAACTGCGGCCACCCCAGCACTGGAGGAGGAAAAACCACTCACTTGGATTCTGCCCGAGCCCTGCCCTCTGTGGTGAGGCACCCTGGCAGGGCCAGCTAATGAGGGGTCAAGAAGGAACCCTGTTCAGGCCTTGGGAAGAGCACTTAATAGTAAGTTAGTGGAGCAAGTGACACGAAAGGAACACAAACACTGTTAACTGCAGGGGTTGGCACTCAGGCCTCTGGCATTTTTCACAGCTGCCCGCTCTGCACATCTGCCTTCCTCATCCTTCATGCCTTAAAGTCAAGGTCTATGTTTTGTACTTTCTGCACCTCACATAGCGTCCAGCCTGTGCTGCATGAGAAGGTGAGGTCTGGAGTTCCCGTCGTGGCTCAGCGGAAACCGATCTGACTAGTATCCATGAGGACTCAGGTTTGATCCCTGGCCTTGCTCAGTGGGTTAACAATCTGGCATTGCCATGAGCTGTGGTGTAGGTCGCAGAGGCAGCTTGGATCCCTTGTTTCTGTGGCTGTGGTGCAGGCCGGCAGCTGCAACTCCAATACAGCCCCTAGCCTGGGAACCTTCATATGCTGTGGGTGTGGCTCTAAAAAGACAAAAAAAAAGATGATGTCCAAGACTTGGCCATTACAAAGCCGATCAGTGGAGGATACAGTGGCGGGGGAGGGGGGGCTGCCAGCCAGCCTCTGTTCTCTTTCTTTCTTACTTCACGCCTCCACAGGCTGTAGCCCTCAGGCGGACGCTCCCTTCTCTTCTTCCAGTGTTGTGGGTACGCACATACCTGTTTGGTGGTTATATATGGGCTTAAAGGGGGGAAGGCCTTGTCGATAAGACTCCTACTACCTCTTACCAGAAAGCTCTACACTGGAGCTAAAAACACCAGCCCAGCCGATAAGAGAGTGGTGCCTTAATGGCCAATAGCCACTGTCCCATCCTGTGTTTATCTTTCAGGAGTGTCATGGGAAAGTCAACGCAGAGAAATGTAGCCCTGGTCTTGACTAAAGAATATCAGGATATCAGCACCAGAATATCACCACAAACTGTCAATACATTTGTCTTTCAGAAAAGCTTTTTTTTTGTCTTTTTGCCTTTTTAGGGCTGCACTTGCGGCATGTGGAGGTTCCCAGGCTAGGGGTCTAACAGGAGCTGTAGCTGCCGGCCTTCGCCACAGCCACAGCAACGCAGGATCCGAGCCGCGTCTGCAACCTACACCACAGCTCACGGCAACGCCAGATCCTTAACCCACTGAGCAAGGCCAGGGATCGAACACGCAACCTCATGGTTCCTAGTCGAATTCGTTAACCACTGAGCCACAATGTGAACTCGTCTTTCAGAAAAGCTTTGAATGCTCAGAGGGACTCACTCGGCCTGCTAGGTTGTCAACTTTGTCCCTTTTGATTTAACTTCCAAACTGTAATCCTTGATCGGCTTTTCATCTCTAATAGCATCTGTAACTGATGGTGGCTCTCTTTCCGTCCCAGAAAAACTGTTACTTAAAGAATAACCTCAGGAGTTCCCGCTGTGACACAGTACATTAAGGATCTGACAGCGCTGATTCAGGTCACTGTAGAGGCACAGGTTTGATCCTCAGACCAGTGCAGTGGGCTAAAGGATCCTGAGCTGTGGCGTAGGTGGCCGCTGCAGCTCATATTTGATGCCTGCCCTGGGGATTTCTATATGCCTGAGGTGCAGCCAAAGGAAAAAAAATAAGTAACCTCAAGGGTTTTTTTTTTTCTTTATTTCCCTTTTTTTTTTTTTTTGTCTTTTTAGGGCCACACCTGCAGCAGATGGAGGTTCCAAGGTTAGGGGTTGAATTGGAGCTGTAGCTTCTAACCTACACCACAGCCACAGCAACGCCAGATCTAAGCCACGTCTGCGATCTACACAACAGCTCATGGCAACACAGGATCCTTAACCCACTGAGGAAGGCCAGGGATCAAACCTGTGTCTTCATGGATACTAGTCAGATTTGTTTCCACTGAGCCATGATGGGAACTCCATAACCTCAAGTTTAATGCCAGGTTATCCTCAGCAAGGCCACGCTTACAAAGCATGTCTGAAGGTCCTATTCAGCTCCTACTTAAATCAGTCTACTGGAGTTTTGGAACTACTTCAGTGAATCAGTTGGAACTAGGATTTTCATTCAGTCATTCAACAAATAATTACAGCAGCCACTCTGCATTCCGAGCACACACCAGTGAACAAAGCAATGTCCCTTAGAGCAGAAGATGGATAATGAACACATAAAGATAACTTCAGATAGCAGTAACTGCTATACAGAAAATAGATCAACCAGAATAAAAGGCTAGAGAGTGATGGGGAGGTGGAATGAAGTGCCAGCTTAGGCTGCTTCTGAAAGGTCTCTTTGAGGAGACAGCAGCAGAGCTTAAAATGAGAGATAAGAGCCAACCAACCGAGGAAAAAAGCAGGAGAAAAGCAGGTGCAGAAGCTTTGAAGCAGGAATGAGTGAACGCCTCCTCCCAACTGCTCATCTCCACCCTTAAGAGCCAGCTTCTGATTCACCTCCTCCAAGATGCCTTCTGAGACACGCTACCCTCTCGTGTGACACTTTTTGTTTCCCCATCACATAGGCAGGCATGTTTCAACATGGGAATAATCTGGATTCTGAATATGTCCTTGAATTCCATTTTTAGAACGCCAGATATAAGATCACATGGAGAAAAGGGTATAAATTATAGATTGTATTTGATAAGCCAACAACAGCCCATTTAATCATCAGAGAGCT
Source organism: Catagonus wagneri (assembly GCA_004024745.2). Taxonomy (NCBI): domain Eukaryota; kingdom Metazoa; phylum Chordata; class Mammalia; order Artiodactyla; family Tayassuidae; genus Catagonus; species Catagonus wagneri. Next base: position 17,229,936 of record PVHT020000166.1, read on the forward strand.
CTAGATGACCCAGGGTCTGTGGAGAATCTCTTCTGCTGCAACAGAGGGCCTGAATGCTGGCGAGGACCCCTTGTCACATGGAGTGGGGAACGCTGACTTAGAATAAAGCCAGAGGCAAAGTTCTGTTGTAGGAGAAAATTTAGGGAACAATTCTACCATCTTAGAATGGTCCAGAGGCAACATCACCTGATCATTTACAAACGCTAATGGATGCTAGTTTACAGAGTAAGAAAGGAAGACAAATGAATCAATCTATCAATTTACCGTCTATCGATTAAATGATCAAAATTTGGTATTACGAATTCACTAAGGAATATTTAGAGGAAATTTTCTATCTAGGTTTAAAGAAGGACCGTTATGCCATCCCACTAATTATGAATCTAAGAGTTACCAACTCTCAAAGAAAAATCCTTCATTTAAGGCTGAGGGCTACTCAATATATTAACACAATAATTTGAACAAGCAATTGTCGTCAAATATTAAATTTGATGTTTTTCACTGAAATCGTAAAGAAGAGAATATTCTTACCAGTTGCCTTTTGGGTTTACAAACTGCTGCACTGCATAGCCAAACTGTTCACTTGAAGGACCAGAGAATATCTTTGCTTCTGGGAGGCCAACATTGTAGGCCACACAACAGTTTAAAATGCCTATTAGAGGGAAATGAAGACGTCATCAATACTTACAGTTTGTGATAAAAGTTTGTAATATAATTCTCAAAGGCTGCTTTAAAAAAAATGATTTGTCTGACATTAATAATTATTCTCTTTATCAACATTTACCAAGAAATAGTGGCCAACTATTTTTTAAGTACGCATTTGGGGCCCTGGTCCCATGCTAAGTTCTTTTTATGTATTATTCACTATTTCATTCATCCTCAGAGCAAATTTTGGATGGTTGCTAATATCTGGGGTTTTTTTGCCTTTTTTTTTCTTTTTAGGGCTATACCCACAGCACATGGAGGTTCCCAGGCTAGGGCTCAAATGGGAGCTACAGCTGCCAGCCTACACCACAGCTGCAGTAACATCTGATCCAAGCCACATCTGCAACCTACACCACAGCTCATGGCAACGCTGGATCCTTAACCCACTGAGCGAGGCCAGGGATTGAAACTGCAACCTCATGGTTCCCAGTCGGATTCATTTCCACTGCACCACGACGGGAACTCCATTGTTTTGCAGATATTTCTGAGGTTCCTGGAGATTAGTGTGTCTCACAGGTAGAAAGTGATAAGGGAAGGGCAGGATTTGAACACAGGGCTGCGTGATTCAAGCTCTTGAACTCATATTCAAGCACATATTACCTCTAGGGATTCTTAAGTAACTTCAGTTCTTTTTGTCCTTCCTAATGCAGTAAGGCTCTAAGCCACCCAAGGGCAGGGTCTGAAGGCCATCTTCTAGTTCTTCCGAGTCTCCCTGGAGATCCTGACATGAATGCCACGTGAAATGTCTGTTGAAAAAGTCTTGCTGACTACATCAAAGGAGGTAGAAAAATCACAGCTCCTTGAAAGTTGTATCATTTTCTTTCAGAAAAGGATCATTTTTGAGGATGAAAATTAGGGGGAACGTGTCCTACCTCCTTTATTCCAGCGGGAACTGTTAAAATTTTGCTTTTTGATGCTTTTCTTTCTGAATGCTCAATGAACGATACCCGTTTAAAAAAAAAAAAAAAACAGCAAAGCCTTGATAGGTAAAGCTTTGACAGATTTTTTTTTTTGAAAAAATCTTGTTTCTGATGCAAAGAGTAAGGTCGGTGAAGTCTCCCTCTGACATTGACAGCATTAACGCAGGCCATCCGATTTTCTAAAGAAGGTTGTGTGACTATTAATGCTCTCTATGGAGATGGGAACAAGCTTTGAGCTGTTTGAGATGAGTAGTTATCTTTGCAGACACTGAAGGCACAGTGGACTCTTTAAAACCGACATCAAAGTGCCATTAATGTGTTTTCAAAAAGCAATAACCCACTTTCTGGGCAACACTGGAAGTGTGCAGTATTTCCTAAGTGTCTGTTGTTCCAGGCACTGAAAGGATGGAGGAAGAGGGCTGGCTCTCCTGTGTTGCCCGTGTCCTCCTGGGGCAGATTCTGCAGCATGCACCAATGGAATAAGGGGCTCAGGGATGATGTTTTGGGGACACAAAAGTAGTCGATGTGCCTCTCAATGTGCCCAAACTATTCTACCACGGATCTGTCCACTCAAGGTGCTCAGCTCACTATTATTTCTTAGAAATAACGTGCTGTCAAGGACGAGAATGACAAATCATAATTCTGAAATACTCTGTAGCAAAATCTACACAGCCTCACGCTTGCAGATTTTCTCCTTAATTCTGTTTTTCCTATGCACCACTACTCCTTTACACTTTTCAGGAAATAAAATGCAAAAGAAAATTATCATGGCAAAGTGAGCAGAGAACCAGACGGTATTCAGAATACTGGTGTTTCCAATCAACAATTTCACTCTGCCCCATAGTGCAGAACTAATAAATCTTATTTAATATGCTACCAATTATCTAACATACTAGTAAAAGCTTGGGGAGATGATGTCAAACTGTCCCCTCTTTAAAATATCTAATGCTGGAAAGAACACATATGGCTGTATATATAATGACCTAATTTTTTCCCCTATTAATCAGAACTTGGCAGATCGAGTAATGACAAGAAATCCTGATGGAGTCCACTTTATCACCTAGCAGTTAAATTTTACTATATATGTGTATATATGTGTGCATACATACTTATATGTATATACTCTGTGTATATGCACACATACATACATGTACTTACACACATATATAAAATATTAGTTAAAAATGTAAATCACATTTCATCTCTATGCTTAAAATGCCCCAATGTCTTGGCATCACACCGAGAACAAAATCCAACTTTCTTAGCAGAGTTTCAGAGCTCCTTCGTGATCTGGCCCTTGTGTATCTGGAGATTTTTACTTTCCACCACCCTCCCTGCTCACTGTGTTCCAGCCGCACTGGGTTTCCTTCTGGTTCTTTGCACACGTCATTCATTCTGCTTATGGCCTTTGCAGCTGCTTGACCCACTGCCTACAACATTCATCCCAACTCCTGATTTACATTTTGCCTCTCCATTCATCACGGAGGTCTTTGCTCAAATAGGTCTCTGCTGTCCTTGTAGAGACCTAACCCGACTCCTCTACCAGCAACACCCCTCTCCATCATTACACCACTTACCGAAGCTCTTTTTCTGAAATGATCTTATGTATCTGCATTGTTTTGTGTGTCTGTCTGCCTACTAAAATCTAAGCAACTTGAGAGCTCAGACCTTATTTTGAATTTGCTCTTACCTTCTCAGCACTCAGGGATAATATTTATTGAATGAGGAGTTCCCATTGTAGCTCAGTGGTAATGAACCAGACTATTATTCATAAGGACAGGGGTTTGATCCCTGGCCTCATTCAGTGGGTTAAGGATCCGGCATTGCCATGAGCTGTAGTGTAGGTCACAGACGAGGCTCGGATCCCACGTGGCTGTGGCCAGCAGCTGCAGCTCCAATTCGGCCCCTAGCCTGGGAACCTCCATATGTCACAGGTGTGCCCCCCCCAAAAAAACCCCAAAATTTATTGAATGAAATCAATTTTTAATAAATATACATTCTTTGATGATACGGAATATAAAGAAGATTAGGGAAAGTTCTCTCAAAATCATATTCTCACGTAAGTACAGTTAATTTGGACATACTATTTCCTTCTGGTATTTTTTTTCCTCTAATATTTAAACCATAATGTATTTTCCAATTTGTATCCTACTATTTCTTATTGCTTGTGTTTGCCTGCCTATGTCAGAATCATCTTAACTCATTTGATTCCCACAGCATCCTTATGAAACAGCAACACCCAGTTATCATTACCAACGTACACATAAGGAGACAGCAACTCATGGAGGTCAGATGCCTTTCTAGCTCAATGTCACACAACTGGTGCTTTAGCTCTGAGTCTGGGTCTAGGTTCATCTTCTTACTCTCATTGTGCAGAATTTCCATTCATGAGTGGTCTGCTCATTTTTCTCATAAAACATGTCCTTCTCCATCACTGTTCCTTCATTCCGTTGATCCTCAATCTCTTTTTTCTGCTACTTCAATCCTTCCCTCCAGAGCCTACCCCTTTCCATACATCTGGACAATCACTAGCACTGTATTTATTTTTTTCAAACATATATTAACAATGCTCTATGTCACCATTTCACACTTAGTCTATGATAGCTAATTAGCATCTATAAATTTAATGGAAGTATTCTAATTCAATGTCTATTTCCTCTTACAATCTCACTGCTTAAAGTAATGTGCTCCTATGTCTTAACTGGATCGTATGGAAAATAACAACCTTATTTTAACTGGATCATAACTTAACTGGATCGTATGGAAAATAACAACCTTATTTGGCTCATTACTTAACTGGATCGTATGGAAAATAACAACCTTATTTGGCTCATTACTTAACTGGATCGTATGGAAAATAACAACCTTATTTGGCTCATTAAGTTTCTTCCCCCCCTCCTCCGTCCCCTGCAACATGCCCACACACTAAGAAATGGATCATTCAAAAAATATTTATCCAACTCCTTTGTGCTAGGCATTTTCTGAGATCCTGGGGATATAGCAATGAACAAAACAGACAAAATTCCTGCTACTTTGAACCTCCATTCTTGTAATTTGAACAAAAAACAATTACAACTTCATGGGATAAGTGTTAAATTTCAGAAAACGACAAAGAACCTTGAACCAAAAGTTGAAAAGAAGGTAAATCTGAGTTTGAAGGCTTCATAGAAGAGGTGGCAACCCATCTGGACCTTAGAGGATGCGCTGAAATTCGCTACATAAAGAGGAAGGCCAACGCCAGTCCAGGTACAAGGACACCCCGCTCAGTGTCGTGGACCATGTGAAAGAGAAGAGTATGGGGCGGTGATAAATTGCCCCGGCAAATTAAGATTATTAATTTATACACTCCTGTTCTCTATCAGGTACAGTGACTTTCAAGGTGACTTCAGCTTTGCCCTGCCAGGGTCGTGCTCTTACCCAGAATGCATCTCTCTCCTTATCCTCAGGTGGATGCCTGTGAATGTAACTAACAACACAGCAAACCAGCCACAGTGCATTGGCTGACAGTAGCGGAGCCCAAGTATTCACGGAATCTCACCAAAACTTACTACAAATGTAAGCAATGTGTCTCCCGAGGGGTTAACTAATTTCTTATGTCAACAATTAAAAGGGGGTCATATTTCATCCTTGATTTATAACCTGGCTTGTTGACATTTCAGCATCCACAAGTAAAAGGGGTAGTTAAGAACACACTGATTAATGCAGACTTCTTTTCTTCCACTCACTTAAAAATTCTATAGCACCTGGCTGTCTCTGATACAGCTTTCTGAGAAACCTTAATACCTTTTCTTTTTGGTCTTTTTTTTGCCTTTTCTAGAGCCGCCCTTGCAGCATGTGGAGGTTCCCAGGCTAGGGGTCTAATCGGAGCTACAGCTGCCGGCCTACACCACAGCCACAGCAACGCGGGATCCGAGCTGCGTCTGTGACCTACACCACAGCTCAGGGCAACGTTGGATCCTTAACCCACTGAGTGAGGCCAGGGATCGAACCCACAACCTCATGGTTCCTAGTTGGAGTCGTTAACCACTGAGCCACGACGGGAACTCCCAAGAAACCTTAATACTTTTAAGAAATAGTTTCAGCATATATGGAGCTCATTCTCCCACTTTTTTTTTTTTTCTGGAACTCAATTTTAAATCAGACCATTCCAAAGAGAAATAAATATATGTTTAGGAATGAGATATAGTTAAACCGGTTTTGTTCTCAAAATGTAGTGAAGCTCAGAAAGGAACAAAATCCTTGGAAAACAAGGGCAGAAATAAGTGTAATAAACAAAACATGTCATTCTATATTCAACAATAAAATTTTGTCAGGAAGTGTCCTGACTGCCACAGTATCACTGTCAGAGCTTAATGACACACATTTGTAGCAGAAGATTGCAGAGGAGAGTCTAATTTGGGTGGCCAACGCAAAATTTAAATGTATCTACATATGTTGAAGGGCAGGCTTTTCATGGAAGGGGTGCATCTGCAAGAAGATCCAGAGAGAGAGCCGGAAACAAATATGTTAAGTCATATTAAGAGAATTAAAGCCAAAAACAAGAGCTAGAACTGGGAAAGGAGGGGCATTTTAAACTGGGACTCCCGTATTACCTTCTGGCCCATTTCTGCACACGTACGCTGATTTTTGGGGAAGGAGGGGAATGTCCCTGTTAAATAGTGAACAAGAATATAAGAAATCTTTCAGTTATAAGTCAGAGAGATGTAAGTTACAACATGGAGACCACGACTAATAATACTGCATTGTATATTCGAACGTTGCTAAGAGAATAGGTCTTCAAAGTTCTAATCACAAGAAAAAAATTGTAACTACGTGTGATGGATGTTACCTTCTTGTGGTGCTCACTTTGCAGTATATACCTGTATCGAATCACTGCGTTGTACACCTGAAGTTAACATGTCAATTATATTTCAAGAAAAAGTAAGATGCAAATTAATCATATATGAGAATTCTAAAGCCTGAATCTCTATGACAGTACAAGCACATGGTGTCATTGCTTTAGGGAGGTGGAGCTTCTCTCTCTCCCACGCCTCGTAGGGACTAGTCCTCACAGTTGCAGAGGTAGTGACAGAAGCAGGGACACCGGACAGCGAGCTGAGCATTGCAGGGGCAGCAGGAAGGTCCAGCCGTCACCAAGACACGGGGGAACGCTCTTAGGGGACAACTAAGGTTCCCAAGAGAACTGTGTTCAAGAGTGCAGGAGAAACGCTCCCATCTAAATCAGGGATGGGTGACAGCCTAGGTGTGATCTGTCCTGGGCAAAATTTCTCCCCGTCATGGGGGTCTGGGAATCTAGAAAACAAGTTCTCTGCCTTTTTAAAAAAGTGATGGTTTGATAGGCCTGTGGTAGACATTTCCATCTAAAAGGCAGAGACTAGAAGGAATAAAGGAGTCAGTGGTACCGAGAAAGTTTAACACAGCATAACCCCAATTCCATTAGGTTTCAAGCCCTGAAAATAACCCTCTGTGGCTGCAGGCTCTGTCCTCGGGGCCTCTAACAGTTCTATCGGCCTCTGCTTTCTGAGCCCTTCGGTACAAGAGTGACATTTCTGCTGAGGCAACACTCCTAAAAACCTTGTAGGTCTCCTGTGTATGTCATGGGGACCCACGCCATAGACAAGGGGGCTCCACAGACCTTCCCTGCCTAGCTCCATCTTGATTCCTGGCCTCTGCCGAGATGGTGGAGAGGATCCAGGAATCACATGCCTAATCAGCTCAGCAAAACATTTTCCAACCACACCCTTGGCCTTGCCTCCAGAGCACACTTTCCTAACAACGAGTCTCCTAATATTTGCTGCTTTTTTTTTTTTTTTGTAATCTGGATAGGCTGAAAATTTCTCCAATCATTAAATACAGTTCTTTTTTGTTTAATGCTTCCTTTCTCCATTTCTTTCCTCTTATATCTTCCTATAAGAAAAAAAGCATCATTCTGCTTGGCGATCCTAGCTAAAATACCCAGGTTCACTGCTTGAACGCTTCCCACACCACAATAGCATACAGTCTGACCACAACTGCTCCACTTTCTGACAAGGACCACCTTTCCTTCAGTTTCCGATAACCCTTCTCACCTCTGAGCCCTCACCAGAAGTGGATTCAACATTGGAGTTTCTCCCGACAGCTTCCGCAGGGCAATCTTCAGTGCCCCTCTGTGTAAATCAGGTAACACTCACAGATTTGGGGGCTCGGATATATCTTTGAGGGCGACCACTGTTCAACTCAATACAATGGATGTGCCAGTCACCTAAGATCCTGACTGACGCTGGGCCATTTCTCAGGGACATGTTTGCAGCGAGAAACCTCGAGGGGGAGGTAGCATCTCTCTCCAGGAAAAAGAACTGGCTTGCTGGCTTCTTGCTCTAAGACCCCAGGTCACCAAACTCAGCTTCCCTCTCTCGTAACACATCCTAGCAAGCGTGCAGGCTTTTGCAGCCCTTGGGATGTCACGGGCACGCACAGGGGAGCTGATGTGAACACGGCCGAGCTCGTGCTGCCCGTCGCGCTGTGAGTAATCAAATCCTCTGTTTCTGACTCAGGGATCTCGTGTCATCCCTCAGCGTTCGTGAAACAGTAACAGGCTGGTGGAGTAGCTTGTACTCAGGGCAGAATCGAATGCTAGACCCATCAGAGCGGAGAACAAACCTCCCAGGCAGGGTATGGAGAGGCCGAAGACAATGCAAATGGATACTTCCCGTGGAGTCAGAGACATCCGGAGACCACTGCGTTATCCCACTAGCGGAGAATAAGGACTTTAACAGAACTAGATTTCAGTTTTAAGCAGCAGAGAGACTGACATCGGAGTAATAATTTCACAAATTATTTTGCCTTATGATTTTTGACTACCTCCCATTCCCCCCGCTTTTTTTTGGCCACACCCACGGCATGGGGAAGTTCCTGGTCCAGGGACTGAACCCGTGTCACAGCCATGACCCGAGCCACTGTAGTGACAACACTGGATCCTTAACCTGCTGCACCACAAGGGAAATCTGATCCCCCATTTTTATCATTATGCACTTATCACTTATTTGACAATTATTCTGCATTCATATTAAAGAAATATACTCGTCACTTCCATGGTCAGAAAGGAATCCACTAACGTACTGTTAAGCCTAAAGGGGTGTTATAGATGAATTGCCTCGCCCCCAAATTCCCACATTAATATGCTAATTCCTAATGTGACTAAATTTGAAGATAGGGTCTTTAAGGAGGTAATTAGGTTAAAAGAGGTCACAGAGGTGGGGAGGACCTTGATCTGATAGGGTTGGTGCTCATGTAAGAAGACACCAGAGCTCGCTCTCTCCATATACGTACAAAAGAAAGCCACAGCCAGAAGGCAGAAGTCTACGAGCCAGGAAGAAAGGCACCACCAGAAACCAATCCTCTTTTGGGGGGGGCGGGCTTTTTAGGGGCACACCTGTGGCATATGGAGGTTCCCAGGTTAGATGTTGAATCGGAGCTACAGCTGCCGGTCTACACCACAGCCACTTGGGTTCTGAGCTGTGTCTGCGACCTAGACCATAGCTCACGGCAATGCCGGGTCCTTAACCCACTGAGGCCAGGGATCGAACCCACATCCTCATGGATCCTATTCAGGTTTGTTGCCACTGAGCCACAGTGGGAACTCCCAGAAACCAATCCTGATGAGGTCCTTTGATCTTGAATGACGCTCTCCAGAACTGTGGGAAAATAAACTTGTTAAAGCCACCCATTCAGTGGTATCTTGTTACAGAAGCCCCAGAAGACTGAGATGGGGAAACCAGACTCTACCAGAAAAGTTTCTACTGAGTTTCAGAGATAATTCTGTCAAGACAGAAGAGCATATAAAAGTACAGGAGGAGTTCTGGTCGTGGCTCAGTGGAAACGCATCTGACTAGCATCCATGAGGATGTAGGTTTGATCCTTGGCCTCACTCAGTGGGTCAAGGACCTGGCGTTGCTGTTAGCTGTGGTGTAGGTTGCAGACCCAGCTCAGATCTGGCGTTGCTGTGGCTGTGGTGTAGGCCGGCAGCTACGGCTCTGATTAGACCCCTAGCCTGGGAACCTCTGTATACCGTGGGTGTGGCCCTAAAAAGACAAAAATAAATAAATAAAAAGTACAGTATAGAGATATACTAGTTCAAATTATATAATTTAAGGTTCATAGCTTGTATGAAAAAAAAAAAAATCCAAGACTGCATCAAGCCTTGGAGCACTCCAGCGTGCTCCAAGAACTCAGTAGACTTCCATTTTTTTTTATAAGGATGTCGGAGGATGAGCTGCCATCTGGCAGGCTCTCGGTCTCCCAGTGGCCAAGAGGGCTGGGTGAGGTACCAGCTCATCAACTCACTTTCTATTTTAACACTTTCTCCCTAAAGTCCTCCTATCTGGAAGGAGAAACTCTTTTTTCTCCCTCTCTCTCAAAACAGCATTTTTGTGCATTTAGCAAGTCATTGCCTGTTGAATAGCTTGCTCGGGAACAAGAGATACCGCACACATTTCAAAGCCAGCAGTGGAAGTGACAGGCAGAACTGAAGCTGCTGTATTTCTTCTGCATCTCTGTTCACAGGCCACTTCTCCATAAACTTTAGCTCGGGTCCTCCCCTACCCTTCGGGCCTGCACACACCCTTCTAAATCCTGTGATCCGATCGTGCACCACAGTAAGAGATGCAAACGGTGACTATCTTGAAATGCTACTTAACTGTTCTCCTACATAAGTTCTGTCTCAAGAGCTGCAGAACCATTTCCTCCCCATCCTGTCTGACCTCAGCTCCCATCTTAGCTTTTTAGCTCACTCACCTGGACCCCTAGCTCTTCCTTAAACACACTCCGACCTCAGGCCCTTTGCTTTTGTTCTCTCTACAAGGAACACTCTTCCCAGAGAGCGCTGTGTTTCTGCATCAAACATCAGTCTATCAGACCCGCCTCTGAGTGGTAACAAGCCCAACTAGGATCCATGACCATGTGGGTTTGATCCCTGGCCTCACCCACTCTCTGCGGTGGTCCGCAGGCTCCCGGGGACCCTTACCTCCTGCTAGTCACGCCTTTGCGGGATCCTCCCCCCATGGTGGGGGCAGGAACTGTGACTTCAAACCAAGAGAACTGAAGATTCAAAGATGTGCAATCAAATATCACAGGATGTCACTTCTGCGATTAAATCACATAAGACTGTAACTCCCATCTTGCTAGCAGGCACTTTCTCTTGTTGGCTTTGATGACGCAAAGAGGCCCATGGGGTAAGGAACCCAGGGCGGCTTCTGGCTGAGAGCCAGTGAAGACCTGGGGCCTTCAGCCCAACAGTCCCGGGGAAAAGTAATTCTGCCCACAAAGTAAACAGAACTGGATCCTTCCTCAGGCAGGTATTCGGATGAGACCCTCCGCCCTGGCCAACACCTTGATTGCAGCCTTATGAGAGATCCTGAAGCAGAGGGCACCAGTGAAGCCAGGCCTGAGCTCCCAACCCAGAGAAACCATGAGATAATGTATGTATGTCAAGTTGCCATATGTGTGATCATTTGTTATACAGCAATAGACATAATACAACCCCAAGTGAAATAATAGCTTCCCGTTTCCCACCCTTTGCCAGCGTCCTATGTCCCCCGTACTCTGCTGTATTTTTTTCTTAATAGAGCATTGGCACCTCATGTTATATATTTATCCTGTTTATTTTTCTGCCTTCCTTAATAGAATCTGTAAAGTAAGAGTTAAGTTTTGTAGGGACTGAAGCTTCTACAATTGGGGCAGAGTAGCTCTTTAAGGAAAAGATTATAAAATTGTGAAACAAATCCAGGTATCAAATTAAATATTTACTTAGAATGAGGAAAGCAATCTGAGCAAGATACATAGTTTTAAAAGCTGAAAAATACCCCAAAAGTAACGTGTACTTTACTGGTTGCCTGACATCCTTCTGTAATACTGTTTGCATATAGTTTTTGGCCATGCATCTTTTGATCACTTGTTCCTCTGACAATTTCACAAAACTATAGTCTCTAAAAGCATTTAATTTTTTGGAGTGGTAAAATGAGTTTAAATTTTTATTATTTATAGTTAAGAAAAGTTCCTTTCAGAAGTTCCTGTTGTGGCTGAGCGGTAACAAGCCCAACTAGTATCCATGAGGATTTGGGTTCAATCCCTGGCCTCACTCAGTGGGTTAAGGATCTGGCATTGCCATGAGCTGTGGTGTAGGTTGCAGAATCTAGCATTGCTGTGGCTGTCATGTAGGCCATCAGCTGTAGCTCCAATTTGACCCCTAGTCTGGGAACTTCCGCAAATGTGGCCCTAAAAAGCAAAAAGAAAATGTGGCCCTAGAAAGCAAAAAGAAAAGAAAGAAAAATTCCTTTCATTTTTGTAACTCCTCCATGTAAACATTTACAGCTATTTTCTAATGTTATGTAGGAACTACATTTCAAGGCACCAGATTTTCTTTTACAGGGATTAATCCAGAAACATTTTGAACTGATGACATCTATCGCCCAGTTTGTTGTTAATGTTGTTGTTGAAATATGTTAAGGCTAGGGTCCAAAAGAGACAGTGATCTGAACTTCTGCATCTTGAATAAAAATGCCAGGCATGTGAACGCATGGGAAGGGGTCTGCAGAATGAGAGTCCCTGGAACTTAAGCTTCACTTGTTTTATGGTAAATATGCCTTTGACCCTAAGAGTAGGGGCTCTGTCTATTTCCTTTACTGCTTTGTCCCCCAGAATAGTGTCCTTCATCTACATGGTTATAGATCAGTAATAATAAACTGAATTAACAGAGAGACTGATTGTTGCACCTTTACACCTAACAAAAAGTTATGCATATAATGAGAAATCAATAAAGACCAGGTTCATTAATAAATATAAGGTCTGGACTGGTTCAAAGGAAGATGGTTGAATGTAGGTTAAAAGACTAATAAATATGTACATATATACATATATATGTATATACAAATACACACAGAAATCTCATTTTCTTTTTACAATTTTAAAGAACATCTAACTTAGCTTTTTATCTAGGTACCCCTAAAAAGACATTATATTTTAGATTGATGGGGTGGCAGACGTATGCCAGTGCTGCAAGTACAAGGATGAGGACAAGGGCGATGACGATTGCCTTTTCAGGGTCACACCAGCGGCATATGGAAGTTCCTGGCTAGGGGTTGAACTAGAGCTGCAGGCCTACAACACAGCCACAGCAACATGGGATCTGAGCAGCATCTGTGACTTTAAGCCACAGCTTGCAGGGACATCATATCCTTAACCCACTGAGCAAGGCCAGGGATTGAACCCACATCCTCACGGACACTATGCTGGGTTCTTAACCCACTGAGCCACAACTCTGGATTGTTACTTTTTTAACTGAAAAAATCTGGAGTTCCCACCATGGTGCAATGGGATCAGCGACATCTCTGCAGCACTAGGATGCAGATTCGATACCCAGCCCAGCACAGTAGGTTATGTAGCTATGCCATAGGTCGCAACTGTGGCTCAGATCTGATCCCTGGCCTGGGAACTCCATATGCCACAGGGCGGCCAAAAAAGAAAAAATAAATAAATCCACGTACTGGGCAAGACCAACAGTATTTCATACAGCCTAAAAGCTTGGCTTCTGAAGTTTGAATAGCTCTGTGACCCGGGGCAAGTTCCGCATCGGATACAAGCCATTGCCTTTCAAATGTGAAACAGACATATCTCTGAGCCTACCTTCTTGTGATCAGACAGTGTGTATAAAACTCTCAACCCAGGGTCCAGCCAAAGATGAACGCTTAGTAAAGCCAGCTTGTTTTTGTTAGATTTTATTATGAATATCATATGTTACTCATGATAGCCTACTTTCTGAAAAATTTTAAAAGGCATACCAATTTGTGATCCCACTTTCACCTCTCACAGGAAAAACATACCCTGAATCAGTTTGCATTTAAGTTTCTGAGAAGTGCCATGTGACGGGTAGGAGGCTAGCGAGTCTGCATTTTGCTGAGACACATTCAAAGCACACCATGAGAGCCAAGAAAACATTATCAGCTCCACAGACCCTTCAGGAAGCCACAGCAGGAAGTGAGGTTACTCAGACCCTGACTTTCAAACTAAGAAAACAGACTTCAAACCCTCAAGTGTAGTTAATCATTACCTAGAATATGTCTGACAATGGAAAATGGTCATAGGTCGCACTGGATGCTTCGAACACATACATGGTTACAGGAAATTCTCAATAGCACTGTCTTCATGCTAAAAGGAAAATAATGCACAAATAATTTGGAAAACTCTTCCTCTCGCCTCTCAAAAAAATAAGGCAACTAAATTTAGAAATTAGAGGCTCCTTTGAAAATGACCACACATTCACTGTATATACAGATTTAAGCTCTACAGTGTCTGGCTTACAGCTATAGCATTTAAAAGGAGAGCAATGCTAAAGCCAAAAGCACAAAATGACCCTTAAAACTGCTTTTGGAACAAAGCAGTACAACATTCTCCTGCTTTCATTAAGAAAGAAAAATTTGATTTTCCTTTAAGCATTTTTTTTTTCCGCTGGGGTGTTAAATGTTACATTCAATACGGATTTAGGAGCTACCATTCTCCTCCACAGGTGACACTGGAAATGGAAAGCAGACCTCCTGGAAGAGCTGCCTGGAATCCTCCAATTCCTCCTATGTCTGACACTCTACTGCCCACATGACAGGCAGATCATTAAGGCCCCTTAAAATAAGGATGATAAAAATGGATGAATACCAAGTATATGGGTTTTGAAAAGTAACATTATATAGGCTTTTCCAGTGCGCAAAATACTTTTCCATTTATAACTCCATTTGATCCTTCCAAAGACCCAGCAAAAGAGGGAATAGCTTGCCTGTGACTTATCCAAAGTCGCCCAGAAAATGGCATTAAGAAGATTTACTCTTCAAAGCTGGAGTTCTTTCCATGATGCCATGAACATTTATACATATTTGTTCAGTGTAGAGGGAGTAATTTTGTCTCTCGGGGGTGTTTGTCAATGAATGTCTGAACACAATTTCATTGTCACACCGTTTCCAGGAAGGGGAGTGTGTACTGGTATTTAGTGGGTGGAGGCCAGGGATGCTGCTCAGAATCCCACAGTGCACAGGACAGCCCCCCCTGCCACCCCCACCACTCCATCCCCGCAAAATAATGGTCTGGTCCCAAACGTCAATAATGCTGAAGTCACTGTGGTGGTTTAAAAATATGTCGGGGACTTACTTGAGGCTCTCCCCATCAAGATGACCAGGAAGTTTCCTCCTAGAATCTGGGGGAGGCGGGGCTTAGTGATTGCTTAGATGAATAGAGGCAGTGGCAATGATTTCTGAGTCTAGGTTAGGAAAGACCATGCAGTTTCTGCCAGTGTTGAGAAGGACACTTGCCTTTGGATCCCTAAGACACCCTGCAGGAAGTTGGGCCACACAGAAGGTGCCATCTGGGACCCCTTGAGGAGAGAAAGCTGCCCACCCTCGGATAGTAACCACAGGAGAAACCTCAAGCCAGAACTGCCCAGCCAAGCTCTTCTCAATGTCCTATGCAAGAAACCATGAGAGGTGACAGATAACAGCTGTCATTTTTAAGCCATTCAGTTTTAGGGCAGTTGGTTACATGGCAACAGCTAATGAGCACAATCTCCAGATTCAGACTCAAAAGTCAAGTGCTCTGACAAACAGAACGTCTTCTCTTTCCACCTAAAGGGTTCTGACCCATGAAAATATGGAAATCTTAACCAAAGAACTGCCACCCCTCAAGTGAAAATGGATTAGAATCCATCTATGGGAAACAGATGAGAAGGACTATCAAAGAGATAGGAGAAATTCTGAGGGTTATCTTGAAATGATGGACTGCAGGTTGGAGTCCTGGTCTTTAAATTATTTCAAAAGATGGCTATTGTAAAAATGAGTCATTTACTAGCTGATTTTATGAGGTTTCTAGTTCTAAATTCTAAGATATCCTACTCAACATATTTTTCAAAAGATAGGCCTTTTTAAATTATAACTTGAAAATGTACTCTGATGAATATAAAGAGAATTAAAATATGAAGCACCAGTTTGAATTCAAATTGCAAAAAGTTAAAACTTACAAAAAATAAAAATCTAATGTTAACAACATTGGTAAAATCAAACATTACTAATAACCATCATGTTCCATAAACAACAAGAGCTAAAAAAAAAAAAAACCACTCAATTTTTGACCCAGTAATGTCTCGTTTGGAAATTGTCCAAAAGAAAAAAGAAAAAGCTTCTTGTACAATGATATTTATAGCTACATTACTTGCAGTTGAGATAAAAAACCCACAGGAAACAACCTAAATATCCAACAATGGGACAATAGTTAACCATGACATGGCAGGATGCATTAATGTAAAGTTATAAATATGAGGGCCACATGGAAAAGTATATGCAAAAGATATCAAGTAAAGGGTAAGCCAGTTATTTTCACATAAATGTTCAATCTATGAAAAGTTACATTCACACTTACAAATATTGAAACGTATATTTTTTCTGTTAACATGCATATTTTAGTATATGTAATTATCATAAGGATACTGAAATACTTTGCTTTATAAAGAAAAAACGTAAGCTGAAATTATGAATCATTTAGTACTTGGATGAACATATTTACTACATATTATCCAAATTCCATTTTTATTTAAAAATTTTTTTACCAATCATTTTCTGGGTGCTTATTATAGGCTAGGTCCTGGAAATACAATGATAAATAGGATGAAAGGTGATCTTTAAGAATGCATTCAGTGAGAGACAGTCAAGCTGAAGATAAATTATGAGAACATAAAAGGGGAAAAGGAAAGGGTCTTGGGGGTAAGATCTCAGGACAGGATAGGATTTGGGGTTACGAGCTGTGAAAGCTGCCTACGTGTTCTATTGCTTTTATTCATCTTGTTACTCGTAAACAGAACTATCCCATTTAGACATTTCAAGGCAAAGAAACATTTCAAAAGCAAACAAACTCTGTCAAAGAAGTAAAAAAAAAAAATTGTTTTTAATGGACCAACTAAACGAATATTTTAGCAAACTTGGGTAAACCCGCAAATAGAGGATTTCTGGCGTGGAGTAGCTGGAAGGAACTATGGAGTTTTCAGCCTGACGTTCATTCAGAAAGTGTGCCTTTAGTCCATGTTACAGTAGTCGTCATACATGTTTCATTCATTTTTCATTCAACAAAACTCAACTTGGCACCAATGGAGAAGACTGGACCCTGGCTTCTCAGAGTCTGAAATCTATAGGACTCAGAGCCAAGTAGATAGATCATCAAGATAGGATGTGACAACTGCTATGAAAGGGTCCATGTGAGAAGGACAGCTAAACTGGATTAGGGATTGGGAAGCCTTCCTAAGGTGCATGAGCCTCAGTGAAATTGAGACTTGAAGGTTGTACAGAATAGAGGTTGGGGCTAAATTGTGTTTTAGAAACAGAGGAAGCAGATAAAGATAAGAAAACCATAGGACTGTACTCTTAAAAAGGGCTAAGATCCCGTCTCATTTGAACCAGAGCCAAAAAAAAGGTAATAAAATGACACTAATATGCTAAAGTCTGATTATCAGTGAAGGGCAAAAATTAAATACTATAATAATAAAAGGGACTTCCTAATTATTGCACGCTGTGGTCTGGATGTTTGTGTCCTGCCAAACTTCCTATGTCGAAAGTCTACCCCCCAAAGATAATGGTATTAACAAGTGAGGCCTTTGAGAGGTGCTTAGGCTTCACCTTCTTGAGTGAGATTAGTGCCTCATAAAAGAGGCTCCAGAGAGACCTCTAGCCCCTTCCACCATATGAGAACAAAGCGAAAAAAGGCCCTGGCTATGAATCAGGAAGTGGACTCTCACCACAATGCAACCGCACTGGCCCCTTGGTCTTAGACCCCCAGCCTCCAGAACTGTGAGAAACACATTTCTGTTGTTTATAGACCATCCAGCCTGTGGTATTTTGTTAGAGCAGCCTGAAAGAACTAAGACACTATATGATATTTACATAAATTATTTAACTGTATTCCAATTTTTCATTTAGTTTTTCATCTAGATTATTTCCAGCTTTTTTTAACTGAAAGGAAAATAAAGATGACATACAAGTATCCCGATTCTTGCCTCCCCATCCACCTTGGAACAATGTTAATAACTATACTGAAAAGGAAGTCAATGATTCTGAAATATCTATTTTATGTGCTAGTATTCAGAATAGGGTTACAAAAAAGTCATAGAATTCAGAAGGTGCAGTGTCCGTATTCTAACCAGCACCCAAGAAGCTATTTAGTTAAAAAGACCCAAAGGAAACTTGTCAGCTATTTGGAATAGAGTTATCTAACTGAACTGACCAGAAGCCAGCTTGCATTCAGTCTGCATTTCAACATGGTATCCATGGAAATGAGAACAGGCCTGCACAAAGACAAACAAAAGCCACCTTCGAAAGAATCAGGAGAATGACAATTGCCAATGTTCAAGGCATCCATGGGCACAATAGCTTTGCACACGCTCTTCAGACCACAATGAAATAATCCCTTACACTGACAATACAGCATCCATCACTTTTTTTCACTGCTCTGTTTAAATATTAACCTCATTTTTATACAGGAAGACTTTCAGTGATCAGGAGTTATGTCTGGCTTCTGCAGTAAAAACTGTCTCTAGTCACTTTAAACTCATTAAAGGAAGAATTGAGGTTACCCTTTCAGAATATAGACTAACAGTACAGGAATCTTGACTGACAAAAGCCCAGCTTCTATGAACTGTCTGGTCAACAGAACAGACAATTCCCTCAAAGGAAGAAAAATATATTTGAAAACTATGAACAGTCCCGATAGTCAATGGACCTGAAAACATTGTGAAAATACGCAGTTCAAGTCTATACTGGTTAGTAAATGTAATTTTTGTGTAAAAGAGTCGGCAGGCATAGACTGGATAAAACACTTGACTATAAATACTTAGAACTAATTACAACTTCAACAACATTAAGAATAGACATTAATTTCTTTTCTAATTTACATTAAATGTTTAAAAAGTCTCGACATTGTCACTACAGCTGCTGGGGTTGCTGCTGTGGCACCAGTTTGATCTTTGGTCTGGGAACTTCTACATGCCATGGGCATGGTCATTTTTTTTTTTTTTTAATTTTAAAGCCTTGGGAGAAAAAAAAACCCAAGTTACATAAATAAAAGGATTTAATATTTTACCAACAGAGCCTTTCAAAGACAATACTGTGCTATATGCGACTATGATTTCTGAAGGTTGTTTTGAGCTTTATTATACTGGATAGAAATAAAGCATTAAAAGCTTAACTGGAGAAGCATAAATCTATAGGTCTCAAACAATTGCTTTGTTTTTTAAGAAATGTTACTAAAGCACCAAACTTAATTCCACTGAAAGATTTGGAGTATTGTTATACATCACATACCCTAAAAACAGTACTAAGCTTATTAATTACAACTGCTTTAGTTCCTTACTAGGGAAAGTATGTTCTAGAACAAAAGTGTATCCATGGGCTCCCTCATCAACCCAAGCAGCCACATTGGAGGGTAGGAGGCATGGATTCCCATAGCTCTGCTGTCTTCCCCTGTTTGCATGCCTTGATCAAATTCACCCAACTCTCATCAATTAATACCTTCCATATCCCATAGCCCAGAACCTGCTTTGCCTTCCTTCATGTGATCATCTGTGGTTTCTAATCTGTCTCCCTGGGCTGCTGTCGCTGCAATTTCCCACCTCTCTTTCCTCCTTGAAAGTATCTTTTCCGTGGACGTGAGTGTCCCTCTTCTCCTCTCATGTCCCCCACTCCTGCCACATACAGATGCCTCAATTAATTCTAATTTTCTTTTTTTGGCCTCACCTATAGCATGAGGAAGTTCACACAGCAGTGACAACACTGGATCTTTAACCACTAGGCCACCAGGGAACTCCTCAGTGTAATTTTTAAAACCTACAAATACACCATACAATCCCATCTCACAATAATAAAGCTTATGCACATCTGCATGCATATCTGCTTGCATGTTTTTAAGGCGGCTGCTTCCACCTGGTCCCTCTAGCTCCTCTCTCCTTGACTCTGTCCACATCCCTCACCTTCCATTTATTCCTCAACCCACTCCACTTCCTGCTTCTTTCCTTCCATGGATGCTGCCCTCACCCAGGTGGTCAGACCTGCCTGACTCTTGTGAAGAGGTTGATCCTATGGACCTACTCTTCCTCCTTAATGCATTGCTCACCTTCCGCAGTCCGCTTTCTCCTTCTCCAACTGCACCTTCTCCCTTCCGTGGCATCTCTGCTTCCTCACGTGAGCCTCTAAGGTAGCTGCTCAGGGAGCCCCCAAAGTTGCCTTCTAGTCCCTCTCCTTCTGCCTCATCAGTGTCATGGCTTCAATCACTCCCCATCTCGCACTCGCTGTTTCTAACACCGCTCTGGGTAACCATCTCCTTTCCAGATGTGGACGCTGGCACCGCTCACCTCTTTCTCTAACCTGCCCTCCTTCGGCACCCCCTGTTCCACTGAATGGCACCCCCCCAGAGCTATTCGCATCAGAAATCCTGGCGTCAGTCTTACCTTCTCCCTCTCTCCCGGCCACCGCTGTAAGTCAGTCTCCCTGCACTGTCCATTCCTAATCTTTCCCATCTGTCCCCAGCTACCTGTCCCCATTGCCACCAAGTTTTGACCACCGTCATCTCTCCACTGCCGGGCTCAAAGAACCCTGAAACCAGACCCTGTTCTCTCCTAAGTGCTCTTGATGCCTTCAGTCCCTCCCCACCTTCCCACCCCCTGCCATCAGACGCTCTGCCAAGGAGCCAGTCTGACCATGTCACTCCCCTGCTTAAGCCCCTTTTCAGGGCTTTCCCGCGTCCTCAAGATAAACTCCATGCTCCTTTCCAGGGTTTACAAGGCCTTTTGTGGCTGGGCACCTGCTCACCTCCCAGCTCTCGCTTTCTGTGAACACCTTGAACAATGTGTTCCGGGCATAACAACATTCTCCTTTCCTATTCAAGCATCTAAAACAGCTGGCCCACAAACTAAGAGATTTGGGTCCTCTTCCTGATTATGTTACCATATCATGGCTTCCTAGCATTAAAAAAAAAAAAAAGTCAGACTCTGATCTCCAAGGCCCTTCACAGTAGATCTGAATGGTAAGGATTATTTCCTGCCCCATGATGACCTCGCTGGGGGCTTGATGCTCATACGTGTCACCGTGATGCTTCTCCATCCTCTGAACTCTAGTTCTGTACCACTCCTTCGGCAATTACATGAGACCACGTGACGTCTATTATGTTATAGAAACTTATGTCACATCTGTATGTTACAGGCATAGACAATGCAACATTAAAAAATCACATTTTAAATTACACGGACATTTTTAAAGACTTCAAGAGGTTCCATAGCTCTAAATCTCCATGACTCAAAATCTCAAAAAAGACAGTATCAAAAGCTCGCTTCCTTTCTCACTTTCCACTAGGCCGGTGTATTGGCTCTGACCCCA
Source organism: Catagonus wagneri (assembly GCA_004024745.2). NCBI lineage: Eukaryota > Metazoa > Chordata > Mammalia > Artiodactyla > Tayassuidae > Catagonus > Catagonus wagneri. Next base: position 17,250,979 of record PVHT020000166.1, read on the forward strand.
AGCCAGCCGACATCATGGTTGCAGGATGGCAATAACTGTTTCAAGATTCACATCTAGATCTGAGATTATGCTTATTAATTAGCATCTCCCTTAGGAATGAAAAATTCTTTCTTTAGATTATATACCTAAATTGGACACCGGTGAGAGGTCTGGGACCACCAGCACTGGCTCAGTCCAAATACCTTTGAATGTCTTGCTGTGCAGAGTGGGACTTCTGTCAGAAAGGAGGAGGGCAGGCTGTAAAGTTGGTTAGGTAACCCCTCCCTGCCCCTGCAAGGGGCTAAGACAATATCTTCCCCTCATGTGTGGACTTTTTTCTAAGTGGACTGCAACGTCTCTGGACCATGCTTCAAGTTTCTTATGGTTCCATGTTGGACCTAGCTCATTACCTTACATAAAGCAAGTGTTGCATAAAGGTATGATCAAAAAGTAGTTTTAAGGAATCCAATGAAGCCAGAGAAACAAGGAACCTGTGCACCATTGGACGGGGGGATCACAGGAATCACTTTCATACACAGCAATAGGTTTCATACACAGAACCTATTGCTGCATCAGGACATGTGGTACCAAGATTCTGCTCTTCAGAGAGCCTGTGTGCCCGGCGAGGTAAATCAGTAGTTATCATAACAAACGAAAACACACACACACACCCCCTCCACATCTTTGACTTGCTGATTGGAGTAACTGCTTTCCATGGTTCTTTCTGTTTATGCTGTGCTGACTCTTTCCAGAATGTCCCCAGCTAAGCAGAACTGATAGTGCAGAATAAAGCTTGAGATTACAGTGGTAACAGTTATATGATATCAAGATATACTTTTGGTCCCAAATTACTTTCCCTATTCTTTCTGAAATTCTTATATTTTTGACACACTGTCAGAATAGTCCTTAATTTGCTGAATGTCTAATGAATTCCATCATGAGAAGCTCATCTCTATTAAGAAGCTTCTCCCTTTTAATATGCCCAAGGCTGTTAGCACACCAAGACAGGAGCAGTCGTCACCGGCTTTAGAGGGAATTCACTTGAACTGACGCATTCACCTTGGCACTCAAATCTATCTGCCTTGGTGGTCATCTCAAAACAATACCTTGACAGGGAACATTGGAATTTTAATTTGTTACGAAAGAGAAGGTGCAGTGCTAACATTTTAGCAATTACTTCCAAACCTGGCTATACATCAGAAATGCACGAATAATTGTTTTTAAATACTGGATCCTGAGCCCCAATCCATGAACATGAATCAAAACGGTGGCTCGTGAACCAGTATTTACCAGAGCAAAGCTTAGTCCAGGTCTGGCAGCTGTAGTGGGAGAGCCAGTGGGGCGGGGGCAGGTGTTACTTTATCAGATGGTGGTCCAAGGCTGTTGAGGGGCTGAGAGGAAAGCGGTCATTAAGGCTGGGTCCAAGAAATGAGAGATTACATCAAACTTCCCCACCTTATAATTTTATTTGGGGTTGTCTCTTTTAACCTAGAAGTGAGTTGCAAAGGGATAAGAGACAAAGGGGGAAAGCATGAAGGCAGTGAAGGCAAAGAAAATAGTCTACAAGATATTCTAACACTAAACACAGTATGGTCAGCTGCAGCCAGAACACAGAAGGGTGTGCACAGTTGCACGGACACGGCTTTGGGACTTGTGTATGTGTGCGCGCGCCTACGTGCAGTATGTGAGCCTGTGTGTAAGTGTGTGCAGGGGGACTGTGGTTGAGAAGAAGCTGAACAGGCAGGCTGCCACTGGATGGTGAAGGACTTTTTATGACATGCCGCAAAATTTGGACTTTGCACTAGGTGGGATGGGGAGCCACCAAACGTTTGAGGCAAGGGGATGACGGGACATAGATAAGTGTTTAGAAAGATAACATTGGTGTCAAAGAGGCGAATGGAAGGATTAGAGCCAAACACAGGAAAACCAGTTTAAAAATGATGGGAGTCGAGGAGTTCCCGCCATGGCGCAGCAGAAACAAATCCAACTGGGAACCATGAGGTTGTGGGTTTGATCCCTGGCCTCGCTCAGTGGTTTAGGCATCTGGCATTGCTGTAAGCTGCGGGGTAGGGCACAGACGTGGCTCAGATCTGGTGCTGCTGTGGCTCTGGCATAGGCCAGCAGCTACCGCTCCAACTTGACCCCTAGCGTGGGAACCTTCGTATGCCACAGGTGAGGCCCTAAAAGGCAAAAAAAAAAAAAAAACACCAAAAAAACAAACAAACAAAAAACACAACAACAAAGAAGCGATGGGAGTCCAAACACACACAAATAAAGGGAGGGCCTGAACTGAGTAGTAGCAGAAAGCACACTAACTGAGGAGAAGACAGAACCTGGAATGAGCTGTAAGGCTGCAAGCAAGCGGAAGATCTCTAGTTTTCATGTTTGCAGGCCAATGCTGCCATTAAACAATAACAGACAATGTCAGAGAAAATTTCCGAGGACAGGTGTTTACTTGACTTGGGAACAGGGTGAGTTGGACGTGGATACAGAGCATCTAGGTGGAGATATTTGGCAGCAGATGGAAACACAGACCCGGAACTCAGGAGAGGAGTCTGCCTGGAGCTGCTGACTTGAGCGGGTAGCTAGCCCAGAGAGAACTGGTAGCATAAAGAGGAAGAGCCAACACGGAATTCTGCAGACACCTTGCTGAGCCAAACAGTTGAGCCTGTGAAGGAGACTAAGAAAGAACAGCCAGGAAAATAGAAAAAACAGTGAGAACAGAAGCCAGAGGTGGAGGAAAGAGCTGCCAAATTACATATTAGAGGAGGACTTGCTTAAGTAAGAAGGAAATTAGAATATTTACATCCTGAGGCGAAATTAGGGATTTGAAAGCATTCATTAAAGAGGGGGCGGCTCTGGGGCAGGGTACCAGAGATGGTAGGCGATGAGGCCTGGAGTCCAGCCGAAGGGTTACCCTGGGCCAAGCAGCACATTGGAGACTCTAAGTGACATCATGCATTTAAAAATTACATTTCCCTTTCCTCTATGGATCTATTATTCAGTTTATGGATTATCCAGGCCTCTTATAGGCTTTGTTTTCTACCCTCGACCTGCCCATTACCATTTCAGGGATTGCAAGCACTCAAACCAAGGATCGCTCAAAGAAAACTGATAAATCCTAAGCCAGACCAGGAGCACTGCTTTTTCTTAAATACCTGAGATGAGTATTATGGAAAGCTAATTTGAACCTAAGTGGTAAAATGAGGTTTGAGGGTTTCTACAGTGGTTGACTTATATGCTGGAGCCTAGGAAAATGTTTAAACATATACACATATGAGGCTTTTATATTTTAATTTTTGGTACTTAATACAATTATACATGGATATAATTTATAAACAATTACACGTGTGTATGTATAGAAATGGTGAGTACTCAAAAATGTTATAGGATCATTTCAGATAGGATCACGCCATTAAAAACTGCAGCTGTCATAAACCTGGAGCTTTCAGTTATTCATTTTCATCTTGGATGTTCATGGTATTGAAAATGATGCTGTGTCCCTGGGAATTCCCGTTGAGATCGCAAACCACAAAGCTTTAGTATCATCATCCTGAATTAAGAGAAAACCTGTTCCTTGGACATGCAAATAACCAGAGCAGGAGGAAGGAGGAAATAAACTAGTTATACAGATGTCATTTTAAATCACCTCTGCTGGCTTATTAACCAACCAAGGTAAAAATCTCTGTACCTGACTTCATGCCTTGCGGCAGTACATTCCATTGAAGTACATTCTCACTGCCTTTTAAAACACAAGCCTCGACACTTCAAAGAAAATGATGTTATGTTTCCACAGCTCCCATTAATAATGGGTAATTAAGGGGAAATGCAAAGTTTGGGTTGAAATGTCCATTAGCTCCTGAAAACGTGGTGGTGTCCAGGGACTGATTCTTAATATGAAACTTTCTCTGACACCCCTATGTTAGGGTTGATGCCACCCGCAAAAAAAAAAAAAAAAAAAAAACCTCTTGGGGTCCTAGGAGAGAATATCTGTGAAGCACCAGGCACAGGGTTAGGCAGAAAAACTAATGATGCCTATTCTCTGCTGGGGCCAGTCATGCAATTTCTTTCTCTCACCTGGAGAAAATGCTACCAGGTTTTCTGCATTAGATGTCTTTCGTGATAATAGCAACTAGCTACATGCCTTAAAGGAGGGCAGTTTAGGAAAGACTGATCCTCTTTGTGAAGACACCTGAAAATCAGAGACCATTTTTTTTGTTTGTTTTGATATTTAAACTAGGAAATACAAATGTGACTTCCCCACTCCACCCTAAAAACAAAGTTCTTGAAGTAGGCACACCAGAGGCACTAGATAAGTTCTGGAGAAAGTACTCTTGATGGACTGTGGTTGCACCGCAACTGGGCACCCCCGGCCTCACTTCCCCACTTAGAGCAAAAACAGTCAGGCAGTGCGTGGGCCCCGCTCTCATCGCCGTGAAGTAGGAGTTAACAGCCGCGGATAATTCTCCTGTTGCTGCGCCTAAGATCCAGAAAATAGGAGAAACTTTTCCTGGCCAAAGTTTACCTCCATTAAACAGACGACGTTACAACAATAAGAGGAAGGTAGAAGGGAAGGAAGAATTATCCTCTGCCAAGTATTTAAGAGGCACTACGGGAAGAAACATCAATGCTGCGTCCTAAAGAAATGCGGGCGTTGTTGAAAAATAAGCATTTTGGGCTCGCAGGCTCTTGCAAAGCCGCCAGGCGTCTGGTACGGCCCGGGACCAGATTCCCTCAGGACGCGCAGAACCGAGGGTCCGGCTATAGGCGAGGCACCTGTCTGGCCCAGGCTGCACAACTCTGGATCTCCAGGCGCCCCGCTAATCTCCACTGCCCCTACACCTGTGTGCTCGTGCGAGTGTGCCTAAGAGCGAAGCGCGCATGAAGTCAACTTTGAAGGGTGCTTTAGAGACATGCCTTCTGGGTTCACCGGGAGGGAAAGAGCGGCAATGGGGAGTCTCCATTCCGTTCCACATGGCTAGGAGCCTGGGTCTTCATGGCACCAGAGCGGACTCGCATGCCGCCTGCGCCCCGGGGGCGCAGAATTCCCGGCTCTTGCTCCCCGGACTCTCACAGGTCCCTCCCGCAACCAAGCGAAGCAAACCTCTCGCTTACCTTGCATTAGCATTAACAACAGCCGCAGCGGCGCGCCGCGCGTCCGTCTTGGCCACATCCCGAGCCCGCCCTGGGCACTGGAGCTGCTCTGGGTTTGCACCGGGACCCGAGAACCCCGAAAAGCCACCAGCATCCGTCCCGAGAGCTTCTCTCCCGCTCCCGGGTGTGAGCCGGGAAAAGCTGCCCGGCAGCTCCCGGGGCGCCAAGGCCCGCCCCCGGCCGCTCCTCCCCTTTGACAAACGCCGACCTGCCCCGGCCCCGCCCCGCCGCCCGGCGAGCTGCACCTGGGCGCCTCCGCGCTCCCGGAAACCTCGCCTCCACCCCCGACACGCCATCCCCGCCGCGGGGAGAGGAACTGAGCGCCTGGGGGCCGTTCCTGTGGGCACATCGGGCCGGCCAGAGCCAGCCTGTTACTGCCCCACCCCTTGACACACTGACGCACGCCGGCGGGAGACCCCTGGGCCCCGGGCGACCCTGGCGCTTCTGCAGCCCTTCCCCCTCCCCGCTCCTGGCAGAGGTGGCGGCGGGGGGGGGGGGGGCAGGGAGCAGCGAGCAGCAGCCACTGTCGTCAGGGGCCGCGCCGTGTGTGCTTTCTCTGCCTTTCTCAAGTGGGTGGAGAAACCGACAAAAATAAACGCGGAATGACCAGGTAGAGTTAGTTTCTAACAGGAAAGAAGATCAGCCCACAAGTTATGATTATGCCGAAGTGATATTTAAGTAAGAGCTGCTGCGAGAGCGCCGCGTGTGAGCGTGTGTCATAAACCCTCGTTCCGTCCTCTCCGCCACAATAGGAGCTTATTTGATTACCTACTTTAAGTGATTTACTTCAAGACACGGAGGAGAGTGAGGGCTCCCACATGAACTCGTGAGTCTTCCTCTTTGTGTTACACCGGGAGCGTTTTCTTCCATTATTTCAGGCTCAGATCTGGAAAGAAAACACTCTATAAACCACTTCTGAGATTTTTACTTCCCAACCTAAGAAATGGGATATTCACTTTTCTCCAAATCTGATTATTCCTCCGAAAGTTCACCAACAGATTCCCAGCACACAGCTGAAACCAGACTCCTTACAGTGACTACTTTGGTGAATAATCAAATGGATTAATAAATTAAGCTTAAGGAGTTACTAGCATAATTTTATTACCACCATTCCAAATCTTTATGGGGCAGGTACTATGAGGAGGTTGCGATGCTTGGGATTCAGCCACTAAGAAGCAAAGTGGTTCAAGACCAGGTGGAGTTAGTTGGTAAAAAATCACATGCTCCGCTTTAGCATAGCTAGGGCTGGAGTCTCCAGTTGCTCAAGTAGTAAATTGGTATTCACCAGGTGCTACTGCTTGTAATCACGACTCTACATTCAATACAACTGAACCCAAAATGTATCACCCCTGGTCCTTTCCTATTTTCTTATCTTTCACTTACTAACTGTAATTACTAATCCTGACAAACACTTGAAGGCATTTTTTTTCTGCCTTGTATATGGTACTCACCTGCTTACTAAGATGCCACATAGCACCTGAGAGCTCCTAGGTGGGGACTCCACTAACCCTGACACCCAGTCTTAACTGTCCTCATAGGCTTCTTGCAGGAAGTCAGCCAGGTTTCATGGAGATGAATATCTGTCTGTTTCCTTCTGACTCACTGAAATGTGAGTAAGTGTTTGGAACAGACCCTTGTTTGGGAGGCGGGAGAGTTCCCTTCATGTGAGACAGGACTCTGTGCTTTGTCTCAGGGCGCTGGAGAGGAAAATGTACTCTGCTTTGCTTTGTGCTTAGAACTAGACAAATTAACGTGCTGGCATGAGGTACAAAATAAATCAGGAGACATATATTTTTCCAGAGCAGGCAACAATTTCAAATTTCAAGAAACAAAGAACCAAGTCCTGCCCCATATTATCATTTAAGAGTGTAAAGAGCTCCTGACACAAAGCAGTTTGAGAATTCCTGCCTTAATCCTCATAGGAACTGCCTCGTGTAGGTATAATTTTGCTGGATGCTACATTCTGAGCAGGAAATAAAAAAGATTAAGGCAGGGCTTCTCAAACTCCTCGGCCTCAGGATCCGTCTGATGAGTGGGTTTTAAAATGTGATATACATGGATGGAATATTATTTAGCCATAAAGAAGGAAATCCTGCCATTAGCAGTGACATGGATGAAACTAGGACATTATGCTAAGTGTAATAAGCCAGATAAAGACAAGTTCTGTATGAGCTCACTTAAATGCGACATCTAAAAATGTCAAATTTTGGCAGAGAGAGTAGTATGATGGTTCCTCGGGGCTGGCGGGGGAAGGAGTGGTGGTGGGGGGGCTGTGGGGAGACGTTGGTTAAAGGGTACAAACTTTCAGTTAGAACATAATAAGCTCTGGAGATCTAATGTACAGCATGGTGACTGTAGTTAGTAAATCTCTTGTATACTTGAAACTTGCTGAGAGTAGATCTTAAGTGTTCTTAGCACACACACAAACACACATACAAAGTAACTGTGAAGTAAGGAATATGTTAAGTAGCTTGGTTGTGGCTATCATTTCTCAGTGTACATGTGCATCAAAACTTAATTTGTCTACCTTAAATATATACATATTTCAACACTTAGTTACCCCTCAGAGCTGGAAAACATCATTGAGGATCCCAAAAAAACTTTTATGTGGATTATTTGTACCAAAGTTTATCATGGAAGAAATTGGAACATAAATTTTCCAACACTTATGTGTTAATTCATTTTAAAATAACAATACAAGTGTTTTTCTTTAAAGACTAGTTGTGAAACTGTGGGTTAAATCCATTTTGCCTGGCTTCACTCGTCAGTCATTATAAGATTTGCATGTTCTCTAAGCTGCATAGAGCCTAAATAATATGTTTGCCCAAATTGTTTTCTAGAAACTAGTTCTATCTGAGCGGGTTGAGACTGGATAGGACCACCGACCCTCCAGTTGGGCGTGCCTGCATGCCCTTGGCAACCTTTCGAAAGTGCAGAGAACTATAACTTAGTTACAACTGCGCAGAACAATGATCATTGAACACTTTTCCAATCACCTTTCCCCACATTCTCCAAGCCTCATACCACCCTGCTTCTTTATTCATTGTCCCGCAAATACTACAAAGCCCTTAAGCTTTGTTCTCCCATCTCCTCACTTGGCTGTCTTATCAATAAATCCTCTCTTGCCAATAAAACCTCAGTGCCTTTTGACTTGCCATGGGTCAGGCAAGAAGAACCTGCTTTGGTAAGAGTTTACAGTGTGAAACTCTGGAATCACATCTATGAACTTTTCCTACCCTAGTGCTGGTTTGCAGCCTGGGGAGTGCCCTGGTGAAAGTCGAAACTGGCTCTTCACGGAGAGAGTTCAATCTAGTGGAGAAGACAGGCAGCTAATCCACCAACCACAGAATAACTTCCAATAGATGTGCGCAGAAGGTAGCTGAGGCTCACCAAGAGAGCTATCTGAGTCTAGAGTAGGAGTGTCCTGGAAAACTTTCTTGTAGAAAGATCACTTTTGCTAAATTCAGAACTCCATGTGGAGTCTGCTGCACATAGCTGGAGCAGAGCTGGTTAAGGCTAGATAGGACCACCAAACCCTTCAATGGGCATGCGTGCAGTCAGTACACAGATGGCAAGGAGGGACTGAAGAAAGAGGCGGGCCACTCTAGATTGGTAGGTGGCAGTTTTAATAAGCAAGGGAACTTGCATATGAGATTTGTCTCAAAGATGAGTGACTCTCTGTGCTCTGCTGTAAGAGGAAGTGTTTATATAAAGGTCTCAATAGCTTTCAGTCACATAACACAGTTCAGGTAGTCCTGGTAACACGTTACTCTCTCAAGGCCTGGAATGGCTCCTGTTGTGGGAACGTGGGCAGAACGTACATTTCAAGGCGGGGGAGTTTTCTGTGTCCAGCTCACATTTCTGTCCTCTAGGTGACCTCCTCCAACACCTGGTGCATTAAACTTCATTGGTCCATTGAGCACTTTGAAAAGATCTCATGCAAAGTTTTGTCCCATCATGCATTGTTCACTTCGAAAATTCTGGTTCACCAAGTGATTCAGCCCTTCCAAGTCCTGGTGCATTTCATTACGCAGTATCAAAAAAATCATATTGCCACCTATCTCATCAGAAAAGTCTTTACATATTGGGTTGGGAAGCTGTCAAGCTCATGCTGGCAGATACATATTTTCCAAAATTCTAATTTTCATTTGAAAGCTTGAATTTTATTATTGGCAAAACATACTATCAGCTGTTTTACTTGAAATGAAAGGCCCATTTGGTTCATTTCTGAGAAATGTCTGTGAAATGCCCAAGTCTGAATAATCGTAGTTTGTCTATCAACTGGTCAAGAAATACTGGTGTTCCATGAAGTGGCTAGTTTAGCCCTGAGACAACCATCTGACTTCAGTGTGCAGAAGCAGTGCTTTACGGGCACTTCCTGGATTTGCTCACACAAAATATTCATAAGGCATGTACGCAGGGTCAAGATTTAATAAAAATACATTTTTATGGCTTCATCAAGGACATTCTCTCTTTTATTTTTCCCTTTTTTGGCTGCACCTGCAGCATGTGGAAGTTCCCCGGCAGGGACTGAACCTAAGCCACAGCTGTGACCTATGCTGCAGCTGGGGCGATGTTGGGTCCTTAACCCACTGCACCACAGTGGGAAATCCAGTTAAAGCCATTCTCAAGTCAAGCTAGCCGTCCTTCCTTCTTCTCTCCCTCCCTACTCCCCTCCCCTTCTCTGTCTTCCTCTTCCTCCCTCCCTGCCATCCATACTCACTCTCCCTCTCTGCCTTCCTATTTTGTTCATTTTTGAAAGTTTTATTGAAGTATAGTTGATTTGCAAGGCTGTGATAATATCTGCTGTACAACAAGGTGATTCAGTTATACATATACACACATCCATTCTCTTTCAGATTCTTTTCCCACATAGATTATCACAGAATATTGGCTAGAGTTCTCTGGGCTGTGCAGCAGGTCCTCACTGGCCAGTCATTCCATGTACCCCTCTGCCCTCTTTCTCTCTTGGAGAGTGCTCAGTGCTAAAGAATGAGTGACTGCTCTTACTGATCATTGTCTCTGCAGTGCAAGATCAGGGCACCATTACATTGCACCATCAGGGCAAATGTGAAAACAGTGGAAAACGCAACTAATGTCTCAGCATTATTATGAAATAGTTTTGACCTACAGATCACTTAACAGGGTCCGGGGACACCGTGGGACCCCGTTCTGGGAACTGCTAAAAACTCTTTTCCTTCCTTCAGTTCTAGGCAGGAGTTTGGAGGGAATTTTTCTCGGAATTCCCTTCAGATCTTTTTATCTTCATATCAGGCTCTTCTCTGCTTATCTCATTTCCACGTATACATTCACTTAAAGGAAAAAAAAAAAAGAGAAACTCTGCTTTTTGTACTTAGGCTATCACCAGACCTCCAGGCCACTGCACCATATCAGTTCTGCCTTTACCTTCCACCACGATTATCTGTGTCATCTCCTACTTTGTTTCACTGCTCCTCTCTTTAAAGTCTTTTTGATCTTTTACCGTGAGGCAGTCTCCTAAATAATCTCTCTGTGCTTTCTCCACCATCATCCATCACAGTTCTCTTTCTAAAACTCTGGACTGGGCTGCTGAAAATCTTTAGAAATCTACAAGAAAAAGTTCAAGTACCTTAGTGCTTAAGCTCCCAGCTGAACCCCAACCTGCCTCTGCGGTCTGTCTACCCATCCCCCTGTCTTGCATACACTGCTTTGGGCAAACCACCTATTCACTGGCAGACCTCTCCCGTTCTTCTTTGCTAAATCCTTAGCTATTTTTCTGCCTAGAATGAATAATTTTCTCCCTTTTCTCCATTTCTTAAAATCCTACTTTAAGGCCCCAATCCAATTTTATACTACCTGCCCATTTTATTTAGAATGAATTAGTTTTTCTTGGCTCCTGACTCACCTAGTTTAAAAAATGTTTTTTTCGGCGTTCCCATCATGGCACAGCAGAAACAAATCTGACTGGTATACATGAGGATTCAGGTTTGATACCTGGCCTTGTTCAGTGGGTCAGCGATCGGGCATTGCTATGGGCTATGGTGTAGGCCACAGACTAGATCCCGCGTTGCTGTGGCTGTGGTGTAGGCTGGCAGCTGTAGCACCGATTTGACCCCTAGCCTGGGAACCTCCATATCCCACAGGTGTGACCCTAAAAAGCAAAAAAAAAAAAATTTTTTTTCTTTTGTATGTATTATGGTATGACTCAAATATGTGTATACTCTGCCTTTTCACAAATGCTGGATCTCTTAAATCTTGTGTGTTTTTAATTACAAGAATCTAGCCCTATACTTGGCAAATAAGTTCCTAAAAATACTTACTAAATTGAAATGAACTTCCTAACAGCTTGACATTCCTCTTTCTAGACCTTAAAAGGGTGATGAATATGAAATTCTATGTAAGTCTTGAAAATTTTGAAATGAAATAACCAGTGACTTCTCAAACGTCACCCAGTAAATTCCAGACAAGACCAAGCGATGCCCAGAATCCATTAATTTTAACTCACCCATGGGTGTCCAGGCACCGGTTAAGTTGCACAGTGTCCAAAAGTAAAAGAGACATTTCAAGATAAAAACAAACATAAGCAAAAGTAAGATACTTCTGTTTCCCAGCTCCCTGGACACATCAATGCACCTGTCCATTTTATTCATACTTCTTGGCTAGCACTGCTAGGGTTGATTGTCCTTTGTTTTCATGTGTGTAGCAGACACGTTATGTAATCCGCCAGCCCCACCCACATGTCATTCTGAGTTTGCCCTGACTCCCCTCAAGAAGTCACTGAGTCACCTCCCCCCGTCTCCTAGTGGTACACAACCGACCCAATCTGGATCCATCGCACTGTCTCCCAGGGATTTGTATTCAGGGTAAACATTCTAGAGACTTTGCTGATCCCATGGACTAGGATTCATGGTCACGTGGGGCAACGATTTTCTTTAATGAGGATCAAAGAAGGCAGTCTGCCACTATTCATAGAAAACGGAGATGAAGGGATGAGGGACCAAGAAACTGAATCATGAGTGCGCTAGGAGAGAGAGGGGTGGGGAGAGAGAAATTCCTTTAGTTATTATCTCTGTTTTCTGTTTCCAGTCATTTGTGAGATCTGACTGCCCTTCCGAAATTTAGTTCCATGAAATGCCCCCGTAGCCTCCTAATATTTTCTCGTTTTCTTTTAATCTGGTTTGAACAGGTTTCTGTGCCTAGCACTAGCTTACCTTGAAGGCATGTATGTTTCTCCAGTGGGAAATCCTTAAGGACAGTGAACGTGTCTCACTAAAGTCTTTTAATCAAAGTCCCTAAAACAGGACCTGTCACAGAGCTGAGGCACAATGAAGCTTTGTTCCACTAATGAGTAAATAACATTTGCTCAACTAATGACTAAGATATCAATTTAGTAAGATAAACCAGAGGGAGTTCCCACTGTGGCACAGTGGGTTAAGGGCCCAACTCTAGTGGCTCTGGTTTCTGTGGGGTTTGCAACCTGGCAGAGCAGTGGGTTAAAGGATCTGGCATTGCTGCACCGGAGTCATAGGCTGCACCTGTGGCTCTGATTCATTTCCTGGCCTGGGAACTTATATATACTGTGGGTGCAGCCATTAAAAAAGAAGATAAACCAGGGAAAAGAAGAAGTTAAGTTTGGAGTTCCCATCGTGGCTCAGCAGGAACGAGTCTGACTAGTATCCATGAGGACACAGGTTCGATCCCTGGCTTCGCTCAGGGGGTTAAGGAGCCAGCATTGCTGTGAGCAATGGTGTAGGTCACAGACATGGCTCGAATCTGGTGTTGCTATGGCTGTGGCTGTGGAGTAGGCTAGCAGCTACAGCTCCGACTGGGTCCCTAGCCTGGGAACCTCCATTGTACTAAGTGTGTGGCCCGGAAAAGACCGAAAAAAAAAAAAGTTAAGTTCATCTCTTAGAACATGGAAAAGCTCAATGAAAGGGAAACTTCATTCATAGATACTTGAGATTTTTTTAAAGAAATGTGTCATATGATGGGTCAAACCAGCTCTATGGCTCTCTGCTACTCCGCTCTTTTGGGAGGATGTTTCAGTTAGAGATCAGTTATTTTTCAAGGCGGAAAAAGATCAGTCTTAACTGGTCAAAGTTAAAGAATAATTAACTGAACGGATATGAGGAAATTTCAGCTCAGCCAAAACGTGAATTATAGCCTGGCCTCAGGGATATAAAGTGGAGACTAGAAAGACAAGAACACAGGTGACACCACAACTTTCAGGGATGGTGTGAGTTCTTGGTTTTGCCTTCCTGTGTGTACCTGCTCGATACTCTCCATAGACTGACCCCTCTTTAATTACTCATCATTTCCAGCGCCTTGTAACTTCAACCAGCAGTAGCTTGAGCTTTCCATGCCCTGTCTCTAGACGTGATTCTCTGAGTTTAACTCAGCACAGAGTTTTCTTTAGTTTGACTCACTCACGAGACCACTCAAGATATTTTTTGTTTCTTAAAGTCCTCTGCTGGAAACCATGACTCGAAAAGACGCATGTACTCCAGTGTTCACTGCAGCACTCTATGCAATAGCCAGGTCATGGAAACAACCTAAATGCCCATCCACAGAGGAGTGGATAGGGAAGATACGGTACATACACACAATGGAATATTACTCAGCCATTAAAAGGAACGAATTACCAACATTTATAGCAACATGGATGGACCTAGAAATGATCATGCAAAGTGAAACCAGTCAGACAATTAGACAGCAGCACCCAATGCTACCGCTTACATGTGAAAACTAAAAAGACACAATGAACTTCTTCGCAGAACAGAGAATGACTCACAGACTTTGGAAAACCTTGGTTTTTCAAATAAGACAATCTGGGGGGTGGGGGGATGCACTGTGGGTTTGGGACACAAAATCTATCAAATTGACTTGTGATGATTTATGTACACCTATAATTGAAATAAAATCCATTAAGAAAAAAAAAAAGTCCTCTGCCAATCTTTGATTCTTTAGGTAGCTTTCATTCTTCTCTGAAGCCAAGACTCCTCCTTTCTCAACCCTTTGGCAATTTAACTTTTAATGCACCCTCTGAGTGACCCTAACTCCTCTTTTATTTGAAGTAATTCTGATTATACCATTTGGATTGGAATCAGCTCTTTTAGATGGAAATGAATTTCAAATGTTTAACGTCAAAAAAGTCAAACAGAGCCAATTTTGCCATTAGGATTTAGTGATTGGCAGGCCAGTGAGCTTTGTTTACACATCAAAAGAATGAGATCCGTGAAGATGGGAGAGCCTGAAAAGATTCTGAACTTAAATTTTGCCAGGAATCTCAGACTTAATAACTTAATCTAAATCTGTTCTACCTCCACACCCCCGACTCCTCTGTTATGTGAGAAAGCAATAGCTACTTTTCCTGCCTCCCAAACTTTGGTCCTATTCATGGTCGCCTAATAGTTGCTTCTAAGATTCCTGCATAATTTGCTTCCAGACTTTCTGTTTCTTAAAGTTACTACAGTTTCTAACATGATCCTTCACTTGAATTAAGTTGAGAATCTTGCAATAGCTTCACTTTACATTTTCATTTAGTGCCTGCTGGGCGCAGAGTAAAGGGCTCAGCATTTGGTGAGGACCTGTAAGCCAGCTGCCTGCCCTCAACAAGCCTGACATCTCATTACCAAATACTGTCCCGAGTCTTGCTGTAGCCGAGGCAGATGAGCCGAGGATATGGGAGTTCAGTCTGGTTTATGCCATTCCATGGAATGAAAGAACATTTAGGCACATTCTTCTTAGATTCAGTATGAACTATTTACAAAGCTATTGTTATATGGAAGGTGGCTGAGACTATCAAAAACCTCTATATCTGAAAGTCAATGAAGATGTTTCAAGGGTCAAAGTTGAGGGGACTCAACATTTTTCAAGTGCTTAGAACCAGACATCTTCAGCACTCCCATTGTGGCTCAGCAGGTTAAGGGCCCAACATCGTCTCTGTGTGGATGTGATCCCTGGCTCCACTCAGTGGGTTAAGGATCAAGTATTTCTGTGCCCCAGCTGCAGCTCTGATTGGACCCCTGACCCAGGAATTTCCATATGCCTCGGGTGAGGCCTTAAAAAAACAAAAGAACCACACATTTTCACATGCTATTATGCTAGGGTAAGGCAGCTCCTTTTCTCATTAAAGTTGAAGCCCATGATGTGCACATAGAAGCTGTCATCTGAAACTTGTTAGCTTGTCAGTCTCTGAGTACAAATGCCCAAATGTCCTCCTCTCACGGTTCCCCCTGATGTGTGGAGTCCTCAACCCCTGCATTACTTCTTTTTTTTTGTCCTTTTGCCTTTATCTAGAGCCGCACCCGCGGCATATGCAGGTTCCCAGACTAGGGGTCTAACAGGAGCTGTAGCCGCCGGCTTTCGCCACAGCCACAGCAACGCGGGATCCGAGCTGCGTCTGCAACCTTCACCACAGCTCATGGCAACGCCGGATCCTTAACCCACTGAGCAAGGCCAGGGATCGAACCCGCAACCTCATGGTTCCTAGTCGGATTCGTTAACCACTGAGCCACGAAGGGAACTCCATCCCTGCATTACTTCTTGTGTGCCCAGGTCAGTCATGGCTGCCACTGGCCTCTACAGCTTGAGGCCCGTGCTCTCCTCAGCCACCAGATCCCTTTCCATTTCCACGATGACTTCAGACATCATAATGCTACGTGGGCTTGCGAATCCGCTTGAAAATGAGGAGCTTGCCACCTCCCTCAGCCTGACTCTTGGAGTGATTCCCGGGAAGGCTTGCTTTGGCTCCAAAGTGTTACTTGAGCCAGCGAGATTCGCCTATGGTCATTCTCTCCTCCCCTCCCCCAGGGTGCAGATCTGCATCCAGGGCGGCTTGAGTTGCAAAGCATTCAAAGTTACCACATTACATCCAGAAACACTACTTCCTCATGACCCTTGGCTTTATTTCCGAGTCTGGCTCAGAACTTTTTCCATCATACTTCCTTGAATTTTGGCTTCCGTTCTTTTCCATTCCCCGCCCTCTCCTTCCCCAGCTACCTAATTCCACATGACACATATGACTAAATCTCAGCTCCCACCCTTGCACAAACCCCTGCCGTATACTTATCTATGTATTTTTAAGTAGAAAATAATAATAGTAATTATATTTGTTTTTTCTTTAATAATTGCATTGAGGTATAATTGACATATAATGAACTGCATATATTTGTTATATGAGTTGATTAGTCTTGGCATTAAATATATATAAATATATTTATATTTTGGCCATGCCTATGTCATGTGGAAGTTTCCAGGTCAGGTACTGAACCCACGCCATAGTAACCAGACCCGTAGCAATGACAACACTGGATCCTTAACCCACTGAGCCATGAGGGAACTCCTATATTTTGAATAAAATTGTTTTGTCTTTTTTTTTTTTTTAGGGCGGCACCCATGGCAAATGGAGATTCCCAGGCTAGGGGTTGAATGGGAGCTGTAGCTGCTGGCCTACACCGCAGCTCAGAGCAATGCCAGATTCTTTAACCCACTGAGCAAGGCTAGCGATCAAACCCATGTCCTCATGGTTACTAGTCAGATTTGTTACTGCTGAGCCACCATGGAACTCCTTGGATAAACTTTCAAGTAATATTAAAATATTTTTAAAAGTATGCATGCAGTTGTATAGGAGTGTGTATGTCTGTGCGCCCACAGGCGTGCATACTTGGTGGGGCTGGAGCACTAGTCTTATATATCGATTTGAGCTGTGAAACACCCAAGGTAGGAACTAGCCCCCAGAGACAGTCACGTGTGAGATATTATTCCAAGGAACAAAGGGTTTCTAAGGGAAATATTAATTTGTGTAAAGCAAGGTGTCAGCTCTAAATTCCCCAGCGGGGGACATATTAAAAGGATTATGGAGCAAAATGGGCTAGAGTAAAAGACGGCACTAAGTTATACTATAAGTGCTATGGTTGGTAGTTTCCTCGTTTTGGCAAACATATTACTGGGTTATGAACCAGAGGAGGGGCTGACTGTGGTAAGTTAGAAGCCACAGAAAGGGTTTGGAGCATGCCACTACAGAGCATGGCACTTCAACATAAAGGTTATCTTGGGAGTCCCCGTAGTGCTGCAGTGGTTAACGAATCCGACTAGGACCCATGAGGTTGC
>PVHT020000166.1:17268301-17309607 GCA_004024745.2 Catagonus wagneri
CTTACTAGCCCTTTTCTTTCATTAGTCTCCTCATATATTGATCTCTCCACAGTCTGCAGACCATCGAAGCCTGAACTACTTTTCCTTTGTCTTGTCATTTCTCTACAAAACTATTGCTTTGTTAAGATGCTCTAGAAGCCCCAAGTTCTAACCACCTGTTCTGTTGGAGCAGGTCATCCATCAAATGTGACCAGTGGTTGACCGACAGCTGGACCTAGGTAGCTGAAGGTTCCTCATCCCGTCCCCTGTCTTGGAATGTGTGTTCCCCTCACTGTTCCCACTCTAGGAGCCACTTTGTGGATGCAGCCTTGAGAGAGTAAATGTGCTGATGAGACCATCTGGACTGTGCATGTGACGGGACCTCTTTAAGGCCTCTATAGAAACTTAAAAGATTTTGTTAGGTGAGTGTGCAGGGCTGTTCATCTTGCAGCGCCCAACGAGCCTCAAACATTGGGTTTCCTTGCTTTGTAAATGGGCCACCCACCGATCCGCAGTGTCCTGCCTATTTCCCTGGTCTCTCCTTGCCCTCCATCCTCGGAGGCCAGTTTGTAAACCAACACCTTTGAATTATTCATCACTGAGTTTCCCATATCTATGCTCCGGGCACAAACTCCTGGTTGTTGTTTCCTTCTTATTCTCTCTCTTGTCAATCTAATTCACAAGACCCCAGGCTGTGAACCCCAAGGAGGTAGAGGGAAAAAGTACACTCCTCCCCACCAGCACCACCAAGCATGTCTGAATGATCACTGCCAAGGTCATAAGAAGGCAGCTATGACCTGGGTGCCGTACCATGCAGTCTGGAGCATCACGGCAGTAAGAGGAGCAAAGGAAAAGGAGGACAGTATTGCTGTTAATTGCTATCGATGTGGGCTAAATTCTAGTGATCCCCAGAAGATCAGAAGAAAGATTTAGGCCCAGGGGTGGGGTGGGGTGGGGGTGCGTCTTACACATCCCTAAACAGGACTTGAGTCAGAGAAATCTTACTGTAACACTCCACTCGAGGTATACATGCCTCAGTGGAACTGCTCTCATGCCTGAGAATGCAAGGGTTACACATATCTGCCTGGTCTATCGCAGGTGGACCTCGTTTCATTGCACTTCTCTTTTACTGCACTTCACAGATATGCATTTCCTGTACACTGAATATTTGTGGCAGCCCTGTGCCAAGTGAGTCTATCAGCACTATTTTTCCAACAGATTTGCTCACTTCTTGTTTCTGTCACTTCTTGGTAATTCTTACAGTTTTTCAAGCTTTTCATTATTATTCTGTTTGTTTTCGTAATCTGTAATCAGTACCAGATGTTACTACTATAATTTGCTGAAGGCTCAGATGATGGTTAGCATTATTTAGCAATGATGTTTCTCTATTTTCTTTTTGGCTGCGCCCAAGGCAAGCTGAAATTCTCAGGCAGGGATCAGACTCACACGTCATCAGTGACCAGAACCACAGCAGTGATAACACTGGATCCTTAACCTGCTGAGCCGCCAGGGAACTCCATGACAAAGTCTTTTTAAATTAAAATATCTACTTGGGTTTTTGAGACATAATTTTATCGCACACATAATATATGACAGTACAGTCTAGACATACCTTACACATGTACTGGGAAAAAAAAATTGTGTGACTTGCTTTGTTGCAATATTGCTTTATTCTGGTGGTCAGGCATTGAACCCACAGCATCTCTGATTTAGGCCAGTATGTATTATTGCACGTGAGTTGCCTTTTGTTTTTGTCTATATTCTGTTTCCACCTCCACCTCAATGTAGGGTTTCCTTATATGCTCCTCTTACTGGCTCTTAATATCTTCAGCAAAGCAGCAGAACTTCCTACATTTATACCTTTGGGTTGTAGGCTGTGAAGATGAACACGTGGATGGAAGGGAAGATGGGTGACAAGCTTCAGTGCTGATTAGAAAAGAGTAGATCAACCTGTTGTTCAATCACTTTCTATCCATTGATACCCAGTGTCATTTGAAACAAAACTAAAACTAATTGCTACTTTGTCTATATGCTTAAAATTATGGACGTATGTTCAATAAGCAGTGACAAAAAAGAAAATGTGCCTATTTTTGACTAAAAAAAGAATCATACTTGTTAATGCTAACTCTAGTGGGAAGTACATTTCAAATAGTTTAAATAAGTATTTAAAAGGAAAAACAACTTTTTTGTTGCTCTAAATTTTTACAGAAATTTAAAGTCCATATCATCTACCAATAAGAGGGCAGTGAGACAATTATTTGTCTACCATATGCTAAGAGTGAACTGTATGCCACATGTATTATTATTTTAAGTTTATTTTCTTCTGGCTTCTAATAACAAACTTTATGAGCTATTGTTAAGATATCCATTGTGTGAGTGAAGAAGCTTACTCTTAGAGGGCCAAGGTCAGGAAACAGGCCCAAGAACGCACAACTGGCAAACAGCAGAGCAGAGAGGTGGACCCAAGTCCCCTGGAATCCAAAATCTATTCTCTTCCCACTACATTATGGGACCAAATTATACTCTGAGCTACAAAATCTCAGATCACACTCTTCAAAACTGTGTTACAGGGAAAAGAATCACAAAAATGGAGTAGGTCATTTACGCAGCATAGAGGGTCCACAAAACCCTCAACCTCGTCAACAATAGACAAGCAAATATGTGAGAGAAACATCCATTTTCTTTAGCCAATTTCTAGTCAAGGCTGTCATACTGAAAATGCCTTTTAAAGATGTGACTAAATATGAAGCATTTGTCTCTCTTCTTTCCTTTCTTAGACATCATGGCATTAATACTGGCATTTTGTTTCCTTAAATTGCATCCTAAGGTGATTCTCTTTCATAATGTCTGATAGGAAATACAGAGTGAAAAAAGTCCAACTATAATACAAACACTGTTGCCTCCCAACCACCACATACACAAGTTTCAAAGATAAGAAAAACAAACAAGTATATCATAATCACAAAATGCATCCATACAAAGGAATACTACTCAGCAATAAAAACATACCTAAAACTGACATGCAACCACATAAATCAACTGCAAACACTTGGCACTGCATGAGAAAAGGCATATACAAAAGGCCACCTACTTAATGCATCCAATGATATGACATTCTGGGAAAAGCAAACTAAAGGAACAGAAATCAGATCAGTTGCAGAGGAGGGGTAGGGGAGGAAACTGACTAAAAGGGGCATGAGGAAAGTTTTACTTGATAGAAATATTTCATAACTTGATAGTGGTGGTTCCATGGCTACGTACATTTTTCAAAACTCAAAGGATTATTTGAAAAGGATAAATTATACCTTAATAATCATGACTTTAAATTTTTTTTTTAATTCAAATTAAGGGGGTTCTGGTTGTGGCTCACCAGGTTAAGAACCCAACTAGTATCCATGAAGATGCAGGTTTGATCCCTGGCCTCGCTCAGTGGGTTAAGGATCTAGCATTGCCGTGAGCTGTTGTGTAGGTTGCAGATGTGGCTCTGACCTGGTGTTGCTGTGGCTGTGGTGTAGGCTGGCAGCTGCAGCTCTGATTCAACCTCTGGCCTGGAAACTTCCGTATGCTACAGGTTCAGCTCTAAAAAGAAAAAAAAAAAACAACACACAAAAAACCCCATCCAAATTAAAAAGAAAACATGTCTGTAGCAAAGGAGAGAAGTAGATAAATTCTAGGCTCCAGAAGTGACATCTGGGGAAGGAGCTGTGGTGTTCGTGGACTTTAGGCTGCAATTTAAGGAAACAAAGTGCCAATATTAATGCCGCAATGTCTAGGAAAGGAAAGAAGAGAGACCAATTCTTCATATTTAATCACATCTTTAAAAGGTATTGTCAACCTAAGCCCACAGGGCTGCCTTGACAAGAAATTGATTAAAATAATGATGGTTCCTTTTATAGACAGTGGATATGATACTTAAACACAAAGCAAATGCCTCCTTAGAGAGCTAGGTGGCTCCCGGGATGTCTGAGCCTCTGTTATTTGTATCCGTTGAAGGTCCTCTCCCTGATAATGTCATCAAATGCAATTCCATCTACATTTCTGGGAAAAGCCGATGTTTACTTTCATTGTTTTTGCCTTCAGCCAACTTCTGAATTCTGCGTATCGAGGAAAGGCTCTCTCTTCGCGTTAAGTAGATCCTGTCATATTCCATCCAACACATGTTTGTCAAGTACTGGTTGTGGCCAGCTACTGTGCAGAGAGGGGACGGAGGGCAAAACAGAAGTACAACGCATCCTGCCCTTAGGAAGCTGACAGTCACCTCGTTGGGTAAGACACACTCATGCAATAAAGGCCACTCCTTGGACGTCACCTATGCAGGCTGGGGGACTGGTGGGAGTCAATTTGCCTTCAGGACCAAGGAGCTTCATAAATGAAGTTACCATCATAGAGGAGATAGATAAAGCAATGACCCAGCTTTATAGAAAAATGGCTCCTGTTGGTGGGTTAAAAGATAATTTTTTTTAAAGGAGTTAGAGCACCGGGGTAACAGAGTAATATAGACACAAAAAAAGAGATTCTTATTCTCATTTCAGAGGTGAAGACAGCACAGTACCCTTGTATTGGGGATGCCAGTGGCAGGACATGCCAGGGGCAAGAGCTAGAGGAAGAAAATGCCCCCTTGATAGTGAAGAAGCTGTATTCCTGAGATGAAACCGTCTTTTGGGGAATTCCAGAGAGTCAGAGGGAGGTTATTTTTACACAATACCTTCATCTCTTGAGAACCTTTTAAGATTCTTCTCTTCAGATCATATCTAGGGTTGTGAGTTTTTTTTTTTTTTTCTTTTTCCTCTTCTTGGCCGTGCCTGAGGTACATGGAAGTTTTCGGGTCAGGGATCAAAGCTGCACCCCAGCAATGAGCTGCACCTCAGCAGTGACAACACCGGATCCTTAGCCCGCTGCACCACAAAAGAATTCCTGTTGTGTCTTTTTAAAGCAATCTTTTCTGGAACTTGGTGAGTCTCTTTTGTCTGAAAATTCTAGATTTTGTTTTCAGTTCAGGGAAATGTCCTCCTGTTATTTCCTTGATTATTGCTTTTCTTTCATCTCTACATTTCCACTTTCTATAAATATTATATGATAGTGGGTCTTTTCCTTTTCAGTTTTTCTTTCCTTTCCTTTTTTTTTTTTTTTTTTTTTTGGTGGTAGTTGTTCCCGAGAATGCTATTTGCCTCTGCAACCCAGCATCGTCATTTTTTGAGCTACTGATTTTCCATTAGCTAAGCACTTATAGTTTCCATTTAAAAATCTTGGAGTTCCGATGGTGGCTCAGTGGGTTAAGAACCCAGCGTAGTGTCCATGAGGATGCGGGTTCAATCTCTGGCCTTGCTCAGTGGGTTAAGGATCTGGTGTTGTTGCAATCTGTGGCATAGGTCGAAGACATGGTTCAGATCCATGTCTGAATGGCTGTGGCATAGGATGGCAACTGCAGCTCCTATTCAACTCCTAACCTGGGAACCTCCATATGCAGCAGGTGTGGCCATGAAAGAAACCAAAAAACATTTTTTATTCTTATTTTTGGTAACTTTGTTGAGATACAGTGTCCATACGATAAAATGTACTAATATGAAGTGCAATTTAAAGAGTTAGAACAAATTGATATAGTCGTATAACTATACTATGATCACATTTTTCCTTCACTATGAAGAATTTCTCTCATGGCCCTTTGAAGTCAAACTTCTCCCCCCATTACAGATACAGCAACCAATTTTCTGCCTTCTATCACTCTAGTTTTGCATTTTCTAGAATTTCATATAAACAGAGTCATTCAGTCTGTGGTCTTTCATGTGGTCTTTAGCATACTTCTATGGCTAAACTATATTGTTGAGTATCCGTAGTTCATTCCTTTTTTACTGCTGAGTAGTATTCTACTGTATGACTGTACCATAATTTATTTAATCATAAACAAATTTAAGCCACTCTAAATTAAGTTTTCTGTTACATGGAGCCAAAAACATCCCCAAGTGAATTATTATTTATGCAAAAAGTTTTTTTTATTCTAGACATGTAAATGAAAATATTTAAACTTTTTATGCAAATGGAAGATGATTTAATGTTTTGATTTACAATATTTAGGAATTATGGCTTTGATATTATATAAAGCTTTAGGAAAACTTTAAACACACTTCCAGAGGTAGAATTCTTCAAAGTCTCAACTTCCCATCCTATAAATACCATTAAAAATTCTTTTTCATATCAAAAAGAACTTTTATTAAATTAATAACAACCTTTTATGCTCTCATGCTTTCTTTCCTGTGGCTTTGGAGCAGGTGCTTTCTGACATTTCTGAGCTTTTGGACAAGGTGCTGGCTCCTGGCCTGCAGCTTTCTGGTCAGAAGCCTTCTTGCCTGCAGCAGTGATTTTTTTTTTCCTTTTCCTGCAGCCACTCCCTTAGCAGCAAGTGCTCTCTTGGGAGAAGCTTTCAGGAGAGGTGCCTTTTGAAATTTCTTAACTTCAAGCTTGATTAGTTTGTTCTTCATTTTCCTTGCCTTCATGACATTCTTTTTCATTTTTTTTTGTTTTTAGGGCATACCTGTGGCATATGGAAGTTCCCAGGCCAGGGATCGAATCAGAGCGGCAGCTGCCGGCCTATGCCATAGCAATGCCAGATCCAAAGAGTGTCTGCAACCTACACCAAAAGCTCACAGCAACACCAGATCAGATCCTTAACCCACTGAGCAAGGCCAGGGAGTGAACCCGCATCCTCATGGATACTATTCAGGTTCTTAACCCACTGAGCTGCAATGGGAACTCCACCTTCGTGACTTTATAACAATTAAAATCTGTCATCTTAGCTTTCTTCTCTCTGGCTTCAATCTTTTTGGCCCACCTTGTGGCTGCCCACTTTACAATGAAATCTGCCTTCTTCCAGGCTTTTCAGACATAATTCTTGTGGGTACTGCATTGGACCTTGAGGATGAAGTCAGCGAGCTGCATGCATTTGGAAGGAAGAGCCTGTCTCCTTACTTGAGTGCAAGGTCCATCCACTAAAGCTTCGTTCTGATCAATAACATCTATAATTGCAACCACCTTTCCAGAACGAGGCCCAAAGGATATGTAGGCCAACAGCCAACCTTCACAAGCAACTAAACACCATGTTGTTGGCATTCAGCAAGAAGGTTAAAATTTTTTTTATCTTATTTTAGTTTGTATTTTATTTATTTTTACTATTTTTTAACCAAAAGTTGCTTGCTAATGTTGAAATAGTTTTCATTTAAAACATTTTACTTATTAGCATAATAATATACATATCTAAGATCTTAAATAAGTTTTTGACCTATGACAACACCTTGCATAACAAAGTGTATTAATTCATTCTAAAATTCTTATAATTCTTTTATTTTTTTTCTTTTTAGGGCCTCACCCATAGCACATGGATGTTCCCAGACTAGGGGATGAATCAGAGCTACAGCTGTCAGCCTACACCACAGCCACAGCAACTCTGGATCTGAGCCGCGTCTGTGACCTACACCACAGCTCACAGCAATGCCAGATTCTTAACCCACTGAACGAGGCCAGGGATCGAACCTGCGACCTCATGGTTCCTAATCGGATTTGTTTCCACTGCACCACAATGGGAACTCCCCAAAATTCTCATAATTCTATCAAGAACCCACTTTTATTGTCTCTATAAGAAAAGATCATTAGATGCAAAATGCATCATAGCTGTGCTACATTTTACATTTGCACTGTTATATGTTGTCTTATTTTTTACAGTAGTTTGTCATATAATAATGATCCTAATATTGCTATAATTTTATCAACTGGGTTCTTTTAATTTTTTTGGAAAAAGTTAAAACACTTGTCTGAAAGTCCTGATAGTTGGTAGAGGGAAATACATTGAGAAACATTAACTTGAGAGGTAATTTTATATATTAAATTAGTATGAAGACAGGAAAATTAAATAAAGTATTACTTTGAAAAACAGGGTAGTCAGTTTAAGGTACTCATTACTCTAGGATATAGTTAATAGGTTTGAGAAGATTTCGATACTTTCAGAGCAAATGAAACCATGAACAAAGTGAGAAGACAATTGTGTGACTGACAAGAGCTTAATTTCTAAAATATACAAACAAAAAAAATATACAAACAGCTCACACAGCTCAATTACAAAAAAACAAATAACCCAGTCAAAAACTGGCAGAACACCTAGACATTTCTCCAAAGAAGACATTCTGATGGCCATTAGGCACATGAAAAGATGCTCATTATTGCTAATTATGAGAGATATGCAAATCAAAACTACAATGAGATACCAGTCGGAATGGCCATTATTGAAAAGTCTACAAATAAATGCTAGAGAGGGTGTGGAGAAAAGGAAACCCTGCGGAGTTCCCATCATGGCTCAGTGGAAATGAATCTGACTAGCATCCACGAGGATGCAGGTTCGATCCCCGGCCTTGCTCAGTGGGTTAAGGATCCCACATTGCAACTGAGCTGTGGTGTATGTCATAGATGCAGCTTGGATCTGGCATTGCTGTGGCTGTGACGTAGGCCAGTGGCTACAGCTCCAGTTCAACCCCTAGCCTGGGAACCTGTGTATACCATGGGTGAAGCCCTGAAAAACAAAAACAAAAACAAAAACAAAACCCTCCTACATTATTGGTGTGAATGATGTAAACTTGTGCAGCCACTATGGAAAACAGTTTGGAGGGTCCTCAAAAAACGAAAAAGAGTTACCATATGATCTAAATCCAATTCCTGGGTATATATCTGGACAAAACTGTATTTGAAAATGTAGATGTACCCCTTTGTTCACTGCAGCACTAGTTAAATAGTCAATTCATGGAAGCAAATAAATGTCCATCAACAGATGAACAAATAAAGAAAATATATATACGCACACACACACACACACACACAATGGAATACTACTCAGTCATAAAAGAGAATGAAATAATGCCATTTCCAGCAGCATAGATGGACCTAGAGATTATCACATTAAGTGAAGTAAGTCAGAAAGAGAAAGACAAGTACCATTTGATATCACTTCTATATGGAACCTAAAATATGACATAAATGAAACAGAAACAGACATAGATAGAGAAGACTTGTGGTTGCCAAGGGGGAGAAGGGGTGGGGGAGGGATGGATTGGAAGTTTGGGATCAGCAGATGCAAACTATTATATAGAGGATGGATAAATAACAAGATCCTACCGCATAGCACAGGGAACTATATTCTTGTAATAAACCATAGTGGAAACGAAGGTGAAAAAGAATGTATATATGCATAACAATCACTTTGCCATGCAGCAGAAATTAATACAACATCGTAAATCAACTACACTTTAATAAAATAAAATTTAAAAAAGATTTAGATAAATGCACACTTTCACTGAGGCAAATCTAATATTAGAATTTGAAATATAAGGACATGCTTTCAGTTAGTGCTTTTCAGAAGCAGAGCGAGGCCAACAGGTTGAATGGTAGGACCTCACTTTTTGAAGGCCTAAGAGAGGCTAGATCATGCTGTCAGGGATACTGTGGTTTCCAGTATTGAGTGACTTTTAAATTACCTTCAAATCTATGAGACTATGATTAGCAAACACACAGTATATTTATGGCTTTCCTTCCAAAGAGATATAGTATTTGGATAAATAATACTTTACACAGTTTATCAATTCTTGCATTCATTCAATGATAAATATTTACTGAGTGTCTACTATGTGCCTGGCACTATAAAGATAGATGTGTATTCTCCAATATCTCTGTGTTTTCATTTCTCTTCTGAGACTTCCTCTCTACTCCTTGCCATTGGTAGAAATGGCTTTGGAACAATACAGGTTTTTATTTTGGCAACAGGATTTACTAGCTTTATAACCTTGAACTAGCCCTTAACTCCTTTGAGTCTCAGTTACATCATCTGTAAAACAGAAATAATAGTAAAACCACCACTTAATATTATTGACAGGATTAAGAAGCCTAATGCTGACAGATTATAGCCCAATGCCTGACATGTGGGAGGTAGGCCATAAATGTTAATCTCCTCTCTTTTTTCCCCTTTCCTCTTAAAAAAGTGGGGGACTTCAAACCTCATCAGCTTCATGCAAAACTACCTGCTTCGCATCCAGCAATTCCACTCCTGGTATATATCTGAAAAAAATGAAAACACAAATTTGAAAAGATACATGCACTGCAACGATCATAGCAGCATTATTTACAATAGCCAAGATATGGAAAGAACCCAAGTGCCTATCAACAGATGAATGGATAAGGAAGATGTGAATTTTATATACATGTATAACTCAGCCATAAAAAAATAATGAAATCCTGCCATTTGCAGCAAAGTGGATAGACCTTGAGAATATTATGCTTAATGAAATAAATCAAAGACAAATACTGTTAATATAACTTATATGTGGAATCTAAAAAGTAATTCAAATGAATGTATATTGCAAACAGAAACAGATCCACAGATATAGAAAACAAACTACTGGTTAACAATAGGGACAGGCAAGGGAGGAGGGGCAAATTAAAGGTATGGGATTAAGAAATACAAACTACTATGTATAAAATAAGTAAGTACAAGGGTATAGTGTATGTTACAGGGAATTATAGCCATTATCTTATAATAACCCATAATGAAGTATAATCTATAAAAATACTGAATCACTTTTCTCTACACTTGAATCTAAGTTAATATTGTAAATCAATAATACTTCAATTAGAAAAATATTAGCAAACAAACAAAAAATCCTACCTGACTGCATGTCCCAGCTGTAAACCTCTTGCATATACAAATGGCTCCATTTAAACACGCAATCTTCATTCACGATGATGAGGCCCATTTTAGAAGGTAGAAGACTGATATTCTGCCGAACAATACACTCACTGGAATCTTTGCAGAATTACCTGCCTTATAATGATGAGGTGTTCAGAATGGGCAGGAGTGAAAGAAAGGTTTGAAAAGTGTGCACAAAGGAATAACAGATGGTAGTTGGGTACAAAGAGAATAGAAAAGGCTGAGAGTAAAGGAAGGAAGAAAAAGAAAATGAGAGACTCAGTATGTAAAACACAGTGCCGAAGGCATTTTTTCAAGAACGGTTAGAATCCCTGGCAGGGCTAACTTCTAGCTCCACTAATTACAGCCTGATGGCCAATCCTGGATGCTATTCTTTATTTACCAGGTTGGGGCATTTCCATTCTTGCTTTTGGAATGCCATTCAAGACTGTGGTATCTAAATGAATTCATGCCAAACACACTCATTTGAAAGATACTGCAAAAACAAAACAACGAAAAAATAGCTGAGTAAAATGGCAGCTAAAAACCAAACCTGTAGTTGTTTCAACATTGCTTTTATTAGCTCAAGCCAGTACTTGCCAGTCAAGTACTAACTAAAACCCCCGGCACATGACCAAACTGCATTTATCTGTGAAGTGCCTGGCAGCCGGGTGCCTACAGACAATGGTGCTTGCCCTGCTCTTCCTGAAACAGGGAATGAATCAGACCATTGTAACGAAACTCTGTGTAGGTCAAGTACTCTACTCACTGATTTAAACTCAAGCTTTAGAGCGGGATGACTCCATGATTCTGCTCTAATCCACACAGAAGTCTAGTTTCAGGCACCAACGAATCCTTGTAAACCTGTAAGACATCAAAGTCAACTCAAGAATAAATCGAAGATTTCTGTATACTTTGAGGAATTCCAGTGGTTTCCTTTCTCCCTCACAAGAAGAGAATCTTCCCGAGTCTGGAATTGCATTCATCTTAAATTTCCTTTTGTTTCATGTTAATATAGCCACCTCCAGCTCCTTATGCTTACTGTTTGCATGTAAATCTTCCCCCCCATCATTTTCCTTTCAATTTATTTATGCCTTTGAATCTGTCTCTTTTAGAGAGCATATACCCGGATATTATTCTTTTATGTCTGACAATCTCTCTGACATTTGATTTGAGTCTTTAGACCACTTACCTTTAAAGTATTATCAATATGGTTGGAGTTAACATTTGCCATATTACTATTTGTTTTCTGCCTCCTGCCTCATTTGTTCCTCTGTTCTCCCTTCACTGAATTCTTTTCATTAATGCCTGTAATATACTGATGCCAGATCTTGTTTTTGGTAATTTTTTTTTCATTCTCCAAGATTATTTAAAAAACAAACAAACAAATGAGTTGCGTTTGCAAGATAAATGGGGACACATATGCTTTTATTTTTAGTGAGATTACCTTTCCCATCTTTTCCTTCTGGCTCGTTGCTCTCTGCCCTGCTCCACCACTGCTTGAAGATGTAGATAAAGAAGTAATTATTTGACACTTGGACTATGGAGAATTCTAGTATAGCATGCATACACGTGGGTTATTAAACTGGAGAGAATGTGGGACGGGAGTAATTTTCCTCCTTGTTGTCAGGTCTAGAATAAGGGAAATAATTTGATCACCCTTTTAATATGAAAGAAAAATTAAGAAATATAATATTAAATTTTTTCAAAGTACAGGGTACCATAATCTCTGTGATTTCAAATACATCAAAATAGACATATGGGAAAAAAAACCATGTATGCTCAGAAATAAGACAAATTAATGTTAGTAATTTCTGGCACTGGTTTAATGACTGTTTTAAAGTGATTTTTTTCTGCGTTCCAAATTATCTACAAAGTGAATATATTCCCTTTCATCCTAAATGACTTCTTCCTGATCTAAAACTTGATACTCATTTATTTATAAACAACTCAAATAACATAGCTATTTTAAAGAAGAAAACAGAAATCACCTCCATTTCTTTTAGTGATCGCTTTAATTTAGTGAACATTGTTCCTGATGTCTGCTTATGATGATCACATTAATTTTATAATTAGACACCACAAAGGGTAAGAGAGCAAATGTTGTGCCTATGCTCTAGACTTATTTATAAGTGTATAATAAATTCCTAGGCATGCCATTTATTTTACAGAGAATTTATCCAGATTCTTTCTAGTACCTTCACTGCATTCTCCTCCTGGGTGAAGGCTTTAGTTGTAAAAGAACTACTTATCTCGTAGAAAGAAAGAAAAGAAAGTGCATTGGGACCATGTACTGACACAAATTTGGTATAGGACCTGACAAATAATCTCTTCAAAACTCAGTCTTTTTCTTCTGTAAAAATACCTTCCTCTTACTCTACTGCATAGTTTGAGGATAAAATCCTTTACAGGACGAACACATGTTATTACTTCCCAAACTTCTTCCTGCATTTTCGTCTAGTCCTTATATATGAAATAATTTTATTTCTTTAAACTATAGATTGAATAGAGAAAATAACTTTTTTAAACTTCTTAGTTTTTTCTGTTTTAAACTATGTGGTCCAACCTATTATTGTACAGCTGGTAATTTATTAAAACATCTCATTTGGAGAAGATTATGTAGTAATATGGATTCTGTGGTTTTTGTCTCCAGTTTGCAAAAGGAGACTAATAACATTGCTATATTGTGTACAGGAAACACCACAGACAGACTTAATTTGCTTTTTGTTTTTTTCCTTTTACAGCAACAAAGTGAAAAGCTACTAAGGAGCTAAAAAAAAGTTGGTGCTTTGGAAGAAATATTCATCTTGTATAAAATTCATGTCCTTAAAAATCACAGCAATCACATTCTTCTTTGAAAGAGTCATTTTTTTATTTAGCATATAACAGGATGTTCATTTACCTTGACGTAAAATACACAGCTGATGCACAAGATAAGACAGAATTATTATACAAAAATATCAAACTTCTGACCTTAAATCAATGTACAGGATGCACCATACACAGGACATTCAAAACACTCTTTTACTCTCTCAGCTATTTCTAAATATAACAACTTAGATCATTGTTACCTATTACAGATTTCTTTTTAAAAATGGGTTGAAGTTTGGCACTTAATAAATTACTAGAATCAACAAAGTTCATACTTCTTTGTTCTTGAATGCAATCAAAGCATTTTCTTCTAGCAAGTTGGTCTAATAAGTCTTATAGAAATGCACATGCCCTTGTTATTCATTTGAATGAATTTATTCTGAGGTAAATAAAAAATAAGCAATGAATATACTTTATGTTAGACCTGCAGAAGTTTATTGGGGTGAGTATAATACATGTTTCAGAGCAGTAGTTATTATAGACAATGTTTTCCTTTTTAGTAACATGGACAGAATCCATTAATTTTACATCCTTACAGTAGTAACACACAGTACACCATTCTCATTAGGGGTCACCGTTCCCTTACAAGGAATGCAGAAGGTGGCTGCTGCATCCTGAATAAGGGCAGGGGTGTCTCTCAATTAGACACTAAGTATTGGGATGTACTGTGTGAAACGGTTCTAGTTTGAAGAAGATCTGAACCGTTGCTGCTTCAAACGGTTGTTTTTATTTGAGCCAAAGTATGTTAAACTCCATGAAATTAGTCCTGGTTAATAGACAGGCAGGAACATACTTTTATTCTTATTTAATTAACAATTTACTTGTGTGAAGTACATGTGTTAGTGCTGCGGCCGGTATGAGGCGGTCTAAGGGAGCTTACAGTATTTTCAGGAGTAAGTGTATATACATAAAAGATAAAATTGCTTCATTTCCTCCTCCTCCCCCCCCATTTTTTTCTGTCTCTCAAGATCCAAGATGCCTAAGGGGCATGGCAGGAAGACTGTCACCTGCCACTGGACCTATGATGCTCAGATTTCTCAGAAAGCCACAGTTCCTATGCTGTGTGCTGACTCCCTCCTGCTTGGCTCCTCCGTAGCAGAAAGAAACAGCGATGCCACTCACTTTCCCCATCCAATCTTCTTTCCGACTTTTAGGGAGTGGGGACAAGGAATGTCAGCAGGGGACTGTTCAAGAAGACACTTGGCTTTCATTGTCACTGAGAAGGTTTCTTCACAAAATTTTGTTCTTAATCTTCATGCGTAAACTGCAATGAAACATTAAACACGGAGTCTCAGTGTTGCCCCTGAAATTCCAGACTTACTTTTTTTCATCACGATGTGACTTGCAACATGGTTAAGATCAAACATAGTCATAGTTATGAGTGTCACTGGCATCTGCCTTGTATATTGCCATGATTTCCACAGTGTGTCAGATACATAAAGGATTTCCAAGCCTCAACTCACCAACAAAGAACATCTAGCCCTCAAGGCCCTTCGAGGGGCACCAGGCTTAGCGCGGCCTTGCCAAGAAAACCCAAATTAAAACCAAACATTCCCCACTGTACCGCTGAGAAGAGAGGAAACCATCTGGGAAGCAGAAAGTAGAGAGATCCTGCAAATGGGCCCTGGGTCCTAGTGCCCAGTCGTCCTGGCCTTGAAATTCTCCAGCCTGTGAGGGGAGGAAAATGCAAGGAAGTCTTGTGTAAAGCTCTGAACTCATTAGCTCCGAGAGAAAGACTTTCTTATGTTTTCAAAGAGGGGGGAAAGAGCTGATCTCAAAGCGGGGAGTCCAACATTACTGGAGATAATTCATCCTTGTAAATTTTCGGTATGTGTACGTCTGAGGTGGGAGGGCTGATCCTGGGACACCATCGATGTAGGAGCTCAGGTGAAGAACTGGACCTCCTGGGCACCAGATCTTGTAGGCGATGATGGGGCTGGAGCAGAAGGGCCTACTTAGGCTCCTTTACTTTCTCTCCAGGTTGATGGTTAGAGGTCCTTACTTGGAATTTCCAAATTCAAGGTTAAATTTTAATATGAGGGTCAAAAATACTGACTCATTCACCAGATGACAATGTTAGATTTGAACTCTTTTTTATTGTTTTACATAAAATGTTGCACAACTGCACTCCCATTCAGGAAGCGGAGGAAGTGGTGGCATTTAGCCTTTTGGAATGCACTGCGGAGTTCACCTTCAGTGGAGGTTTCTGAATTTCTGGGTAGGAACTGTTTCGGGATAGAAGTCTGACTGGAAGCGTTGCCCAGTGGAATCACCTTGAAGTTGTGTTTGCGTTAAAATGCCTGCTGTTTTACAGTTAAATTGTATGTTTTAATCAAAAAGTACAGTTCAATTGTATATTTTAATCAAAAAATAGCATCACTTTGAGGATTTTGCAGCTCTTCTTTTTGTTTTTTAGATTATTACTTCCAAGGGTGAGGATGGGGTTTGGGGTGCTGCTGGAGTCCCACTGAAGGATTAAATCCTGCCAGCTCAACTGTCACAGGTGCTGAGAGTGTTCATAAATTTCTTTAAGATGCTCCATCTCTGAAACGCCTTTCTTTTTGTCCCCACTATATGACACTCTAGCAACCCTTTAGAGCGCAACAGAAGAGCAGAGGACTGAAATCCCGCGGCGATGACCAAACCACAGAAACTGGTACTCACAGCGATTTTCTCTAGGGCCTTCCTGAAAGTCTCCTTTGGAGGAGAAGACGACTAATGGAGGGAGACTTCAGAAGTGTTGAAAATCAACAAAGCGTATGTAGGATACTGTTTTTCAAAGAATGATTTGCCAGAGGCCTCTTTATCCGAGCAACAATGAGAGTGTCTTGGGCACACGAACCACGCTCTGAGCCTGGGTCTTCCTGAGTTTTCTCAGCATTATGTGGAGCAAGACAGTTCCCACGGAGCAGGCTGAGTCTCTGACAGTGAGGATTTCCTGCAGCAAAGTGCACTACACAGAAGCTGGCAGGCAGCCCTTGGCACAGGGCAAGCCGTGGACCTTTGGGGCTGCCTGCTGAGAACACGCCAGGCCTTCTCCCAGCCTGTCCTGCCACCCAGCTTTCCGCAAGCACCATGCAACCACCTTTTGCTTTGGTGCAAACACTTGTTTTCCAATTGAGCCTAGATACTGGTTTTATAGAAGACAAAATTATAAATGATTACAGTTGAGTAAGCACCAAATTTTGTAAAAATATGTCCTCCCGCAAGTGATTTCAAGTACACTTATGACACAGAAAATATTCAGAGATTACATTACCCATGAATCTAGTGCTTGGAGAAAAATAATGGGACAAATTGGATCACTGAAGTTCAAACTGGATCACAGAAATTATAAATTTGTACCAAAGATGACCTTGCACAGTCTGGCTCCAGGGCTCTGGATTCCCAGAGAAAGTGAAACAGCTTCTCTGTGGCTGTGGAGGTCTGATTTTTAGTGTATCACCCTTTACATTGTTTTGCTTTCAACTCCTTCCTTTGCCTGCAAATTCATATCATTTTATTAATATTAAAGGAAGGCTATAATTTTAGAAATTGAAATTGAAGAATTGGGAACTATGTAGAATTCTGTCTGCTGGGCTTGAGATTAGCATTTTAAGAATATTTTTGGACATGATACTTTATATAGAAAACCTCAAGGACTCAACCCCAGAATTACTTGAACTGATAGACAAATTCAGCAAAGTAGCAGGATATAAGGTTAACCTTTAGAAATCAATCGTATGTATGTATACTCACAATGAAATATTAGAAAAAGAATACCAAAGTAGTTTACTTTTTAAAATAGCACCCCAAAAATTCTAATACCTGGGAATAAACTTGACCAAGGAGGTGAAAGACTTATATGCAGAGAACTACAAAACATTAATCAAGGAGATCAAAGAAGATACAAAGAAATGGAAAGATACTCCATGCTCATGGGCTGGAAAAATAAATATTGTAAAAATGGCCATACTACCCAAAGCAATCTACAAATTCAATGTAATCCCTATCAAATTACCCATGACGTTCTTCACAGAACCAGAACAAACAATCCAAAAATTTATATGGAGCCACAAAAGACCCAGAATCGCCACAGCAATTCTAAAGAACAAAAACCAAGCAGGAGTCATAACTCTCCCAGACTTCAGGCAATATCACAGGGCCAGAGTAATCAAAACAGAGTGGTACTGGTACCAAAACAGACATACGGACCAATGGAACAGAATAGAGAACCCAGAAATAAACCCAGATGCCTACAGTCAATTGATCTTTGACAAAGCAGGCAAGAACATAAATGAGAAAAAGGCAGTCTGTTCAGTAAGCTTTGCTGGGAAACCTGGACAGCTGCATGCAAATCAATGAAACTAGAACACACTCTCACGCCATGCACAAAAATAAACTCAAAATGGCTTAAAGACTTAAATAGAAGACAAGACACCATTAAACTCCTGGAAGAAAACATTGGTAAAACATTCTCTGACATCAGCCTTACAAATGTTTTCTCAGGTCAGTCTCCCAAAGCAACAGAAATAAAAGCAAAGATAAACCAGTGGGACCTAATCAAGCTGACAAGCTTTTGCACAGCAAAGGAAGCCAAAAAGAAAACTAAAAGACAACTTACAGAATGGGAGAAAATTGTGTCAAATGATGCAACTGACAAGGGCTTAATCTCTAAAATATGCAAACAACTTATGCAGCTCAACAGCAAAAAAGCCAACAACCCAATTGAAAAATGAGCAAAGGACCTGAATAGACATTTCTCCAAAGAAGATATGCAGATGGCTAACAAGCACATGAAAAAATGCTCAACATCATTGATGATTAGAGAAATACAAATCAAAACTACCATGAGATATCACCTCACACAAGTAAGAATGGCCATCATTAATAAGTCCACAAACAAGAAATGCTGGAGGGGGTGTGGAGAAAAGGGAACCTTCCTGCACTGTTGGTGGGAATGTATGCTAGCACAACCACTATGGAAAACAGTATGGAGATACCTTAGAAAACTGTCCATAGAACTACCATATGACCCAGCAATCCCACTCTTGGGCATATATCTGGACAAAACTTTCCTTGAAAAAGACACCTGCACACGCATGTTCATTGCAGCACTATTCACAATAGCCAAGACATGGAAACAACCCAAATGTCCATCAACAGATGATTGGATTAGGAAGATGTGGTATATATACATGATGGAATACTATTCAGCCATAAAAAAGAATAAAATAATGTCATTTGCAGCAACATGGATGGAATCAGAGACACTCATACTGAGTGAAGTAAGTCAGAAGGAGAAAGACAAATACCATATGATATCACTAACATCTGGAATCTAATATACTGCACAAATGAAACTTTCTACAGAAAAGAAAATCAAGGACTTGGAGAACAGACTTGTAGTTGCCAAGAGGGTGGGGGAGGGAGTGGGATGGTAGAGGGGTCTGGGGTTAATAGTTGTAGACTGTTGCCTCTGGGATGGAAAAGCAAGGAGATCCTACTGTACAGCACTGGGAACTATGTCTAATCACTTGTGATGAATCCATATATGTATGTGTAACCAGGTCACCATACTGTGCAGCTTGGTATAATGGAAAAAAATAAATAAATAAAATTTAAAAACATTTAAAAAAGAATATTTTTGACCTCTTTCCTTTCTTTCTTCCTTCCTCTTTTTCTCCTTTCCTTCCTTCCTCCCTCTCTGCCTTCTTTCCTTTCTCCCTCCCTCTTTTTCCCTTTCTCCCTTCCTTCCTTCCTTCTTTCTTTTCTTTTCTCCTATAATCATCATCTAATCTGTCTCAATAGTGCACTGAAGCCAGCTCATACTGGTTCATGAGAGCTGACAAATACACTTTCAGGAATTTTGCAAGCTAATTAGGGCTATTGTTGGTAGCTTGAAAATGGCCATGGCAAACTATTCAGACCATGGAAATTGGCAAATGACACAATTCAGGGATTTATTTCCTCCTGGAGAGCCAGTTGTTAAATAATTTACCAATATACCATTGTAGGTTTGGTCTGAAAAGGTAGTTCATAGTTCAATTCAAGTGGAAGCAATGATTACTTAAAAACAAAATCAAAGTTAAAAAAAGAAAGTGTTTTGCAATTTGATTTAACCAGTAAGCTCATAAATGTCTTACATATCATTTTTCTGATTAAATGTTTTAAAATCAAATGATGGAGTTTAGTATATTTCTTAATCATTGATGATGTTTTAGAACATTTGTAAATAGCTAATTTGGGGCATCTGTTGACTTAGTATTTTGGTCAAAGCCTCTACATTTATGACTTTTGGATAGCTGCATAACTATGCTAAAGTTAAAAATTAATGAAAGTGAAAACTGTACACAGAGTGGACAAACTGAATTTTTTTGTGGTGCAGTTTTTGTATGTTTATTTTTTTGTAAACTCTGTCACTTGGTGTTGAGGTATTTTTTTTCTTCAATTTGTGTCCATGCATGTGTGTGTGTGTGTGTGTGTGTGTGCGCCTGTGTGTTGATACACATACATACACACAGATACACACACATATACACATAAACCTCAAGAAATTACAATGTTAGGGAAATAGGATTTCTGGCTCATTGAATATTCTACTTAAAAACCAGGAATTATTTGTGTTAAAAATTGTGCCAGGCTTATAAGCAGCTCTTTGATCAGGATCAGGTCAAACAGCTCCTCCTCTCTTTTCTAAAAAGGTTCAAATGCCATCTTTTCTATCTTTCCCCTTTGGGTTAACAACATATTAGTTGAAATGTGCACGCTCCTGGTTCAAAGAATGCTTTGTGCAGCAGTCATGAGGACAAGTATGAATTTTTAAAATTTTTATCTGTTAGACTTATTTCTAAAAATGTGTCAAGCTTGGAGCAGAGCTGCTAAGCATGTGCACTGGCGTTGTGCAACATGGTGACTCCGCATCGGACAGACCTGAGTTTGGTTGGGCAGAGAAAGAACAGTTGGAAATAATGATCTCTCAACCTGGAGACAGCAGGAATGAAGAAAATTCTAAAATTGGGCATTTCTGAGCAGTGACAGGCCAGCAAGAGTATACTGAATCTCTGGAAAGATTTAGCCTTTCTTCTAGCAATTGACGACTTCAGCTCTCCCCTGGTGCATGCTTTTGACCACCAAGACCTCTGATGTAGATGCAGGGTGCCATGAGGTAGGCTGCCTTTGAGTCCACAGATAATTGCCTGGAAAAAAATTTTTTTTGGCCTGTGCCCGTGGCATAGGGAAGTTCCTGTGGCAGGGACTGAACTCACATCACAGAAGCAACCAGAGCCACAGCAGTGACAATGCCAGATTCTTAATCTGCTGAGCTATCAAGGAACTTCAGGAAATAAGTTTTTAAAAATTAAATTCATGGCATTTAACTTCTCCACTGATTTGTTGCCTTTTGAGAAGAGTAGAGTCCAAGACTTTCTGGATAATTACAGGTTCTGATCTTGTGACGGTCAGTCAGGCGGAGCTATGGAGTTGTTGCAGAAGGATCAGCAAATTTTACAGCAGTAGTTCACATTTACATTCATTTATTGTCTCCCCCTGCCCCAGCCCCCGGAACAGGAAATCGAGCAACCAAGAAGCTTAAGCTACAGTAGAGCCCAAGGCACCAGAATGATTACTTCAAGAACAAAGAAGCTCATACAAAGGTGTGATGTCTTTCTGCTGGTGCCATGTTTTCAAACCTGAAATTCATTAAAATACACTTCTGGAGGTCTATTTAAATATTGATATATTCAAAAATTAGTGGCTTATTGGTAAAATGCAATACTAAAATGGAATACTGCCTTTTCATAAAAAGAAGGACTATGTTTGGAAAATTAAATACCTTTAAAAATATTAAAAATAAAACATACTCTTACAGCCTGGGGGTTTGAATGAACCAGGTACCAAGGAGTTGAGCCAACTCCTACTTTTGGTTACATCCTGGGACCCCTCATATTAAAAGCTGCCCAGCAAAGATGACCAGCATTTCAATGGCACACATCTACATTGCCACATTCCATTCTGAAATCATTTTAACATAGTCCACATACAAAGTGACTTTTTGAGACAAATCGCTGTTACATCATATAAAATTGTTGTGCTTTTTCAGTATAAAAGAGTTTTGAGTTTTAGAGTTCAATGCCAAAATTAAGCATGTTCTGTAAAAGCTTAAAATAATCCATACAGTGCACTTGCTTTTAAACAAGTCTATCTTGATTTTCTACCCTAGACAGAATTTCAGCTCAATTACACTGTTTTCCAAGTACTTTGGAAAGAAAACTTTCCAAGAACAAAACCCAACACAAAGATGCTGAATGTATTCACTGTGATTTAATTCTATTTTCAGTCCATATTGTATATAGACTCCACCTGGGAACTTTTACTCATTTAAGTAGGGGGAAGTGATCTTTTTCAGGTAATTCCTTTCTTGGCATTTACAAATGCTGACTATCATGCTGAATGTGGATCCATCAGGAATCAATGAAAAAAACCTTAATTTATATTGTTTTCAAAGTAAATATTTCAATGATTATAAAATATTTTATGTATTCCTTAAATACTTTGAATGATGATTTAATATATCATTCAAAACACTCTGTAATTTTGTTTAAATACTCAACAAAAATGAGTAATTATTTTAAAATATTTTTCAACATTTTATAAAATATATCTTAAAGGTATTGTTTTGGATCTTGCTCGATCTGTCACTTTCTAAGGTATTAATCCCTGATGGATTACATAAAGTTATGTGACTATGTCTTTAACTGTATTTATAAATTTCTTGTCACATATTTGAGGCAAACCTGAGGAAAGATCATTGAATAATTGTTATTTTTTCTCTTCTAAAATATTTCATTTCTCCATTTTCTTCTTTAGAGGTCTTTTGAAGAATCCAATCTGTTGAGAAAATACCAAACATAATATAATAAGTTATCTGAATTTAGACAATAAATACTAATCTCAGAGTTCCCATCGTGGCTCAGTGGTTAATGAATCTGACTAGGAACCATGAGGTTGCGGGTTTGATATCTGGCCTTGTTCAGTGGGTTAAAGATCTGGCATTGCCGTGAGCTGTGGTGTAGGTTGCAGACGCGGCTCGGGTCTGGCGTTGCTGTGGCTGTGGCGTAGGCAGGCGGCTACAGCTCTGATTAGACTCCTAGCCTGGGAACCTCCATGTGCCACGAGGGTGGCCCTAGAAAAAGACAAAAAGACAAAATAAAATAAATAAATAAATACTAATCTCCTTGGGTAAAATTTAGTTTAGTAAAATGTTAGCAATTGCAGGCATACAAAGAATATAATTGAGAGGTTTTTCTCTCATTGACCTATTCAGTAATATTGAATGTTAAGAAATGACATTTATCAAACTGCTATTTCATTTTTAACATTTTTGTTAATTAAATGTATCATGTCTCTTAGTATGGATTAACTTGAAATGTATTAGAACAACTGCCTACATAAGCTTGCCATAAAGAGGCTCTTGAAAACACACTCTATCATCTGAATATGAAAATGAAGTCATTGAACATACAAGGTATTTCACACAGTGGTGAATACGGGTCACTTTTCATTACGCTTTGTGATGTGAGGCATCATAAAAATTACAAGTGCTTCATTTACTTTCAATTATACAGAATAATAAAACTAAGTATAGGAAGAGGAAGGGACCGTTGCAATGCTTTAATCTAAAACGGACATTATTAGAAAAGCAATTCATTTATGTATTTTTTTTTTCTTTTTCGTCTTTCTGCCTTATCTAGGGCCGCACCCGCGGCATATGGAGGTTCCCAGGCTAGGAGTCTAACAGGAGCTGTAGCTGCCAGCCTTCGCCACAGCCACAGCAATGCGGGCTCCGAGACATATCTGCAACTTACACCATAGCTCACGGCAATGCCGGATCCTTAACCCACTGAACAAGGCCAGGGATTGAACCCACAACCTCATGGTTCTTAGTCGGATTTGTTAACCACTGAGCCACAACGGGAACTCCCCTAGAAAAGAAATTTCAGAAGGAGTCCTAGAGAGGTGTTATTTTCTTCTATTATTATTTTTTTTAAGGGCCGCATACAGGGCATATGGAGATTCCCAGGGTAGGGGTCTAATCGGAGTTGTACCTGCTGGCTTACACCAGAGCCACAGCAAAGCAGGATATGAGCTGTGTCTATGACCTACACCACTGAGCAAGGCCAGGGATTGAACCTGCAATCCCATGGTTCCTAGTCGGATTCGTTTCTGCTGTACCACGATGGGAACTCTGAGAGATGTCATTTTAATCTGTGCATTTTTTCTAAAATTTGAGAGAGGATTATGTTAATTCAAGCAAAAACAGTGAGTTAATTCTTTGAAAATATGGTAGCTTCATGTCATTTTAATCATAAAGTTATGATAAATTATGCAAGGCAATTTTATATTTTAAAAACTAACTATTGGAGTTCCCATTGTGGCTCAACAGGTTAAGAGCCGGACTAATAAGTACCCATGAAGATGCAAGTTTGATCCCTGACCTTGCTCACTGGGTTAAGGATCCAGTGTCACCACAAGTTGTGGCATAGGTCCTGGATGTGTCTTGGACTGGTATTTCTGAGGCTATGGTGTAGGCCAGCAGCTATGGCTCCAGCTTGACCCCTAGCCTGGGAACTTGCATATGCCATGGGTGTAGCCCTAAAAAAAAAAAAAGACAACCCCCCCAAAAAAATTACTGAACAACTGAGGGCTTTGAGGCCATAAATGGTCAAAAATATGAGTAAAGAAGATACAATCCATACATACAATGGAATATTACTCAGGCATTAAAAGAATGAAATAATGCCATTTTAAGCAACATGGATGGACCCAGAGGTTATCATACTAAGTAAAGTAAGTCAGAGAAATTAAGATATCATCTGATATCACTTACATATGGAATCTAAGAAATACGATACGAATAAACTTTTTTACAAACAGAAACAGGTTTACAGACATAGAAAACAAACTTACGGTTACCAAAGGGCAATGGTGGGAGGGAGAGGAACAAACGAGGAGTGTGGAATTAACATATACACACTACTATGTATAACTAGAAAGTCAGCAAGGATCTGCTCTATAGCATAGGGAACTCTACTCAACATTATGTAATAACCTATCTGAAAAAAGAATGGATATATGCATATGCATATGCATAAGGGAACCACTTTGCTGTACACCTGAAACTAAAACAACCTTGTAAATCGAGTACACTCCAATATAAAATAAAAATTAAATAAATTAAAAGAAACACCTAAGTGAGCTGCAGCACTGAGGTGAGGTGGGTGGAGTCAGGAGCCTCAGAAAAGATGAGCAGGCACGTTCTGGAGACTAACTACTTCAGCTGTTTTACAGAATGTAGGCGTTTGAATGGCCTAAGGGTTCTATTTCTTGCCCAACTCTTTCATTGTATGGAAGAGAAAACCAATTCCTAGACAAGGGAATAGATTAACCCCAGGCCACTCAGCTGAGAAGAGGCAGGATCAGGCCTGGACTTACAGAATCTAGGGCTCTGCTCTCTGAGCAAGATGGATCCCTTCCTCCCGCTGGACGGCTGCTCTGGCCCCTGAGCCCTTAAGCGTGTTGTGTGGGATGCAGCCCCTGCTCCCTGTGTGTCCGCAGTAGGGAAAGCAAGGGCCCAGAGCTGACATTCACTCCTATCCTCTGGAGTTTTCCTGGGGGCCAGTGACAAGCAGTGCGGTGCAGACTAGTCCTTGCTGCAAACAGGCAGAAACAGACTCACAGACTTTGAAAACTTATGGTCACCAAAGGGGCCAGGTGGCGGTTGGGGAGGGATGGACCGGGGGTTTGGGATCAGCATCTACACGCTGGGGTACATGGAATGCCTGGCCAAGAGGGACCTGCTGCAGAGCACACAGAACTCTACCCAGTGTTCTGTAATAATCTACGTGGGAAAAGAATCGGAAAGAGAACGGATGCGTGTCTAAGTGAGTCACTTTGTTGTACAGCAGAAATGATCACGACCTTGTAAATCAACTCTACTTCAATAAAACTCTAAAAAACGAAAAAAAAAGAAAAAGGTAGAAACAGGCACTGAGTGGTAATTAAGGTGATTAAAGCTCTCACCAAATCACATGCTACACAGAATAAAGGACACAGGCCTGTAGGTGCCTGGCTGTGAGACTCCCACCCCCATCATGTCCCTGAGCCTCTGAGTCACTGCAGCTTCCGTGACGGGGGGGATCCCCGCCCTTCCTGGGGGCCTGCACGC
This sequence comes from Catagonus wagneri, assembly GCA_004024745.2. Taxonomy (NCBI): domain Eukaryota; kingdom Metazoa; phylum Chordata; class Mammalia; order Artiodactyla; family Tayassuidae; genus Catagonus; species Catagonus wagneri. The sequence continues at coordinate 17,294,074 of PVHT020000166.1, forward strand.
CTGAGCTCTGTCACTCTGAGGTCTGCTGTTCTCTTCTGCTCGGCTCCAGAGCAGCCTGACGCCCCGCCCCTGCCCTTCCTCAGCGCTTGGGTGGGTCCATCAGGCACAGGGGGGCGGTGAGTGACACCTGGACCACCAGTCCCATACTGCATCTCAACCTTCCAATCCACCAGGGAGGTCAGCTATTTGCATTTCACTGGGGGAGGAAGAGGAGCAATCTGAGGACCAGATAGGGTCCCAGGGCTTGTGCACCAGACTAAAGATTATGAGCATTCAGAAAAGGGAAAGCTGTATGGGAGTGTTAACAAAAAATGCAGTTTTAAATTAGGAAAGTTTTACTTGGGGCTTTATGTCTTCCTCCATGCCAGAATCTAGTTGGCGGGAAATGTCACAGAACAGGTGACAACAGAACAAATGAACATGAAAAAACAAGAAATCTGTCTTCCATGGAATGCCAGTTCTCCTACATGTCTCAGGCCTTTTTCTTTGAGCCAACTATGAAAGTCCTGGCTTCACAAAACATTAGGTCCCTTAACTTGTACCTGCACGTCCTGAGTGGAAAATAAATCAGACACAGTTTTCACAAAAGCAGGTGGTGAATCATGGCATTTTTCTTTCCTGCCCCACCCTGCTCCTGATCGTCTATCCTTCCCTCTCAAGTCTTTTTGTTTCTTTTCAGTCTTTCTTTGCTTTCACAGTTAAACGTTTTAGTTTAAAACTTGTTATGTAAACTTTTCCACCCAACTTATTCTCTTAACATTGGATTTGTAGTAGAATTGGGGGGGGGGGGATCAGGAAAAGAGAGTGTATAGCTTCAAACTAAATGGGGCCAACACTAGCCAGCACTTGCAACAAGTTGTTTGTTTTCAGTGACCCAGACTTTTCTTTGTAGCTTTTACTTTCCTTCTTTCTCTTTTTGTATTTACTAAATGATCTTATTTGTCTTCCCCTCATTCACAGCTCAATGGCAAAGCTCTGATTAAACAGTTCCTGGCAGAAATACATGCTCAATGACTGTAATATAGAATAAATGTTGAATGAATATATTTCTGTTAACATAGAAAAGACTAAAAGGTGGTGGTGCCGGTCTCCATCCATACTCTCACGGGGATATGCATACTGGATGAGGAACTAAGCTTTAGGATTAGTATATCAATCATCAGGCATGGAACTTCAGACATCAGTGAAATCAAGTCAAGAGAGGAACAGTCTACTTTCTCAGGGTTCCTGTGCTGGCCGAGTCTCATTCTATCCTATTGGCAATATTGGCCTGACTGGGCTTTTCCCTTTGTGTGTGGTACCATATTTCAGAACATGGTTACCAGTATATTTAACTTATGTCCCCTGCAAGCCTTCTTCCCTCAACATGAAGTGTATTAAGCACCTATTAAAACTTTAATCTCTGCTATGTGTGCTACGAACATAAAGATACAAAGACTGTGTCTTTTGAAATGGAACCCCAGCTCCAGGAGGAACCTCAGTCTCAGACTGAGAGTTTCATTGACCTTCCAGGTTGGTGGGATTCAGAAGGAGGAAGAGGAAAGGACAGTCCTGAGGTTTCTGCTCCAGATCTAGTTAGCCTAAAAAGATGCCATCGGGATGAATGTAGCTCTTCTGAGCCTACTGCAGACCAAATGCTACAAGCAGGAAGGCCAATAAATCTTTTCAGGAAGGTTCAAGCTTTTCATTATGATGCAGCTGCTGAAAGTCTGAATCCTCCAACACCAAATATTTTTACATGTTTCAGAGAGTTTATGACCCTCTTGAACAACACCCAAATCCTGGAGCTCCAGATTAAAGAGCCCCACCCCAAGAGTCTGTGGAGGTGGAATTCACTGGATAAGGGGTGGGCTTTGCACTCAGAGCACAGATTGAACCCAATCCCTCACTAGCTGGTAACTCTTGGGAGAGTTATCTTCTGTTTGCTTCGGTGTCGCCAAGTGTAAAATGTAGTTAAAACACTCAGGTGAAAAGGCTGTGAGGACAACAGATAGAATAAAAGCAAGTGAGAATGTTGAGTAAGGGGCCGACTAGAGTTGGCACAGAAGTGAAATGGACTAGAATCGGATCTTTACTCTGAGTGAATCTCATAAGCCATGTCGTCTTGGGAAATACATTTAACTTTTTTCACGCCTCAGCTTCGTCACTTACAAGATGAGGTTCATGAGTGTCCTCCTCATAGGGTTGATGCTAAAAACAAAGTGGAAATGCTCAAAACAGTTTCTGGAATATAGTAAAACAGTAAGTGCTGGTTCCCTTCCCTCCTGTTGTGGAATTGCACTGACTGCTGAGTTCCCACTGATGTGCTGCACCAACCACCCCTACTGGTCAGGACAGTCCAAAGGCTGTTAAATGACCTTTCTTAGGGCTTAGGAAGAAGATCTAAGAAGCCATTAAAATATATCATCAAAACATTTCCTGAATGGAAGAATGTGTTTGTTTTTACACTTATGCTTTTTCAGACTAACGACTAAAAAACAGGTGGCTGACACTTATTTGTTAGTTTTAAACAGAGGTATGCAGCGAGAGCGACTATCCAAGAATTAGCCCTGCTTTCCTCTTCTCTTGGAAGTGGTGCCCTAAAATTATACAAGCAAGTGTATAGAGTAGAAGAAAGAAATCAACAGAAAAATGTTCCATGCGAGGTGCCTATGAACCAAAAAACCACATTCTATATTTCAAGCACAACTTTGACACCACTCTGCTGGGCCTTGGGTACCACAGTGTGGCAAAGTCAGGTATTGCAGAGAACGGATACCCTGCAAAGCAGGAGGAAGAGCTAGAGGTTTGAGATGGTGGAGAATTCTGTCTTGGAGGCTTCGCTGAGAAAAGCTATGAATTCTGTTTACTGAATTAAATGCCCTGACCTTCATATTTAACATGGTTTTTGTTTATATTCCCTGAGAGGACTCCCCCCAAAGAGGAAGTTAGTCATTATAAGAGTCAGAACGGATAGGAACAGTTGGTAATTTGGTGTGAAATTGATATTTAATCTATTTGATTAAAAGATAACTCTGGGAGTTACTCTTGTGGCTTAGCGGTAACGAATCCTATTAGTATCCATGAGGATGCGGGTTTGATCCCTGGCCTTGCTCAGTGGGTTACAGCATACGGCGTTGCCTCCAGCTGTGGTGTAGGCTGCAGACTTATCTCGGATCCCATGTTGCTGTGGGTGTGGCGTAGGCGGTGGCTATATCTCCCATTTCACCCCTAGCCTGGGCAAAACTTCTAGATGCCGCAGGTATGGTGCTAAAAAGACGCATACACACACACACACACACACACAAAGATAATTCTGTTGCTTAGATATTAGAAAAATGAATATGTAGCCACAGTATGTATTTGTAACATAGTTTAGCTATTTAACAAAGCAATAGGTAAAATATAGGGTGATAGTATGCTAGAATAAATGCCAATTCGAAGTTTAATTAGAAAAACATTAAATTCAACTTTTCCATGAGATATCATTCTCTACTAAATTTATCCTAAAAGCTATAATTTCAATTTTTCATAATTTGAAAAAGATACAGCTAAGTGTTTCAAATTTTTTCATAGCTCTGTTTAAGCAAAACATCTACATAAATATATAGATTTACCTGACAGAAAATAGATGGCTACTTAGTTTTACAGGAGGATTTGAAAGATGAGTCTATGAAATTATAAGATTTCTGTTTTATCAACTAATTAATCTCTCATTTCTCACTCAGGCACCCAACTACTGCATAAAATGTGGTATTTTTATTTATTACAAAGGCATTTAATTTTTAAGATACATAGAGATATGTGATTTGGGTAAGGCTTATCATAATTTTATTGCTTATGTATTCTTAAATTGATATAAGAATTCATTCTTTTCTTTTTCTATAAAAGAAAGTTTTCATTCATCTCTGCGTATAAAAGTAAGGCATACTTAGACTACGATTTCCCTATGATCCCAGCCTTTAGAGAGGTATTCCATGATTTTTGAACGTGTCTACTTTTTTCTTGTATAAAAATGAGATCGAACTGAGCACAGTGTTTGGGATATACATTTTTCTTTTTGATTTTGTCTTGATTATCATTTCAATGTTTTTCATTGCTGTGTGATACTGTATTCCACAGCATGGATAAATCATAATTTGTTTCACCAATATGCTGCTGATAATTGGGATAGAAAAGTTAAAGGAACTTTGGTTCTTACCTTCCACAGCGCTAATATGAGCAGCATTAATAGCAACAATCCAGCAAAAGCACTCAACAGGATAACCCACAATGGTACTCTGCCCGGCAGCCCATCTTTGGATACTTGAATAGCAAGCTGAAAAATTTTAAACAAGACTGTTAACACTAATAAACACCTATTAGAACTCTCACTACACTGAGTTCTTACAGGCTATAATTTCCTACCAACCAGAGTGCTTGATCTCATTATTACACACAGAGAAAATACTGAGTTTACATTTTAAAATGGTCTTTATCTAGTCTAAATCTCTAACCATATCAAATGTATTATTACCAAAACAATTGTATAATCTTACCCTTCAGAAATTCATATGTAAAGAGGAAACTGTCTATGAATCAGATTGCTCAAGGGTAGAGGTGAATTTAACTTGGGGAGAAAGTATTGTGTGTTTTAAAGGTTTATTAATAATTGGAGTTCCCGTCGTGGCTCAGTGGAAACGAATCCGACTAGGAAACAAGAGGTTGAGGGTTCCATCGCTGGCCTTGCTCAGTGGGTTAAGGATCCAGTGTTGCCCTGAGCTGTGCTGTAGGTCGCAGATGTGGCTCAGATCCCGAGTTGCTGTGGTGTGGCGTAGGCTGGAAGCTATAGCTTCGATTCAGCCCCTATCCTGGGAACCTCCATATGCCTCGGGTGCAGCCCTGAAAAAAAAAAAGGCAAAAAGAAAAGATTTATTAATAGGCTCCAGTGCATTATCACAATAGCAGAAGTTTGGGCTAGAATGTCATCATGGGTTGTTGATGACATAAACCTGAGTAGGTCTTCTAATTCTTACTTATTTATTTATTTATTTATTTATTTATTTATTTATTTATTTATTTATTGTCTTTTGTACTTTTTTTAGGTCCGCACCCACAGCACATGGAGATTCCCAGGCTAGGGGTCCAGTCAGAGCTGTTGCCTCTGGCCTGCGCCACAGCCATAGCTGTGCGACCAGATCCGAGCCGCGTCTGCGACCTACACCACAGCTCACAGCTCACGGCAATGTTGGATCCTTATCCTAATGAGCAAGGCCAGCGATCGGACCCACAACATCATGGATCCTAGTCGGATTCGTTTCTGCTGCGACACAACAGGAACTCCGAGGAGACAGCTTTAGTATTCCAGTTACTCAAGTTCTCTCAAAGTGGCACTCAGATCAATGAAACTTGTCTGCCCTATGTCCCATCCCTTAGGTTTCTGAGGAAACAAACAAACAAATAAAAAATGTGATTCAGGGCAGCTGTCAATGATCAATAATAGCTCAAAGTTTTATATTTGCCTTTAATGGGGAACATCTCAATTCCTTAACCTAGATGGGAAGATTAGGGATAAAGAGGGAAACGGGACATATTTGCATATAGTGGGTACCGATTCAAACAGCTCTGGGTAGGTCACTGCTGATGCATGGGAAACACAGAGCTGGCAGGAGTTGAGATATACGCAGAATCAGACCTTTGAAGACACACTTTAAACACATCTAACACAATTTCCTGAACCCAGAGGTGCAGAAACAGAGGTCTGGATGGGACTGGTGACTTCTCTAAGATCATGCAAGTATAAAATGACCATTTTTAGTCATTTGAACAACTTAAATATTTATGTTTTTTTAGGATGAAATTGTAGAATAAACAGCTCCATGGGGAATTTTGAATGAATGTTTAGGAGAAATAAAGTCAATTTGCAAAATTTTAGCAAAATATATTTACGAATAAAATATATGCTTTTCCAATATAATATATACTCATATATTTTTTGGTGCTTACTGGTGACATTTTAGCTTCCCTATATGTGGAACAACTTTCCATTTATTCCATTTATTGACCTAAGTGCTCTTACATGCATTAAGATTATATGCAGATATTTTTAAAAGGTGAATATTAGAGGTCCTTGACATTGGAATTACTTGAAAGAAGAACTAATTTGAAATAGAAAATTAAAATGTCTCAGTGTTATTTTATGATTCATAATAGCCACATGAAATATTTAAATGCTGGATGATAACAGGAGAAGTTATGCTGAACTGCCCACATCTGTAACAAGTACTTTGGCCTTACTTTATAACAGGACAAGAGGAAAAAACGCAAACCATTTTATTGTTACCAAGGGCTCCAGCATAAATTTGTATTTGGGAATAATACTTCATTTTTGTTTCAGATTTCCCAATGACTAAATAAAGAACACTTTAAAAAATGTGCCTGTATTCCTATGCAGTATAAAGACACTTTCTGTAAGGAAATTTTTTTTCAAGTCTGTTCTTCAGATGTCAACTGCATTTTACAATGTCAGTTTTTAAGGAGGAAAATTACCAATGCATCACTTGTTAACAAGGTGAAAGTAAAAGCATCAACTTGCTGTGATAGTTTAAGCAATAAAGTCAAACATGGCATGTTAATTGTAAATATTGTGGTTTTCCCCAGTTTCTTTCAAAGGCGAATGAGACTGAAATTACACTTGAAGCTAATCAAGGGTAATTTGAAGCAGAAAGTGTCTGTCACTTATTGAGAGCAGAGCTAGTCACTGTTTCAGGGACTATAAGCAAATATAAAACATTATGTTACAAAACAGAGTGAAATGTAAAATATTTTCAAAACTTGGAGTCGCACTTACCTCTCTTTTTTGATTACCAGCACTTAAAACTAGTGATGTATTTTCACTTTGAAGTTCTGCCCTTACAGTAAGATTTAAACTGGAAAATTGTACCTGAAAAGCAAATAAGGGTTTATTTTCGGTATACTGAGCGAATCACAGTGAGAGCTAGTCAAGTTTGAGTGGCACAATTTTTCAAACTAAAATTTTTCTGAGAGATTGAAATACTCATTTAACATCCAAATGGAACTGATGGGATGAAATGATGATTGTGTGCCCACCTTCTGACTCTGAACTCAAATTCTCACTTAGATCCTAGAATGGGGAATTTTTCTGCATAAAACATTTTCTACTCATACTTATCCTTAGCGAAACAAACTCCAAATCCCGCCCTCCTTGCACGTAGCTGAATATGGAACAGGTAATGAGATTTACCTAGGAGCTTGCTTAGGATTAAATATGAAATTGCCAATATTCAATAATTTGTGACTTGCGAAAATAGCAACTTAATATGAGCAGACCTAAAAGTGGAAATTTCGTAAAATTAAGAAACACTTCTATGAGTGTCCGTCATGGCTGCAGAGGAAACAAATCCGACTAGGAACCATGAGGTTGCGGGTTCTATCCCTGTCCTCGCTCAGTGGGTTAAGGATCCGGCGTTGCCCTGAGCTGTGGTGTAGGGTACAGACGCAGCTCAGATCCTGCATTGCTGTGGCAGTGGTGTGGGCCGGCAGCTATAGCTCTGATTAGACCCCTAGCCTGGGAACCTCCATATGCCGCAGGTGTGGCTCAAAAAGGACAAAAGACAAAAAGACAAAAACAAGCAAACAAAAAAACTTCTAACAGAGTAACATAATATAGAGTGGATTAAGTTTTAAAGTAGCTGGTTGTCAGAAGGATTTGACTTTATTAGGACTTAAAAATATCCACCAAAATAGATAGGTAGTCTGATCCAATACAATGAGTCTACCATATACGTTAGCTCTACTTTTTGTTAATGGTGTCAAGGATTGCCTATAATTCTGTCCTTTAACTGAGTTCTAAAGTATTAAGGTTAGTGCAGCTTTGGTACTATATAAACTTTGGTGTTTATATGTTGAAGTGCAAAGGAAAAGACCAAGAGAGACTTAAGGAAAGTGTATATATGAAAGAGAACTCTGGAGATAACTTAGTTACTAACAGACAAGGAAAATGACACCCAAATAGCTGGTTTAATAGAGCTGGGGCTTGGACCACATTTCTTCAGCCTTCTAGTCTTGTGTTCTTTCTACCAAAGCACTTTGCTTTGCTTTTACTAAGTGATGAACAAATACTTGTTTATACTATTCAATTATTGCAGAGAACAGTACAATCACTTACTTTTATAAAAGTTGGTTTCCATAAGATAAGCGAAACATTCACTTGGCTCATGTCAGAAGGAATCAGATTACACCTGATGGTAGCAAATTTACATGTACTGCAGTCCTGTTTAAATGTCCAGAGGTACAAATTAGTATTTTTGCCATATCTTAATATAGTATATTAAGATAGTCTGTAAGATAGTTATTTTTAGGTTGATGCTGAATTTATTCACTTGGAAAGCACGATGTAAAATGAGCACTTGTCTTAGGAATTTGAACTTACCAGCATGGTGCCTCGTTTAAGATCTTTGGATATAGTCATCTTCTTCCCAGAGTTGATACCAAAGGGATCCTGAAGGCTACTGGGTCTGCAGTGTGCATTCTAAGAAATAAAAATATTTTATCAGACAATGCCAGATGTCAGAGGGAAAAATGACTTTCTGCAATAGTATGAAGCTGTTGTGAATGACGGTCATTTGCCATACACGAAAGATCCATCCTTGTAACTGTGGAACATGGAAGTAACTATTCTGCACCAGCCATATGCCCTTACCCCAGGTGATAATTACTGTGACCATGCCATTTTGAATTGCAGTAGATAACAATGAGATTGTTACAGAAAAGGAAGGATGCTGGTAGAGCTATTATATAAATAATACACTCATTAATTTGTTTTCATCAAAAATTAGTTTGTAGAGTCCCATAAAACAGAAAAAATTAAACTCTATGGAGGGGGATAAAAAAGGATTAGTATTTGCTAGGTAATATGTTGGCTCATATCATGGTTTATATAATAAACAAACCAAAACATCCAGGTAGGGGCTTTTGCCTGTATTCATCCAATAATATTTTTGGAGTCCCTATACACCAGGGTAAGACATTTAGTCTGTGTGGGAGGAAGATGTAAGAAAGCAGCCTTATAGATGTTAAAATGCCATGTTTATAAGAGAGCTGGTTCTTGAATTGTTTTTCTAGACTTAATCTAATAAAACTTTTGCTTATCTAGGACTGTCTACAGATAAAAGGTAATATGGATGAAAGTTCATAAATAGTAGGATAAGTCTAATTTTATTCTTCTCTAGATTCCCACAAACCTACTTTTTTGGATTAGGAGTAAATGCTATAGGTTTATGTTTTCCTTGCCTTTAGGAAAACATTTAAACGTTACAAGCCAACTACCACTGTTGCTATTTCTTGATTTCTGAGAATAGCTTAAAATCTCTGCAGAGAAGAGACTGTCAAACGCTGAAATGATGGATACATTAAGTCAATAGTTACTGTGATTTTCTATGTTTTAGAGGCTAAACCATAACAGTAAACTACCATATAGACTCATTCAGCGCTTTAGGTACAAAGACGGTGTGCTATTGCTAATATCTGGGATGAGCAGGTAGTACTGTACTGTTTTGGGTAAAGCTGTGTGTGCTTAGGAGCAATGAAGAAGTCTTGCCTTTAAGACTTCTTGCCTTCTCAACTGCCAGAGAATAAATTTCTATTGTTTTTAGTCTCCTAGTGTTGGGTACTTTGTTACACAGCAGCAGTAAAGAACCAATATACCTACTAAATAAGAGTGGAAGTCACAACTACCACTACTAGTACTACTACCTACTAGTATAATTTTATCTCCATAAATGCCTCTCCATATTGCAATTGGGTAAAAACTCTTTATTGCAAGTGGCACACAGAACAAAAGGTTTTAGATACAAACTGAAGAAGATAACATAAAGACATAACTCTGAGGCAGTGACTTACATCAGAAGATGACCATCCATTCAGGTACAATACAGGAAAACCATCTGAGGTCATGTTGGGGAATGAAACTGAGAGCTTAAGTTCGGGCATTGGAAAATGTCCACTTTTTCTAATCTATACGGAAAAAAAAAAAGAAATGTAATCCTTTCCTCCTTTTAAAACAGCATTCTTTCTGTATTATAGAGGACTTTGGTGGCTTTGTTGTTGTCATCGTCACTGTTTTGGCTGCATCCACAGCAGGTGTAAGTTCCCAGGCCAGGGATCAAACTCATACCACAGCCGCAACCTGAGCTACCCCAGTGACAACACCAGATTCCTAACCCACTGCACCACGAGGGAACTCCAGGATTCTAGCTCTTAATTGATGAATTAAGTTGTGTTAACATTCTGAATCCCAAAACGAATGCAAAAGGTTATAGTACTGTCCAAAGAACTGGCATGATTAAACAAGCAAAAAATAAAGATGTCTAATGGGCAATGACCATATGCATCAGCCACAATATTGTTCCTTCATTTTCCCAGAATTAGAGGTAATTTTTTTTTTTTTTTTTTGTTTACTATGCTTATTGTACTTTCCAACATACCAGTCTTTGGAGGTGGAAAGTATATGGACACGATTCACTCAGAACAGGTGAGCACATTTTTGTTTGCCTTAACCCAGATTGCTGTAATACCCCAGACCTAAAAAATTTCTCACCCCAGGTAGATGGGATGTGGCACCACAGTACAGGCAAAACAGGCCCCCATCTGCTTCCCTTCAAAATCCTATCCCTTCCCAGCTAGGGTTGTTGTGTCACTGGCTGTTGGTAATTCAGTCCCTTGAGAGTGGGACTGACTCTTCTCTCAATCCCCATCTCTTTTACTTGCTAATTTAAAATTATCACATAGCATCACGTCATGCCACAAATTGTTGAGTATAGCTCACAGGGGAGGAAGGCTGGGCAGGACGAAGTTCAGTGGGAAGCTGGATACTCTACTCAGAAGTCCTCGCCTGCTCAGAAGAGGTGCAACTGACTTGGGGCAATCAGGATTTGTGGGACCCCCTTCTCCTTTTCCTTGGCTTCCCTGGGCTGAATCCTTAGGCAGGCAGGGTGCTTCTTAATCTATAGAGACAGATCCCGGGAAATCCAGCTGACCTACCTGAGCCTTGTAGACTGAGGGCTCCTCTGATCTGGAGCTGTTTTTTGTGGTTGAAGATTAAATGCATCCTTTAATCTTGAAATTCTAGAGATTCCTGGTCAGCCATGCGTGGTGTCTTAACCATGCTCCCTGACTCTTACCTTCATTTTGGAACATGACCTAGGCTTGCCTAGCATGGCTTCCCAGTCTAATTCCATCTGTTTCTTGATATTGAGTCAGAAATTGTATATTCTATAATGCACATTTATTCTTTCTGATTAAAAAACAACATTCTTGTAGTTCCCATTGTGGCTCAGAAGGTTAAGAACCCAACACAGTATCCATGAGGATGTGGATTCAATCCCTGGCCTCAATCAGTAGGTTAAGGATCCAGCGTTGCTGTGCTGTAGGTCACAGATGTGGCTTGGAGATGGCATTGCTGTGGCAGTGGCGTAGGCTGGCAGCTGCAACTCCAATTCGACCCCTAGCCCGGGAACTTCCATATGCCATGGTGCAACCCTAAAAAGAAAAAGGAAAAAAGTTTCTATAAGTTCCTTATAGAAATATTGGAAAATACTGAAAGTCAGAAAGTTTCCTACAATTCTGCTACTTTGGTAACATCTTACTGTACAAATTACCTTTTATATTTTCACATATACATATTTCATAAAATTTGCATCATGTGAAATATGAAATTTGGTCTTCTATTTGTGAAATTTATTATGTCACGGCATCTCCTCATAAACCTAAGAGATTCTTTGAGAATATGATTTCTATTAGCCACTAAAGACAATCACAACATCAGCATTTATTGTTGATTGTTTTAGGCACTATGCTAATTTTCTTACTTGCATTATTGCCTTTGACCCTGTTAACAGTCCTATGAGGTAGATTCTCTTATTATCCCTATGTTATCTATAAGGAAACATGGTTTGAATGAGAATAAAGAACTTCCTAGGTCACAGAGCTGGTAAATAGCAGAAATTTTTTAACACCAAAAAGTGTTCTCTAAGCTATTATAATAGCTCTCTCCCCATGGAATAACTATATAATAATTTAAGCAAATTCATGTTGTTAAGCTTTTAGATTACGCCCAGGTTTTAATTTTTAAACTACTATAAATAACATTGCTAAGAGTATATCGGGTCATAAATCTGCTTGTGCCACCAATAATTTCCCGTGGTAAAGTTACTGGGTCACCCACAGCATGCAGAAGTTCCCGGACCAGGAACTGAACCCTCAGCACAGCAGTGGCCTGAGCCACAGCAGTGACAACATTAGATTCTTAACCTGCTGCGCCACCAGAGCAACTCCTTGGAGATATTCTTAACAATGTTATTTATATCAACATTACTTTTAATTGTGTCTAATCAGGAAATTAGAGACTTAGATCTCTAAAGTTACTCTGAAGCATAACTGCCATCAATTTTTAAAAAATTACTTTAAATGAGTGGAATTATAAAGAAAAATATGCCGGAATAGAGAAACTGACTGTTGTTTGTTTTTGTTTTGTTTTTTCCTTTTTAAGGTCACACCTGCAGCATATGGAAGTTCCCAGGCTAAGGGACGAATTAGAGCTGCAGTTCCTGGCCAATGCCACATCAGTGCTGGATCCCAGCCACATCTTTGACCTACACCGTACCTTGCAGCAACGCTGGATCCTTAACCTACTTAGTGAGGCCAGGGATGGAACCTGAATCCTCATGGATACTAGTTGGTTTCTTAACCTGCTACGCCGCAATGGGAATTCTGAGGTTAACTGTTGAACCAACATGTTTCTTTGTGTCTGTTAATACTTTTATTTAACTTAGAAACTTACAAAGACCTCTTTTACAACACTAATATAGAGGTATCTTCTTACCAAGTAGAAGATATTAACTTCATTTCCAATGTCCTCGGTAGAACTAATAACTTCAGGGACTGTTTCGTTTGCCGCAATTGAAATATGGTATTCACTTGCAGAGCTTAAAGAATTAATTAGAAAAAGAAAAGTAAAACACAACAAAGTTTAACTTTTACTTGACCTCATTCTTTTTTTTCTTTATATCAGGTAATTCTACAAGAAAAAAAAATTATAGAGATTTCAAATCAAAGGCAAATTATCTTACCCTGAAACCTAAAGTTAAATTTTTGAGGAAGGTCAGAAAGATTACAATTTAATTCAGTAGTCACTGATGCTTATTTAGTCTTAAAATACTAAAATATGTATAGTTTTTAAAGTTTCATTGTTACCAAGTGAAAAGTCTCTATGAATTCACTAATATCATTTACGCTTAGTGAATAATCAGGTTAAAACTTGGAATGTGTAATAGTGCTGAATTTTAAACAGGTTTAAAAATGTGTTACCTTTTCATAATTTAAAGTCCTGTATTTACTGCTAAACTTAAAAATTCAATCTTTTCCATACAAATTCTTCTTTGGATGAAGTTGGTAGAATGAAATGAAATGTAATATAAACATATTGAAAAGAAGCATTTTAGTTAAGACAAAACATATTTCTATGTTTTCCAAAATTCCATTTTTTGGGGCTGCACCTGCAGCATGCGGAAGTTCCCGGCCAGGGATTGAACCTGAGCCACAGTAGTGACAATGCCAAATCCTTAACCACTAGCTACCAGGGAACTCTCCTTAATTTGATTTTAAAAATAAATGAAAAATGCTTAGGAAAAGTCAGTGTACCAAGAGAAGTGGAAGCAGCAAAGTAGAAAACAGCCAATAGAATTTAAAGGCTAAGAAATATAAGCAAGGCTACATGTTTATCTTATAATCCTCTCATTTTTATGGTCTATTATAAGTAAAAGACAATAAATTGATAAGACTCAGACTAAACTTGCCGCAGATTCTTGTCCTTTTTTGTACATGCTCATATTTATTTAGCAAAAGCCTGGATTCCTACTTATGCAAGTTTGCCACCATAATTGGTATTTGGACAGATCAGAGGTTCTTAGGAAAAAGGATGGTTTATGAATACCAGAAGAGATAAATAGCTCTTGTCAAGAAACATTGATTTACCTTTATATGTCCAGATTAGATCCAACACAATGAGAATGACAGTCAAGAAATTCACTAGGGGCCTCTAAGAACATTGCCTATTGGGAAGGACCTCTGGGTCCGCAGCTTGTGTTTAAGACTGGATTGCTAATGCAATCTGGTGTCACTGGCACCTTACCTTTTAGATCACTGAGGATGCTTGTTCGCAAACTTTGGAGTGCATGAGAATCACCTGGAAGGGTTAATACAGATGTCTAGGCCTCAGTCCCAGAATTTCTGACTAAGTAGGTCTGGGGTGGGGACAGAGAATCTGCGCCTCTGATCTGCTCCCAGGTGATTCTGATGCCCTTGGCCTGGGACCACAACCTGAGAACCACTGGGTCAATAGAAAGGCACAAGAGTGCAGTGTTCGCCTACCTGTAAAACTGCAGCCCGACTTCATATTTTACAGGAACAGAAATGTTTACTTCGTTATCAAAAAGGGCTTCAGGCAGCTCTTCACTGTCACTAGAAAACACAGAGCACAGTGGGAGAAATCATTAACCCGTGGACTCTAAGAGAACTTTCTAAGTATCTGAATGAGAAGCCTATTTGGGTGACTAAATAAAGGCACAAAAAGAATGGAATTCTTGATTTTTAAAAAAAAAAAATTCAATATGGAGTGGGAGATCAGAGATCCGAATGGGACTGTGAAGTGCAGCAGGGGTTGAAAACCACACTGACCTAGTACAAGGTTTCTCAAACTTCCATGAGAATAATGATAAGTATCCTTGGGTCGATAGTTAAATACACAGATTTTTAGGCTTCTCTCCTAGAAAAATATGGACTTAGAAGGTCCGAGTTAGGATTCACGAATGTGTGGTTTTTAATACAGATCATACAGGTGATCCTTATTTATCACAGATGAGGGCCTTGTAAAGAGACATGATTTAGGATTATACAGCAAAGAGTAAACCTAAAATCTTTCTCTTTTCACTTCCTTTAGACCTGATGCTTATATTATCTGTTGATCACTGGATCTCCCCCCCATTTGAGTTATCATTTCAATTATATATTCTGTAAATGCATACATATATGTTTATATGCACATATACACATACACATATCTCCTTCTCGCCTGTATTAAATAAAAATCATGTACAGGTGAAAGGGTAGTTACCAACCCTGGCTCTGGGGCCAGAGAGCACGTACATTGACTCAGTTTGGGAAAGATATTTAATCTCTCTATGCTTCAGTTTCTTCATCTATGAAGTGGGGATTTTATCATTAAATTATTAATAAATGATGATAAATGAGTAATAAGTGTAAAATGCTTAACATTATGCCTAGGATATAGGTAACAGTCAAAAAGTGTTAGCTTTCATTATTATCACACATGCCCCTTTACTTCAATTTCCTTCTATGCCATCTTTCAGAAGCTTTGACTGATTTGAATAAAATTTATTAAACTATAAAAATGTATCACAAGACTTTAAGTCCCTCTAATAATTCTGTTGAAACTTGATGGGTAACCAGTAAAAGTTTTTAAATTATAAGAGCCTATAA
>PVHT020000166.1:17309707-17511021 GCA_004024745.2 Catagonus wagneri
GGTCTAATCGGAGCTGTGGCCACTGGCCTGCGCCGCAGCCACAGCAACGCAGGATCCGAGCCGCGTCTGCAACCTACACCACAGCTCACGGCAACGCCGGATCGTTAACCCACTGAGCAAGGGCAGGGATCGAACCCGCAACCTCATGGTTCCTAGTCGGATTCGTTAACCACTGCGCCACGACGGGAACTCCCAAGAGCCTATAAAATTTTTAATGAATTTAAATGCAATATAGAAGATATGAGTGATGTGTTACAACATCTTTTATAGCTCATAGAACCAGTGGTTTAATCCATTTCTATTAAAGGAAAATTTTTTTATTTTGTTAATTATTCATAAGGATGTTTTTGTGAAGCAAAGGGGTTTGCTGTCTTCTACATCTACTGATCCCATATAAGCAGTAATTCTACAAAACAAAATATTCTAAATACATGACAGAAACCATATACATGCATACACGACACTCATGCACACGTATAAACCAACCTTGTTGCACTTAAATGAATGACCACATTTTCCATGAGAAAAGATGTGTTAAACTGAAATAATATTTTGAATGTTACCTATAAAATAAAAATGCCTTTAGTAACAGATAAAGAAGTAGAATGTTTGCGTTGATTAAAATATTAATTATATAAATCACATTTGATTATAATAACATAGGCTTCCAGATTACAACCATAAATAACGTAATTATGAAATGGTCATAATTAAAGTCTCGTTAAAACAGAAACGTCAAGTACCAGTAACCAACTATATATATTCTTTATAAAGTAGGGGAAAACATTCTTGGTTCCATTGATTTGATAGTATAAAAAAGGTGGAGACTTTTAAGGAATAGCAAAAACAATAAAAAACAAAATAAAAGTCGTTATTTAGAATAAACTATAATAATCATAATTTTAAAAAGCCATGTGTTTTGCTCATAAATTGCATAGTTAAAACAGTAACTAAAAAAATGGGGACGTGTTTTTGTTTCCCTGACACTCTGATACAGGTAACTCACTTTCAAGAAACTATGCCCGAGCACATGAATTAAATAATTCATGGCTCTTCATAAACAACACAGGCAAACCAAAAACTAGATTACTCATTTGAAGAAATATGTCATCATCAGAATTTTAGTCCAAGAGGCCTCATAATAATAACCAACCCAATTGCTGATTTTCAAACTAATCTTGGTTTGCGCTGAGGTGTTTTGGAATTTGGGCCAGCAAAATTGATAGTACAACATGTACAACTTATAAACACCACCTAAAATTTTATCTTTGTGATGAAGTGCTAGACAGGACAAGGTATGATATTTAAAGCTCTTTTAATCAATTTAGGCACCATTTATAGAATTCATGAGTCTTGAGATTTGCATGGTTGGACCCTATTATGTATAGAATTTTCTTTTGTATTTTCTTCTCTCACATATTTTTTGAGTTACATTAAAAAGAGAAGTAGTTCTTCTAAGAATCTGCAATACTGCAGTTTTCTTCCTGCTTTGAAATTGTAACCACAATTCCAGTAGAAGCTCTATTGGGTGGTCAAGTTGCCTGAGCCTCTCGGTGAGCTCTTTGCCCGACTGTCCTTGGCTCTCTGACTGGCTCTGGGCATTCCTGACGAGTCTTCAGGGGCAGGGAAGAGACTAGTAGAGAAGTGGGGATGAAGAAGTTGTCCATGCATATTGATTGGATCCTGACATACTTACACTGTATATTAGAAATATATTCTAAGTATAAAGCCCACGTAAAAATCACTTGCACATTATCTTTCCACCTCCCTATTGATGACAATGAGACACTCTGATTTACACTTTTACTCTAACCATTAAGAAATTGCTAAAGAGAGGAAGAAATAGTTAAGAAATTAAGATTTCAATTAACGTCTCCAAGGATTAGGATATAATACAAGGAACAGCATTATTCCTTAGGAAATAGAGATAATAATCCCATAATTAATTAAAGTGGTCAAAGGAAGAGGTAGACATGAATTGATGTTTCTTATTTCCGTGTCAAAGTAGAGGAATTATGGGTATATTTTTTTTCAGAAGTGATGTGTATTTTATAGATGTGTAGGGATGAAATGCAATTTCACAGCATATTTCATTTGGGATAGTCAAGAAGCAGGCTTCATGATGGGGTTCCAAAAGTAAACTGGTACATCTAGTTGGTTCCATAAGCTAAAATGGATGTAGAAAAGATTTATTGAATTTAATGATAATACTATGATTCATAGTTTCCTACATCACTAGTAGCCATGCCACATCTGATAAGGGAAAGGTCCTTTTGAATTATCATTTGCAAAAAGGAGAGCTAAAAGATGTCATTATAGATCATCTATGATTTAGGATTTTATACAGATAAGACATCTGCCATTTCCAGATGTTCAAGCCAGTGTTTATCAACTTTTTCAGACGTGTGTTAAAGATGTTAGGGATATATTTTAAAGTCTTATAGGAGTTCCCGTCGTGGCTCAGCGGTTAACGAATCCAACTAAGAACCGTGAGGTTGCGGGTTCGATCCCTGGCCTCGCTCAGTGGGTTAAGGATCCGGCGTTGCTGTGAGCTGTGTTGTAGGTTGCAGACGCGGCTCGGATCCCGCGTTGCCATGGCTGTGGCGAAGGCCGGCGGCTACAGCTCCTGTTAGATCCCTAGCCTGGGAACCTCCATATGCCGCAGGTGTGGCCCTAGATAACGCAAAAAGACAAAAAATAAATAAATGAATAAATAAAGTCATATTATAAAATATTATAGTGTAAGGATGTCGAAATAAATACAGAGAGAGTACTTCTCTTTCTCTCTCTTTTCCTTTCCTTTTCTTTTCTTTTTGTCTTTTTAGGACCACACCTGTGGCATATGGAGGTGTCTAATCGGAGCTGTAGTTGCCGGCCTGCGCCAGAGCCACAGCAATGCCAGATCCGAGCCACATCTGCAACCTACACCAGGTTGTAGGTTGTAATGCCTGATGGTTAACCCACTGAGCAAGGTCAGGATCCAACCCGCAGCCTAATGGTTACTAGTTGGATTCGTTTCCGCTGCACCATGATGGGAACTCCGAGTATTTCTCTTTTTAAAATTTAAATCTAAGTCAAGTAAATAAAGTATCTTCTTATTTTAGGAGTTCCCATCGTGGATCAGCAGAAACGAATCTGACTAGCATCCATGAGAACGTGGGTTTGATCCCTGGGCTTGCTCAGTGGGTTGAGGATCTGGTGTTGCCATGAGCTATGGCATGGGTCACTGACTCTTGGATCCCACATTGCTGTGGCTGAGGTGTAGGCCGGCAGCTCCGATTTGACCCCTAGCCTGGGAACTTCCATATGCCGTGGGTGCATCCCTAAAATGCAAAAAGAAAAGAAAAGAAAAGAAAAGAAACCCACAAGATACTACTTCACACCCACTAGGATAGCTATAATAAAAAATACAGGGAGTAAAAAATGTGTAGAAATTGGAAGCCTGGTACACTATTGGTAGGAATGCAAAATGGTGCAGCCTCTTTGGAAAACAGTTTTGCAGTTCACCAAAATGTTACATATAGTTACCACACAATCCAGCAATTCCACCCCTAAGTTTATACCCAAGAGAACTGAAAACATGTGTCCACCCCAAAACTGTACACAAATATTCTTAGCAATATTATTTATAGTAGCCAAAAAGTGGAAACAACCCAAATACTCATCAACTGATAAATGAATAAATATGATATAGCCACAAAATGGAATATTATTTGGAAATAAAAAAGCGAATTACTGATAAATGGATGAACCTTGAAAACATTACGCTAAGTGAAAAAGCCAGTCACAAAAGACTGCATATTGTACGATTCCATTTGTATGAAATGTCAGAATAGACAAATACATAGAGAAAGAAAGTAGGTTAGTGGTTGCCTGGGTGAAAATGTTCTAAGACCTGATTGTGCTGGTGGTTGCACAACTCACAATTTGGTGAATATACTAAAACCCACTGAACTGAACTTTTTTTTTTTTTTTATTGGCTGCAGCATGCAGCAGCTTGATGTGAGATCTCAGTTCCTAGATCAAGGACTGAACCAGGTGGTAGCAGTAAAAGCCACAAATCCTAATCACTAGGCCACCAGGGAACTCCCTGAATTGTACATTTTATTGATTGATTGTCTTTTTAGGGCTGTACCTGTGCACCTGTGGCTTATGGAAGGTCCTAGGCCAGCGGTCAAATCAGAGCTTAACTTACAGCTGCCAGCCTCCATCACAGCCACAGCCACAGCAACGCGGGATCCAAGCTGCCTCTGCAACCTACACCACAGTTCACGGTAACACCAGATCCTTAACCCAATGAGTGAAGCCAAGGATAGAACCCGCTTTCTCAAGGATATTATTCAGGTTTGTTACCGCTGAGCCACAATGGGAACTACTGAAATGTACATTTTAAATGAGTGAATCATGTGGTATGTTAATTATATCTCTGTGAGGTTATTATTGAAAAAAGAAAAAGAAATGAAAGTAGAGTTTCTGTACAAAGTTCTAAACCAACTGATTTGAGAGATTCTTTTTCCTATAGGCTGGAAAAGCCTACTACATAGGCGACTTCAACCAGAATTCCCCAGTTCCACTTTGTCAGGTAAGCTATATAGTATAGATTTTAAATTTTGTCTTGTAGTTTGAGTATGACTCATGCAATAATTGCCTTTTGATTTCAAAAATCTCAAGATTTTGAATTCAATGTACTTCATCTACATCACCCTACACCACCATTAGAAGGATTTATATATTTGGCACAGGGAATATTATTTATCGTATCCAATTACAACATGTATTTTCTATAATTTGCTTACCATTTCTCCTCTTCTCAGGAAGGGGTATCCAACTTTACAGGTGATGTTATGATTGGATTCACAGCTGTCTTTCTGGATCGCCTAGGAAGAGAAAGTAAACAGAGCAGACACACGGGTGAAACACGTGAGGCTTGATTTTCTAGAATTTTCCTAGTCGTGCCTTAGACTCTGTCTTGCTAAGCTCTGTTACTCAGTGTAGTGGGAGAGTCACAGCACTCTGGGATCACCTGTCCTGCAGCCCATGGTAATGTGAAAACATTACTGACGTTAAGGAGGACTTGAGGACAAAGCCATTCTTCAGTGACGTACACCACACCAGCCTGTCTAGATCTTCGCCTGAAAAATGGGAGTGCCAACAGGGCACTTCACAGGGCGATTAGGTGGCTGCAGCAAATAATCCACACATCTGGACTGCTGCACGGAAGCCCACAGTGAAGAGCGGTCACTGGAGGAGTGGATAAGAGCTTGAGCTCGGACTTGGCATCACCAGGCTTTAAAGTCTGACTCCAACACTGGGAGCTTCAGCCTTGTCAGGACTCCCCACTTCTCTGGGCCTGATTTCCTGTCAGGTCAGTTTAGTCAAACTCTACTTCATCAAATTGGAAATGCCCTTGAATATGCACCAGTATTTTACATACCAATAAGACGTTAACAATCATGCTGCCTGTTAAATAAACACATTAATTGTAAAATGCCATTACAGAAATGTTAAAGTGTGGGGAAAAAAAGGGGTCTATCTTAGAATCTCTGTAGTATAATAACACCTGCTTACAAAAGAATTAATGAGAATTAAAAAGTAAGGTCTATAGAACAGCGCCTGGCCTATACTATGACTCAGGAAAAGCCTGCCATTATTATTGTTACTGCTGTTGTTAATAGAAGTAAAAAAGAGGCCTTGCTGATTTCATGGCTCTGCCCTCCTGCCAAGGCCATGAAGTCATTTGAAGGAGAGATAGGCAATGATTTTTAATACAGTCCCCTTCCCTGAGAAAAGTTCAGTAGTAATATTTTCCCAGAATCACTTTGTACATTTGGAATTTTTTTTTTTTTTTTGGTCTTTTTAAGGCCACACCTGCGGCATATGGAGGTTGCCAGGCTAGGGGTCGAATCAGAGCTATAGCTGCCGGCCTCTGCCATAGCCACAGCAATGCCAGATCCGGGCCGCATCTGTGACCTACACCACAGCTCACAGCAACACCAGATCGTCAACACACTGAGCGAGGCCAAGGATCGAACCTACATCCTCATGGATGCTAGTCAGATTCATTTCCACTGAGCCACGACGGGAACTCCTGCCCATATGGAGTTTTGATTAAAATGCTTTACTGAATGTAAAATATGTGCCAGAAATATAGGACATGTTTTAAAGCTTAGTTTCATGTTCCTAAGTGATATCCTAATAAATAGAGAGAAGTAACAGTGAAAATCTGATTTGATAGAAACTAGACATAGTTTTAATATTATATGTAAAAAGTATATTTGTTTTTAATAGGAATCATATGTATAACTAATTCATATAAACTTACACAGAATTGTAATGCAGGGGAATTCACTCAGAAATCAGAACTAAAAGCAAATTTCAAGTTTGGAAGTATTAATTAATCTTGACATAACATCTTATGCAGCTGTATGTTACTGCCAAAATAATAAAAACTTCTGTCATGACAATGAGACACAGTCACTTAATACAACTCTCCTGCCAATATAAGGATTTTGCAGACGAAGTGGGGAATGGTATATTGATTTTTCTGCATGCAAATTTTCTGTGGTTGTTCACATTGTATATTATTCCCTCTGCACTTCTTTTAAACTGTTTTGACTTGGAGTGCTATGTTTATTTTTTCCTTGACTCAGTCTCAATTTCAGTGGTAAAGGTTTCTGTGAAGCATACAGTTTTGGTACCTCATACTGAATCCAAGAAGAGTCATGCATCTCTAAGAAACATATCAGAACAAAAGATTTCCAAAAAAAATGGTTGGTCCTTTTACCACTAGTAAATACTAATTTTCTAAAAATGCTTTCTGTTCTTCTAAAATCAATGTAATAAAAACAGCACAGCGGTATGAAATGTAGGTTCAACGAATGATTATTACATGAATAAATAAATATTAAAAAGTTTACCTCAATTCCTGAAAAAATTAGATTTGGAGAATAATTCACTATGGTTCTGGTGTTATAGGCACTGTCCTTCTTATTTTTGACTGTGAGGCTAACATTGAACTTATCGTTGTGGGACCTGACAACAAGCAGGCCCTTTTCTGTGGTGGATACGTTCAGGGCAAGGTCCGAGATACATTTTTCCTTGTTTCCACAATCTTTGGCAAAGGGAATCTGAAATGGTCACAGAAAAGCATTTTATAAAATTCAGCTAGGCATTACGGAAAATTACCTATGAACTTGCTATAAGAAAGGACACATTGCCAAAATGTTAAGCGAATCCTAGAACAGATTTCACTGCACAAATCAAAAGGACTTTTTATATTTGTTCCTATAATTTATAGGGGAAAAGGATAATCTTTTACTTTTGGTTATAAGTCCTTCTAGTCCTCTGAGGAATGCATGGTTTTCACAGATGTTTTCACTGGCTCAGGTCTGCCAGAGGAGAACAGTTTCAAAGAAGTCAAGTCCTCTCAGATCCAAAGCTGTGGGAGAACCTGCAACGCTCAACTCTGATTATGAAATTTTCTATTTGAAAGAATTAAACACTTAGGATCCTAATAGCGCTTGGTCAAGAGGGTAGTTTTCTACCCTCAAGCCACAGAACTGGGTGCTTCCCGTGACTCTTCTTCATTAAACACCACCGCCCTCCCCGCCCCGTCCAATCCATCACCGAGAATTGTCCATTCTATCTCTGTGCTAAGTATCTCCCACACCTCTTCTCACCTCTACGTTTCCACCACCACCTCGAGTCCAGCCCTTCTTATTTCCTCCCTGAACTCAACCAACAGCTCCTGACTGGCCTCCCTACCCTATCCTGATTCCTTCCAATCATTCTCCACCTTGCGGTTGAAGTAATACAAATCCAGCATTATCACAGAATCCCTTAAAGCCATCAATAGCATTCTCCTGATCTTCCAAAAAGCTTAAAATCTGTGCATTGGCACCAAGTCCTGACACTCTGGCTCCCGCCTGTGCCTCCCTCCTCATCCTGCATCACCTTCCCCTCTCGCTCTTCGGTCTCAGCCACACTAGTGAGTTCAGTTTAGTTCCTTTTTATGCTTTAGAACTTTTGCACATGTCCCTCTGCCTGGGACACTGCTCCCTCCACTTTTCTAATAGGACGGAAAAATCTTCCCAGGCTTCAGGTGTCAACTTCAATGTCATAAGTTCCAGGGAGTGCCCTTTGACGTGTCAGTCTAGCAGAAGCTCCTCTGGGGCTCAGAAGTTCTCCTCCAGGGCGTGTGCTTTAATCATGACCTAATACCTGTTTCTTAGGTTAGACTGTAAGCTCTGGTGCCCGGTACATGTAAGACGCTCAATACATACATTGGGAAGGAAGGAAGGGAAAACAGAAGACAGGCACGGGGTAAAACAAATTTCCCATGCCTACTGTTTCCTCCACTGGAACCACACTTGTGACTCCATCCTTCTAACCACTCACTCACTTTTTCTCAGGGGTGGGACAGTGGACTACCGCTTAGTCCCTTCCTGTCTCTTCTGCCCTTGGGGGCAGTGGTGAGCCTGTTTCTGTTCTGCAAGTTTTACAACGTGGGACCCCAGACCAGCCTGGCCTGAGATTGCTGAGAACTGCTAATGACCTGTTAGTTATCTGTAGTTTAAGCCTGACTCTGGAGGAGGACACCCAGTAAACCCAAACCATGCCCTGCAACCCAGTGTTCATTAGTAATTAAGGGAGTTTCAATCGGCCAACACGTGTCTTTCTTTCCATTGGTCCTAAATTCAGGAGAGGTAAAAATAGGTGTCGTTTATAAGTTCATTTAAACTCAACAGGAGGTTAGGAGAATTGAGAAAAGTCTAGAAGAGTCTAATTCTTTCTTTAAATGATTGATATAGGCTTGCATGTGTGAATCTGCTTATGTGTTTCAGGTTTTTTTCCTAATATATTCAAATACGTATTCTGATTTAAAAAATCTGACTTACATATTCATGGACTGAATTTGGTAGAGAATCATCAAGCACAGGTCCATTTTCGGGATCAGTAAGATTAAAATCCAAAGTTATTCTCACAGAGTCCCGAAAGTCATGCTTGTCCTAGAGGTCAAAACACAAAACATGTCATTAGTATTGTATTTATTGGATGGTCTGATGTCGCCATGGCTTCCTTCTTCTGCCCCCATGGGTCAGACTCACTGGACATTTTTGTGCATCTCATCTGACGTATGACTTGATCGGGCTTTTGCTTGACTGGAGAGACATGAACCTTCTGCTTTGACAAGGGACACTGCTATAATGCGGACCTCTGATTATGCCCAGATGAGTCATGCCCAGCTTCTCAGACAGGCCTGCCGGAATGATGGCTATGTCATCCTTGGCTATGTCAGGATGTACCAGTCTGAGCTACTTACATAACAACACCGTTTCTCGTGAGACCTTGAGCTAAAAATAAATATGTAATACTTCTAGGAAAGTCTTTCAACTTCAGGAAAGCAACCCTTCTTTAAACTGAGTTGCATTTCATATATATATATACACACATATATATATATGTATATATATATAATGTATTTTGAGTTGTAAGAATTTTATAAAGTGAAATGATATGAAAATAATGCGGATGTGATCAATATTGTTTACACCATCATCAGTGACAGCCGTCATTTATGGCATGCCCAGAATTACGAGTTTTATACACATTATTGAGAAATACTTCAACAATCTTCCAAGATGCATAATAATTATAGTCTTTATTTCACAGGTTAAAAAACTGAGCCTCTAAGAGACTAAACCACTTTGTCAAAGTTACTCAGAATGTGGGGAAGCTGGGATATAGATTCCATTCTGTCTGACTCCAGAACAAACGCATCTATTAAAATCCAGAAGAATTTTGGAAATTTTGAAACCAGTTCATTCCTTTTAATACCAGTGCCTTTACATAGCTAGATACTACATTTTTGGAGAAATACACACTATAGTGATTTTTAGCAGGCTGGAGGCTCTGCCAAGTCTGGTTTCAAGCTTTTTATTTATTATTATTACTTTATTTTATTTATTGTTTTATTTTCTTTTGCTTTTTAGGTCTGCACCTGTGGCATATGGAGGCTCCCAGGCTAGGGATCTAACTGGAGCCACAGCTGCTGGCCTGCACCACAGCCACAGCAACGCCAGATCCAAGCTGCGTCTGCGACTACACCACAGCTCACGGCAATGCAGGATCCTTAACCCACTAAGCAAGGCCAGGGATCGAACCTTCAACCTCATGGTTCCTATGCAGATTTGTTTCTGCTGCACCATGATTGGAACACCTACTATTATTATTTTGCTTTTTACATATGCATGTGCGGCATATGGAAGTTCCCAGGCTAGAGGTCCAATTGGAGCTGCTAATGCCAGCCTACGCCACAGCTACAGCAATGCAGGATCCGAGCCATATCTGCGACCTACATCACAGCTCATGGCAACACCAGATCCTTAACCTACTGAGTGAAGCCAGGGATTGAATACACATCTTCATAGATACTAGCTGGGTTCGCTACAGCTGAGCCACAATGGGAACTCCCTTGTTTCATACCTTTTCAAAAAAATTTTTTTAATAAAGAAAAAATTTTATTCATCTTTGTAAATAACAGGCACTCATGTGTTTGTTAATGGTCAATCATTATCTTGGAACAAAAAGAGGCTTGCTTTCAATAATGGAAAAGCAAAAATCTTTCAACTTTTAGATGAAAACACAAATTAAAAATTGCTTCAGATAAGAGAATAAGGCACCATTTTTCTAGTTGTAGTTTTGGCTATCTTAAAGCCTACCAAAAAACACCCCCTAGACCATCTCAAAAGGGGAAAAAACCCTCAAAGCCTTTTGAGAGCTCTAGTTATCATATGGCTCCATCCAGGCAGGAACACCTGGGAACATCTCTTCCACCCAAGTCTACCAGTGGACTATAATTTAACATGGTTAAATACCATAAATGTGGTCATCCATTTCATTTTCCTTATGTTTCAGCTTCTGGGTGGTATTTCAAAGTGACAAAATGCACTACTGTCTAAGAAACCTTTATTTTAAAATACACTCCCAACACAATCCAGGTATAACTCCTAGTGTTTTAAAGTTTGTGAAAGTTTTAAAGTTAGTATTTCATTATAATCTTTAAATCAATGAGTTCATTACATTAAAAATTGTGCTGGAGTTCCTGTTGTGGCTGAGCGGTAATGAACCCCACTAGGATCCATGAGGACACAGGTTCCATCCCTGGCCCAGCTCAGTGGGTTAAGGATCCAGCACTGCCATGAGCTGTGGTGCAGGTCACAGACCAGGCTTGGATCTGGCACTGCTGTGGCATAGGCAGCAGCTGTAGCTCCAATTTGACCTCTAGTCTGGGAACTTCCATTTGCTAAGGGTACAGCAATACCTTTTCAGATTTTATCCAAGTTTTAACTCCTAAATCTTCATTTCTAGTGAAACAAATAGGAAGACAGCTCCATTTTCATTTTCTAATCACAGGCTGATTTCAGGGTTGACAGAATAAGCTAATTTTGATAAATGTCATGGTTAAGGTCAACGTGAAAATCACTGAGGAAGAAGAGGCATGGTTCGCCAGCATGCATGTCTTCCATCACTATCCTGCCCCTGACTATAAAGCTTTCAAAACGTGGAACATGAATACCTCAAGAATACAGAACTAAGTCAGAAGTGGGGGCAGATCAGCCTGTGTCCTTTAAAATTCCAAGATGCAGCTGTGATGTAGGTCATAGCTGTGGCTTGGATTTGATCCCTAGCCCAGGAACTCCCACATGTCACGGGTGTGGCCAAAACCAAAAGGCACCTGGTGTTTCCCACTAAGTAAAGTTCCAAGATAATGTTCAAGTCTTTAAGTCTTGCATCTCCATTACTAAAATCGGTGTTTTCTCAATACATCCATTCTATTTTTTTCTTTTTTTAAGTATCAGGTACATTATGAAAATGTTTATAAAATCCCTGCTCTTGGAGTTCCCTTCGTGGCACAGTGGTTAACGAATCCGACTAAGAACCATGAGGTTGCGGGTTTGATCCCTGGTCTTGCTCAGTGGGTTAAGGATCCGGTGTTGCCGTGAGCTGTAGTGTAGGTCGCAGACATGGCTCAGATCCCGCGTTGCTGTGGCTGTGGCGTAGGCCGGCAGCTACAGCTCCTGTTAGACCCCTAGCCTGGGAACCTCCATATGCCGCGGGTACGGCTCTAGATAAAGGCAAAAAGACAAAAAAAAAAAAAAATCCCTGCTCCTAGTTGGGGATATTCTCCACATGCACAGTGACCCAGTATAACACTTTTAAAATGTTTCAAACTGGCTTACCAGCTGTCTCCAGAGATTAATAATTTGCTTTCCAAGACTCCCTCATCCACTAAAATAGAAACAGGTAGCACAAAGTCTACAGATGATAGAAAATATCAGATCTTTCCCCTCCACTCTAAAGTCAAAGAGTGAAACACATAGTGCAGTGGATAAGAACAGACCCAGAAAGCATATGGCCCAGCAGGTTCCCCTCAGGGCATTTAACTGCTTATCTACAACTGACAGACAAGGCCCACAAAACTCCAATGTTTCAAGATGGAAGAATAAATGAATGAAGGAGATGAACAAATGAGTGAGATACAAGGTCTTTCTCAACTGGTTCACTGTGCCTTTTACTGTTCCCTAATACATGGATGTCTGACAACATACATAAGGAAGATGAAAGATAGTTTTATACAATGTGCTTGGAAATTAGAAAATCAGACCTGTGATTTTCTGATAAACGTGAACAAAGTTTAATTCATGATATGCACTTTGATACAAAGCAATAAGACTGGTTGACTTGAAATAAGACATCTACATAATATTCTTGATTTGGAATAAGGCAGCTATTATATATGATTTACTTGCCAACATGTAGAAGGAATGCTTGGTGCATTCTGATTCTCGAACTGTGATGTTTCTTTGAATCTTTCTCTCTTGAGTTCCAGAGAAAAAGCTCCGTGATATCTGCCTTAGAGAATCTAGTGTGACACGGTACTGCATATCTATAAAAATAAAAAAGAATGATAGAAATGTTTATTTGGGGTGATTTTCACATGATCCAGCTCATTAAATTAGCATTACAGAAAACGCTCTCAGGCAGTCCACGAAAGTTTTGTCACTCAGCATATCCATATGGTTGTAGTTCAATGGTATTTGCGGTCATGAAAATAACCTCCAGGAAATCTACAGAACCGCTTTCTGAGTTTACAAGGCTTTTAATGTTTAATTACATTTATTTTTAAATGTGTACGCATGTATAAACACACATGTACACACACACCTACATACAACCTCATTTCTGGACCACGCCTATGTTTACTGAGTTTTCACTTAATTTTTTTTAAGTTTAGAAATGTTGGAGCCCTGCTTAGAATATTATGTTATATTTCAATAGAGACAAAAATATACATTAATGGCATTTTAACCAACTTAATAAATAATGTCATTTTAGCCTATGCTCAAAGGATATAATAAAATAAGCTTAATAAATAAGTTCAATAAAATAAGCATACCATGATAAAGAAAAAAAGTTAAATCTTATCCTTTCTATGAAGGCAACGATCTTTCTTATTTGACAGCTTACTTACTATAAAAAAATAAGACAAATAATGTTGCATATGAAAACATAAAGTCATTATTTTACATTCCTGCATCTCATTTATCGTCCCGTCAGAGGTCAACTGCAGATCATAAATCCACACATATAGAGCAAATTAAGAAAGATAAATTTTAAAGATTAATAGTTTTTCTCCTTCTACTTCTATTTAGTTGGCAGAGTCAATCACACTTCAGCAGCCAACGGCCTTCATAGTTTTGACTCCAACATGTTTCATTATCATTAAAAACTGCTTTAGAAATTGTGGAGTGTAGGGAGGAGGGGCTACCCAGGCTGACGTGATGTGCCTGACAATACACACGGACTCTGTCTGACACTCAAAGACCAGGGTCCCCCTCTGGCTGGAGAAAAGGGATCTCAGGAAGGTGGAAGGTGGGCATGGCGAGGCATTTGGGTCTTCTGCAATATCAGCCTGACTTGAGGGAGCCCAATTGCCAGCTCTGCCTCTGAACTGCTGTCTCTCTAATTAACACTTGATTGTTCAGAATACATAGGAGAGCCAGAGGGAAAATATGGAATCCAACTACAGAAGGCCACCAAATATACATGTAGTTTTTGTTCCAGAATTTATTGGGTTCCATAACCTATTCCTTTTGCAGTAGAATTTTTTTTTTTTCAGTGTTCAACATATTCAGAGGGGCAGATGTGCAGATTCTTACCATTGAGATAAATAAAACATCTTACTGGATTTCAGCAGGCTGGAGCCAACACAAGGTCCTCCTGCCCCAACGTACTTCGGTACATGGGACACTTACCAGCTTCATAAACCACGTCTTCTTTGGACTTCAATTTCACATCAAAGCATACCGTGGCATTTATGCAAACTGTTTCCTTCCCCTCCATATGGCAGTTTTTCTTTTGAATATTCACTTTATTGGGTTCAAAATTCATGGTCACTTTGACTACAGCCACGTCCCGGGACCTTCCAACACATAAGCAACAGTGATCAGTTGCACATTTTTACATTTAGCGCACACCATCATTCTGGGAGTGCGAAGTGAGTGCACCCAAGAGAATTCTTCTTCGTGTGCAGTGTGGGCTCTTGGGAATCCTTTCTTTCGTGAATCTTTGATACAGAAGAGGTTGTATCTGATGTTCTGAGGACACCTAGGCTGTTCTGGCACCATGATAGGCTTTGGATTCTGAAGGGTAGCAGAATATGCTCCCCTAAAATATGACTGTAGGAGTCCTCGCCACTTTGGTATATTGATTATTTTGAGCTGTTGGCACTTAAAAAAACAAGTGATGGGACAGGCTTTCTCTGAACTCACCTTATCTGCCTAAGTACAGATCGCCCAAAAGGAATTCTGTTGTCATAAACCCCTTTCCTGGGAGTTTCGTCAACCAAGAAACACTGACTCTTATACAAGAGAGGAGGCTGAAGTGGACATCACACTAAAACTTTGTTACAAACCTTCTTACCTTTCGTCTAGTCTTCTAAGACACCATTCATCTTCCCTAAAAATCATTTCCTCTCCTCTAAGAGGCCTACATCCCACTCCCCTTTCCCCGTTAAGACGATTTTTAAATGTGAATTCTAAGCTGCCTGGGCGAGCTATTCATTTACTCCTGGGCATCTCCCATGTATGTGTGAGGTATATGTGTTAACAAACTTCTGAGGGTTTTTTTTTTTTTTTTTCCGTGTTAAACTGTCTTTTATAACAGGAGTCTCAGCCAAGAACTCACAAGGGTAGGGGGGAAATTATTTTTCATCCACTACAACTTTTAGGCCAAAGATCGGTTTTGCCCATGAATAGAAAAGAGGTGAAGGAGTTCCCACCATGGTGCAGTGGGTTAAGAATCCGACTTCAGCGGCTCAGGTTGCTGTGGAGGTGCAGGTTCGATCCCTGGCCCCAGGCAATGCGCTATGGCTCGGATTCAATCCCTGGTGCGGGAACTTTCATAGGCTGCAGGGGCAGCCATAAAATTTTAAAAAAAGAAAAAATAAAGGGAGAGAGAGATGAAAACAAATGGCCAGGAGTGACCTCAGAACTAAAACCATATTTTTGGCATCTTCGAGTTTATTCCTAATCTGGAAAGAGTCCAGTGGCCCCTGGACAACTTTTTTGCACAATAATACTTGTCTGTTGCTCTTGTAGCTTCAGCCTTGCTCTGTTTCTGGGAAAGAGAATAGCATTTGAAGTACTGTGCTAGGCTTACATGCTGTTTATTTTATATATAAATATATAAATATATATATATACACACACACACACACACACACACACACACACATATATATATATATATATATATATTTTTTTTTTCTTTCTTTCTTTTTAGGGCCGGACCTGCGGCACATAGAAGTCCCTAGGCTAGGGGTCGAACTGGAGCTAACAGCTGCCGGCCTTCCCCACAGCCACAGCAACACAGGATCTGAGCTGCGTCTGCAACCTATACCACAGCTCACGGCAATGCCAGATCCTTAACCTACTGAGTGAGGCCAGAGATTGAACCCACATCCTCAAGAATCCTAGTTTGGTTTGTTAACCACTGAGCCACTAAGCGAGCTCTCTCACACACTGTTTACTATTAATTTAAATTCAAGTTAACTTTCATAACAAGACATATCATCTCTGTTTTATATGTGAAATAACCGAGGCTCTGAGAGATTAAGTATTTTGTCCAAGGTCAAAAGCTATTCAGAGGGCAAAACTGGGATTTAAATCCAGTCTTTCTAAATTCCAAGGCCCAGTAATTTCCACTAATCTGAAGTGAGAGCAGATAATCCAAAATTAGGCAAGGATAGAATATACGGAGGCTGACACCAGCGCCTTAGATTAAGTCAGCATAATTGTTGAACACCTCTATCTGGTTCTGCCTTGTAAGCAGACTGGCTCTCTAGAGCTAGGGATTTTGTGAATGCATAGGTCCCTGCCTGCGCTTTTGCATTTTAAAAGAAAAATTATGGTTATTTTTCTTTTAAAACAATTTACTCATAGAAAACAGGAAAACATAATGAAGGAAACAAAGAAAATATAAATTAATTATAATTCTACCACTTAGCAATAATCACCATTCATATTTGGTACACTTAGCACATTTTTCTCTGCAGAAGACTATATATACATATGGAAAGAAAGAGAAAGGGAGAGAGAGAGAGACACACATGCATACATACACATATACGTGCGTGTATGCACACTAATCTATATGCATGGGAAAGCATAAACAAATTCTAATAAAAAGTTTTCCAATATTCGTATTTTCCAGAGACAATTACTTTTAATGGCAGCATACTACTCCAACATATGCATGAATCATAGTCTATTCAATCCCTGCTTATTCGATACTTAGCTTAATTTCTTTCTTTTTTAAAGTTATTACCTACAGCATTGAAATACTAAGGATCATACATCTTTAACCACATTTTTAGGAGGTAAATTCCTGTTAAAAAGTAGGAACATTTAGGGAGTTTCCACTGTAGCACACTGGAAAGGAATCTGACCAGTATCCATGAGGATGCAGGTTTGATCCCTGGCCTCGCTCAGCGGGTCAGTGATCTGGCGTTGCCATGAGCTGTGGTGTAGGTCGCAGACGCGGCTCGGATCCAGAGCTGCTGCACCTGTGGCGTAGGCTGGCAGCTGTAGCTCCAACTCAACCCCAAGCCTGGGAACTTCCATGTGCCATAGACGTGGCCCTTAAAAAAAGGCCAAAAAAAAGATGAATATTTAAAGGCTTTTTAACATTTTAGTGACAAATACATGCTATTTTGTTTCAACCAATTTACCCTTTTACCAGCACCTAATGAGCCAATGAGTGAATGAGCGTGCCTAGTTTCTGGCTTGGAAGCTTGGCTCCTCCAGCCATGCTGCTGCCTTGACCACCCCCCACCTAGTACCTCTTTCTGCCCCACCCAGCTCTTTACAGCATCTGTGGCTCTGTCCACCCACAGCATGGGACTCTCCCACCTGCTCCTGGACGTCCCTGACAGCTGAGGGGGCCCCTGTTTAGCACCTGCCATCCGTACCCACACCCAGCCCCCCCACAGCATTGCACATCTTGGTCTTCATGTTGCAGTTGGCTGGTTTAGTCCATTTTGCTGAGCAGTGAGTGACAGGGACTCAAATCTGTCATTTGGCCTATCAATGATAAAGCCTTGATCAGGGGCAGGAGAGGCTATAAATAAGTTTTTGGGGCTTTGCAAAAAGCCCCTGGGACAAAACTGGAGAATAAAACTTGCCCTTAAAACATATATTAATATAAGAGGGTGAATTCAATGTTTAATATAAGAGGGTGAGTATAAATGTTTAATATGAGGGCGAATTAAATAAATGTTTAATATAAGCGTTAATATATATGTTAACATATATGCTAATATATATGTTAATATATTAATATAATGTTATAAATGTTAATATGTATTAACATAAATGTTTACTATAAGAGGGCAAATTAAATAAATGCTGATATATTAATATGAGGGTGAATTTAATAATGATTAATCCAGGACTAACAGTTCAAATAAAAACTAAATACACTCTTTGCTCCTGCCATTGCTGCCCGGCAGTCTCCTTTCCTAGGCATCACCCTTCAGTTTTCCTTCCCCCCTACTGTACAGGTAAAAAAAAATAATAATAATTACACATAATTAATGGTTACCATTTGTATATAGTCTAGTATATAACTTTTATTTGACCATTAGCTCTCCTTTTTTTTCTTTTTAGGGCTGCACCTGCAGCATACAGAAGTTCCCACGCCAGGGGCTGAATTGGAGCGGCAACTGCCAGGCTACACCACAGTCACAGACTTGAACCACATCTGCAACCTACACCATACCTTGTGCCAATGCCTGATCCTTAACCCACTGAGTGAGTGAGGCCAGATATTGAACCCAAATCTTCAGGGACACTATGTAGGGTTTTCAACCTACTAAGCCAGAATGAGAACTTCTGACCATTAGCTCTTAAGCATTATCTTAAATTATGACCAAGCTACCTATTTTCAAGTCTCCTTCTTCGTGTCTCTATTTTATAATTTTTTAAACTATCTTTCTACATAAAGTTTGGAAAAAGACCATCTGAATTGCATTCAACCAAAGAGTAATTTGAAAGAATCAACATGTGGACTTCCGACAAGTCCCATGGCACAAATGTATTTTTTATTTACCAAATCCTTCCTTTGTCTTAATAAAGTTTGTAACATTTCTCAGAACTATTGAGTTTTTCATCAAGGTTATTCTCTAAATTTTTAGTCATTTTTTCAAATAGGAATCTTTTGGAAACTGTGTCCTTTCAAGTGGTTAAAGCTAGTTATCAATGCTATTAATAAATTAATTAATTTAAAATAGAATAAAATGATAAAATTAATGTATCTGACTGTTGATGAGGATTTTACAATTAACTGAAATTAATTTGGAGATGCAGGCATTTTAAAGCCTGAGAAAAGATACTGTGGATGTTTCTATGCTTGACCAACAATATAAACACAATCACAGAATGATACACAAACGTCTTATTCTATGAATTAGGTAAATGAATGAAGAGTCAATTATTTCTAAAAGCTTATAAGTAAATTAAATTTAGGGAAACTTTCCGGTTTACATACAGTCTGTATGCGGTCCTCTTTTCTCTCATGCCTCCCTACAAACAGACTGTTTATCTTAGTGCCAACCACATCACAGATACTCTAAACTAAGAGGCGATTCTACTTGTTTCTTTAATACAGTTTCTTTATTTTTAAGATTTATCAACTTCTCAGATTCCTGAACTGCATAATATTTAGTTGAATGATGAAGCACTAAAGGGAATAGACATTTAGCATGACAGAACCTCTGATCACACCCTGAGCTCTGGAACTATTTGTGAAACATTATCAGATTATTTGGATGTTATTCAAATACGTACCAGAAGAGGGCAGCACCACCAAGGCCCCCGATAGTGACATCAGTCAGGCCGTCACCATTTAAATCCATTTCTCCGTGGATAGACTGACCAAAAAATTTCAGTGTCTCACCATCTCCCCCTGACGGAATACGCTGTGAAAACCCAGCAGAGAGTTTTTATAGCAGAGGAGTCTCTTCAAAAACAGTTTCAAATAAATCTGAGAACTTGGATTGGTTAACAAAAAATTAAAATTAGTGATCTTTTGGAAATCTGCCCAAGACGCCCTCATGTGGAGACAAGAGGAATTACTCAGATGTTCCCAAAGGAAATTCTTTTCATAGTGCAGACAAAATTGTTTCGGGTTATTGACACCAGAGAGAGGGAAATAAATTATATAACGTCATCTTGTCTAATTCTCAAGGAAAACATTATGAGTAAGTGGCTCTGCTTTCTATTTCCTGTTCAATTCCATTACACAGAGATATTTAAAGGTACTGGAAACACATCATACAAGCAAGAGAGAGAGCAGAAAATTGTTCTGGGGTCAATTTGGGGTTCACTGAACTTTGAGGCTGGGTATAAATAATACATTCCATCAAACACATTTTTCAATATGCAGTCTTTACTGTCTGTCAGAAATGGTCCTGAAAGTCAAGAGGATAATAGATTCAATTTCATTCACGTGTATATGCAGTGTTGAGAAGGCACAAATAAATATGGAATTCTCGAAGACTGATTTGTGCACATTATTGTACGTAATATATTTGACACCTGTATTTCCTAACTTAGCTTAGGTTTAAGCTGATAATATTTTAATAGAACCTGATGGCAGGGAGCCCAAACTGACAGACCCTCTCTAAACTTGAGGTCTCCATTTTGTCCTGTTTTCCATTTGAAAATAATAAAATAAGAAGCCAAATAAGATAAATCAAGTGGAAACATTTTTCATGTTTAATGTGGCTCACTGCAAAGTATTTATTTTTTCAGCAAAGAAATCAGGAGATACTGGTTCCACTGCTTCTGGGGGCCTTGATTCAGTTTGATTATAGATCATTCCATATACAAGCAGTACCTCTGGTTACCATGGAAAAGAATGAGCACTTCTTCCCCTATCCTTGAAAAAGCACTTTGTCAATAACTAAACAAACTCAACACTAATAGCATTGTTGTTCGAAGCTGCATCTCGATTTACCACCATTTTACAAAATTAATTGCTTTTGACAATCTATTTTTTTAATGCTATAAAGATCCCCGTTTCTACTGCAAATGCCACTCTAAATTTGAAGGCTTGAAACTGAATGAATAAAGTAGTAGAACACAAGAAAGAACCCCCTTCTTTCAGTTCCTGATTCCATGATGCCTCAATAGTTGATATTGCTTGTTTCCAGTTACAAAATACCAGAAACATTTTTAACAGAAGCAAAATCACTTATTAAATGGAAAGGAGTGTCACTACTGAAATATTCCCATTATTTTGTTGTTTCATTAGTAATGTCCCCATGACCTTATGAAAAATTAAGCACAACTTTGCAAGATGAATAGATTTTGAGAATTCTATTGACTACAGAACCAAAGAGAACAATCAGATGTAAAAAGAAATAACTGATGTTCTGATTTTCTTTTCATGTTGTATAAGCTAAAACAGGAGTGAATTCTATTATTTATAACCAGTTGTTCAATGCCTAATTAACTACGGTTACTTAAAAATAGACAATTATGTTAGAAGAATGCCTTTAAACTCTACTTTTATAATGCTTGAAACACTTTTGTAAATTAATATTTTTCCCATGTAGGAAAAAGTTACATTTATATATTAGAGCCATTAACTGACAATAAATTTAAGACGAAAAGAATAGGAATCCCCTGCAGGTTAAGTTTAATTATTCAGATATTTTTCCAAGAGGGATCACTTGGGAGAAAAATTATACACCTTCAGAAGTCCAAATTTATTTTGATGAAAATATATCCATTTAATCCATAAATACAAATTCATGTGATTTTATTATAAAAACATGGGTATTGAATATAAAAACTACTTCATTTCCTCTATTGGCTAAATCATACAATTATTGTTCTCTTTTTAATTTAATTTAAGTAATTTATTTTTTTAGGGCTGCACCTGCAGCACGTGGAGGTTCCCAGGCTAGGAGTCGAATGTAAGCTACAGCTGCCGGCCTACACCACAGCCACAGCAACACCAGATCCGAGCCATGTCTGCAACCTACACCACAGCTCACGGCAATGCCAGATCCTTAACCCACTGAGTGAGGCCAGGGATCGAACCCGCATCCTCATGGATCATAGTTGGGTTTGTTAACCGCTGAGCCACAAAGGGAACTCCCCAATTATTGTTCTCTTATTTGGAAAGAGGTGCCCTCTACTTAGGATCAGACACGCTGTAGATGTTAAACAGCATTATAATAAATTTGTGTTCTGTTGTTTTGCTTTTTCACCATGTCCAAAGATCAGGTCATAGAGACAAGGCCAATAACAACAACAACTAAACTAGATTAAAAAATAAACATAAGGACCTTCCCATTGTGGCTCAGTGTAAACAAATCCAACTAGTATCCATGAGGATGTGGGTTGGATACCTGGCCTCATTTAGTGGGTTAAGGATATGGCATTGCTGTGAGCTGTGGTGTAGATCCCAGACGCGGCTTGGATCCCACATTGCTGTGGCTGCAGTATAGGCTGGCAGCTGTAGTTTCAATTTGACCCCCTAGCCTGGTAACTTCCCTATGCTGTGGTTGCAGCCCTAAAGAGAGAAAAAAAAAAGGGAATAAACATAAGTAATTCTTCTATAAAGAAAATTTAGAATCCAAAATCTAGTTCCCAAGAGTCATAAGAGAAAAATTAAATAATTCACAAAGTAAGGTAGGTGACACCTGGCACTGAACCCATTTATCGTTGAATGGAAGGAAGAAATACACATACACTGAACGTATATCACAGAAGTAGAAATGTACATACAGCATTATAAACCAGGGTCACCTCAATGAATCATAAAACTAAAAAGCCCCATGCACTGCTCCTGACTGTATGGCAATATAGCACCGTTGTACTGCAGTAACATTCGCTCTCTCTACACCAAAATAATAAAGACATACAGGAACCTAGAGGTTTAACTCTTACTTGCGCATACTCTTCCTTTAGAGTCGTGCCGCTGCCGTGATAAATGTACACGGCTCCCCCGTGATCATCTTCCAGGGGCGCTCCTATCACCACGTCATTAAATCCGTCAAGATTGAGGTCTTTCACAGCAGCGATAGCTGTTCCAAAACGAGCCCCGCATGGCTCATTTTTGTTTTCCTTTGTGCACGAATTGTGCTTCAGAGATGAACAACAAGTCTGCTTAATGGGTTCCAGGCTCATTTGATATTCAAACCTTGTCTGGAAGAGAGATAAACAGGACACTTATGGATTTCTGGCATTACTACAGCAGAGCAAAGTTTTAAAGTAGTACTAAATCAGCGCTATTACAAACCATCTGTACTTGAGTGGTAAAGGCTGTAAAATTTCTTAAAAAGTGTGCCTATCTGAGAGCAAAGTTACAGATTTCAAAGAACAGACTGTAGCAGTGTGGGAAAGATGACGTATTGAGGATTTTAATGGATTCTCTGTTTAATGCAATCAAGTAGGTGTACAACTCACAGCAGCTCTTTAAAGTGGAAGAAGTGAATTTCTTTTCCTTTGGTGGCACCTGAGGCATGCGGAAGTTCCCAGGTCTGGGATCAAACCCACACCACAGCAGTGACAACCCCTAATCCTTAAGAGCGAGGCCACCAGGGAACTCCCTGAAGAACTGAATTTTTAAATCCTCAGTTTGTGTCAGTATCCTTTCTTCACCTATTATTGTTCTTCTTTGAAAAGTCTCTCTATACTGACCCCGACTGAGGACAGAAAGTACTAGCAATGATGAACAGAAATATGCTTTCTTTGAAAAAAGGGAAAAACAGCGCAGGACCAAAGATATTGACAGGAGGGGGCAAAGAAAAAATGATAGGGAGAAAGATGTAATTTCTTCTTCTTTTTTTTTTTGTTTTTTTGCTTTTTTTGTTTTTTTAGGGATGCATCACGGCATGTGGATGTTCCCAGGCTAGAGGACGAATTGGAGTTGTAGCTGCCAGCCTACACCTCAGTCATAGTAACACAGGATCTGAGCCACGTCTGCCACCTACACCATAGCTCACGGCAATGTTGGAGCCTTAACCCGCTGAGCAAGGCCAGGGATCGAACCCTCATCCTCATGGATACTAGTCGGGTTCATTAACCTCTGAGCCACGATGGGAACTCAAGAAAGATAATTTCTAATTTAAAATAATTAATATAGGAAAGACTCTAAGAATTTAACAAGCTAAATAGACATGGCCTGACATTACTGTAACGAGCAAAAAAGTCCTTCTAATGAAGAAATCAAGAATTATTTCACCTAGCAAAAGATGTCTAAAGTTAAGATCAGAAAAAAAAAAAAAAATCTCACTGTAGTCCAGTGAGAGTGAGGTATTACAAAGACCTCAGCAGTTTGCTCACAGTGTCTGGTGTCATTGCCTTAAAATTCACTACTTCCCCACGGTTTCTCCTCACTCTCCCTACACACACACACATACACACATACAACTTTAATGGTTAATGTGACCCACCTCTAGACCAGAGCTCATGAATGTTTGCCCTGTGTGTTTATTTAGCAATTTAGTGAGATTTGTCTTTATTTCATATACTCTATTTAAAAAGTTCATATTTACAGGCAGAAAATATCGAATGGTTTGAATGACTTTATTAGAATTCTAAATGTTCTTAGAGACTGCGGGGTTAGCAGGGTTAGAGTGGCCCTGAAAACTTCTTAGCTCCTTTCCCAAAGTGAGTGAAAAATCAAAACAACATTATTAATTGAAATGTTGAGAGATTTTCCAGGATTTCTACCAAACTCCTGGTTACCAGTACCTGATTCAGGGCGTAGACGTACACCTTGCCTTGTTCTTCCTTCTCTGTTCCCATGAACATGGGAGCCCCGACCAGAAGAATGTCAGTGTTAGAATCTTTATCAATGTCAACTGTCGTTAAAACGCTGCCAAAGTAGGACCCAATCTAGGACACAAGACAAAATGGAACAGAATAGCCTGATGAATATCAGAAATTCTCAAGAAAGCTAAAAACCTGCATTTCTCTTACCTGTTCCACTGAGAAGAACATTTGAGACTCAGATAACAAAGGAAAAGAAATACTGAAAGCTCTTTATTGGCCCCTGGAGAGGCTAATGAGTATTAGCCAGGTTCACCCTGGAGGATGAGAGGCTGTCAGATTCTGTAGCTTGAGAATAAGAGAAATGATTTCCTTTAGATTTCATTCTAAACTCTCTTCTTCACAAATCAGAAAAGATCAGTAAGAACATGACCGTTTTTTAAGGAAATAAGTGAAATAAACAATAGAACATATTCCTGAATAGCCAGTTTATGTTTAAATACAATACATTTCATTAAAGTTGAAATGAGGAGTTCCCACTACGGCATGACGAGGTGGGTTAAGAATCTGACTGCAGCAGATCTAGTGGCTGTGGAGCCTCAGGTTCGATCCCCTGCCCAGAGGAGGTGAATTGTCTTGGAACACTGGGGCAGCGTATTTCACCTTAGAGTCTTAGAAGACTGTTTACTTCACATAATGGCTAAGTCTTGTCCCGGCAGCTATGGGAAGTAGAGAAATAAACAAGGATGGATTATATTTTCCTTTTAAAGACAGGGATGAATTTTAGGGAAAACCAGAATACTTATGCTTCATTATCTAAATGCAATAACTTTCCCAAATGCTGACCTGTGTTTGATATTTGATGCTCTTGATAATTTTCTCTTTACAACTCCCTGTCTTAACGTCCATAATTTCACTTTTGTTCCTGATTCTGCCACTATATCACAGATCACCCTTTCTTTTCCTTTTTCTGGCTCCTTTCTCTCCTTCCACACCCTAGATTTGGGCCTCCCCTTAGTTCAGACCTGCAACTATTCTCCTACCTTAGATCAGTCCTTTCCAAACATTTCCATGACCTCAAATGGCAAGTTCACACCACCCTTCATCTCAAGACCTTTCGCTACACTGCTGGACACTTAGATAGCTGCTAGACATTGATTTTTTTTTTATGTCCTTTTCTCACAGGCTTATGAAAGGTTCAAAAGATCTTTGTATTTAGGTTAAATTAATTTCTAACATAAATAAAATGTTGTAATATCTAGCAATACTGGGGCTTCACTCCCACATGGCAACGGCCATCCACAGCTGAGCAGGAGCTAAGCCTATAGACGGGTCACAGCCCACCCAGGCCATGACTCCATGCCACTTCTTATTGATTTTGTCCAGCAGCTTTTTTATTTGCTTTACCTTTCTGCCACCAGCAGCCACTTGAATTTGTGCTCACTATGAGAGAAAACATGCCTAAAACCGAATACCATTTACAAAAATATCTAAACTGCATGAGTTGCTGAATTCTAGTCATGGCACCATTTTTCTCTCAGACTCCCAAGCTTGAAAGTCAAATCATTCATTATTTACATCATTTATGATACTCTCTTCAAAAATTCATAAGCAGTTTTTCACAAAATTTTATACTCCCTGTCTTATTGACAATTTAAATAGAGTGATAACAGACCTAAGATGTCATCCAAATGCTTTATTTTACAATCTTGTCAATTCTTCCTAATTTCCATCTGCCACATCCCTTCCTTTTCTGTTCTTATTGTTGATCTATCATTTCAGTTTCTTCGTGCCTCATCCTTGAGCTCCAACAAGAGCACTGTTTTTATTATGGATACATTTTCTGATGATCGGTGAGGGCAGAAGGCTAATAACACCTCTTTCCCCTGGTAAATGAGAATCTGACTTTTGGCTTGCTTTCTGTCCCCCATGGAAATATGGAAAGGATTTCAACTATAATTACTTAGCAATATCCAGTGTTGTGAAAATAACTTTATTGGGACACTGCATTTAGGTTGGATGAAACTATAAATACATGATGGGGATGATGTATTTGGGGCTTCCTAGAATGCAGTGACTCTTGTAACTGCATGTCTTTAGCAGGACCCTGGAAATCTATGTCTTTGGTGTTACTATGAGAGATTCAGCTCCAATAGGGCTCTAAGTCGGGGAAGCTCCTATACCTGCTTAAAGTATTCGTCTCCTGGCACCTAGACTGTAGTGCTGTGCTGAGCTGCTCCTCGGGCTCCTGCAGTGGTGGGGTGGGGGGTGAGGGGTGGTGATGGGGAGGGTGAGGCCGGGCTGTCCTGCCCTTCTGAGTAGTTTGCGTGAGCGTGGGGAGTTGGAACATTTAGTGAAGCCCAAGAATACCCCCATCCCATGAGGAATGTAGAATAAAGTTAATAAATTCTCATTCTCGAGCACTCAGAAAATGCAGAG
This sequence comes from Catagonus wagneri, assembly GCA_004024745.2. Classification (NCBI taxonomy): domain Eukaryota; kingdom Metazoa; phylum Chordata; class Mammalia; order Artiodactyla; family Tayassuidae; genus Catagonus; species Catagonus wagneri. The sequence continues at coordinate 17,336,497 of PVHT020000166.1, forward strand.
AACTATGAAAAAAGGAATAAAAATTATTCTAATTATCACGACTTAATAAAAACCAACAATAGCACAGATGTTTCCTTCAGTTCTAAAAAAACTTATAGATACTTAATGTTTACATAGTGCATACGTAATTTCTTAAACTACTTTTAATCTTCAATATCATCTCCAGTTTTATGTTATAAATTGTTTCCCACCACTTCCAGGAGAAAATCCAGACTATTTACTCTGCCACTCAAAACCTCACATGATTGGATATTCTGTAATAACCTACATGAGAAGGAATCTGAAAAAGAATGTATATGCATAACTGAATCACTTCGTTGTACATCTGAAGCTAATGCAAATTATAAATCAACTATCCTACCCAAATAAGATACAAATTAAATAAAAAAGCCTCATGCAGTTGGGGCCCACTTCCTTTTAACTGATGAATTCATTGCTCTTTCTACATATTTACATTCCACATTTCTTCTAGACCAGCCCTTATTTTTATCTCTTGTTGAGACTTTCTGTACCAATTCCAGCTTAAAAGAATCCATTTTCCTTTTTTTCTTTTCTTTTCTTTTCTTTTTTTTTTTAGGGCCACACTCATGGCATATGGAAGTTCCAGGCTGGGGTTCAAATCAGAGCTACAGCTGTTGGCCTACACCACAGCCACAGCAACACGGGATCTGAGCCGCGTCTGCAAACTACACCACAGCTCAAGGCAACACTGGATCCTTAACCCACTCAGCAAGGCCAGAGATTGAACCTGCGTCCTTGTAGATACTAGTCAGATTCATTTCCACTGAGCACGACAGGAACTCCAATTTTCTTTTTTTCTTTTTTTAAGTTTCATTGAAGTATAGTGAGTTTACAAGGCTGTGATAATTTCTGCTGTACAACAAAGTGACCCAGTCATACCCAGAGAATCCATTTTCTGAAATGACTATTTGTGGCACTGGCACTTTCATGCTTCTTAATGTTTAAGATTTCTGTTATATACATGTGTGCATCTGTGTCTACATCATTACCTATATCTTACCTCTGCCTCCATCCAGCTGAAATACTCCTGATGCCAAAGATACAGATTCTTTACCTGACTGCAAGTAACCTAACACAGGGCCCTGTTCACAGTGGATGTTGAATATGGGGGTACCGGTTTTTATTTTTTTAGGTTTAGGACAATAGACAGTTTAATTTACACAGATACTGTGTGAGTGGATTAATTAAAATAAATAATTTTGAAGCTTACCTGTTCCCCATTGAGTGCCTGGAGAATCCTAATGTCCCCATTCTCCATCCTGTAGATGACCACCTGGCCTGTGTGATTGTACCGTGGCTGTCCGGCGATGTAAAGCACATCTTCAGAAACAGTGGCGGAGTTTACTGTGTAACCTAACAAAAGAGAGATGCCAGATATACTCGCCGGCCCCTTAGAGTTTGCACAGAATAAATTAAGATTCATTTTAAATGGTTGAGAGAACCATTTTTATATGTTTATATGGATTTATTTTTTTTAATGTACTTTAATCCAGGTAAGGAGGGGTTGGTAGAAGCTTTTAGTGCGTTCCTTGATTATGTACCATAATTGCTTTATCCTGAAAAACTGTTTTTCTCCCAACCTCAATTTTTCATTGTTTAAAGGCACAGATGATATAACAACGACAGAAAAAGGAAAAAAACAAAAAACAAAAAAACCCTTGCAATCTCAGTTTATTCCTGTGTAATAAATCAATTGTATTTTACTTGGATGCATTTGTCTGTGCTATAAAAATTGATACTTTTATATAGTTGGAAACACAGTAAATGTAAACCTTTTCTGCATTGCTGCCTAGGTTTTTAATTGTAAATTTAAATGATTGAAGCTTATTTCTCTGAGTTAAGGTATAGATGCACTGTGTTTATATTGCAAGATCATTCCCTGTTGGAACAGTGGAATTTAGCTGGTTTTTAATTTTTTGGCATTACACAGAAGCTTGCAAAGACATTTTGAGCATTTAAATTTTTTTCCTTCTTTTGGATGTTTAGACAATAAATTTCAAGCAACAGATTACTGGATCTTTTTTTTTTTTTTTTCTCTTTCTGGCTGTATCTGTGGCATATAGAAGTTCCCAGGCTAGGGGTCGAATTGGAGCTGAAGCTTCTAGCCTACACCACAGCTACAGCAATGGAGGTTCCTAGCCATGTCTGCAGCCTACACTGCAGCTCATGGCAATGCCAGATCCTTAACCCACTGAGTGAGGCCAGGGATCGAACCCTCATCCTCATGGATACTAGTCGGGTTCGTAACCTGCTGAGCCACAACAGGAATTCCTGTATCAAGTTTTTAATATTTATTTAAGGTGGATTATTATTAATTTTTGAGTAAAGAATTAGAATTTTGAGTGAAGAATTAGATTTATTCTTTGTTTTTATAGCGATAAATCAATAGAAAAAATTACCACATGCAGATTTCAGTTCTATAGAAGGAAGAAATATTCTAATAACCAGAGCTGCCCATCTTTGCAGTAGAAGGCAGATAATTTTTCAAAATATCATGGGATAGCACTTCTTACTGAGAAAAAGATTATATTGATAACTTATTAAGTATTTTACCATAAGATAATAGTTGCACTTTCCTCCAAAACTAAAAAAGGAGCAGACGTTTTGTACTAAAATATGTTTATTCTTACAAGTGCTAAAGGAACACTATTCCTCAGCCATATTTCCCTTCATAACTATTTTTCTCACATTTTAATTTCTTCATCTCTTTTAGAGCTTTTTAAAAAGTTACTACACATAATGGACTATAACATACTCTTTTTCAAGCATGTAATGCATTACATTTTTATGTTACTAGCCACAATTTTGCTTAAAAAATAAAAACTTTAGGTTCTTGTTTATGCATAAAGAATATGGAAAAGAAGAATGTGTAAAACAAAGGTAGTCTTATTTCCTACGGCTCTGCTGGAAATATTAAGTAGGTAGTGAAGTGAGAGTGTTAGTACACATGGATTTTTTTTTTTTCAATTTTCAGAGCTATGAAAGCAAGCTGATAAAAGAACCTTTAAAAAATAAGTTGAAAATTATGCTTGAGGTTTGGAGTTATGGGATTATTTAATTATCTTTGATGATTCACACTCGATAACTAAAACTATTGTTGAAATCTTCACAGGGACAGTAACTCCAGGCAGGTAGTCCTGGGTGAAGCTTGGGGGTCTAAAGACAATCTTTATTGTCTTTTAAAGAGTGCTCGAGAAAGAGGGCCCAGTAAAGTCTAATTTTAAGGAAAGGGCACTCATTATAAAGATTTAAAAGCTTAATACTACTTTCTGAAAAGAAAGGCACACAATGGAAGAGAAGAAAAATTGATGGTATAGTTCCGTGCGTGGACTGATAAAGCGACAACGCTGTCAGCTTGCAGCATTCGCTTCTTGGGGAAAGAGCTGGCAGCTGGTGAGGCCATGGGAAAGAGGTATGATCTCTCTTGGTTTCATGCGTTTGCCTCACATCTTTACTTCCCCTCTGGAATCAGTCTGGCGTGATTCGAAATCAGCAAACTGTGGGAGGGGGAAGCAGAACAAGACCTTGCCTATATTCTCACTAGCAAACCCACCTGCTAAGCCCATAAGGGCATGAGGCAGTTACTGGGCTGCAGAAAGATGGGTGCATGACTCCATCCTGAGGGAGGTTTCACAGCTTCATATGACCGTTATTGGTCATATGCGATTTTTTTCTTTTTTCTTTTCTGGCCGTGACCATGGCATGTGGACCAGGGATCCAATGGGTCCCACAGCAGCAGTAACAACACAGGATCTTTAACCTGCTGAGCCACAAGGGAAGTCCATTTTGCTCCATTGGTGGATTTTTTTTTTTTTTAGGGCCGCAGGTATGGCATATGGAAGTTCCCAGGCTAGAAGTCAAATCAGAGCTACAGTTGTTGGCCTATGACACAGCCCCAGCAACACAGGATATGAGCCATGTCTGTGACCTACACCACAGCTCAGGGCAATGCCAAATCCTTAACCCACTGAGCGAGGCCAGGAATTGAATCTGCATCCTCATGGATACTGGTTGGGTTTGTTACCACCGACCTACAATGGGAACTCCCCATTTGGGGATTTTTTTAAATAGACTATCTACCTCTTACTTTTCCTCCTCCGTAAGAATTTCCATAATCTAACAACTTGAAACCCACACAGATTTCAGGAGAATACATTCAAACTCTTGTTAATGTGTATACCACATAAGGAAACAGTATGAAAGCCTAATTTTAGATTTAGAATAATATTTAGGGAAAAAAGTTATTTTCTCCCCGCCCTCTTTCTGGGTGCTTTTCTATTTTGAAAGAAATATTACATACATTAGACTTTACGTTGGCAAAATATCTAAAGCACTGACTTGTGACTAAGCTCAATGGAAGGGTTTCTGAAACAGAAGAAACATCGTCAGCACACTGGGGACAACATACCCCAAATTTCCTTTTCTGGGCAGAAAGGAGTCATAGATCATAAATACTGTGGTTCAGGAATGAGGGGTCTCAATTTTTTGCTCACAGCAATATCTTTAAGTCTTGAATTCTCTAAGTCTGCTTTAAGCAAACAATTAAAACAAGGTTTTGAGAATAATAGATTTAGGGTACTTTAAGTTATTTATTTTTTTTAATATGCCACTTTAGCATATTGACCTTTTGTTTTTTGGTCCTTGCCCATGGCATGCAGAAGCTCCAGGGCCAGGGATCCAACCTGCGCCACAGACAATGCCAGATCCTTAACCCACTAAGCCACCAGGGAATTCCAAGTTATTTCTTTTTAAGGAATTTAATCACATAAGCATTCAGAATACCAAAAATACTATAGTGTTACTTATTAACGTTACTATTGAATATATTACTAAATACGTTGTTAAAAGGTGTGAGCTTCCTCAGAGTAGTGACACTGTCACTCACATCTTTGTGGACTTTACATACTGTCTTCAATGTTGTAAATATTCGATACTAATTAGTAGTAGTGTTAATGTTGGCTACTGGTAGGAGGCATATCACATATCTGTATTAGTTTTCTCTTGCTGCTGTAACAAATTATCATAAACTTGGTAGCTGAACTACATCACTAATTTATTAGCTTATAAAGTTAGAAATCAGACCTAGCTCTCCCTGGGCTGAAGTCAGGGTGTTGCAGGGCTGGGTTCCTTCTGCATGAGAAAAATCCATTTACTTCCCCATGGTGGCTTCTAGAAACCACCACATGCCTTGGCTTGTGGCCCCCTCCTTCTCCATCTTTAAAGTCAATAATATTGCCTCTCTCTGACCATTTGTCTATAAATCTGTCTCCCCCTGACCACATCCAGGAAAGCTTCTCAGATTTAATAAACCCATGTGATGAGATCAAGCCCAAACAGGTATCACAGGATAACCTCCTCCTCTCAAGATCCTTGTGGTAATCACATCTGGAAAGTCCTTTCTTCCATAGAAGACCAGGTCTGAGGATTAGGACATGGACATCTTTGGGGTCATTATTCTGCCTTCCCTAATATTAGTAAGAGGAATGCTTATTATATAACATTACACAATAATACAATAATAGACAACACTATTGAGGGTTGACTATCTGTCAAGCACAATACTAAGCACTTACAGGTCTTATTTAATTTCATGTTCATAACAACCCGAATTCTAGATATATATATACACACACACACACACACACACACACACACACACACACACACACTATTATATATATTATATATTATCTATATATCTATATATATTATACTATATATATATATACACACACACACACACTATTTTTTTTTAGAAATAAGCAAATTGAGGCCTTGAGGAATAAAGTAATTTACCTTTAGTCATAGCCAGGGGCAGAGTCAGAAAACACACTCAAGACTCCACGAGCTCAGAGTGTCTCTGCCCTGACTGACTTATACCCATTGCCAGAACCACTTCAAGTCTCCTCAAGCACCATGGGATCAGCAGCTTTATAATTTTCTGTTTTTATTGGTGCATGATGGTCCATCCAGTGGATTTACCATTTACTTAACTATTCCATATTTTTGGACATTTAGGATATGCCATTTACCTCAATATTAGAAATAATACAATGAAAACAATTGTTCCCTTGGCATTCTTAAAAAATTAGTTTCCCTTAGGTTAGATCCTCAGAAGTAAAATTTCTAGGTCGGTGGGATGTAAACATTTTTATGGCTCTGGATACATGCTGTCAAAAGACTTTCCAAAGAAGTTATAGTAACTTATATGCCACCATTATATATGAGGGTAAGTAAATGTTCTCTGATTTTTCTATCTAGGATGAGAAGAAACTTCAGGTTAAACTAGTTCTTGACTTCTAGGTATTTCACATAGAACAGTCTCATAGACTCTTAGAACATGAACTTTTAGAAGCTATATAACCTAACCGCTTGGCTTCTGTGAGGTATTCTATGTCATAGCATATATTACACTGATACTAATTGGTTGGTTCAGTATTGTCTCATATCTGAAAAGGTAAGTTTCATCAATGCAGGGACAGATATCCCTTATTTATCTTGTTATCCTCAACTTATAACTTAAGGTTTGACACACTGTAGGTACTCATTATTTGTAAGTGCTTTCTTTTCTTTTTCCTTTTTTTTTTTGCTTTTTAGGGTCGCACCCGCGGCATGTAGAAGTTCCCAGGCTAGGGGTCAAATCAGAGCTACAGCTGCCAGCCTACACTTCAGCCACAGCAACGTGGGATCCAAGCCGTGTCTGTGACCTATACTACAGCTCATGGCAGTGCCGGATCCCCAACCCACTGAGCAAAGCCAGGGGATCGAACCTGCATCCTCATGGATAGTAATTAGAATCATTTCTGCTGTGCCACAATGGGAACTCCTGTAAGTGCTTTTTTTTTTTTTTTTTTTTTTTGCTCTTTAGGCCTGCACCCACAGGATATGGGGATTTCCAGGCTAGGGGTCAAATCGGAGCTGCAGCTGCTGGCCTACCCTACAGCCACAGCAATGCAGCGTCTGAGCTGTGTCTGCAAACTATACCACAGCTCACAGCAACACCGGATTGTTAACCCACTGAACGAGGACAGGAATTGAACCCACAACCTCATGGTTATTAGATTTGTTTCCACTGTGCCACAACAGGAACTCCCTGTAAGTGTTTTCTTGATCAACCCAGAATCAGGCATTTTGGCCTGGGGAAATGAACAATGGAATAAGAATCAAAAGACCTACTTCTAGTTGAAGGTTGACACAGTTAGCTGTGACATAATATTTCTAGTCTTCAATTTCTTAATTTGGAAAATCAGATGTGTATCATCTGCTTTCTAAAATTTCTTTTAATTGTAAAACTCAAAATGAATTTTAACACTAACTTTTATGTTACATCACAGTCCACCAAATGTAAAAGACATGAAATGTACACTTTGTTTTCTAGCCCCTAAACCACTAATTTTTTCAGGTTTTGTGGGGAAAGGGATGGGCAGATGGTGATTATTTTCAGATCTGTATCCTTTCGATAATTTTTTATTGGCGATACCAGTTTGCCATTTTCTTTTGTAGTGTGTGATGCTTAGGACAATGCTTAGAATACCCTAGCTGCTGTCTGACTAGGGGAGAATGAAATAGGAGTTTTAGGAGAAACAGACTAGACTTCCATTAATGCAGCTCAATATGTGTTAAGGGAAAGCACTCACATAATACCTGCTGCTGATCTCTATATTTTTAATTATCAAAATTCCTCAGTTTCTTTATCCTTCTTATCTCCTATTCCCTCTACAGCTTTAGTATGTGCCCTTGAATAAGGAGATGTATAGATGTACCAGTAAAGACCTGACACCTTCCTTGGAAAACAGGAAGAAACTGGGGTTGAGAGAGAAGACTTGTCCCGAGGACAGAAAGATCCTGGAGAGGGCTGCTAAGATGCTAAAATATGAACACAGCACTGTATTTGTTTTCTTTACCACCTCATACCCAGCACCTGGGGCAAGAGAGATGCTCCCCAAATATTTGCTGAGTGAATACAGAGCTAGGATACCTGAAGGTCCTTTCCACCTGAGGCCCTCCCAGCTGTTTACTGAGATCAGCTAGTGACAGAAGAGTCCTCTGGTAACCCCTAGCCTGGCACAGATCCAGAATAAAGTGGCCCCCAGACACACCTCTCCTCTGTCTAGGCAAGTCTTTGGAAAATTCTTACATCACTGGGGTTCAATTCAATATGCATCTGATTGTGAACAGAGGTATTGAAAATAAATTAAAATTTTACTTTGCAAAATTAGGACTCATAGAAACTAATGATAGAGGATATTTAAGAGAATTTGGGAGTCTGATCTTCAGGACACAGGCTGAGTCAAGGTTTCTTTTTCTACCTTTGTTTCCTGTCAGTTGGGTCTGAAGCACTTCTTGAGGTTGAGAATACCAGACAGAGAGGGACCTCAAAAGATGTGCTGATCAGCCCAAATCAATCCCAGTGCTAGACAGTCGTTCTGAGAAAGGCTCGCCCAAGTTCTGTTATTTTTGACTACGGCTACTTACCTGAGGCCTGGAAACTTTCACAGGTCCTGTAAAACGTCTAACTTTTAGAAGTGATCTCTCTCAAACGGTTTTAAGTATGCCTATATAAATATAAGCAAATGATTCTATAAAGAAAAAAAGAAAACAAAAACTTTCCATTATTTACATCCAAACTTTACCTAAATAGGAAGCAAGAGGTTCATTCTTCTTGGTAGACTCGACATTAAAGGTCTTGTTTGGGGGGATTTTGATTTGATTAGCCTTCTGCATGACGACTGTTCCGTTCCAATCATAGGCTCCTACTGCTCCCAGCATGACCCAGTCCTTATAGCCAAACAGAGAAAACAATGACACTTGACAAAAAATAGTTAAAAACAAAGACTTATGTAGCATTAACAATATGACAGGTACTGTTCAAAGTGCTTTACATCTAATAACTCATACGATCGTTACAATAACACTTGGGGCTGGGTGCCACTATTACCACTCTCACTTTACAGGGGAGAAAACTGGGGCCGAGTGACTGAATTGCCTTAGGTTACACAACCGCGTGCGGAGCTGCCAATATTCCCGTGCAGGGACCACGGTACCTTTTCTTCCATCAACTACAAAGGATATGTTTTCTAATTAGCTTTTCTGTTTTATTGCTGCTAGGAATCCTGGGCCTTGAACACGGGATTCTAGCAAGACCTTTGAATATCCTGAAGCTGAGATAAAGATACATTTCTTTGGCAAATATGATAAATTAAATATTTCACTTAGCTAGACGTATGATCACACAATTACTATTATGTATAATCAAACTGTCACAATTATTAGTACAATGTAGTGAGCTGCGTGAAATAACATGTTTTCCTAATAAGAAGCCTGTGAAATGCTGTTTCCTATATGGGTCTGAACAAGTATTCACTTCATGAACTGCTAGTTGCACCTGTTATGCTGGGTGCTGGTTTGGGGAAAAGAAACCTCCAAAAAAAGATACTTTCTACCCAGTGGTCAACGTACCTGTGAATAATGAGCACTGAAGCCCATCTGAGACATCTCCATCTCAAAAGAAGCTGCTGACTGGTCAGCTGTAGCTGTAACATAGGAGAGGGATTGCCTTTAGCACACTGCTGATTTGCAGAAGACAGAGACCTAGTACATTCTATGGTCTCACCAACCAGAACTTGAGGCACCTGTGGGGTGTTGTTCAGCCACCCATTTCTCCCCCAACCAGATTCCTAGGTAGGTAGAGCTGGGTGGAGGACAGAGAAGGTTATCACAAGGGCTGTGTCTCCCATTCGTGACCGCTGGTTTCCCCGCCCTTGCTGGAGGAGTTGAGAGATCCTTGCTCGTGCTTCTGTTCTTATGTCCTAGTGTGCTTTCCAGTCATATGGTACTTTAGATTCACCCCACTGAAAGCGCTGGATCTCACCCTCAGGCTCTGGGAATCCTCCTGAGACTTTAGACTAAACTTACCTGATCTGTCACAGGGCTAATGACATTCGATTCATGTATTGAAAGAGGTTTCTCGTGTCCACCAGCCTTATCTGTATTTCTTGCTGCCTACCCTCTCAGAATCCCATTGTTTGATAAAGAGTCTAGGGACTCTGGGTTTGTATTTGCTTTAATTTCTGGCTGTGGGTGTCACGCATAGATTGGGAGGGGACTTCCTGACAGAGCTCCAGGCTACATGCCATTCAATCAGTTTTTTTTTTTTTTTTTTGGACGCTCCTGTACTCAATTTGAAGCTCTTACTGAAACACGGAGTTGATCCAGAACATTCTATGAGGGTGTGCTACTCTCAAAATATTCACCAACCCCAAGCCACAGCCTCCTAAGGGGATTAAGAGAATGCTGATTTATTTGCTTTCATAAGCGAGTTACTGATTTATTTGGCCTTACCGACAAGTTAAAAATAGGCATAATTTTTAAAAAGTCAATCTACTCTTTCATTGAGGCATGAGAGCAATCAAAGTTGTGAAATCGAACTTATTCACTAGTTATTTACCTGCATCAATTTGTTAACAAATAAATACAACAGGATTAGATTAAATGCGGAAGTTAATCAAGAATTCAACTACATTATTTTCACATACAAATTGCCCTCTAATTTAAGACACTGAGATGCACTTTATTTTGAATATTTATTTTAGATCCACGATGGTTTACCGTGCCTTTTCATTAATCTCTGCAAGATCAGTGATAAGAATGCAATAGCAGAGACATGCATGTTTCTAGTGCCCTCCCCTGCTGCTGTTCTGTTTACAATTGAGCAGAGAGAGAGGGAAGCTCTGTGAAGTCCTGCCTGCTGAATCTGCACCGCGGTAAAGATCTTGTTGCTGGCTCCTCCCTGGATTTGTTTGTGGGTGTTGCCACTGTTGTGGCCTCTGATTAGGAATTTCAGCCTTTCTCCCAGTGCTTGATGGGAAAGGGAGACATCAGATCATTTTCTGATTTTACTGGGCAAATAGCTGGTCGCCACGCCTCACTAGATGGCACTGTCCTTCAGCAAACATAATTCTCACAATTGCTGCTATTTGCCACCTAAAGAGAAAATGGGAGACTCCCCAAGTATCAAGGAAGTCAAGCCCTTCTCGATATCATGATGAAAAAAGTCAGAAATGGGCTAATAAAAATACTGCTTTGGGTTAGCCCTGAAAGAGCAGAAATGAAGATCTGGGAGATATATGCATGTGTGTGTATATATATATACACATACATACATACATATATATATATATATGTATGTATGTGTGTGTATATATATATATATATATATATATATATATATATATATAGTAATGGCCGTACCTGTGGCATATAGAAGTTCCCAGGTCAGGGAATGAATCCAAACCCCAGCTGCGACCTACGCTGAAAGTGCAGCAACACCAGATCCTTTAACCCAATGTACTGGGCTAGGGATTGAACCTGCATCTCTGCGCAGACCTGAGTTGCTGCAGTCGGATTCTTAACCCACTGTGCCACAGTGGGAACTCCTGGGAAACATTTTTAATCTGTGGAGCTCCTTATTAAATCATTTTGCTTTTAGGAGATTTCTTAGAGCATGCAGGCACTCCAGTGTATAGGCTTTAACTCGTGGTGTGGTTAGGTTAGAAAGAATCTGAAAATTGTCATTTAAGACAAATTGATCACTCCTCTACCCATACAGGCTTCATTTCTGATACAGGCTTCATTTCTCCAAGTTTTAGGTTATATTTACTTGCTTATTTAAGATAAGATATAGAAATAAGACTGTATTATGTTTAACTTATATCATTTTTAACTAAGTCATTTATCTTTTAAATGATTTTTACGGGCTGTTTCTGTCATATCTGGTTTGCACTGCTAAAAATTAGAAGTGCTGACTTGGAAAACCTAATGTACTTCTTTGAGGCCAGCTAAGCTCATGACCTGGCCTCTAAGTAAAGGACACTAGGACAGCTGTTGTGACATGAAGACCACTTAAAAATGACCTTATACACAGAATACAGGACAACTAAGTGCTTTAGAAGCAACTGTGACTTCAGACTGACAAATAAGGTGAGTGTTCTGTTTCTAAAGGCCCAGGGGAGAAGGAGCTGGGGCAAAAGGAAACCAGAATACTTCCGTGTGGAGATCACCATCGTCGCTAAAACAAACTTCCTACTTACTGTTGTGGTCTAGTCATGAAATCAACAGGGTGAGTCATATCCAGCATTTTTTTTTTTTTTTTAATTGAAAGAGAACAGAGTAGAATGGAAGTGACGAGAAACTATCAGAGTGCACTGGATATAGTAAGGGCTTTGGGGGAAATTTTGTTATTTCTCTCTGTATATATATGTGTGCACTGAGTCACAAAGCAAAATGTACTTATTTTCATGAGTCACTGCCAAAAAGTTTAAAAGCCACTACTCTAAATCATTTTCTTTCCTTTTTATACTTTTTTAATCTTCTCCGTCAGTCACTTTTCCCAATCACTTTATACTTAGTTAAAATGGTCGACCTTTTTTTAGTTATGTCTCTTTCCCATTTTATCTTTCTATTTCCCATTATAAGATCATATCAGGGAGACTGAGAAGGAGCTGATAAATTTCTATGTTTAAGATGAAAAACAATAGTCCTTAGTGCGTCCTGTCCTCACAAGGGCAGAGTTGATTGGATGTGGACAGAGCATAAGAGCAGAATGTTTGATGGTTTCTCATCCTAGGGTGAGGAAAAAAGGCATGTTCTCAGAGTCTCCAGATGATCAGAGAATGTGAAAGAAGAGGCTTTTTTCAGTTTGCCTCGTATAACTATTCCGAAGACTTCCTTTTTTCTCAGAGGAGATCTAGTACCAAGGTCATTTGTTCCTTGACATCTTTGACCTAAGGCAAAGGAGGCAATGGCCATGGCTCAGGATCCCCAATGGCCAGTGGCCACTGAAAAATGAAATAAAAAGTTTAACATGACTTAGACAAATATAGTGAACCAACGTTTTGCTGCCATGGGTCTTGAGGCAGAGTTCCACGAAGACCTTTAAAATGGGCAAAGGGCAAAATAGGAGAAAATAAATGAACTAAGAAGTTAAATGTATAAGAACTGTCCCAGTGAAGCCCAAAATGAAAAACAGAAACAAAAACTTGAGTTAATGTCTCCATTTTCTAAACCTGTGTCACAGAAAAGGAGTCAAACACACGGACACATTTTTATTCTTGTGTCTACACTTGCCATTCCATTGTCTTCATCCGGCCCTCACATCAGCACTGACCCGTCCGTGCTCTGTGACACAGCCACCTCAATGACAGACTTACATAAAAGGGCACTGTTCCACGGTGGTTGTTGCACACAGTAAAAACGCATTAGCCATGTGGTAGAAATAAATACCAAAACCCATTACAGTGAGTGTGAGTTGTAGAGAGAACATTCAGGCTTACAAGAACTAGGCATACCTTCCAGGGCAAAGATTCTTTCTCCCAGAGCTTCAACAATAGTGACTAGCGCCAATTCATCAGAGACATTGAAGAAATGTTTCTCTGTGGGTTCACTTGCAATTGATTTTATTTCCTCCACAAATTTTTCAGTGCTTAAATTTCCTCGGTTATAGCTGCCAAGAATCTAAGGCAACAAAAACAAGAATATATTTTAAATTCTGTATGTTATACAAGAATCTCAAGCATTTTGTCAATAAATGAGAGTGCATAGTACTGTGGCATAATGCAATTTTTATGTACTTCCACATTCTTAGAAGGGTAATTTTCATAATATGTAGGTTCCTCTTTTTTTTTTTTTTTTGTCTTTTGTCATTTTAGGGCCGCAGCCACGGCATGTGGAGGTTCCCAGGCTAGGGGTCTAATCAGAGCTACAGCCGCCGGCCTACACCACAGCCACAGCAACGCGGAATCTGAGCCGCATCTGCAACCTACACCACAGTTTACAGCAACACCAGATCCTTAACCCACTGAACGAGGCCAGGGATCAAACCCGCAACCTCATGGTTCCTAGTTGGATTCATTTCCACTGAGCCACAACGGGAACTCCCAGAATATGTAGGTTCCTTAATATTAACTTGTATTTACCATAATTGCTTAGGAAAATAAAAAGGTAATCTTGTATATTTGCAAAAGGTTCTCCTTTTGCATTCCTTTGTCCCTGTTTATTAATAGCTGTCTAAAATCTGACAGTTCAGATTTTAAAGTAATGTTACAGTTTCTGAATGTCTCTGATTTTACTCTAGTCGGTGACATCACCATTTGCAGGCAAAAGCAATTAGCAAGCGAATAGCTTGATCTCCCCCGAATGGGCAGATAACTTCCTGGAAATCTTATCAAGGGGCAGTCAGACATGTATATTTTTTAAACAGATATTGGACTAAGTAGTAATCTAACTTGGCACTGAGATTTATATACAATAAAATTCACCCTCTTTAGATGTACAATTCTGTGAATTTTGATAAACCTATACAGTTGTGATACTACATCACTGAGATTAGACTATTTTCATTGCCCCAAGAAGTTCCCTCTTGCCCCTTTGTAGTCAGTCTCACCCTCCCTCTACATCCTTGCAAACACTGATCTGTTTTCTGTCCTTGGAGCTTTGATTTTTCCAGAATGTCAAATTTAAGGAGTCATGTGACCTATTGCCTTTTGTGTCTGGCTTCTTTCACTTTGCATAATGCTTTTGAGAGTCATCCATGTTAATGCCAATTTTTCTTGATATTTAGAAGTGTATATGAATTTGAAAATATTCAAGTTAAATAAAAAAACTTACAAATATAAATTGAAAATACAAAAAATTTGCAAAATCTAACCCAGTATGTATATAGAATATTTCTGTTTTTTAATTGTATAAAAATAGTATTAAGAAAATGGCAATATGGACATTAAGAAAAAAATGGGAAATGAACTGGAACACACCCTCACACCATGCACAAAAATAAACTCAAATGGCTTAAAGACTTAAACATAAGACAAGTTGCCATCAAACTCCTAGAAGAGAACATAGCCAAAACATTCTCTGACATCAAACTTAAAAACGTTTTCTCAGGTCAGTCTCCTAAGGCAACAGAAATAAAATCAGAAATAAACCAACAGGACCTAATCAAACTGACAAGCTTTTGCACAGCAAAGGAAACCATAAAAAAAAAAAAAAACAAAAAGACAACTTACAGAATGGGAGAAAACAGTTTCAAGCAATACAACTGACAAGGGCTTAATCCCTAAAATATATAAAGAACTTAACTCACAACAAAAAAAAAGCAATAACCCAAAAGTGGGCAAAAGACCTGAATAGACAGTTCTCCAAAGAAGATATGCAGATGGCCAACAAACACATGAACAAATGCTCAACATCACTGATGATTAGAGAAATGCAAGTCAAAACTACAATGAGGTACCACCTCATACCTCATAATGGCCATCATTAATAAGTCCACAAATAACAAATGCTGGAGGGGGTGTGGAGAAAAGGGAACCCTCCTACACAGTTGGTGGGAATGTAAGCTGGTACAACCACTATGGAAAACAGTATGGAGGCACTTCAGAAAACTACATATAGAACTACCATATGACCCAGCAATCCCATTCTTGGGCATATGTCCAGACAAAAATTTCCTTGAAAAAGACATATGTATCCATATGCTCACTGCAGCACTATTCACAATGGCCAGGACATGAAAACAACCTAAATGTCCATTGACAGATGAATGGATTAAGAAGATGTGGTGTATAACCAGTCAGAATGGCCATCATTAACAAGTCCACAAACAGCAATTGCTGGAGGGGGTGTGGAGAAAAGGGAACTCTCCTGCACTGTTGGTGGGAATGTAAGCTGGTACAACCACTATGGAAAACAGTATGGAGGTACCTTAGAAAACTATACATAGAACTACCATATGACTCAGCAATCCCACTCTTGGGCATATACCCGGACAAAACTTTTCTTGAAAAATACACCTGCACACGCATGTTCATTGCAGCACTATTCACAATAGCAAGACATGGAAACAACCCAAATGCCCATCGACAGATGATTGGATTAGGAAGATGTGGTACATACACACAATGGAATACTACTCAGCCATAAAAAAGAATAAAATAATGTCATTTGCAGCAACATGGATGGAATTAGAGACCCTCATACTGAGTGAAGTAAGTCAGAAGGAGAAAGACAGATACCATATGATATCACTAATAACTGGAATCTAACATATTGCACAAATGAACCTTTATGCAGAAAAGAAAATCAAGGACTTGGAGAACAGACTTGTGGTTGCCAAAAGGGTGGGGGAGGGAATGGGATGGTAGGGGGATCTGGGGTTAATAGCTGTAGATCGTTGCCTCTGGGCTGGAAAAGCAAGAAGATACCACTGTATGGCACTGGGAACTATGTCTAACCACTTGTGATGTGTAACCCTGTCACCACGCTGCATAGCTGGGTATAATGTAAAGAAATAAATTAAAAAAAAAAAAGAAGTTGTGGTGTATATACACAATGGAATACTACTCAGCCATAAAAAAGAACAAAATAATGTCATTTGCAGCAACGTGGATGGAACTAGAGACTGTCATACTAAAGTGAAATAAGTCAGAAAGAGAAAGACAAATACCATACGATATCACTTACATCTGGAATCTAATATACAGCACAAATAAACCTTCCCACAGAAAAGAAATGCATAGACTTGGAGAACAGACTTGTGATTGCCAAGGGGGAGGAGGAGGGAGAGGGATCAACTGGGAATCTGGGCTTAATAGATGCAAACTGCTTTTGTCATGGATAAGCAATGAGATCCTGCTGCATAGCACTGGAAACTCTATCTAGTCACTTATGATGGAGCATGATGGAGGATAATGTGAGAAAAAGAATGTATATATGTTATGTGTGACTGGGTCACTCTGCTTGTACAGTAGAAAATTGACAGAACACTGTAAACCAGCTATAATGGAAAAAATAAAATCATTTTAAGAAAGAAAAAAATGGGAAGAATTAAGAAAAAATTTATGCTTTTTACAGTGAAAACATTGCTTTTGTATGATAGAAAAATTTAGTTTTTAATCTCATCACAAGTGTTATCTAAAGATTACTGTCTGGGTTTTTACCTATTTTAAATCAGTACTTATGGTGACATTATTTATTTATTTATTTATTGTTTTTTTTGGGGGGACTGCACCCATAGGATGTGGAAATTCCTGGGCCAGTGACAACACTGGGTCCTTAACCTGCTACACCACAAGAGAATTCCATGTGCCATTATTTATCATAACCCAAACTGAAAAAGACCCAAATGTACATAATTAGTAGAGTATAAAACAAATTGTGGCATATTCATATAATAGATAATAATAATAATAATGAAATGAATCACCAATATAGAAAATATCATGAATAATCACTGCATTGAGTGAAAAAGCTAAATACAAAAGAGTACATCCTGTATGGTTTCATTTATATAAAACGGAATAGGCAAACTAAGCTAAGTGGTTGCTATGGAAGGTGAGTATTAAAAATGAAAGAAAGCATGAGGGAACTTTCTGGGGTTGATGGGTATGTTCTATATCTTAATTATGGTGTCAGTTATGTGAATGTATACAACTGTCAAAACTCATCAGATTGTTCACTTTGTACATAGTATTCACATTGAAATTTTGCATTGTATGTGTTTCTTCAATTTTGAAAAACTGAATGAACTATAATGCTATGCAATGCTATGGATGAATCTTAATATAAAATTAAGTTTTAAAAATTTTGAAATATTGTATACAACATGAATATACAATATTTAACTCTTACTAAGTTAAAAACAGGAAAACCTTTTTAAAATTAAATTTTTTTCAGATATGTACAGCTACCAAAGGACTATTTAGAGAAAGAGAGCCATAGGTGATGAGTATATGATCTGGCTGATGGTTATCGGGTGGAGGAAGGCAGGTGGTGAATGTGGTCAGATGCAGTTGTCAGAGACCCAAGCTAGCTCTCATTTTGGGTAGTACATCCATGGATGCTTATGAAGTTATTAAAATAAGTATGAAAGTATAATTATAAACACAGAAACAAATATATTGGGCCATGCTTCCACAATGATGAGACTGTCTCCTGAAGGAGAACAAAGGTAAGACCATGAGCTCTGTGCTATTGCTTGGTTTTTTTAGAATATCCAGCTCCTTGGGGAGAAGAATCATGACCTCCAGAGACCACAAAGGTACCAGAATTTCCTAACTTCACTTTCCATTTTTAAATGACAGTCATAGATTTGTCTATTAACAGTTAATAACAGAGACCTCTATGGTGCTCTCAAAATCCTGTTGCAAAGAAGAAAGAGTCCACAACCACAGCTCTGCATCATGGACTGGGCAGATAATGGACATGTGGGCAGATGCAGGCAGAGGCCTCAGTGCTGGTCCCGTGGGTCTCCTGGCTGCCCAGCCCTCTCCCAGCTCTGAATACATGGCTCCCCTCACCTCGCTGGCCAGCAGCTCTCAGCTTCCACACCTTTTTTTTTTTTTTTAGGGCCAGACCCGTGGCATATGGAAGTTCCCAGGCTAGGGTTGAAATCACAGCTGCAGCTGCCAGCCTACACTTCAGCCACAGCAACATGGAATCTGAGTTGCATCGGTGACACATATCACAGTTCCTGGCAATGTCGGATCCCCAACCCACTGAGCAAGGCCAGGGATCAAACCCACATCTTCATGGATACTAGTCGGATTCTTTTCCTCTGCGCCACAATGGGAAATCCTACACCTGTTTTTTAAGTGTGAGATTTATAATGGTAGATTTAAAAACTGAAATTTTTAGGAATTCCCTGGTGGCCTTCTAGTTAAGAATTTGGCATTATCACTTCTGTGACATGGGTTTGATCCCTGACCGGGGAATTTCCCCATACTGTGGATGTGGACAAACAATAAAATTAAAAAATATAAAAATAAAAATAAATTTAAAAACCTGACTTTTTAATTAAGCTTTTCACTTGTAGAAACGAAAATTATTGTTTTTAATGTTTATAAGCTTAAATCTACTTATCTGTATCATAAAACACATAATGGTTTAGATCAACAACTGAATAGCTACAATGTACACTAAATGTTAATGTAAGAAGAGGAGTTGGACACCAACTAGTCAGGCAGGAAACGGAGTAGTTCTCAAATCTTCCTTGTTAGTGAGAAGGCAGTAGGGCATTTGTTCCTGTCTCTTTTGCCCTTGCTGGAGGGCCCCAAAGGAAGAACTGCACGGAACCCTGGGAGTGCCTGTGCTCAGGGAGTCAGTCTAGTGCACTTGCCAGTTTCCCAGCGCCTACATCAGCAAAACGTTATTTTCTGGGGGAGTGCATGCAAAACACTTTGATGTCTGTGGCTGTTTGAGTTGCTTCAAAGAAGCACAGTATTTAGGGAAGCTAGAGCTGGCTCTAAGGTAATCAGCACGCTCTGTGGGTAGCTTACATAATTTTAAAAATTACTTACAACTACTATGTTCAGACTTTGTAGGAAGAGCTATACCAGGAGCTTACAAATCACACAAACTAAGTTCCTCTAGATTTGCCTGAAAAGCAAAGGCCAAACATCCCTCTAATGCTTTTCCCACTGTAGCAGCTTGAGGGGTAAAAACGAATGGAAATGGTAGTAAAGAATTGTCCAGATAGAGAGGGAAAATCCAAGGGCCATTTGCTCTCATTACATTAAACAAATCATTTCTCTCATGTAAGAACAATTAAGATGCTCTTCCTACAGCTGGTATCACACCGCATCTAGATGCACACGCCCCAGAGTAAGTCTGGAGAATGCCGAGTCTACAAGCTCGGGAGTCCCCATTATATCCATGATGTGGGTTTCAAGATCTCTGGGGCCTTGCTAGACACTTCACTCTTTCTTTTCTGGACACAATGGTAGACTCTTCTCTTCAGCAGTTTTGCCATGCATGGATTTCTTTCAAATTCATACAAATTGTATATCCTGTGAAGTCCTTTGAGTCCCCATTGATTTCCTTAATTTATTCTATAAGTTACATGATGTCCTGGGCTGAAAAGTCACCGTCATTCCTCCTTGGTTCCTATATTACACATCTTAGATTCACTAGAATATGAGAATATGAATCCAGGGTGGGGCGTGGGGTGGCACGCCTGCAGCATGAGGAAATTCCTGGGCCAGAGATCAAACCCATGCCATAGCAATGACCCAAGCCATAGCAGTGACACTGCTGGATCTGCAACCCGCTGAGCCACCAGGGAACTTTTCTAGATTCGCTAATGATTTGACACATTAACTTCCATTTCACTTATAAGCTGATATAGTTGACAATACACATAAAACAGTTGTAGACTATGCATAATTGAGGCTCTTAATTGTGATGTACATGTTATCAGACATTTAGTGCTCTATGTCACAGGACAGAGACAAATGGGTAAAGCTCAATGGGGAAGCTGCCAATGTGACATAAAGAATAAAAATAAAATGTATAAATACAATATGGGAGTACATATTTGGGAGAAACCATAAGAAAAAAGAATTCCCAGGAATTACTGTGACTTATACCCAGTTTGAACTATTCTGCATCTCAATAAAAATGAAAACAGAGCGAAATGTATATTAATCCTTCAGCCAAGGGTCTGGTGGCTGGTAAAAACATTTTCTATGAATTGGAAGAGATACAAAATAACATTCGTAAATTACTCCTGTTTCACTTAATACAAATATGTCAAGCTCAGGCATTTAGTAGTCTGCTAATATTTACCTAGAACAGACATTCAGAATTGAAGCTCCCTTGAGGCAGATGTGTCAAATGCAAACTGTAAGGCTCATTTACATGTAGCACAGTGCCTTTTGTGTGCAAATGAATGAGATTTTAAGATACTTTCTAACTTCTCTTATTTTCTTCTGAATGAAAGGTGATACACTTTCACAGTCATTATAATCCCCACTATTATCATTTAAGATTAGAGTCTGAATATAAAACAGGCTCCTGCTAGCAATGTCTGATTTCCTCAAGTGACAGAAAAGAGACCATACCACAGAGTTCTCAGACCAGCTCTGCACCCTCACCAGTTTGGAATGTTTAATAGGAAATGTTTGCAGTTTTATCACAGAGCACTTACATTTTCAGTAGTCAATCTTTTTTGAGTGCTCCCGCCTCCCAAAACACATCTCTGTATTATTCAGGATCAAATGATGGGGAAAGAAAAGCTGGAGTATGAGGACCATTCCAGGTAATAACACGGCCAGACCCCCAGGAATGTTTGACCTCATGCATCACAAATAGATGTGGAGAAAGGCATGAGACTTTTCCATGTAAATTCACAAAGAGAGGAAGTAAAATAACTGTCTTATTTCTTAGTTTGGCACTAACTAAACAAATCATAAGGTTCACTGAGGGAAAATTAGGAATTGGGAAAATAACAATTATTCCAAAAGTGAATCTTTTCTATACTTTTTGGTTTATGCCATTTCAAAGAGCAATTTTGATACTAATTAACTGATTTAAATGGGGAAGGAACTCATGATTTTATAGTTCTCTGGAAAGATTAATGTAGCCATTAGACCTCTTTTTGACCAGCTAAGAGGCCGAGTATGAATTATTGACCAGGGATCCAACAAAGGGAAACAGATTTAAGGGCTAGAAATACTGAATATGTCACCAGATACAATGTAAAAGTGATATAAGACTCACTTTAAATTAAGAAGCAATCCATGGACAGATGCCTTCTTTTCACTGAAGTTTTTCTAATGTTGCTAATGCTGCTGACAGTTAATTCAGCTCATGGCCTGCATCTCTGGTACCTGGAATGCTAGTCTATATCCTCTGGGAGGAAGCTGAACAGATAAGGGCACCTCTAGTACCCAGCTGTGTGGGACAAACTGGGCATGTGTTGGTTTTGCATCCCAAAGAGACCAGGCATAGACTCTAACTGTGGGCAGTATCTCTGAGTGAAGGCCAGGCCATATGGAATTATTCTCAACTACGGAAAAAAAAAATCAAAATTGCTGTCATAACAGGAGAGGTGATAATGGAGTGAATAATAATTGGCAAAAGATAACTTACAGAAGAAACAACAAGGGGAAAGAGAAATAATGAGTTTTTTTTTAATTTTTATCACATACCCCAAACGAAAAAGAAAATGTTGCAAATGTTTATAACCTGGTCATAAAATAAGAAGTACAGTCACCTTGCCCCAGAGAAGCAGCGAATCACCTGTGTGCTCTGGGACTTCTTCACGGATGAATCCGTTTTTCTTCTCTACCTACGACCCAGTGGGTGTCCTTCGCTGTTCAAACTTTTGAAAGGAAAGAGGGAACTAGTATCCATGAGGATACGGGTTTGATCCCTGGCCTCGCTCAGTGGGTTAAGGATCTGGCATTGCTGTGAGCTGTGGTGTAGGTCATAGTGGTGGCTCAGATCTGGCGTTGCTGTGGCTGTGGTGTAGGCCAGCAGCTCTAGCTCTGATCGGACACCTAGCCTGAGAACGTACATATGCTGAGGGTGTGGCCCTAAAAAGCAAAAAGAAAAAATAAATAAATAAAATAAAATAAAATAAAACCAATTTTGATTGAGCTTTTAGAGTTCTGAAATCTTTTCTTTTTTGACTTATTAAAAAAATCAATTTATTTTAAGAAACTCCCCTCCCCCCAGGCTAAAGGCATATGCTGTGGAACCAAGAGTGAACAGGTTAGAAAGGAAGGCTGGATGCAGTTGGTAAGGTTCAGAAACTGAGGAGAGATTTTCTACTCTATGGGGCAATCTCTGAAGGTTTCTGAGCAAGGGGGCAACATAATTTAAGATTCCTTCTAGCTCTGAAATATTATGATTTTTATTATTTCATGGTTACAAACACCTTGAGACAAAGATCCTTAGGAAAAATAATGTTTATTAATTGCCTAGCCTGCATTGTGCTAGACATTTCCATAGTCATCTCGCCCACTCTTTATCCAAGAGAGAGGAGAGAAATAATATTAGTCTGTTTAATAGATGAAGAAGTTGGTGTTCAGAGTATTAAGTAACTTATCCACTGTCGCACAGCCAGCACACAACAGACAGGAATTGAATGAAGGTTTTTCTGACTCCAAAACAGAGTCTTCTCTACCCTTTTTCCATCCCTACCCTTCTAATTCTCATTTCTGGAAAATGCCCGAGTCCAATGTTGTTTAAGATTATGACACATAATGGGACATGTTTAGTGTCTCTGTGCAGGTGTCTTCTTTGCTCTGGTAAAAAGGAGGGTGAGATGAAAAGGACTGTGGTGCCCTCTGGGAGCCTGGGGGAGAGTGGAAACAGGTGAGGATGGCCCTGCAGCACCATCGAGAAGTTTGTGGCAGCAGAAGAGAAAAAACAAAGAAGACTAGCTCAGGGCAGAGGGTGGTAGCATGAGTCAAGTGAGAGAGTCTGGACTTGGCCATGTGATCTATGGTACTGGGCCTGCTGTACCTCAGTGTCCTCATTCACAAAATGGGGAAAATGCAAGCTGCCCTACTTTTTTCGAGGTGCCATGGGGGCAAAGAAAGTGTGTAGGACACAGATAAAAAAGCCATTGTAGGTTACAAAGTGCTATATGAGTGGTAATTTACATTATTTTCCATGTTTGAAAGGTGGAATTTTTATGTCTCTTTCTCCGAATGTTCATCTTCATGGGGTAGCACCAGGAAAATTGATTTCATGGAACTACTAGAGGTTGATTTTTAAAAAATAACTTATAAGAGCTATAAACTGTTCAGTCTCAATTTTTTTTTTTTTTGCATTTTGAGAGACAAAAGTTAATAATCAATTACTTTGTATTGATACAGATTTGTTCACAAAGAGTGCAAAAGGCTTTATATACATTATTTTCTACATCATCAAGAGCAGGGTACCTTTTCTTTGGAACTAAAGAAAATTTCATCTTCATGGATCCTTTTGCCATTCTTGTCCACCTTAAATGTAATTCTAGAGAAAACATTTTTACAGCTGCTGGCTGTTTCACCTTGGTGGCACCATTTGGGTACATGAAGTGTAGAGGAAATGGTTCTGTACAGAGTGTACAGGCAATGACAAGTGTCTCCCCGTTGCACTAGTAATGCCAAGCAGTGGCACGTGCAGAGGAGATAGAAAAGTATGTATGGAACACATATAAAGTGTTGCCATAGCAGGGGACTTCTTTCTAAGTCTCAGGGTAGATTAAAAATTAGGTGACCTTTGGCTTCTTTCCTACAACTTAAGGAATTCTAGATGTAGAAATATCGTTGTTGACCTATAGTAGATTATTTTTAAGAGTCATGTCTTGATTTTCTACCATCCAAAAATGCAGCAAGTATCCGCAAATCAATCAGTGTGATACACCACATTAACAAACTGAAGAATAAAAACCATATGATCCTCTCAATCGAGGCAGAAAAAGCCTCTGACAAAATTCAAAACCCATTTCTGATAAAAACCCTTCAGAAAGTGGGCATAGAGGGAACCTACCTCAACACAATAAAGGCCATATGTGACAAACTCAGAGCTCACATCATTCTCAATGGTGAAAAGCTGAAAGAATTCCCACTGAGATCAGGAACAAGACAAGGATGTCCACTCTTGCCGCTACTATTCAACGTAATTTTGGAATTCCTAGCCAGAGCAATCAGAGAAGAAAAAGAAATAAAAGGAATCCAAATTGGAAAGGAAGAAGTAAAACTACCACTGTTTGCAGATGACATGATACTATACCTAGAGAATCCTAAAGACTCTACCAGAAAACTGTTAAGAGTTCATCAGTGAATTTGGCAAAGTCCCAAGACACAAAATTAATACACAGAAATCGGCTGCATTTCTATATACTAACAATGAAAGACCAGAAAGAGAAATTAGGGAAACCATCCCATTTACCATTGCATCAAAAAGAATAAAATATTTATAAAATATTATAAGAATAAAATATTTAGCTAAAGCCCTGTACTCTGAAAACTATAAGACACTGATGAAAGAAATCAAAGATGACACAAACAGATGGAAAGACATACCATGCTCTTGGACTGGAAGAATCAATATTATCAAAATAACTATGTTACCCAAGGCAATCTACAGATTTAATGCAATCCCTATCAAATTACCAAGGACATTTTTCACAGAACTAGAACAAAATATCTTAAAGTTTGTTTGGAAGCACAAAAGACCCAGAATAGCCAAAGCCATCCTGAGAAAGAAAAATGGAGCTGGAGGAATCAGGCACCCTGACTTCAGACTATACTACAAAGCTACAGTCATCAAAACTGTATGGTACTGGCATAAAAACAGGAATATAGATCAGTGGAACAGGATAGAAAGCCCAGAATTAAACCCACGCATCTACAGTCAACTAATCTATGACACAGGAGGCAAGAATATACAATGGAGAAAGGACAGTCCCTTCAATAGGTGGTGCTGGGAAAACTGGACAGCTACATGTAAAAGAATGAAATTAGAACACTTCCTAAAACCACACATAAAAATAAACTCAAAATGGATTAAAGACCTAAATAAAAGATTGGATACTATAAAACGCTTAGAGGAAAACATAGGCTGAACACTCTCCAATATAAACCACAGCAACATCTTCTCAGCTCCACCACCTAGAGTAATGACAATAAAAACAAAAGTAAACAAATGGGATCTAATTAAACTTAAAAGTTTCTGCATAGCAAAGGAAACCCTAAACAAAACGAAAAGACAACCCACAGAATGGGAGAAAATATTTGCAAATGAAGTGACTGACACGGGACTAATCTCCAAAATTTATAAAGACATGTTACAGCTCAATACCAAAAAACAAACAGTCCCATCAAAAAATGGGCAGAAGATCTAAACAGACAATTCTCCAGAGAAGACATGGAGATGGCCAAAAACACATGAAAAGATGTTCAACATCACTAATTATTAGAGAAATGCAAATCAAAACCACTATGAGGTACTACCTTACACAATCCAGAATGGCTGTCATCAAAAAGTCTACAAACAATAAATTCTGGAGAGGGTGTGGAAAAAAGTGAATCCTCCTACACTGTTGGTGGGAATGCAAATTGGTGAGCCACTGCGGAAAACAGTATGGAGATTCCTCAAAAAACTAAAACTAGTTACCATTTGAACCAGCAATCCCACTCCTGGGCATCTATCCAGAGAAAACCATGACTTTAAAAGATACATGTACTCCAATGTTCACTGCAGCACTGTATACAATAGCCAAGACATGGAAATGACCTAAATGTCCATCGACAGAGGAGTGGCTAAAGAAGATGTGGTACATATACACAGTGGGATATTACTCAGCCATTAAAAGGAAAGAAATAATGGCATTTGTAGCAACAGGGATGGACCTAGAAATTATCATGCTAAGTGAAGTTAGTCGGACAATGAGACACCAACATCAAATGCTATCTAGAAAAGAGGACACAATGAACTTCTTTGCAGAACAGATACTGACTCACGGACTTTGAAAAACTTATGGTTATCAAAGGAGACAGGTTGGAGGTGGGGGGATGGGGCTGGGGGTTTGGGATGGAAATGCTATAAAACTGGGTCATGATGATCATTATACAATTATAAATGTAATAAAATTCATTGAGTTAAAAAATCCAAAAAAACTGCACTGAGAATTATTAATTAGCAGGCCACGTTTGATTCTCACCTAGCATGTCTTCAATTTCTTCCCTCTCTCCCTTTTCTCTTCCCTCTCTCCCAGCCACCTTTCCTTCCTTCCCTTCTCTCTTAAAACCTCCCTCTTCTGTGTCCTTCATTCCTTCTTCCATTCCTCCTTCTTCCCCCTTCTTCTTCCTTTTGCCACCCCTCTATTTCTGTCCCGTTCTTTCTCTCACCCTTCCTCCCTTCTTCTTATGAATTGTCTGCCTTCTTCCTCCTTTCATCGTTCATGATTTTCTTCCTTCCTTTCTTTTAGTGATTGTTTGCTGAGTCTCCATTTGCCTGGCACTAGGTTGGGCACTGAGGACACAAGAGGGGCAAGACCCACCCTGCTCCCATGGAGTTTACTTCCAAATGGAGGAGTCTCTTTTATTTTCTAGCCTTGTTTGTGTAACTCTCATGAAATAAACATGATATGCACACAGCTCATTTCTTCACTCCAGAGTCTGAAAGTCATCTTTAGCCCCACACTTACAGCTATGGAAAACCGCTGAATGCTTTCATCCTCACAGTCCTCGATGACCTTACTCAGTCGGTGGTTGTCATGGGACTCGCCATCAGTCACAATTACCATGACTTTTTTAACCCCTCTTCGGGCGCCCCGGGCTTCAGTGAAAGCCTCCTTCCTGAAATAATCACAGACAAAAGAGCAAATAAACACCACTGTAAGGTTAGGCAAAGTGATAAACAAAATGTAAACACTGTCAACTCCAGGTAGCCCAGGGCTTTCCTTCCAAGATCAACATTGATGCCCGTTGTTTAAGCTCAGAGGCAGAATGCTCACTGTTTGTAATAGATTAAGATTTATTCCAGATGATGGAGAAATTACCATTTTGCCAGTCACCACAGATCCCATAAACAAAAGGAAGCAGTCCTTCATTCTTTGGAAACTTCATAGGGAGGGTGTGATAGAAGCATACAGCAGATTTAGAGAAGGTCAGATTTTAAATACTCTCCCAGCTACTCTTTTCTCTGTAAACACTCTTGCTTGACAGGACTTTTTCCTTCTGCTTTGGGCAGAAGCTTTTGCTTTAGTCCTCACTTCCCCACACCTACTCTGACATTTGCAGAACCGCTTGGACATCCTCTGAGCTGGGGGACAGAGGCATGGGAGAAAACATAGTATTTGTGTGACTGGGAGTGCTTGAGAGTGTGCCTGGATATGGGGTGAAAATTCAGACATAGGAATTAAAGACTGGAGACGACAGAGGTCTGGATCAGTGCCGGAGCAGGACTGTAGGGGACAAGGAGGGTTTGGAATACAAAAAGTTTGGTGTGAACAAGGTTTTTAGGACACAGGCTGCTGGTGGTGAGGTGGGAGGATACGGCATGGAGAGAAAGGAAAAATGCCATAACTAACTTCAAAGAAAGGAATTTTGATTGAATTCAGCAAGCATTTATGGAACGAGATGGAAGACAGGGGAAATGGACCATTTTTGTTTTTAATTACACACACACACACACACACACACACACACACAAGGGCACACTTTCCCTCTATTCCTTTCTTTTACTCAGCTCACTTTCCCCTCTGCAGTCCTGGAAAAAAAGAGTACATTTTACTGAGGACTGAAACAATGAACAGATTTCATATAATATTTTTTAGATTTTCATACAGAATGTGAAAATTGTATAGAATAAACTGTACAGAATAAATTCTTATACAGAATAAATTCTTTACTTGGGTCATAAGGACAAACAGCTGCAGTTTGGGATATAACAAGAAACAGCTCTCTTTAACCTTCCAACAGTTGCCACAGTGCACGTTAGTTCTACTGCAGAAACACAGTAAAGGCACCACAGCGGGTATTTTGTGAGCAGGGAGAGAGGATCCTGGTGATCAAGCAAAGTTATTTTATCTGTGTTTATTTTTCCTTTAAAAGGACTTATAGCAAATATGACACGATGTTAACAACTGCTGATTCTGTTTGATGCATGTAAAGGATTTTACTATATAAATTTTGTCCTTTCAACTTTCCCTAAAATTTTCCCAAAAAAGAAGCTATTTAAAAAAATTGCTGATCACTGAGGAACTGTGCTTTTCTGCCCTCTACACTCACAAATAGATTTTCTGACTTCTTTAGGTGCATAACCAAAGGGGACAAGAGATTTAAAGGCTCGTTTTCAAATGAAGTTCAGACCTGGGTATCATGAGATTCGATCCTTCTTACGGTCCAGTTTCTTAGAGGATCACCAAAGCTCCCTAATTCTCTTGAAGATCAAGAACATAACTGAATGAACATCAGCTGAAGGGGATTATTATGCTCTGAAACCAGGGCTGGCTTTTTATGAGTAGCGAGAGCAGGACTTTGGAGTTTGCCCTTTCTGTTCCAAATAGCTTTAGCAAGTGGCTCTTGACCCTAATCACCACCATCCACTATATTTTCTTTAAATTAAGCATTGGCCTCCCTGCATGTTTTTAAACACTGACGTGGAATTCCTGTCATGACTCAGTGGTTAACAAATCCAACTAGGAGCCATGAGGTTGCAGGTTCCATCCCTGGCCTCGCTCAGTGGGTTAAGGATCTGGAGTTGCCGTGAGCTGTGGTGTAGATTGCAGACACGGCTTGGATCCCGGCGTTGCTGTGGCTGTGGTGTAGGTCACAGATGTGGCTCGGATCCCACGTTGCTGTGGCTGTGGTGCAGGCTGGCTGCTACAGCTCAGATTAGACCCCTAGACTGGGAACTTCCATATGCTGCAGGTGTGCCCCTAGAAAATGCAAAAAGACAAAAAATAATAAACAAACAAACAAACAAACAAACACACACTGACATATCCTAGGAGAATCTCTTTCTTTGGGACAGGCAAATTCAGGCCTTCTGATTAAAAACTGTGAACCTATTGAAAAGAATGAAAATTTGGGATAGGGATTAAGGAACACAAAAATGTTTTGAACTAGAGACACTGAAAATGGAAGTAAAGGAGTCTAAAAATTTAGAAATATTGTTTGCAACAGGCCCTGCCTGGAAGGAATAAAGAATAATTAAAAATAAATTTAAACATGAAAACCTCGTGTACAAGAAGAGTACTTAGTAATATGATTACAGAGTTTTATTTTTATACAAAACTCAGTAATCTCTGTGTCCTACAGCTAGACCCATTTGTGAAACACGCAGGCAAAAACCATATAGGGACATGGTATTCAGAGTGGTATTTATGCAGGAGCAAAAGCAGCCAGAACATTTCTTTAGTTTTCAAAGATGAATATTCATTCTTAAGTGGTTGCCTTTGGAAAATACTCAGCTCCCTACAGGCTCAGAGCTTTCCAAGAGCACTTTGATTTACTGTGAATGTGTGGTCACATTTAGTCAATTATTTAAGACTGTACTTTCAGCACACCTGAACACGTGCACTTCTGAGCATGCAAACTGGTGACCCTACAGGCAGGTAAATGTAAAATCACCCCATCTGTTTGTGGTGATTTTCTTGTGGGCGCCATGTAACTAGAACCACATGCTTTTCTAACATTCATGAGTCTAAAGCTACACATGAAATTTTAAATTTTTTGAAAATCCAACCCATTCTTTGGAGTATCCATATTAAATATTTTATCCCCTTAAAACACTGATCTTAGCAGGCAGGGAAGTGAGAGCAAGGATAATTAGTTCTTCAGAATCATGTGAGAGTACAGATGTTGGAGGCTCTTCATAGAAGGATCCTTAACCTTAGTCAAATTGCTTATCAGATTTCCTCCGATTTTGGAATGTTTAGTTTTTGTTCAGAAGCCTTCATGGTGATTAAGAGGAGAAACGCAAGAGAGAAGAGCTGAGTGAGATCAGAAAAAATACCGAAAAGAGGATGTTCCACATTGTAAGAAAAGGACAGTTTTTTATGTCCTTACAGAATGAAGTGCCTTATGTGCTCTCAATGAAGGAAACTAGGGAAGGGAGGAAGGGAGGGGTGTGAATGAAAGGGAATTTGGAGAAAGTAGGGAAGAAAGAACGGGTGCACAAACAGTGAAATCTTTTCCACTTCTTTTCAATCTTTTCACTAAAAATGATTTCGAATAAGACAAAATTTACTTGCCCCCTTAAAGACTTTTATTGAGAGCTTCAATAACTCTAAACCTGTAAAATGCTATAAAATTAGAGACATATTAGGATATAAATATGCATTGAGCAGAAGAGGACTAAAAATCTATTTTTTAAGATTGATATTTCTAGAGGCTGAAAACAAAAAATAAAGGGAAAAGATCTTATCTAATATTTTGTCTTAGTACCCAAGAATATGATGCTGTAGTCTACAGTGAAATTTTGGACTCATTCTCCATCAACCAAAGCCTTGGAATAAGAGGAAATATAAGAAAAAGTGGTGAGGAATTCCCATAGTGGTGCAGTGGAGACGAATTGGAATAGGAACCATGAGGTTGCGGATTCGATCCCTGGCCTTGCTCAGTGGGTTACAGATCTGGCATTGCTGTGACTGTGGTATAGGTCGCAGATGCAGCTCGGATCTGGCATTGCTGTGGCTCTGGTGTAGGCCGGCAGCAACAGCTGCGATTAGATCCCTAGCCTGGGAACCTCCATATGGTGTGGGTGCGGCCCTAAAAAACAAGACAAAAAAAAGGAAAAAAAGAAAAAGAAAGAGCTGTGAGACTGTAATGTTGAAAAACTTGATCCGGTAACTATTAGCTAATCAGTTGAATCTAATTTCAACAAGATGGCTTTAAATATTGCTAAGGTAACTGTTCAATAAATACTCCAAAGGGCTAGAGTGTAAGCAGTTATTTTTGCACGGTCTTTTTCTTTGGCTTATCTTTTATCCATATACCTTGCTGTGTCTATTCCAAGGGCTGTCATGGTCTGGCGGCCACCTCTCTGGACTATTTTGTTTGCTGCAACAAGCACCTCTTCTGTCGATGAATACTTATTGAGGTTGAACTCATGGGTTACATTTTCTCCATACTGAACAATTCCAACCTGAAATAACAAGCCATTATGAGTTACCTGTCTAGCAATATTCCCTGTTTCAAATTTCTTCCGCTTAAACATGTAAATCTGATGGAATAATACATTTTAGTCTTTCAGACATGTTTAAAAGTCTATCAATACACAAAGAACACAAATGGAAGTGCTGTTATTAAACCTCTCAAATGACTGGTTTATCTCTTCAACAGTGTTTACTGAGTGACTCTGGTAAGCTTGAGGGGCTGAACATGAAACATACTGACATAGTCTCTGCCTTCATGGAGCTTCTGAACTAGAGCGAGAGAGAGATTAGAGACAAGAATCATTTGGAGTTCCACGGTGGCCTAGCGGTTAAGGACTGGGCATGGTCATTGCTGTAGCATGGGTTAGATCCCTGGCCTGGGAACTTCAACATCCAGGGGCGTGGCCAACCCCCCCCAACAAAAAACAAACAGAAAAACAAGAATCATTCAAATACAGATTCACCTGCAAACTGTGAAAAGGGCTGTACAGAAAAGCTATTATTAGCAAGAATAACCTAGAAGCGAACTGGCTCATGGGAGCTCAGGAAAGGCCTTTCAAGAAGTTAAGTTAAGATTAAAGATATTTGCTAGCAGGTGGAGGCCTGTCCCAGATGGCGGCTGAAAAGGAGGATGGGGTCCACACAAAGGGAACACATCCTGTGAAGAAGCTGAGATGGGAAAGAGGTAGGTGCTTGAAGAACAGAAAAATTCAGTGAGTCTGGACCAGGCGAGGAGAGGAGAGGAGAGGAGAGTGAGATGAAGCTGGACCAGAAGGCAGGCGGTGTGTCTGGCAAGGACACACTTAGGCTTCAGGTTTTGTGTAGCTTAGCTCTAGCATCACTTTCCCCAAATCAGCCCTTCCCTCTCTTACTGCCATGCTCCTTTCATTCCTTCTCTTCCACAGGTCATGCAGGCAACTAACCACAGAGCCAACGGTGAAGTAAAATGATGAAGAAGGTTAAGTGCCAGGATATGGTTTTCCCTGCTCCACTCCCTCCCCAACCCCGAGCCCATTTTCCTGATCCTTTTTCTACATCCTCCTGTGAAGACTGATGTGAACCAATAGACCAATCTATACCAAGAATTGTGCCTGAAGTTACTTATTGTTTAACCTTTCTACCCCCAAATTAGGGACTCACAGAGGATGCTGTACCCAAGGGAAGGCGTTTTTGTTTTTGTTTTTTTTGGGGGGCCGTGCCTGCACATGAAAAGTTCCCAGGCCAGGACCCAGACCACTGCGGTGACAATGCTAGATCCTTAACCCGCTGCACCAGAAGAGAATTAGAAAGGTCTTCTTAATGCAGGAACTCTGGGCACTTCATTTTGGGGAGTAGGGAAAGTAATCTGAGCTGCCTTCTTTCCAAGGCAATTGTCTAGTTTGCCCACTGGTAAAGTTGTTCAGCCAATCCTATTTCCAAGTCTATTTCCAAATGGATTAGCATCTATCTTATAGCCTCCTGTAATATCTCTGCTGTCAGAACTCTTTAGGCTTAATTATTTGTCTGATTAATTGGTGCATTTCCATAGCTCGGTCTTTTTGGAAACCAAGAGCGTACCCCGGCTCTTGCAGAAACAAATAAGAGAACTTCCAATTAAACATTATCATGTCTGAGCTGCCTTCTGGAGCATACTAAACAACATGGAGAAATTATGCTGTCATGCCTGAATAAAAATACTATCCTATATTTTTACTGCTTTTTTAAGCTTTTTTCCTAATTTATTCAAATCATAGTAACAGAAATTAGCATCACATTTTTTTTTTTTTTATAAATGAAGAAGCCGAGTTTAAAAAACTCACTTCCCACAGTGACGGGATAGAAGGGGTTCTGGTCTCAGATGTGTATCCTTCCTCTCCCTGCTTCCTCTCAGCAAAAACTTACCTCCCCCAAATTCCTTCACTTTCTTTTTTTCTAGTGACAATTTACTTTTTAGGTGCTCGCGCTGAATCTTTATAGGTGTAAAACCAATTGTTCCAGCACATAGAATTATGTTCCTACTAAAGTCCCCTCTTTCATTTTTAAAAAATTTATTCTTTTTTTAAAATTTCATGGTTGCACTCAGGACATACGGAAGTTCCAGGGCCAGGGACTGACTCCAAGCCCCAGCTGAGACCTGCGCCACAGGTATGCCACACCTGGCAGTGGGTTGAACCCAAACCTCCACGGTAACTCCAGCTGCTGCAGTCAGATTCTTAACCCACAGTGCCATGGCAGGAATTCCCGCTCTTTTATGTTTAAATTAATTTTTTTCTTCTTTTTTTTTTTTAAACTGAAGTAGAGTTGACTTCCCACCACTGTCTGATCATCTCACCTTGATAGCTTTTGGTAATTGCTGCTGCCATGTCATGGTTACTCAATGAGTGAAGGTAGGTAGCTAGCTGAGATACATTAGCAAATAAACAGATCATATTTTTTTAAAAAAAGAAACAGAATATATGAATCCTTCCTTAAAGTTGCTTAGTAGGGTATAAGATAATTAAGAAAAAACTAGAGAATGTATGCAAGTGAGAGATAAGGGACACCATAAGCTGAATAAACCAAATCTGCCCAGTCCGTGTCCATGTCAGCTTTGCTCTTCTATGAGTATATCTTTCATCTAATATCTGTCACCATCTGTTCCAAGACGATGTGCTGTTATAATTGGAAAAGGACAATTATTAAAATCTCTCATGACTGCTATTCAGGTTATTTTCTTGACATAATTAAATGTTATACACAGTTATCTATTACTCTCTGAATAGCTTTAAAATTATTTTCTCAAAGACCTTAATAGCTTTTAATTAGTCATCCAGGGAGACACTGAATAATTATTAAGGGAAGCCATATAGGTTTAACATTGTCTTTGTGTATATAAATGCTCAAAGTAAATAAAAGTAAAATGATTTTGTTACTCAGATAATCATTATGCCTAATTTATGGTACCCAGGTGAATAAATGCTGCTGCGGAAGTTAATTGCCCATCCATTCAGGACATCTTACAGAGTTGGTTTTGTTTTTGTTTCCCTTTATGTTTGATTAAGCAGAAGACTAAATAAATTTGAAAACTGTCACCCCTGTCATTATTTTGGACATTTTACTACTTGGATGAATCCACTGACCACCCTAGTCTCTCATTTCTTTGACGTCCTCAGCTTCAGTAATCATTCCTTCTAGTTCACCTGTGTCATCTGCTCCCAAGGTCTTAGCCTTGACCTTGTCATCTGGAAAAACTGCAGCACCTCAATTTCAATGTCAAGTGTTCTCTCTGACCATTAACTTTGGCTCATTTACATAGTATATCTAATTCATCAATTCCTTGACCGCATTAAGAATTCCAATTAATTCATAGATTTTGTTTTATTTATTTATTTTTTTTGTACCCGGCCTAAATTCCATGATCCATCACCATAATCATTTACTTGCAAACACTTGACTCTTTTAACTTTTTCCCCTCCATTAACTAACTTGGATAACTTCCAAATGTGGTTAAGTCAAAATATCTCCTTCTCTGTGTGTGATTCTCTGACACTGAATGTTGTTAGAAATCACATAACCTGTAGACTGGTCTCACTTTAAAGTTTTGGTCATGGATCTCACCTGCAATTGCACACAGCACTGCCTAGCATCTACTCCTTTTTACTAGGGAGTGTACTGCTCCCATTTACTGAGTTAAATCAAATTCTAGTGATAAACCGTTAACGCCTCAGAAAAAAGACAGCATCTCATTTAATATGGGGAGGAGTTCACAGGAGGAGATGGAAGTCACATCAACTAAATGGGGCAGCTTTGTAAAGAAACATTTTACATTGCCAACACACTTTCCATATCTTATAGAAGAACATATTATGATTGGATTATCTGGAAAAATTATCTTCACACTAGGAACAGCAGAAAACATCACACCTTAGTAAGTCAGAGATGAACCAAAGTTCCTTCCTTCCATCCTTCCTTCCTTTCCCTTCCTTCCTTCCCTCCCTTTCTTTCTCTTTCTTCTTTCCTTTCCTTTCTTTCCTTCCTGCCCTCCCTCCCTTCTTTCTTTCTACCTACCTATCATCTATTTCCCTGTCTACTTAACATATATCTCACTTCTATAAGTGTATTGTTTGTAAACATTAGGATATAAGAGAACTTATAACTGCATGATCCCTCACCCTTTCTGCACACTTTGTTTTTTTGTTTTTCTCTTTGATTTTTAGGGCCATACCCATGGCATATGGAAGTTTCCAGCCTAGGGTTCAAATCAGAGCTGCAGCTGCCTGCCTACACCACAGTCACAGCAACACAGGATCCTAGCCGTGTCTGCAACCTGCACCATAGCTCATGGCAATAATGGGTTCTTAACCCACTGAACCCAGGTCCAGGGATAGAACATGCATCCTCATGGATTCTACTTGGGCTTATAACCTACTGAGCTATAACTCCTTCTCATGGCCCCACCTGAGACCTTCCTCAGAGGACTATCCTTGGGCTGATAGAGCTGCTTCGCCCCAAATCTTCAAGGGGTCAGACTGCCTGAGCATTTTCTCCCTCCCCACCCCTCACCCTGCTCCACATGCAGGTGATGCGGGACCAGCCCCCTGACTTTTGGAGCCCCCTACCAGATCAGGTTGAGGCCCTGACTTCACTTGAAGTCACCCGCTTGCTTGTCCTCTGTGGCTGCTCTGTTTTGCTCCCCCAATCCCTCCTTGTTTCTTTTGGAAGCACTCCCTTCGTAAATGGCTACCACTTGACTCCTCCTCTCTGAGTTTGCTTCTGGGGAACTGGATCTAAGGCAGCTACAGTCCATGTTTCTGTATCCTCTTAGTTCAGGCCAGACAGCATTGCCTTGAGCCTGTGCCATGGCAATCACTGGTCTTTCTACTGCTGATCTCTCTTCTTACATTTTTGCCTTCTACCTATCAATAGTAGATTAACTATCTTTAAAGTATGCTTTTATCATGTCTTCCTCGTTCAAAAATCTCCATTCGCTCCTCACTGCCTACATCCATGACTTTGAAATGTACTTTAAAAGAGAATTTTTAATTCTAATTAAAATAGAAAATAGACAAAACTTCAAGCTGCTTCTTGAAATATTAAGCCTATAGATTAACATCCAGTTTTTTTTTCCCCCTCTCAATCAACAATCTGGCCCTATCTTCTCTATTCATCCTCATCTTCACGATTCTCCAGGATGAACCCTGCCTAGACCAAATGCCCCTCCTTATCACTCCAGCTAAGCTACATTCTACCTGTTTGGTAAGATTCAGATCAAGTTTCACTTTCTCTGCAAAATTTTCCCCATCTAGTTACCAGCGCAGCCCATCCCTATTTTTCCCTTCTCCAAACTCGGAAATAAACTTGACTGGGCTATTCCTGTGAGCACTGCATATTTCTCAGCTCTTGTACATGTGCTTTATCTCTCAGCTATGCTATGAGTTCGGAAGGGGCAAGCTGGGCTAAAGAGCCCGGGCTAAGTCACAGCTTTTGGTATTCTCTTACCCTTTACCACCGTTTTGCTTTGCTCTAAGCTGACCCACAAACATTCTTACTGGATGACTAGTAACATTTCACATAGGCAAGCAGGAAACTGAGATAGCAGGGAAATGATGATAAGCAGAAAAAGAGAGATTCAAAGCAGTGTGGGAAATTAGAAGAGTGGGCAGTGGGAACTCCAGTCTTAGCAAAATGACATTCAGTGTAGGTCCCTGACTGACCCTGGAGTTCTTATTTCCTTCGTAAACCGGGAGAATAAGGCCTGCTGTGTCTTCCCCCCAAAAAGGGTGCCAATTATTAATTAATTTTCATCGCAGGAAAGTGGTCAAATCACATATATTGACACAGAAATGTTGCATATAAATGTTTTAATATTATTCATAACAGCCAAAACGCAAAAAAAAAAGGAAGCCAAATGCCTGCCAAATGATGAATAAACAAAAGGTGATATATTAAAAAAAAAAAGATACTTAATGCTTTGCTGAGTAGTTGTGAGACCCAGTTTAATACAAAGAGTTTCAGTTCCAGCTTAGTTGATAAATTAAGGCAGGTGAAACAGATTTGTACTAGCACAACGTGTATATGTGCATATATAACAGAGTCAAATAAGTATGATAATTAAATAACAAGATAAAAAGTGATGATGGGGAAGCAGGAGGAAAGAGAGTCACAAGTGCATTTATTGTCTGACGCTGATGGGCCTCTTGGAGGAAGGAGGACCCAGCTTCCTGAATGAACTCCCAGGTAAAGAACAGACAGCAGATTAAGAGAGTAGAATGAGAGAAGGAAAGGCAGTCTTGAGTCTGGCAAATCTGGCAAGGGTGATCATTAAAGACATTCAAATCATTCTAGAAATTCAGAAAAAGACAACCAACCAATAACCATCACATTTGACTTGAAATGGCCCTGAAATTTGCACTGGAATTGTACAAAAACCCGGAGGGTGGAGTTAAGTAGAGAACTGGTGAGGAGAAGTAAAGACGGAAAGAGTTCAGGCATTTTCTCAGAATGGAAAAAAAAAAAAATAAGCAGACATGCAAATGTTCCCAGGCCAAGAACTGAACCCAGCAGCTAAGAGGGGCAGCTGGGTTAGATGTGTGCTTTCTCTGAGGGAGAATGGGAAGAGTAGGTTATGGTATCAATAAAAGAATGGATAAAGATAGTAACAACGAACTCATAAAGGGGGTGGGGCATAAGTCACATGTAGAAGGAACAGTCACTTTTCAGAGACAACCGTAAGGGACACATTTACCTCCTGGGGAGATGCAGTATGAACTTGATTCAGCAGCTATAATTACAATCTAAGGCCAAAGAGAAATGAGAGCTGATACATGTTATAGCATAAACCAGGAGCACAGCAGGCTGAAGATTCCATACATGAACAAGAGGTATGTAACACTTAGAACCTTCCACTTAAACATAAAGGTCACACTCCTGTTTTAGCCAAGCCCCAAAGTAATACCCTTTTTCCAGGGAATACTAACTTTATAGGTTAGTAAGTATGAGTTTTAAAAATGAGTCCATGATCAAATAATCTTGGAAAACAATGATTATTACAAAGTTAAAGATGTGTCTTTACAGTATCACTCCCCCCGCTTTTCTGTCTCCCTCTGCTATTTGTATTAAGTAAAAAATGCCACAAATTTCAATGGTGAAAAGAGCAAGGCTTTCTCTTATTTTTGTCCCCAGTTTCTCTACTCTGACTCATAAGTAAATTCTTTTGAAAGTGCTCCTGGAGCTTTTAACGTGAAAACATGCATTGTGAATCATGAATCGGATGACCTAATATATTTTATTCTTCTTTAAGAGGATAATTTTTGTGGGGCGAGGAACACATTCAGCACCTCAAACAACGTAGCTTGGAAAACATTGCTGTGTTCTAATACTGAGTTACTTACTTGTTAAGATCAATTAATTGCTTCTGCTTCATTCATGCTTGTTAAATTTATGTCACACTATCATGCTTTGCAGTTATCAAAATATTAGACTTCATGTCTAAGTTGGAAGTTTTTTTGGGGTTAGGGACAAAGTGGTAATATTTTTATTCATATGCTGACACCTGGCATAATACTTGATCAATAAGATACCTCATAAATATCTGCCCAATTAAAATAAATTAAGTTGGTAAGATACTTCATAAATATCTGCCCAATTAAAATAAATTAATTTGATCATAAGATACTTTATAAATGCCCACTAAATTAAAATGCTGAATTACCTAAATGCCTTCCTTTCTTTTGAGGGTAGAGAAGGAAGCAAAGTGAATGTGAGGAATACAGAAGGAATGATGCTGTTAGACATCACGAAAATCACTAATTTTTTCTTTTAAAACTTAAAGTCACAACAGAATGACAAAGATGAATGGAATTATTTCCTCACTTAGCATTATAGGATTACCTTGCATTGTTAAGTCAGAGTTATAACACCAGCACTTAAATTTTACTGCTCAGCATGAGCTAAGTTTCTGGATTTTCATTCAACAATTAACATTCTCAAATCCACAGCTTCTTAAGGGGAGTAATGACAGGGAAGCACAATAATGTGTTCTGTGTGCCTCTAAGGTACACAACTGCTTAGCCTGATCAGAGCTCAGGCTCTGTTTCCTTTTACCAGACTAAGGTCTAGAAGTCCTGCCCCACAACACGCCCTACTGGAATTAAGTGAGAGTGTGAACGTCATGGCAATACGGGCTGCTGTCCAAGTCAGCTGTCAACACAAACCATTCTGAGGCTATGTTGGCTGAAACCTGGCTTAACTTTTGTTGCTGTGGAGAGGGACACAAAGAGGACTGGTTCACAAGCAGATGAAATGAGTCCTCAGAAACATAAATAAACTTGGTAGATGACAGATGTAGATCCTAGGAAAAGGATGTCTTTAGTTGGTCTCTTGCTTGATGGAAGATGCTGCAATCAACTGAGCCATGCTCAAAAATGCAAGGCTAGGAGATATAACAGATTTGTGGAGAAGGTGAAAGACTGAGAAACTGGGACCAGAGGTGAGTGGGGAGAGAGATGTGCTGAACACCTGCAAAGAGAAACCTGAAACATAACGTAAGGGGGC
Organism: Catagonus wagneri; assembly: GCA_004024745.2. Classification (NCBI taxonomy): domain Eukaryota; kingdom Metazoa; phylum Chordata; class Mammalia; order Artiodactyla; family Tayassuidae; genus Catagonus; species Catagonus wagneri. Next base: position 17,376,464 of record PVHT020000166.1, read on the forward strand.
ATCTTTGGGGGTCCCCCAAGAGTAAGTCCCTTCTAGGTCAGTGACTTCATGAAGCAGAGGGAGAGTTGGCTGTCACTATAGTAATAATTTTTAACACAAGGAGAATTAAAAATTTCAGGAATTATATTTTTCCAACATAAATGACTTGCCTCTCATGTACTAGGTAACACATGGAACTTGGAACTATACTCCATAAATAAGAGGATGGAGGCACAATGCTGTCACTATGGAATTAACAGAGTACCAAGAGAGATGGACACAGGAAATAAAAAGCAATGCTGCTCAGTGATGAGGGCAGTGGGTGAGGGGTGTGCAAATGCTGCAGGATTTTTCTTGGGAAGGGTGGGTGGAAAAACCATAGAAAATGATGGAGATGAGTTCCTGTTGTATCTCAGTGGGTCAAGAATGTGACTAGTATCCATGAGGATGTGGGTTCAATCCCTGGCCTCGCTTAGTGAGTTAAAGGATCTGGCGTTGTCATGAGTGAGCTGTAGTGTAGGCTGTAGTCATGGCTTGGATCCCGTATCGCTGTGGCAGTGGCACAGGTGGCAGCTGCTGCTCCGATTCAACTCCTAGCCTGAGAACTTCTACATGCCATGGATGTGGTCCAAAAAAAAAAAAAAAAAAAAAAAAAAAGAAAAGAAAGAAAATGATGGAGAAAGTGACTTTTGAACTGAGTCTGAGAAGTTGACCTAGCACATGGGGCCTGGGGTGGAGAAGGGCTTTCTAGGCAGAGACTCACATGAGCACAGAATGTGTTTAGGGAAGGCCAGGTCAGGAGTGGCTACAGAGCCAGAAGACAGGGACGCAGGAAGCAGTGGAATGGCAGGCACTAGGTGACAAATGCCTTGTAGTCCACTGGAGAGACTGGTGATTATTCAGCAGGCAAGGATAGAAGATTTTCATCTAGGGAAATGCCATGACCTGAACTTTATATGCAAAAAATAACTCAGATGAGTGACGGATAGAGGTAGAGGACAGTGGGGACCAGAAGGCTAGTGAGCCAGAAGAATCACCTTATTTACCTCACCAGTTTCAGAAATTGTAGCCTGACTCACAAAGACATAGCTGCAGGGCTCAGACAGGCTTCTTCTCAGACCTCCAAACAATGAATCAGCCCTCGAATTTAAGGCTCCTAGGGAAGTGGCCATAAAATGAGTAGTAAAAAAAAAAAAAAGATAAATAATATTCCTAAAATTTAATTAAAATCTCTCTTTCATTTTGCCTGGTTTAATGTTATGCCACACTCTTGATGGGAATAATCCAGACATTGTTCCATTAGTATATTTCACTTTTATATCAAGCCTCACAATTTACTGGTTTTATTTAGGGTAATGCACTTGTATTTGGCATATTTATATCATTCTCATTTATTATTAAAAGCCATATATGTTTAGGTATTGAGGATCAATAAGACCTCCATAATGTTTATACCATTATATCTTTTATGGCAAGCTCAGAGTGTTTCAGGTTTGCTTTTATAGGTGGTTTTTTAAAAGGCAATTTTATAGCTTTCACTCTGTCTTGGGTAAAAATTGGTTTGTAAAAGTCCCTTGACCATGTTTGCAAAAGTCTTAATAGGACCACACAGAAACATGAGAGAAATTTTGAGTAACTATTTAGGGTCGATGCTTTTGTCATTCACATTGCATTTTACTAATGTATACTAATTGTCATATGGAAAGCTTAATGCAAGTTTTAAAATTCATTTTCCTTCCTTCCTTCCTTTCGTTCTTCCTTCTTTTCCTTCCTTCCTTCTTTCCTCCCTTCCTCCCTTCTTCCTTCTTCCTTTTTTTTTTTGTTGGAGGTGACAGTTACTTCCAGAAATGTTTAATATCTTTGAGACTGCCTTCCAATACTTGCAATTACTAAATGACAAGTCTACGCCTACAGAGAACAGGCAATTATATTCAAACTTTACCTCTTGTACCATATGAATAACTGTGATTAATATAACAAACAAGAACTCATGAGTTATAACTAAAATGTAAGTGGTTTCTTGGCCCATCATCACTTTAAAACTTATTGAGGGTAAAATTCTTCTACTCCCACTGGATGGAAATATCAATGTCTTGCACTTTTCTTATTCTTATTTTAAAATGTCTGTTAAAAACCCTTTATATTTTAATTTAGGTATACTCCATGAAATTGCTGTATTTGTAGGTCCAAAAAAGATCAAAGAGCAACAATTTCATTTGGTTCAACCTAAATGAAAATAGAATTCAACAAGATAAAGCATCAAAGCCAATTTACAGTTAAGTCTTCTTTCCTACCCCTACTAAACTTATGGGAGGTGAGTAGCATATAGCTAAGGAAGGGGTGTGATTGGCTATGTTTTGCTTCTCTACTCATCTTCCCTCAGACTACTAACTATAATTTCTGACCATTCTAGGAACAGAAAGATGGAAGACAAATGAAGGGTATAGGAACACTTGCTTGACTGGTGCTATTCTAAGATGGATCAGGTGCTAACACGTGGGCTCTTTGGGGATCTCCTTTCACCTTCATCCTTGCTAGAACGCACCTCACTACTGTGGTCCCTAAGAATCAGGACTGTCTTCAGCTTTTCCGTGCAGAGGTCCCTACTCATTTCCAGGGGATACTATGGGCAGGACCTCATGCGACTCCATGACGATCTGAGGGAAACACATACATTCTTTGTACTGACAGCTCTGGATGTGAGGCTATCCCAGCGCCTTGACTCGCCGGTCAGCAGCTGGGCAGTTAGCTTACCCTTTAGATATTTCAGGCAGGAGTCAAGCCCTAGTCAACTGTGTGTCCCAACTTTAGGAGACACATTCCAAGTTCACTGTATGATTCCACTGAAGCCTTTCTCACTAGACTCTTTCTACAGAGAAATCCTCTTTACAAATTCTATCAACTCCATTCTTAATGCTTGTATATTGATATGGGTGAGGAGTCAGAGTTCTCTATCAAGCTCTTAACTTTCCATCTTTGCAGCTTCTTCCGGGTAGTATCTCTTAAAACTCATTTTTATACCTGTCCCTTTCAGAATGGAGAAGTAGGGAGGATAAGTACAGGGGAGGAAAAATTCCAGAAGCTAGTTCTGCCAGTCTTAGGGCAGGCAATCCAGGTATTTCAATGGAAAACAAACAGACAAAAAACAAAGGACCGAAAACACCCATATTTAAATTATATTAGCAGCCAATTAGAAAAAAAAAATGTTAAAACAAATTGTCTGTTTTTCAGAGAGAATTACTATAAGACTATGTGAAAGAAAAGGATATGTTTTATAGTGCACATTTATTTGAAGTTTAAGTGGCTTTCCAAATTTCTGTGAATGAATTTCTCTTCTGATTCCATTGAAGGAAGATCAAACTTTAAAGGGCATTTAAAAAGTGTTATACCTAAAACCCTATTAAACACAGTTTGGCAAGAGTGATGGCTTAGTAAATGTCCTTCTCAATCCCTTTTGTTTAGAGAATTACTTGGGAAACTAGTCATTAAGACAACTTAAGCCAAAATAGAAAAAGATTAGAAATTGCTAAAGTATAAGCACTAAAGCCTAACATATAAATAATATACTCAAAAGAATATTAAAATGTCAGTTATGGAAAAATTCTCATTAAATGTCCACCTATCAGAGAAAAACACGAAAGTGCACTCATTCTGCTATATGCACTTATTCAACAGGTGCTCATTAAAGGCCCATTATGTCACAGCAAAGCACTGGGCTGGCCACTGACAAGGATAAAAAGATGATATAAAAGATTTAGCTTTGAGTTTCCTACAATCTGGAGGATGCAACAAGCACAAACACACAGACACAGACACAGACCACACATACACCAATATAATGTTTTATTCCATTGTTTCTCAAGCTTTAAACTATTTAAGACTCATGTGGGTTCCTCGCTTAAAATCCAGGCTTTCTAACCTCACCTTCAGAGATTTTGATTCTTAAAGTCTGAGTACAGTCCAAGCCCTCTGGGATTCAGAAGCAGGAATGCCACATGCCACATTCGGAGAAACACTGGATTATACAGAAGCTCCATGAAGGTGGTAGCTGCATCTGTCTTATTCTCCTCAACTATAAGCCCTCACACAGAGCCTGGTACATAGTAAACCCTCAGGTAAAACATCTGAATAAATGAATGAATGACCCTGGATAAGCTCCACAGTGAATGATACAAGCAAAAATGTGACATAAAAATTCAGCAATCTAAGCAGCTCCTCTCTCTGCAGGAAGCAGGTTTCCTTGAGTGAAGTCAGCAGATGCTACAAATGACTGAGAGCACAGGGCTGCATTCTTAAATCTTCCCCTCTTTGGAATGGTGTCTTGGAACCCAGGAAATATGACCCGACTCTTCTCAGAGTAAGTCTGTGTCCCTCCCGTGACTGGTAGCATCTAGACCCCAGGGCTGGCCCCCATTCTTCTGAATAGAGTCACTGTTCCCTCTAAGACAGACATAGAACTCCACGAAGCTCACTCGGGCAGGCTGGAATTCCACTGGTGCTAGACAGAATAGCTCCTCTATTGGGACCTCTCCAGTAGAAAAGTAAAATGAATTATATTTCTAATAGATGGAAACATCAGAATTGCAGCAGAATGGGTCAAGCATATAAGCAATGGACTGTTAGCAATTTTTTTACATAACTTGCACAGATACCCACAGAAGCAGTGATTATTACTCTAAAATATCCTTGTAGAATTCCTTCCTGAAGTTGTAGAACAACTTCAAACATGTCACAGCTGCACTAATTTCCACAAATCACAACAGATAAATGAAAATTTTTAAAGTAAAATAAATTTAAAAGTAAAATCAAATATTCAGATGACTAAAAAAAAGGTATTACAATTTAAAAAATACTCCAAGAGTGTCATCAGCTTTGGAAAGAAAGAACTGGATAAGAAGGTACAATGGGGTGGCTAAACGGTAAAAGGGAGAAGGTTCACCACGGGGAATGTGGTGAGAGAGGGGAGAGCTGCGGTCGGCAGTTTGGTTTCAAGTATGTCAGTGTAGGCAACAGGGCACCAAGCGTCCTGGCCTGCTTCCAGCCAGCACGTGGGGTGAGGAGGACCAGGGACAAAAGCCTAGAGACCACTGTTCAGGGACATCAGATGGGACCAGCTCTGAAACTTCTCTAGGAGCAGAGGTCTCAGAAAGCAAAGACGGCTGCCGGAGAGCCGTGTGTTCAGATCTGTCATCAATAAGCAAGGGACCTCGAACAAGTCACTTAGTCTCTCGTGTGCCCTCCAGCAGTTGATATCTGGGGCTAAATGACCTCTAAGGCCCCTTCCAGCTCTAATTTTATGGCTCTGTGAAATCCTGTTGACCCAGGAGAGAAAGGTTAGTGGAAAAGAGGAAAAGGCGGAAGGGAGAGATGTCTTCGGAAAGGGAAAAAAAGGGGTCCATGTGGAACATGTACCAGAAGGAAGAGCAAGTCACAGTTCTAAGTGGTCTTTTAAAGGATACAGGCCACCTGATGCCCTGTCAAAAGAGGAGAGATAATATGCTCTCCAAACCTCTGGTAATTCACGTGGGAAGGTTAGCTGCAGATAAGAAGCGTGCATCCAGGAGAATTTACATTTCGTGATATAGAAAAGTCTGTTTTCTTATAATTTTACTCTGATTTCAAGAAGTTCTCTATTGTCCAGTAGCATTTACATAACCTCACCCCTCACCGAAAGAGATCTGCTCAGCCTTGGAATGGAGCCATATGACATTTCACTTTGAGATCTACTTTGCTGTCTTCAACTACCAGCCTTCTGGGAAAATGTATGATACATATATATATATATATATATATATATATATATATATATATATAATATAGGTATTACATATATGTTATATAAATGATATAGAATAAAACTATATAGTATGTGCTTAAAATATAAAATTAAAAATATATATACAAATAACATGAAAAAATATATACACACACAGATACATATGTGTTGATGTATGTATGACTATACATATATGTATAGGTATATGTACACATCCAATACATATGTATATCTATTTATCTCCCAGTTTTAATGTAGGTGTGACAAACATGAACACAATCAGACAACTTTTGCAGTGCCTTGGAAATTTTTCAATAGTTGAGCTCTCAAAGAGAAAGGAAAGAGCACTAGACTGCACGTCCAGCCCTAATATCTCGTGCGCTCTTCTGAAGACCCAAGACTCAGCAACAATTCCTGACCTTGAGGCACTGACCTCACTTGACATTCAATTTTCCTGTTATCTCTCATCTTTTATCTATATCTTAAGCCTGCAACCATATGATTTTAATGAACATTAAGTTGATTAAACCCAAACTAAGTGTCTCAACTGGAAGAGCCAAGTGAGAAGTTTCACGTCATTTAGTAGCAACAAAGGGGGATATGTTTAGAAAAGAGATTTGTGGGGAGAAAAAAAAAAAAAAACCAAATCGCTCAATTTACTACAGCTAAAGCTTGGAGCATTTACTTTTTATTTAAGCTAAGAAATTATTAAATATAGGGAAAACAGACTTTAAGCAATATTCTGAGGTCAATCCCTAATTTATCTGCACAATAGGAGAAAAGATACTATGATGTGGTAGGTTCTTTGGGATGTCAGAATAGTTTCTACAAATTCTGGAACCATGCTCTGATATTAACAAAGGTGGCCATGGGTTCTTTAAAATTAAGAATTAAATTACGATTTTATAGAGAGCTATAGGGAATATCTTCTTATTTTCTAAGAGTACTGAAAATGGCAGCTTTCATAGAATTTTCTGTTTAGAAAATAGGATAGTCTACCAGTAATATGTCTTTCATCAGGAATAAGAACAGGGGTATGGAATATAAAGTTCATTCCGAATTTTAGCTTTATTGATGAACTTATTTTCAGAATATTTTGTCTTATTAAAAATCCATGCATTTGTATCTTTAGGACAACACAAATCCAAACATAAAGTTACATACCTGTGTCTGTTTAGGACCAATATCCATTCTTTTAAGGAGGTCGTTTAAAAAAGCTGTAACACTTTCCCAGGGATAAATACTGTTGGAACCATCCAGCACTATGACTATGTCCAGCTGAGTGCTACATTCTGCAAGAAAAAGAGTCAGTTGTGAAAATCTGGAGCCTATATTTAGAGGTAAATGAAATGTTTTCACGGCTGGAAGAAGCTCATTTTAAAAGATGAACATCAGTTCATCAATTCTACAAAGTGGACAAATTACTTTTAAAATCATAAAAAAGATTTTTTTATAAAAAGTAAAGGTGATAAGAAATACTGCATTCAGTAACAACTGTTTTGGGATTCATACCAAGTAAAACCCATCTCTGCTTAATTTTAATTAACATTGTATGAGTTATCTTTTGAAATTTTCTCAATGTGAACTCTTTGTGCAGTTCTCATTCTGTTTATATTTCAAATGATGTTACTTTCCTCAAAGAAATTCACCCTTTAAATAAAAACAACGTGACAGCTTTAGCTATGATGTTTAAACAAGACTCTGTAAAGGTTATTTACACTAATATCAATTCCAAAGATAGCAGTGAGGTTTGGTTATATATTGGCAAGGCAAACATTTACCTAAATTGGTAATGCTGGTAGCTGAGAAAATACTTCAGGTTTTTTGGTATGCTCCTGTGTATACATATGTCTCATACAATGCTTATGCTTTTCAAACACTGGAAGAACATCGCATAAAATCTGTACCTTGTACTGGGGCAATGGATTTCAGGACTTGAAATGTAGGGCTGACATCAGAACAGATTCCAGTTGTGTAATGCAAGTGTCCACATCTATAGGCATATAAGGGCCCACATGCCTTTTCAAAAATTAAAACCACGAGATTAAAAATTATCTAACAGATTTTACAAAGATACATAATATCACAGAACTATTTGTTCATTAACTATTGTTACTCTCCCTTTTCTTACCAGAAACCCTCCTTTTGGGTTGGTGACTAAAGTTGATCCAAATGTCATGTTCTCCTTTACTTCTGTGACATTGGGAATTGACGTAACAACTAAAAATAGAACAAATTTCATGAGGGTGAAAAACAAAGTCAAATTAAGTGTCTTCTCATTAAAACATTCCATTTGCTTTGCTCATTCTTCTTTTAGTTCAGCCAAATAATTTCGAAGTATTATTAAAGAAAATAATAAATAAGCTAAGGCTGAAAATCTGCCTTTTGTCTCAGTAGCTTTGTCTAGATCACTGCATCAGTTTTGCTGAGCTGTAAAATAATACATTACTAGCAGAGCAACGAGAACATGGGATAGCCTTTCACATATTTTGCTAATTAAAATAGATAAAATATTTATCTCCTAGTACTGTAAATGTAAACTTATACACTTACCTTACATGTTATATCTACATGTTATAAATGACCGATGACAAAAAGAATGATTCTGGCAATGAGGAAAATGGGTAGATGGCCAGAAAAGAAATCTTAAACACACAATTTTGATGATTAATTTCACTATCATAGGGACCTCAAGAGTATTAGAAAGAAAACTGGAGCAAGATTAGAGTAGCGGTCAGAAAGTTTGGATTAAAAAAACACCATCAAGACCACCTTTGCCAGTACAGATAAGAATATTGGCCCATAAAGTATGCCGCCATGGCAAAAAGAAATTCCACTTACTCATATTAAGAAAGAAAAATAAAAAGATTGAACTGGAAAAGCAAAAGTTTCTAAACGCTGCTTAGCAGAGTGCTAAAATATTTGAAAGTGGCAAAACTCAGGTTCAAGAAAGATTTGTCTCACTGTTCACGCCTAGAATTCTTTTCTTACATTAAGATTACACGTACATTTAAAGTGGGGAATGGAAGCATAGATCCCTGCATGGCCACGATGGCCTCCTAATCTAAGCACTCGCCTTTGTCTCTGAATCCAGTCTGGTTTGCTTTGAAAATACCTGGAACTAGTCTTGAACAATCTGGATTAAAGTTTTTTTATACTAGGATTGACTCAGGATGAGCGTTCCTGGGACATCAGGTACTGCTGTAGAAACTTCCCTACTGTTCTTTATAAAGCCAAAATCTCCATGCTAATGTTAAAACTACTCCAGTTTCTGGTAATGAGGAGTAGCTCCTATCACAATAATTCTTTTACAAATGACAACTATAAACTCTAGGAAAATGGTAAAAAAAATATGTATGAAATAACCATCTGAAGGCACTGGAAAGCAACCCAAAGCAGGTAAAAACTGGAAGGAAGTCTATACTTGTAAGAGGAGATTAGCACAGGATGACTTTCCTGTTTTTGTTTGTTCTTCCCTAAGGGAAGGATTGAGTCAGCGGCTAAACCTCAACTAGACTAGACAGTCTTCCTGTCTAGAACAGAGGACAGAGAATGGGGCAATGACAGCATTGCTGAGGATTTTGAGAGTAGAACCACAAAAGGACAGTTTGAATATATACAGATATATTCTTTCCAAATAACTGAATGACCTGAAGTGTACATGTGCAGGGTCAATGTCATAGAGCCTGGTGAAAAATTAGACTGCAGTCTAGAAACTGAGTTCAGCCAAGTAAACTGCCTGCTAAAACAAAAAGTTAAGACCTTTCAAAGTCACATAACAGAGCTAAAATCTCCATGCTTATAACTCAAAAGTTTAGTCCAGGCCACAACCCAAAATTACTAGACACAAGAAGAATCAGGAAAATGTAACCCAACTTCAAGAGAAAGGTAATAAATGGAAAGTGATGTTGAGATATTCCAGATGTTGAAATTATCAGGCAAGGGTATTAAAGTAGTTATTTTAGCTATGCTCTTGAGTGTAAAGAAAAAAATGCTCTTAATAAACAAGTAAGAAATTGAAAAAAAGGAGAACTGAAAAACACAGTACCTTAAATAAACCTCCAGAGGAGGAGTCATTTTCATGGCACTTAATATTATATAGAACACTGACAGGGTTCTAATTCCTGGGTAGTTCTAGTAGGTATTTTCTAGTCATGTCCTAACTATGGTGGTATTTCTACCAAATATGCATATTTCAATATAAATTTACCTGTGGTATTATTCTCTTTTTAAAAATTAAATTGCTCTACTACAATTCCTCTTGTGCTATTTTCTTTTAAAAAAATTAAGTTGAATTTTGTGGAGGAAATGTGATATGCTTATTTAGAAACATTCTTTTACGTTACCACTGATTTTACAAAGGATTCTGAACAATGGAGACAGTTACAACTTACAGAACAAGTAAGACCTAAATCCATGGAGAGTCTATGATGAATTTCTAAAGAAAGTGAAGGGCGGAAGGAATCAAAATGTCATTTTATGTGAGTTTAGATGATAAAAACTGAAAAGAATGTTTACAGATTACTTCTAGTATTTTGTTGAGTTGGTTGAAATTTACTTTTAGTGCGAGTACTGGACATAATTTAGGATCAGACTTTAACATTTTGATTTTACATACCTGGTAGATCCAACTTTATGCAAGGTAATGATTCACCTCTTCCAACTGGACATTTATAGACATCTCCAGTTCTGTTCTTAGGTTGGCCAACTAAAGGAGAACCAATAAGCACCCTGGAAGTTAAATAATTTGATTAACATTTTTGAATAATGAGAAACATGATATTTTAGTTACTGTGTTACTAGTTCTAAGACGATTGACAGTAGTTCCCATTGACATAATTAGTCACCCTCAGTTAGTAATTAATGTTATCCAAAATAAACAGAGGGTCTTCTTCAAACTGAAGATGGTTTAAAAAAAAAAATATATATATATATATGTAAGGGAGGAAATGAGCATATTTTATTTTGTGTTATATGTTACTTTAACGTATTTTTAAATTTAGGGACTGAACGTACAATTACTAGTTAGTTTGTAAAACACACATGGAAGTATAAATGACTTTTTCCCTTGAGGAACTGATAATTTCATAAAGAGGTTAGGAAATATAAATATTAAATCATAAGATTTAATATTCGTACATGCTAGTTTGTACGTACTTAGAAAATAAGGATAGTTATGAGACAGGGTAAAGTCACTTATTGTATTTATAGGTAGAATTATGAAATCACTATAACAATAATTAATGGAAAAATATAATCATGACTTATTTTAGTCCTAGCAAGCCTTTAACAAGGTCTCCTATGATATCTACAGGAATAGGATGGGTGAATGTGGCTGAGGGTTAAGGTACTTGGGAGGGCCCACAGCTGTTGATCCATTGCTGGCTAAACAGTTATATGCAAAGACACTGATTACCAGCAACCAAAGAACTCTAAGTACGTACCATAAGACTGCACTTAGAATTGACTGAGGCTATATCTTTGTTAATGACTTAAGAGAATATTCAGAAAGTATAAAGGTACTCATCCAGTAAATAAATATACCTATTTGGGCATTCAGAAGTGTCTTAACATTCTGGGATGAGAAACTTAACCTAGTAGAGTTTAATAAAAACCTATGTAAATAACTTCACTAAACTCTGTACTGTTATCTACATCAATGCACAACGTGGGAAACCTGACTTAGTAGAAGTTTGTGTGAAAAAGTCACAGAGGATTTAGTAGACAGCAAGAAAACACAAGCCAACAGGGTATTTTAGTGCCAAAAATGCTAATGTGACCTTAGGCTGCGTTGCTAGAAATAGATGCCCTGGCCAGGGAAAGTGGTAGCCCCTCTGTGCTCTGCACTGTCAGCCCATGACTGGAATCTCCAAATGAAGAGGAACACAGGCACAATGGAATGTATTTAGGAGGCTCTGACTCAGAGAGTTAAGAGCCTGGTAATTTTGTCAGACTAGAGATGCTCAAAGGAAAGCTGGGGATGTTTAGCTTGGAGAAAAAGAAAAGTCTGAAGAAGAGGTAAAAGGATGTAAAGGAGTGCAAGTGGATTGAGCATGACTTTTTAAAATTTTCAAGACTTTAAAGATTGTCGTCTTGAAAAGGGATGTGATTTATTCTGTGTAAGTCCTTTGGGTAAAGCTAGTATTAATGGAAAGAAGTACCATAACAATTGCAAATACTGAATTGTTGAACAGAAACCCTAAAACATAGTTGTGCCTTTGCAAAACCATTTCTGATATACATAAATAACCATAAAAGTGTTCAAATCCTTTAATGCATTTTTCTTACTTCTGGGAATCTATTCTGAAAATGACCTAAATTAAGAGAAACAAGCTTAAGGCATAAAGATAATGCTTATAGTGATATATATAATAATGAAAGATTAAAAGAAATGTAATCAACAGAAAAACTAATTAACTATTGTAGGGTCATTCTATAGAATATTGCATAGTCATAAAAAAAAGTTAATAAGACTGCATAGTAGAATTAAAAATTATTTATGACCTAATTTAAAGTTAAAAACCTACCTAATTTATTCAAAACCTATGCCAATTTGAAGCAAAAGATATCAAATTATATTCAATGTACCTATTACAATAGCAAAGATAATAGTAGTCAAAATTTATTGAATTTATACCATATGCAGGACACTATTTTAAGTGCTTTCCATGTCCTAAATAATTTAATCTTCTACATAAAATATAGCATGAACTTTGGTGCCAGACTTCATGAGTTCAACTCATGGTTTTACCCTTTATTTGCTTTATAGTTTATGTCAAGCATATTATCCTCTGTGCTTTAGTTCCTTCATCTATAAAATGGAAATAATAAGGTAGCTACCAGGCATGATCATGTACATTAAATGAATCAATGTATATACAATGCTTAAAACAGTACTTGGCTCATAACATGTGCCATCTAAGTACTGGTTATTTTTATTATTATATATATTTGAAGATGATGGAACCACTGTATCTATGTAAGACACAAAAACACCCCCCCCCAAAAAAAAAGGGATGATACTAAAGAAGTTATGGTTAGGCTCTAGGGGTTTTTTTTCCCCCTAACATTTTCAAAACCTTTTATATGTGATTGATTAAACTAGTTTGACAGTAAAAAGCATTTGGAAAAAAGTAGTGGCCGTGTTATGGACCATTTAACTTGAGACTACATAGACTGATTAACGTATACTGAGAAATTCCTACATGCTCAGCATTAAGTCCTGGGAATTCCCAAGTCCTGGGAACAGAAAATGGATAGAACACAATTTCTAGGTTGCTTTGAACTTAGGGGAGAAGCAAAAATACAAATGTACTACTACAATTCTGAGTAAGTCTGAATTTGGTGCAACTCCAGCAAAGTTTTATAAGCAAGAAGGGACACACACCACTCTTTTGATAAGTTCAAGGAATTCAGTGTAGCTAGAGTGGAATTTGAGCCTGGAGAGGTAAGTAGGGTCCAGATCACATATGTTCTCAAAGTGTATGTTAAAAACTTTGTATTTATTACATGGAGGGGAGACCCGAGAATGCTTTTTTTTTTTTTTTGTCTTTTTGCCTTTATGTAGAGCCGCACCCGCGGCATATGGAGGTTCCCAGGCTAGGGGTCTAACAGGAGCTGTAGCCGCCGGCCTTCACCACAGCCACAGCCACGCGGGATCCGAGCCGCGTCTGCGACCTACACCACAGCTCATGGCAACGTCAGATCCTTAACCCACTGAGCAAGGCCAGGGATCAAACACGCAACCTCATGGTTCTTAGTCGGATTCGTTAACCACTGAGCCACGAAGGGAACTCGGGGAGAACTGAGAACTCCTGAAGCTTTTAAAGAAGATGTGACATGATCAACTCTTTGACTTCTAAAGTTTTTTTTTTAACTTGTAGTTTCCATCATCTGAATAGAACAAATTATAGGTGTGTAGGAGAGTACTAATTAATTGGAAAGCATTACCAATGACTGAGGAAAATATAGGCTAATCTATAAAAAGTGAGTCCTGAACAGCATGTTAATAGCAAAGTTATTGTGAGTTTTAAGGCAGGAGGGAAGAGAGATAGCCCAGGCAAAAGTGTGGAAACAGGAGCACGAGGGCTGAAAATGGAAGGGGATGGGGAGGTAGGGGTGACTGGAACACAGTATAAAGCTTCTCTACGACCTGGAGCAGGATAGCCAGGACTGGCAAGCAGTGGACTTCGAAGGAAAGGTCTGGGGTTTGCATTTGAACTCTAGGGCAATAGAAATCCCCTAGAGAATGGTGATAACTGGAAGTAACCTGATACAGCAACTGGAACCGTGGCCTAGTGTGTGTTCTGGATAAGTAAAGACTGAGGGCTGAGAACTCAGAAAGTGGTAGAGTGCAGTAGGCCAGAACTGAGACAGGGAGTTGGAGAGTTAGGATCCATGGTAAAGGAAGCATAAGCAGGACAGAGGACATAAAACAATTCTCTGTATTTTTCCAGGAGCTGTTTGTTCTGACATCATATAGGCAGCTCTGGAAAAAACACATATCTTACCACGTAATCCTAAGTAAGACTCTCTTTTCCCAAACTGTGTAAAAGATGACAAAATCCTAGAAAAGTATCAGCATGGAGTTTATGGAATTTCAGGAATCCTTAGCATTCTCAAGCCCCGTTATCTTGCTCTGTTTTTTCCCACAGCACTTACCACATTCTGACATATCACTTATCTTACTTATGTTAATTAAGTTTATTATTTAGTTTTTGTTCGTCATTCCTCAGTAGAATACAAGCTCCACAAAAGAAGGAATTTTCATCTACTCTGTTCACTTATATATCGTTGGTACTTACAACAGTGCCAGGTACAAAATAAGCATTCAGTAATATTTATTGAATAAATAAATAACATCTATATATCAAGTGCTTTAAGATTTTGAATAAGGAAGACTTGGGAATTTTAGACTGATGTGACTAGCTGACTAGCTAAGAGGTCCTAATTGTGAAGCATTTTTTTTTTTTTTTAGAAGCTTAAGTAGAATGTCATCTCTGTCCTTGGGGGATGTGACACAGAAGGCATTTCCACAGGTCAGGGTTCCAGAGAATCCTGGTTGTTATAGAAGAGAATTAGCTGAAGGCAGAAAGCTGGGGTTCCACACCCTGGCCCTGTCACATACTTGCATTAAATCTTTGGCAATTCATTCTAGGAGTCCCAGGTTCCTGTCTAGAAAAATGAGGATGATTCACCCAAACACACAGGGTCACTACAAAGGCCCAAACACATTGTTTCATGAACTATGGCTATTGTTACTTTAAATTCTAGTGCAAGTTCGCTCAACTACAAAAATTTTATTTATAAGTTTCTGCTTTTTATATGACATTTCTGCAATGATTTACCCACAGATTAAGAGGATTAGAGAATGTTCCAGATTTTATTACTGATCATTACAGAAACACTTGATCAGTTCAAAGATCATCAGAGTAAGAGAAATATCTCTTCTCCATGAAAAAAGCTCCAATTTTAATAAAATTTAATGAACTGAGAAATGTTTGCTATTCATAGTAGTCATTCCTGTCGTTATGAATGTTATTATATTTATTTGAAGGGTAGTTGGCCTCTGACTTGTTTCATACTTAGATTTTTTCCTTCTGTAAAAGGTAGCTCCCTGGAGATTGTTATCTCGTATTTACATTATTTCATGAACAATCTTTTCACCTAACTCTTTCTTGATGTCCAAGCTAATGTCTCTATCAGAGTGTCAAGTACCTCCTGCCAGGCATTAAATAATGAATAGAATAAGTGTTTGGTAATCTTAGAGACTGAAGTCATACAGTGGCCCCATTAGCTGTTGTGTTTTTAGTCATGAAAGATAGACGGGCAGAATGGGGAGGAGCCAAAGAAACGACAAGTCTGGAAAAGAGGAAATTTCAACTTCAAAAGGTGTCATAAACAATTTAAAATAAATATTCTGTTAAAATCTGTAAGAGAAAATTTGATAGAACTCTTAAAGTGTTTTATACCCCAAGCTTGCATAGGCTTCATTTAAAACACATGTATGTTGGAAACAGGGTATCCATCACTCGAGCCTACTAGTAAACCTTACCTGGCACAAGGCAGGGTCCTTCAGGGAAAATGCATGAAGCCAATACATCCTGATATATGTTGGGTTGAAGACTGGCTAGCGGAGTATTTGCATCATGAAAATCGACTTTGAAAAGAAAGGCCCACTGAAGTTACTGAAGCCCCCAAGAAAGGATAATTACTTAGCGCTCAAAAGGATGGGTACACATGCTGAAAGGAAGCGAAGGAACAACAGAGAATGGAAAGCCCCACACCAACACCTCATTTTTCCCATTTGGCCAGGACCACTGCTGATGAACATTCAGTCTGGAAGGCTTGTGCAATGCTGACCACGTTGGAGTTTCCTCTCTTCAAAGCAAAATTATTAAGCCAATTGTGTTCTTTGTGAATTTTTCTGAACCGCAATGCAATTACTTGGATGCTCCAGTTCATGCTAATCATAATGAACAATGGCTGATCTTAATCAGAAGTATAATGTGTTCTGCTACTGAGAAAACATGTGGTTTCTGAGCCAAAGACATAACGTAAATTGCACTCCGTAGGAAACTTCTGAAAAGTAAGGAGGCATAGGCTTCCTCTTCGGTTAACTTTTTATTCTTTCCAAAGTAAGTACTGCATTTTGAAAACACAGACTGCACTTGTTATGAACCAACAAGTATACCTTTAGGCATAACCTCAGCCAAGACATAAATGGGTCAGGGTGATTTAAAAAAACAATCTGAGGTTAAAAAAAATCATGAGCAGTAAATATGATTACACAGGTGCTCATCTCTGGAGAGAATTAAATAACAAAACCCATTTTCTCCCAAATGTGTCAATTATTCCATAGTCCATTTCTTAAAGTAAGTCTGCATCCTACCTCATTTTATAAACACTTACAGAATATCCAAACATATTATTAAAATTGATTTTGCATTACCAGCGCCTGAATCTCTTTAGAATGATATGACGCTACCATGCCATCCTTAAAGATTTGGACATTTAGATTTTTGTGGTCTGCTTACTTTTAGATTCAATTGTTCACAATGCCCTGATTTTTCACACCTTTTCCATAAAAATCATTGCAAATATGGAATGTCAAAATGGAATCAATGCCATTCATATAAATATATCCAAAACTCACAAATTCTCACACACATATTAAAATATAAAATCCAATACTGCAGAGATAGTTACTATCAACATTTACTTCTTTATATAGTTCTAATAAGGAAAATAGCACTAGGGTGGGAGTAGAGAGACTTGAGTTTATTTTCTGCTGTCCCAAAAGAAGTCACTTAAAAAAAACCTTATTTATTTTTAAAAATCACTTTATTGAAGTATGAATTACATGTATAAAGCTGACCTGTTTAATGTATAAATAAACATATCCACATCTCTAAAAGTTTCTTCCTGCCCTCTTTAGCTGTTGTTGTTGTTGTTGCTATTATTATTATTACTGTGTGATAAGAACACAACATAAGAGCTACCTTCTTAGCAAATTTTTAAGTATAGATATAGTATTATTAACGATAGGGACTATGCTTTACAGTAAAACTTTAGGACTTATTCATCTTGCTTATCTGAAACTTTGTACCCTTTGACTAATGCTTCCTTGTTTTCCCCTCCTCTGAGCCCATGGCACCCACGATTCTATCCTCTGCTTCTCTGAGACTATTTTAGTTTCTTCATATACATGGGATCATGTAGTACTTCTCCTGCATCTGGCTTATCTCGCTTAACAAAACATCCTCCAGGTTCATCCATGTTGTCTCAAATGGAAAGATTTTCCTTTTTTTTTTTTAAAGGCACAGCAATATTCTAACTTATGTATATAACATATCCTTAAAATCTATTCATCTGTCAATGGACATTTAGCTTGCTTTCAAGCCTTGGCAATTATCAATAATGCTCCCATGAACACAGGAGTGCAGATATATCTTTTCAAGATTTTTTTTTCCTTTTTACAGCCACACTTGCAGCATATGGAAATTCCTGGGCTAGGGATCGAATCAGAGCTGCAGCTGAGGTCTATGCCACAGCCACAGAAATATCAGATCTAAGCTGTGTCTGTGACCTAACACTACAGCTTGCATCAACACTGGATCTTAACCCACTGAGAGAGGACAGGGATCGAACCCTCATCCTCACATAGTCAATGTCAAGTCCTTAACCTGCTGAATCACAATGGGAACTCTGTGTTTTCAAGATCTTGATTTCAGTTCCTTTGGATATTTACTCAGAAGTAGATAGTTCTATTTTTAAATTTTTGAGGACCCTCTATACTATTTTCCCTAGTGGCTGTACCGACTTCCTTACTACTAACTGTGTACAAATGTTCCCTTTCTCCACATCCTTGCCAACACTTCTGCTTTGTTTTTTGTTTGTTTTCTTTTTGTTTTATAATAGCTATGGGAGAGTCACTGTTAACTTCATTTTTTGTGTCCCTTTTTTATCAATGAGAAGAGGAAGTTAAACCAGATTCAGTTATTCAGCCAACAAATAATCACTGAGTACATACTATGTTTAAGGCCCTGTGCCAGATGCTGGGCAATGAACAGGGTTACAAGCAGGAAACAAAACTAGTTCTTGCTTTCTAAACATTTCCCCTTATATATTAACTTCGCTCTCTTAACTACTTTCCATTTTGAAGTTTCCAACTACATAGACATTAACTTGAACTTAAGATGTTCAAAATCATACTTACCACCTTCCTGATAAAACTGATTTTCCTTTCCTACACATTTCTCTCTGAACAACTGCCCACTTCCCAATAATCCAGTGTAGAAATTTTGAAATATATTTGACTCTTCCTACACCTTCATTTGCCATTCCTGAACTTCCACTAAGACAATTATTTGTCTAAATTCATCTTGGATACATGATTCTTTTATTGCAGTTTACTCTAATCTAGCCCAGGGCCAAAACCAGACTGCTGTTCTTACTTGCCTGTAAGTTTCCCCCATTTCATACACTCCTTTTTCCAACACTTTCTATAGGTAATTTCCTAAACAAACTTTCATAAAACAACCTATAACGACTTCTCAATATCCTCTACTTAGGTACAAACTCCTTTGGTTTTTAAGGTCTGTCACCATCCTTTCCCCTCTATCATCCCAATGTTAGTCTTATTTGTTTTCTGACATGATCACTTATTCTCCAGACTATTCCTGCTTACTGTTCTCAACATTTGCTTATGTAGGTTCCCAGCTTAGAGTGACATTTCTTCTTTTGTTATTAACAGGCAAGTCATCTTTCAAGACTCAGCTCAAGAATCAAGCATCACTTCCTCCTGCTGAACTCCCATTAAATGGTCTATACCACACTGATCAGCGCTATTCCTTTTTTTTCTTTTTTTCTTTTTTTTGTCTTTTTAGGGCCACACCCATAGCTCCCAGTCTAGGGGTTGAATCAGAGCTACGGCTCTGAGCCTAGGCCACAGCCACAGCAACCCAAGATTCAAGCTGAGTCTGCAACTAAATTGCAGCTCACAGCAATGCTGATCCTTAACCCACTAAGTGAGGCCAGGGAATGAACTCATGTCCTCACGGATGCTAGTCGAGTTCGTTACCACTGAGCCACAATGGCAACTTCAGCACTTTTTTTATTATTAAAAAATAGTTCTCTACTCGATTATAAACTTATATATTTGTCTTATATCTCCCATAGAATTTGGTATATGCTAGACCCATAGGATGCATTACAAAAATGCTTGCTGCTTGATCGGCCCACATTTATGCTATGACTGAAAAAAAACCTCAAACCCAGGCAGGATTTAATGAATGAAGTAAGATGTATAAGATTCAATCTCTAATCTCAAAAGGCTCACATCTTATTAACATTATCTCACTCATATATATAGAACTTTGACAGGTCTGCCTAAAGTTCAATTTGGCATAGACTCATTCAGACAGACCATTAGCAACATATTTTTTTCAACCTTATTCTTACTATCCACACTCTGCCTCCCTTGTTTCTTTCCAAATGTTGGTCTGGCTGTCTCTTTTTCTCATCTATACATTCACCTTCTTCAAAGACAAGAGTTCTGCGGGAAGGAAGTTCATCATGACATTAGGGCCCCATTCAGGACTGATCTTTTGGTTTCCCATTTCTTTGCCTTCGTTGTCTTGAAAGAGAGAAACTGGAGAGTGTAGACAATGGAAATCTCACAGTAGGATGGGTTCTTATAAGGGACGGCAAGTAGAAGAGATAAAATGGCTACACTAAGGCACCAAGAGGAAATAGTACCCCTTTCTTATTCTACTAAGATTCCTCAATAATTAAGGGCTTCTGATAGCAGATTGCCCCCAAATCAGAGAGGACTAGATGAAGGAGGAAGCTTATGGGCTTTCCTCAAATCAGAAATTGAAAACCAGATTTTCATATAATATGTTAACAATATAGTCATTCCTCAGTATCTGCAGGAGACTGGTTCCAGGGCCCCAGAGGATAACAGACTTTGCAGATGCTCAAGTCCCTTATATAAAATGGCCCGGTACAGTCAGCTCTCCATAGCCCTGTTTTCCACAGCTGGTTTAATCAGCAGATCCAAAACCACAGATAGGAAGGGCTGGCTGTATTTGCCTATTCCTTACAAAGATAGTTAATTTTAATAAGTGGTTTAAGTCTTTGAGGTTTGCTATTTATTATATCCCTCTTTAAAATTTAGGCAACTGTTAGTAATTAGTGAATATTGACTTTAATATGTACTTCAAGAAAAAGTAAAGCTTTTTAAGAAAAACATGTTTCAGTTTATTATAGTTTATACACAAAGAGAAGCTTGACCAGTTGGCCTACTCACCACTATTTTCTTGTGAGCAGCTATGGGCAGGAAAGAGCTCTTTAGGAAGCAGCTCTCTGCAGGAGGCCCCTTTGTCTGGTCACTAGCCTTAAACCAGGCACCCCGCGCTCTCTCATCTCTCGCCCTCGCACATCTTTCAAATCTTTTGATAACACAATACCTTGCCTAACCTGTTGGGTCTTTCCACAGATGGAAGAAGTAGAAATGAAGAATAAGTAATTAACAGATAACTAGATCTCTTCCCCGGCGTCCCCTTCAATAATCTCACAAACTGTGTGAACAAGATAGCATCTCTAGAAAGATCCTGAGGCGTCTACAAGCCTACATGCAAGCCTGTGCACAGTGAGGGATGGCCACAACTCTGACTTCCCCATCTCAAGGGTTAAATGAAATTATATCCTCTTTTCTCTTAAAAAATTTTCATAGGCCAGCAGAATCATCAGAGGCAGTTTTTTGGGAACACTGAATCTTCCACCTCCCAAGATTGCCAGCATTCTGATTAAAATCAACTCTCCTTTCTACCAATATTTGCCTCTCTCAAGCACTGATTTTTTAAGCAGCTGGACCTGAGTTTGGTAACACTCCAAAGGTAGAACTCCCTGAATTGCATACATAATGCCTAAAAGAATAAAACTGGTGTCCTGAGGGGGGACTTTATCTGTTTAACCTTAAAAAAAGGAGGTATGTGGTGAAGTTAGAGCATAGGGTGGGAGGACTGAGTATAGAAAAACTCATAATCTATTATTAGATGTATCATCTGAGATATTTGTAAGGATATTAGAAGAGTAAATCACCCCCACAAATTCTAGTTCATACCTAGGATACAATATCGCACTTGGAAAATGTGAGAATTCAATTGCTTACTTCCATAGTACTTAGAGGATTGTCCTCAAACTAAGCAAGTCTAGAAGATAAATATCAAAAAGGCTTATCTTTTCATCTGTGAAATACAGAAGAGTGATAGCTCAGTCTTCCGAGTAGATATAAATCCTCTTTTGTTTATATTATTGTAGTTACTAGAAAAGTGAGCTTGTTTAGTTTAAGTTACTAAACTGAAGCAAAGATAAACTAACTCCCGTTCTCTTTTTCTACAAGGTCCAATTTAAAAAAGGACTCACTAAAAATTATGTTACACATAAAGCAAAAGAGCTCTAAAATTAATTTTGTATAATTTTTAAAAGCTAAATATGCTTTAAAAACTGTAAATTGAACTTAATCAATATTAAGGAGTTTAAAATTCTATAACAAATTCCATAAGGTTCTTTATAAGCGATAGACCAAACTCATTAGGTCAGTAAAGCCCAATATTATATTTTGGAAGTGATATTAATCCTCTCAAGACAGCATGTCATCTGGCTCTGAATCTCTCCTGAATTTCAGCTACACTAAAATGAGAACAATTAAAGACCTCTTGCCAGAATAACATAATTACAGAACAATGACTATTTTGGATAAGGACCCTCCTTGAGGTCAACACAGGTTTCAACAGAAATCACTAACCACGTCTTTGAATATTGCCAAGGAATTTTTCCTTTTTTCCTTTGTCAATTTCCATTACCAAGTGATTAGACTGCATTTTCTACCATAAATCATTCATTCTAAGCGTCATTTGTAAAACAAACTATAGCCAAATAATACTTTCCATTACCTTGTAAGGAACCTAAATAACAACAACAACAAAACCCACTGACTTACCATTTTCCTTCTTCATTTTCATATTGTTGAACAGTATATCCAAACATGTCCTCCACTGGGCCGCTGAAAGTCATTGAGTTTTTCACATCAACATTGAATGATAGGCAGAATCCTAGAAGAACTTTAAGAGGGAAAACAAAGTCCAGTTACACAGAGTTAACTAGGATTCCCTTATGTTTTAAATTATGAAGGCATTCTTGAGGTTACTGTTCAAAGCTGGGCTTACTAAAAAGAGCAATGATGCTCAAAAAATGAGAACTACAAGGAAGGTATGCAATATTAACTGCATTACTGACTGGAAATCAATACAATGACTTTAAAGAACGTAAGTATTAACATTCAAACTAAATACCGCAGTAACTTTGTATCGGTACCATTCCCAGAACTAAAGATTTTGGAACGTGCGGGAAGGAGCTGGCAGAAACTCACGCTCACATGTGACTAATGCAGTTGCAGAGAGTTTTTCAGTAGTGATTCCCTACAGCAAACCAGGGCCACTAATGAAATGTAAACAGTTTCACTTGCCCGTTTTAACTACAGAGGATACAAGCATCACCACTTAAAGCCTCAGAGGACAAAGCTTTCTCCTTGCTGCTTCAAATGGGAAGGCAAGCTGATTGTCTTCATCCAGAGATGGCTCCATAGGAAGGCTGGAAATCTGCTCTGCTTCCTGCTCTGAACCAAGCAGTGGGTGGAAGCTTATACTTATACACTAAAGCCACCTGAGAGTGTTGTTGGTGCTACCCTGACAGGGTGCTACTGAGATTAAGTTTGATGATATACCTGAAACGAACATGACATTGTAAGTCAACTACACTCCCATAAAATTAAAAAAAAATTTTTTTTTAATTTTAGAGTATATTTTGAAAGAAAATAATAAATTAGATGATATGTCTAAAGAGTTTACTCAATGTCTGGCACATACTACATATTCAATGAGAGTTAAATCTCTTCAATTTCTTTGTAGTTCAGGTCATGGAAATCTTTTATAGGTGAGGCTCTCTCTTGAAAGGGTTCTGGATGGTGCCAAATTCTCTCAAATGGATGGTTCCAAATTCCATCTTTGGTACTGGTTTTTAAAGCATACTTGTGAAGTTTCAAAGTAATCCCCTCCTAGGTATAACTAATGGTCCTTCCCAAAGAGTACACTCTTATAAAATCACACAGTACTGTAAGGTATGTTCAGAAGTGATTTAATTCACTCTCCTTTGTTGAAACCATGACACGCAGCTACCTGTAGACAGAAACACTTTCTTCCCCTATCCACTGTAAACTCTTCCATAAGTATAGTCTAAATTCAGACTCTAATTCACTCCATTCTCTAATTCATAACCTTCAAATTTTGGTAACAATATTAAATGTTTGATACACAAAATTGTACATAGCCTAGAGAACATTAGTCTTCACAAAAAGATACTTACGTATACCTATTTATAAAGTCTTACATTGACCTCTCCACCTGGAAATAATCTTTTAACTACTAAGCCCTCTTATCTCATTAAAAAAAAATCCCTCATAGAAACAATTATTAAATACTATTTACATTGAGGTTACCTGGGTGAGATTTTTTTCTGCCCTATATTGGAAAACTCTTAAAGGCAGAGACTCCTTTACTCATTGTCCTTATCCCTTCTCAAAATCCAGCACAGATCCTTGTACACGAATGGACAATAACACATTCATAGAATGAAAGATAAAACATGAAGGAGAAAGTGTGCCAGTTGTAGTTGGAAGTGACCTGGCCCCTACTTCATCTTAATTACGGAAGACTTTATGGAGATGGATATTTTTAAGTTAGAGTATTAAGGAGAAGAGATTCAACTTGGCAGTGAGAAAAAAATATGGCCCAAGAATTTGGGAAGATCTCTGCAAGCAATAAGACACAGGACAGGACAAATATGGTTGCAAGATCATAGAGAGATTTGCCTGGCTGGCGTGGAAGATGCAGAAAAAGAATGGACGGGTAGCACAGGTCCATTTATGTACATTTCCTGTTCATTCTTCAAGGATGATGGAGAACAGCTGGTTACCATCTTCTTCATAATGGCCTTTCACATATTTGAAGACAGTTTTAAACACTGTTCACTCTCTAAACTAAATAATACATGTTCCCACTCTTCTTCACAGTTATTTTTTTTTAAATACTTTCAACAGATTATTTTTGATATGATACACAAAATAGTATTTCTACAGCAGGATTTCTCAACTTCGGCACTACTGACATCTGGGGTCAGCAAATTCTTTGAGGGGCTACCCTGTACATTGTAGGGTGTTTGGTAGCATCCCTGGCTCCTAGCCACATGATGTCAGTAGTCCCCACTGAGTTGTGAGGATCAAAAATGTCTTCAGACACTGCCAGCATTCCCTGGGGCCAAAATCACCCCAAGCTGAAAAACACTGTCCTATAGCTAAGGATCAGAAAACCACCACTAATGATTTTATTGAAGAAGGTGCCTGAAAACCAACTGTGTCTTGCAGATCAGCGCAATTGCATCATCTGGGGGCTTGTGAGGGACCCAGAATCTCAGGCCCTCCCCAGAGTTCCTGAACCAGTAACTTCATCCCAACAAGTTTCCCAGAAAAACCGAACTCCTGTTAAGGTCTGAGAAGTATAGGTCTGTGATATGCTTTGTATTGTTGATGAAGGTAACAGAATTTACCTAAATTAAGACTACTCACCATCCTTCAGACATAAGGGGGAAAGGACTGTCTTTAATCAGGTTCAACTTCACCACTCTTGAAGGATTTTTCTAGCAGCCATCACCTTTGGTATATGCTCTCCCAAAGGCCATTCATGGTGCTCCTCAACATAAGACCAAGAGCTTTGGGTTTCCTTTTGGGGGCCTGTTTGTTTGTTCTACATGTTGTATGGAATGTCTGGGGGTGTGTGCTGCACTCTTTTTTTTTTTTTTTTCCATTTCCTGTCCTTAGAATTCTACAGGCAATTTGCCCAAAGTGATTGTAAATCAGCCTCTTTCATGTTTTTTAAGGCACCAAGGAGCCTGAAGCACTGGGGATGACATAAAAAAATAGTTTACATCTTGTTCTTTTGATTTAAAGGAGTACATAAACAGTACAAGCAATGTCTCATAAATTTTAGTTCAATGTTCATGCTGTTATATTAAGTTGTCTTGGAATTTTACGTACCAGAAGTAAAACAAAATCATACTTATTCTCAAAGTAGAAAAAAAAAAAAAAGCGAAGACTGAGGTGCCTTTATGGATAACACAGAGTGAAAATGATAGAAAATAAAATGTAGAAAATATTCAGACGTCAAGAGTTCTGATTTCACATGTGCCAATCAAAAAGATTTTTTTCTTTTAATAATATTAACGGCTACACAGTATACTTACTATGTGTTATACCTCACGTGCTCCATCTCATTTAATTTGCCAACAAGCCTGCAGTCAAATACCATTATCATCACTGGGCAGATGAGGAGAAGGAAGCTTAGGATGACAGAGAAATTTGCCTGCATTTTTTCAGATCTCTCAAAGAATTCACATTAATTCAAGTTTTAAATCAGCGCTAAAACTAGGAAGAGCTTGTAGAAGGTGTCACGGAGATGGGTTCAGAAGAGAGTCTACTACGAGTCTATGTAGTTCCACCTTCTGAGAAGAAATCTGAGGAGGATTCTGGGAATGGGAGGAACGTTGTAATAAGGAGAGAAGTCATGACCACCGAGCTAGGTAAACCTGAATAAGGAACTTCAGCTAAAATGCATATGCTTGGGTCAAAAAGAAATGGAAAGGCTTGCTCCCCTTCAAATATGGTTATATGAGCTAAATATCTTAGGGTTTAAAACTGAAGAGAATGATGAGAGGATTGGTACTGAAGGATAGCTCTTGTAAAATGGACCATTTTATGCAATTTCTTTCCTCCAGGATAGGATATGATGTGTAAGACAACTAAATGAGAAAAAGAGAGAAAGAAAATACATAGCCTACAGCTGTGTACTGTTTTCTGCTTACAAATACTTTCATATACATTGCAGAGGTTAGGCAGGAGAGCAGTCATTACTCTCTTTTTGTGTGTTGGAAACTGGAGCTCAGAGGGGCTAAGTAATTTGTCCAAGGTCAGGCTGTGTTAGTGGCACAGATTTAAGTCAGTGTTGGTCTTTGGAGGTCAAAACATATACTTAGGGTGAGTAGAGTGCTTTTAAGTTGGACAGATTAGTTGGTGAAATAAAATATTAGTAAAAGTTTTGGTAAAATTTGGTAAAAATAAAAAATAACAACCCATAAGTTTGTCTTCTATGTCTTGGTTCTATTTCTGCTTTGTATACATGTTCACTGCACCTATTTTTTAGATTCCACCTATAAGTGATATCATATATTTGCCTTTCTCTGTCTGACTTACTTCACTTAGTCTGAAGTAAGGTCCATTCTCTAGGCCCATCCATGTTGCTGCAAATACACTATTTCATTCTTTTTTTTTTATCTCTGAGTAATATCCCATTGTATATACATACCACATCTTTTTAATCCATCCTTCTGTCAATGGACATTTAGGGTGCTTCCATGTTTTGACCAATGTAAAGGGTGCTGCAACGAACAACGAGTTGCATATATCTTTTCAAACTATGGTTTTCTCTAGATATGTGCCCAGGAATGGGACCTCATGTTCATATGGTAGCTCTATTATTAGTTTTTTAAGGAATCTCCATACATTCTTTCTAGTGGCTGCACTAATTTACATTCTCACCAACAGGGTAGGAGTATTCCTTTTCCCCACACCCTCTCTAACATTTATTATTTGTAGACTTTTTGATGATGGCCATTCTGACCAGAGTGATATGATAGCTACTTGTAGTTTTGATTTGTATTTCTCTAATAATTAGCACTGCTGAGTATCAAAGGGGAAAGGAGGAGGGAACAATAAATTAGGAATATGGGATTAACATATGCACATTACTACATATAAAATAGATAACTAACAAGGACCTTACTGCATAGCACAGGGAACTCTACTCAATATTTTGTAATAACCTACAAGGAAAAAGAATCTGGAGAAGAATATATGTAACTGAATCATTGTGCTGTACACCAGAAACTAAGACAACTGTAAATCAGCTATACTTCAATTAAAAAAAACAAACAAAAACCTAGCTCAACCCAAACCTCAAATGGCCCATGAGAGCTCTTAATCATCTTGTAACTTCGGAGTACTTGAGGGTAGGACTGGCAGGAAAAGCTGAATGAAGAGGGCAAAAGTCTGGGCATTGCTCGTGGGCAGTGACTCTCCAGGGAGGGAAAGTCCCTCCTCCACACATCCTCTGAGTTCTAAAAAAAGTCACTACAGCCTGTTTGATTGTTTGCTTCTTAATGAAAAAGGTCTGTCTTTCACACGGTGGTCCAGAAATGTTGATCTAGTAATATTCAGATTACAGTATTTAAGAACCAAGGGAATTCTGAATATTTTAAATTTTAAGCCCAAGGCAAGATATTGGCAAATAAACGGTGACTAGAAATACATATTAAAATGCTATCACTTTCCTTTAACAACTTCCTAAGTATGTTTATCCAATCTAGAAATGATATAAATCATGCAATTAACATCACTTTAATATAAAGGATGAAACAGTGATACAGTATTAGGATGAGAAATCATAATAATTGTAGTAATCATAATAATTACTATAGCTAATTAGTAGTTCTTAGGGCAAACTCCTTGACTGTATAGAAAAATGGTGATCTTTAGAGATATATTAACCCGGGCTTAAACCTAGCCCTTTCACTTATTTATTCAATTATTCACATTTATTCAACTACTCCATAAATATTAATCAAGTCTTTATTTTGGGTTGGATATATATGTTAGAATCCGGAGATACAGTCATAAAAATATAGTGCTCTAGTTTTCTCAGATCTTACAGCCTAGCTGAAAAAATACGCAAGAGGGCCCTAGTTTTTCATTTTTAAAATGAACTTGGTCTTCCTGTTGTGGCTCAGCAGTAACGAACCCAACTAGTATCTATTAGGTTGCGTGTTCGATCCCTGGTCTTGCTCAGTGGGTTAAGGACCTGGTGTTGCTGTGGCTGTGGTGTAGGCTGGCAAGTGGAGTTCTGATTCAGCCCCTAGCCTGGGAAATTCCATATGCCATAGGTGTGGCCCTAAAAATCAAAATAATATTAATAATAAAATAAAAAATAAAATGAACTTGTAGGAGTTCCTGCTGTGGTGCGACAGGATTTGCAGTGTCTCTGCAGCCCTGGGATGCAGGTTTGATACCTGGCCAGATACTGTGGGTTAAGGCTCTGGCATTCCAACTACTGCTTTGATCTGATTCCTAGCTTGGGAACTCCATATGCCATGGGGTGGCCAAAAAAGAAAAGATGGAATAAAATTAAATTAAATTAAATTAAATTAAATAAGCTTATAAATACCTTCTAGGTATTGGCTGCTGTGAGATGGACAATTATCCTTGTAGGAATAGAGAATGCTCGATAAATGAGTTAACTGCTTTCATAGGTAGAATACAAAGATTTTGTTTACCATCTGGCATTTGAGTTTTCTTTTGGAAGTGGATGTCCCTCCATTCGGATGACCACTTGTATCTTGAAAAGTGATACAGATGTGTTATATCATTGGGGCAGGAGAGTGGGCTCATTGACTCATTTCCATAGCAAATTTCCTGTTTCTAAACCCAGCTGCAATGACATCTGTGAAGAACATCTGAGGTCAGGCCTTCCATGAGGAAGAGCAAGCCGAGGAGGAGGGGCTCAGGCAAGCCTGTCCTCATGGTTAGATCTCTTGGACCTCATCTTAGTCCCTCAAGAGGTGATGCATACTAGTGGTCCCACCCAGCTCTGATCCTACAGCAAGTCAAGGCTTCTCTCACTCCAGGGGCAATCTACTCCCCCCCAACCTATTTCAAGTCTATTCCAAGGACAGCATGAGCTTGCAGTGACTCTTCTAAAATATTTAGGCTACACTGAGTCACTGTCTTGAGCCACCTGAGAATCAGCACACCTAGCAGTGCAACCCCCAGTGGTGCAGAACTGCAGAGTCCCATGTCCTCCCCAGGGCTGAGCGCCTTGCGTCCTGGGCACCTCCTATTTATTGCTGTGTCAAAGCCTCCAGGTGAAAAGAGTTCATCCCCGCCTGCTTGAAGGGATATCAACTCTCCAAATCATGTATGCTTGCTTTAACTAATGACATAAGATATTAGGTATTTTACATTACTCCAAATTTACATTTTTTTTTTCTCCTTGAATTCAAATAAGATGCAGTCAAGTTTGGGCCACTCCAGAGAGTTGTAAGAAAAATATTTCAATGATAATAGCTGGTGAGTGTTGGAAGGCTTTTCCTCACATTGTAATATATAATGAAACATCTTTATAATATTAGTGCTATGGACCTGAAACCTTAATTTGAGTTGGATCTCAATTTCGGTGTTCACGTTGCCCTAAAAGATGAACTCTGATCTAGAGTGTAAGTGAATCTATTCACAAAATTAATTACTACATCATTCTAGTTGATTTGATAGCTGAGATGATTATTTTTATAGCATTGCAATCTTGAGAAGGAGGAGCCAAAGAACTCCAGTGGTGAAGATACTGGAAATAAAAATAGAATGAAAATAAGACAATATGAGAGCCTTGAGCAAAGTATAGAATCAACAAAATCATTTGGAAATGACTTTATAATTTCAAATTCAGAAAATCTCTATTTTCCCAACTCAGTATCTCCTTCAAATAACTGAACCTTCCCTATAAGTTATATAAGAAGAAAATCTGGCTCGGTCAATGTCACCATTCAAAGTCCTTTCAACAGAAATGATGTAATATGTCAGCAAGATATCTACCTCCATCAGCAAGTCCAGAAAAGCCAATCCAAACAAACACCTCGGTGTTCAAGAATTTTCCAAGTTTCATCCCGGGAAGCTGCTTTTTAACTTCAGTTTGCTGTAGTGAGAGAACTGTTTTGACTTTCAGGGCTAATGTCCTATGGGCCTTCAGTTATTACAAATGGTATTTGAACTTCAAAGTGAGTGTGTGTATATGTTTGTATCTGTATATGACTGGTAGAAAGGAGGCAAGGGGGCCTAATTCTTGGCCCATAGTAGGTGTTTAATACAAGCTTGTTAAATGGAACAGGATGGAATAAACAAAAAAATGTGGATTTTTAGGTAAAGGTCATTCTGGCTGTAAGAATTTATCCCCTTTCATAAGTGCTGTCCAGAATATTAAACTCCAGTGGAGTGTTTCCCAAACATCCTTTGTTAAAAAATCCCTCTTTTAAATTTTTCTACATAAGTTTGTTCTTCTACATTGTTTATTTTCCTTTGTAGTATCTACAGACATCTGCTTTTTTTTCTCCATATCCTCCTTCCTACACACAAAACCTGCTTTGCCAGCTCCTCACAGACCGTGCCTTCTCCTGAAATTCTTAAACAGTCTCAGAACCCAATGCCTCCACCCTATCAACATCATCTTCTGGCTCTGTGTTTTACAAGATAAAAAAGCTGCTGAACCTTAGGGGTCCCTGGATCCCACTGTGGGAAACACAACTTGTGTGTTTGTGCAAGCAACATGAGCACAGAACTCTGTTCTCCAGCTGCCCTGGAGTCCTGAGAGCTGAACTCATTACTTTCTGTGACTACACAGCGCAGAGCTGCATATGGAAAATCGCATTACAATTCACGACACAGTAGGGCTGCACCCAAATGAAGTGTTTACCCAGACAGGAGATATGAAGTCTTTGGATATGTAAGAATCTGAGTGAATGGTATGCTTTTGTTAACGAAAACTTTTCAATGAATTTTATTAATTGATATTTAATTTATTCCCAGGGTAAGACATTGCCAGTTTTAAGGTATTTTTTTTAGCATGCACAATACATATGTTTTAGGGTCAGGAAGGCTGAGGTAGCATACACTGTAAAATAAATGATTTTCAATTTATCTAGCAGCTTTAACTGGCAATTTCCAACTCCAAGAACTAAGAGATTCTATTATTGACTCTTTTATACCGTGTAGTGGCACAGTTTTTCTTAATGGCTTGGGTCTTGGCTTCTGAAGGCCATATACACATCCAAGTGCATGAGGCATAGTCACTACTTCAGATACTTCCATTGCTTCTCTGAGGATGGTGAATTTATCCCACTTTTTTTTGCTTGTTTACTTACATGTTTAACAACGCCAATGAAAATTAGGAAATGGAAAATCATTCATATAACTTATTTTCTTGACCCTTGAAACTAGCTGTTGTGAACATGAGCAAAAAAACAGCCTTAGGACTAGCAATGTATCACTGGCTCATACGTATCACTGAGAAGAAATTGTATGTGAATTAGTAAAATCCATTGAAAAGAATGTTAATAAAAGTACAACTTTTTAATTCAAGTCCTTTCTTCTAAGGCATCAATAGAGAGAATGCATGTGGTAGCTAGGTAAGATTGGACTCTGAGATTGAACCAACGATATCTCAAAAATGTGGGAAAAAATAGGGTTACCCGGTTATTTAATGTACAGACAGTACAATTTTCTTAATTGTACAATTTAGATTTGAGAGCTAAAATTAAGTGAAAAACACACTTATGTGTAACAAAAAGTAAATCAGAAGTAAATGTAAAAGTATAACCATAAAAATTTCAAATAAACATATTACTTGAAAGCACTTACTTGGACTGGCGAAATCTGAGGAATTAAATTTAAGGCTTTTTAAAAACTGTGATTGTTCATACTGTATTATGGTATCACCTATACAATATAACAGACATTCCTCACTTGGTAAAATTTTAACATGTGAAAAAAATCAGTTAACTTAGGTTGTGATTATTTAGATTGGGAAATAATTACTACCATTTTGAGTCAGCTATAATATTCTTTCAAAGAGGGAATATGCCTAGACTTAAAAATGTGATTTTTATGCAAAGTTTTAACAAATAAAAATGAAGCCTACCTACATCTTATTTTGCTGGGGATCACAAAGGCCTGTTAGATTTAGCTTGCCTTAACCTCTCATTTGTAAAAACTTTGTCATATTGCTTAGAAACAGGAGGCAATATATACAGATTTACAATATTATTTTTTAATGGGATATGATTATCTAAATACTTTCAGGTTTGACATACAAGTGGTCAATTGTTAACATTAATAAATTAAAGGCTTCATGAAGATAACTAACAAACTACTGTGCAAACTCCAACAGTATACTGCTGTCAAACCCCAAATATGTAAGAAAATAATACCTTATCCTAGAGGTACCCAGTAGCTTTAACTGGCAATTCCAAATTCCAAACACTAAGAGGTGTCATTCTTGATTCTCCTATTCCATTTACGAGGCTAATTTTTCTGGAAATCTCAGTACTTCCCCTAATAATATAGGACCCCTTAAACTAAAGTGATTTTGTATAATTTTTCCCCTTCCTAGTTATTCATTATAATTTTCCATTATATCATTCACTACTGAACATTCTCTTCATTCAGAAGTTTTTTGGTACCTCTGTTCAAATTAAAATCTTTGCAGTACCACCTAACGTTTGTCAAAATGGCCATCATTAACAAGTCAACAAATAACAAATGCTGAAGAGGGTGTGGAGAAAAGGGTACCCTCCTACATTGTTGGTGGGAATACAAATTGTACAACCACTATGGAAAAACAGTACTGAGGTACCTCAGAAAACTACATATAGAACTATCATATGACCCAGCAATCCCACTCTTGGGCATATATCTGGACAAAACTTTCCTTGAAAAAGATACATTCACCTGTATGTTCACTACAGCAGTATACACAACAGACAAGACATGGAAACAACCTAAATGTCCATCGACAGATGAACGGATTAAGAAGATGCGGTATATATACACAATGGAATACTACTCAGCCATTAAAAAAGAACAAGATAATGCCATTTGCAGCAACATGGATGGACTAGAGACTCTCATACTAAGTGAAGTTAAGTCAGAAAAAGACAAATACCACATGATATCACTTATATCTGGAATCTAATATATGGCACAAATAAATCTTTCCACAGAAAAGAAACTCATGGACATAGAGAACAGACTTGTGGTTGCCAAGGGGGAGGGGGAGGGAGAGGGATGGACTGGGAATCTGGGGTTAATAGATGCAAACTATTGCATTTGGAATGAATAAGCAATGAGATCGTGTACAGCACAGGGACTATATTTATTTACTTGTGATGGAACATGATGGAGGATAATGTGAGAAAAAGAATGTATATATATGTGTGACTTAGTCACTTTGCTGTATAGTAGAAATTGACAGAACACTGTAAACCAAATATAATGGAAAGAAATAAAAATCATTAAAAAAAGTAAAATCTGCCCAGTTTATCAGGAGGGAATAATGTAAGCTAAACATATAGAACTTGTTGTTCACCTAGAAAAATCTGGAAAATAAAGTAGAAAGAATTTTAAAGGACGTTGGGGTTTGTTTATAAGAGATGAAGAAAAAATCTCAGTAGCCTGGAATGCTGAAATATTTCAGAAGGCAAGGGTCAGCAGAATGCTTGTTTTCTTTTCAGGGGAAAGAGATAACTTTTTGATGCTTTCTTTTCTGTTTTGAGATAGCTCTAAACTTTGTTTTCTTGGCTATATTGTTGCTAAGATCATGATGATCTTTCAGCACTTACAGCATTAGTTGATCAGTAACATCCTTGGATCCAAACTCTATTCCTATCTACTAGCAACATCTTTTACATTCTTTCCATTAGACTATGAGGGTATCTTGAAATGGAAGTAAATACAGATGTTATAGTCAATATTCCCAAGAACTGGCAGCCAATGTTTTCCTTAAATGGAAGCAATCTGTTACTTGGGACCAAAACTCTAGTGGCTAAGTACTTGTTACACAAAAGGATCTTAAAATTCAGGTGAGGTTACTTCTGGACTGGAGGAAAAGGTAAGGAAGAGAACCGGATCTAAAAGGAGAAAAAATATGGCTTTAACTTTATACATGTTAGAGGAAAATGTTTATTTCCCAGTCCTGATTATTTCCTTCCATGTGGAAAAAGCTTCACAAGTGGTAACACTTTTTTTTTTTTTGTAATCTATTTCTACACGTGCCTCATCTTTTACACTTAACTGGTGAATTTGGAAGGAGAAACTATCTGGGTTTCTCTTAGAAGTAAGCTTGCCTACAGAAAACAAAACTGTTCTACTCCTCCAGGGTCAGGGTCTGAGCTGGTGCTTGAGAGTAAGTCAGAATAATCTAGAAATCAATAGTGGGGACTTCATTTATCGCCTGTGCTCCATTCTGATTCCTGGTCATTTCCCAACTGGTTCCGACCTCAAGTGATAAAGTGATTTGCTTATTATGGGACTTTCTCAAAACTCCTAATGCTGTTTTGTTTCTTAGGAAAAATAAACAGTATTGGGAAAAGGCTTAGATTTCACAATGCTGGGTATTGGGTACATTTGTATTTGTTCAGTTATTCCTGTAATTTTCTTGTTTGCCGGCAATATTTCAAGATTTTCAAAAGCTTACAAATTTTCTCTGTATAATTATCATTCTGTGTTTGAAGATGTTTTGCCAGATATAACTTCTCTAAATCTTTTAAATTTCATTACATTTTCCTCTTATTTTCATAATTTTAACAAAGAAATTAGAACAACCACAAAGCCATGCTTGTTTTGGAGCCACGAGGAGGCATGAAATGAAAGACCTTGAATGGATGGGGCTTACTTATCTTTACCCATTTCCTGTTTTCTCATGAATTTCATTCAGAGTGAAAGGTGGGGGGGGGTCACTAGAAGGGCAGAGGCGTGATTAGGAAAAGGGGGAAATGTGGTAAATTCAGAGTCCGGCATGGTGAACAACGGTGTGGTGGAGATCTGGCTAAAACTTTGCTATGGGAGCAGCCATCTCGTACTTGCACTCTGGTTAACATTACAGGTGGTCAAGGTGGAAGTGCAAAAAAAGCCAAAGATCTGGGAAATGGAATTAACACTATGATTAGCCACATTCGCTCTTTGCTTAAACAAACATACGGGCCTGAGAAGGTACTGACTGCTGGAATTTTCAGTCGTTTCTCTCCATAATTTTCTCTGTAACTGTTTCTTATTTCATATCCTGGGGCTGTACTATTTATATGGATGGATTATTGCCTCTTCAGAGAACTGCAGATTAATTCTCACCATGGAACTGAGAGTTACATTAAGAGAGAGGCACCTATGCTGGTCCAGGAACACATAATTCCTTACTCTGTCTGGGGGAAGTTTAACTAAGAAATATGGAAGTGAGTCAAGTAACACTGACTTTCCACTGGCCATCTCTATTTCACAGACATGAGGCACTCAGGCAAAGGTGTAAAAGAA
Organism: Catagonus wagneri; assembly: GCA_004024745.2. Lineage (NCBI taxonomy): Eukaryota > Metazoa > Chordata > Mammalia > Artiodactyla > Tayassuidae > Catagonus > Catagonus wagneri. Next base: position 17,412,013 of record PVHT020000166.1, read on the forward strand.
ACAAGTCATCACTCAATTTAGAACTGTCCGGCATGCTAGAGGTGGATTGAATATCCACTTCTGAAAATTTAAACACATAAAGATGGGAGGAAAAAAATGCCAAAGAGTTTTCCAATTATCAGTGAACTTAAACAGGATATATCAAGATTAATGGCAGAAGAATGTGAATGCATATTTAACAGTTTTCCTCAAGTATTGCAGCTTTAGAAGCTTGCTAACCTCATCATTTCTCACCATCCCATGTATTCTTGCCACCTTCTGATCTGCTTCCAGGCTTACAGTGATAATTTTTATTCTGTATTCTAACACAGTATAGTGTATGTGGTTATATATTATAATTCTTGCAAGAGAAATCTATCTGACTGATCTTAGGTCAAACTATTGGGTTTAGGAGAACCTTTAATACATTAATTATGCCTTCCTAATATTAGACTTCTCTAGAAATAAACCATAATATCTTATAATTGGAAAGTATGAGATGCTTAGTAATTGCTTAATTTTGCCTTGCTATTACATCAGAAGCCAGCAACTACTTATTGTGGCACTTATATCACTCCGACCAGAGGTTCCAGAAGGTGCTGCCATATTTATATGTGATCCTGCCTCCCAGGCCACAAGTGACTTGTCCAGGAGTGAGCATCAGATCTAAAACGAGCCATCCAGGGTCCCACACTCCTGGCCACAGCTGATCAATTCCAGGGGGTCAGTCAGGGTACTACTATTCAACTCTGATCTCAGGCTGGCACTTTATGCAGGCTCCAGGTCTGGTGGAGAAGGTCATGGGACAGGAGACTCAGAAACAGGTATGAGCTTGATTTCTGCCAGGAAGCAGGCTCATAGTGTGAGAGAGTGAACTCGAGATGGTGGGGCACAGCGTTCTAAAATATGGACGAGAACTGATAAACTGTGGGCCCCATCAGCTTTGTTGCTGCCCCGTGGCTGAGGGAGGGATGGGGAAGGAGGAGGAGGAGGAGGCTGGGTAGCAAAGAGAGGTAGGGGTGACTTGATGCAATGTTTCCTTCTTACCTTGCTGGCCCTCACCCAAAGCTATTCAAAAGTTAAAAAAGACTGAGAGTAAGGGACACAAAGGGACTGGGCCTGCTCTATAGGTAGATTACACTATGTAAATAAAGCTATATATGTAACTACATTCTGAATATGTGATAATTCATTCAGCACACACGAAAAAGTCCACCGTGTGAGAAGTAATGTGGAAGAGCTGTGAGTGATTACAAGCGCAAATAAATTTTATACCTGCCCCCAAAGAGCTTTTGCCACTTGTGAGACGTAAGGAATAAGCAAGTAATTCAACTGTGAGGTTCAAAAAAATTAAGGAAAAAAACTCAAGGGCCATTAAGTGATTATTGCAATTGTTATTAGTGTAATTTTAATGCCAATTTTACAAATCCTAACAAACTTATTAGGCTTTTTTCCCCTTTCCTATCTGATCATTAAAAAGATCTGCTATCTAAAAGAGAGTTGGAAATAGATATAAATTGGAACTTAATTGGGGGTAATCTACGTATTATGAAAAAGTATGACACTTCTTTTTTTAGGTAAGTGATTAAACTGCTTTCAGAGTGTTATGTCTGTGTTAGAAGCATCACCAGAAGGTGAAAATAGAGACACAGACCTCGCCCTGACTCTCATTGCCAGGGCAGATTTGAAGTTGAAATCTTCCATTATGCAGCCTAAGAATAATTCATTTAAATACAAGTTAAAGGGCAGGATGGTAGTGATGTCACCACAGAATAACTGCTGCTCTGTGTCAGGCTGGTCTTATTTAGGAGGGCAGAACTGAATGATCCACAAACTGACACCCTTGCCTGGAGTCTGGAGTGAAAAACTCCAGGGGTGAGTGATTCTGTTGTATGTCGGTTATTTCACAGCCAAACCCTGAAGCATATTTTTCCTTTGTGTCTTGAGTGCAACTACTATTCCATATCATGATGAAAGATCAGTTACATAATTGTGCCGACACTTTTTTGTAAAATACTTGCCTTTTAATACTCTATAAGTATAAAAACAGCTTTGTGAAAAAGAAATCCAATTTTTTAAATTTAAGTTTTAACCTTTTACCAGCGAGCAATGATTTTTCTGGATGAACTCCAACTGACTTAAAAATGACTGCTAGGTTATTAAAGAAAAAAAATGTCAAGTAAAGTAAGGCTAAATTTTGTTTTTGCTGTTTCAAAGATGTACTCCCTAGTGAAATAATTAGGACTTATTCAAAATCACACCATTCTACATATAAAAGCTTCCAAAATTTTTCTTCGAAGATATATTTTTTAGTGGGGCAATTTACAAATATGGTGAATCAAAGCCTTGTCATTTATTTCCTAACAGATAGCACTACCCAAGAGGGAAAAAAAAAAAAGATTGCAAAAATACACTGGGGTCCAGAATCTAAGCTTCTAGTCTTCTGAATAAGGCCATTGTCTGAATTCTTAAATTTGTATGTTCTCATACTAAAACAGCTTTTCATAGAACTGCTATACTATACTCTTATCAGTTTTTTACATTTAACAATTCAAATAACTTTTAAAACACTGGATCGAATGTCAGTCCTGAGAAGAAAGGATTATTTCATTTACATATTTATTTAACTGGACATGAAATAAGACCATGACAAAGCTGGTCATGTCCAGCTACATGCTGTACTAAAATACAAAGGTCCTGAGGTTAAATAACAGGTATAATATTCCTTTTATGACCTGAGTCTCAGCCAGTGGTAAACTAGAATAAAGTTGAGCATCACAATAGTCAAAAAAAACCCCTAAGTATTATTGATGATTTAAGGCAAAAAAAATTTTTTTAAAGAGTGCATCAGGGGTAACAATGTGAACACAAAAATATTCCGTCTGGACATTTCAATAGAATATTGGATTTGACAACATAACCCCCCCCAAGCCCTTAAGTATCTTCAAAGATATTCTGTGTGCGAGTATGCTACTGTTCTCATGAGTTCCTCTTTAAAAAAAGAAAAAAACCCACATCAATGTTCTTTGAAAACCTTACTTGAAAATATTATTTTCAGAATAATTTTTAGTAAAAACATTTTTCAAAAACTGATTAAGAAGCTTTCCTTTATGGGTGGCAAGTTTGTACAAATTTCCTTCTTTTACTAAACCTAGAGATTGTTGACGCAGAATCTCTGATTACCACAATTTTCTAAAATCATTTATCTCTTCCTTTTTTTTTTTTTTTTTGGCTTTTGTCCTTTTACAGCCTCACACGCTGCATATGGAGGTTCCCAGGCTATGGGTCTAATCAGAGCTACTGCTGCCTGCCTACGCCACAGCCACAGCCACGCGGGATCCGAGCCACATCTGCAATCTACACCACAGCTCACAGCAACACCATATCCTTAACCCACTGAGCGAGGCCAGGGATTGAACCTTCAACCTCATGGTTCCCAGTCAGATTCGTTTCCACTGCACCACGATGGGAACTCCAACCCTATCTCTTCTTAAAATTCAGAAAAAACTTGAAGCATGACATGTAGTCTGTATGGCAGGTTGAATTGGCTCTCCTCTAAAATACGATCCAAGTCCCAACCCCTGGTATCTATGAATGTGACTTTGGAAACGGGACCTTTGCAGATGTAATTCAGGATCTCCAGATGAGACTGACCTGTATTTAGAATGGGCCAACATTTAATGACTGATATCCTTATAAGAGAAAGGAGAGGGATATCTGAGACACTTAGAACCAGAAACAACGAGAAGACCATGTGAAGACAGAGGCAGAGGCTGGAGAGGTGTGTCTACAAGCCTTGGAATGCCAAAGAATTCTGGGAGCCACCAAAGAAAAGGCATGGAAGGAGTCTCCCCTAGAGTCTTCAGCGGGAGAACTGTCCTGCCACCACCTTGAATTTTGACTTCTAGCCTACAGAACTGTGAGAGAATACATTTCTGCTGTTTGTGGGAATTTTTTATGGCAGCCCTAGGAAACCAATACATTCAGAAAATGACACGTCCTCATTTTTTGACAAATGTACAGAAGGACATATATTATCATAAAGTGAATACATCCAAATGGCTATAACCAAAGTCTAGGAAAAGAACATTTCCAGCACAACTGACTCTCCTTGAATCTATTTTCTTTTCAAATAAGAAGTAACTCAATCCCAACGAGGCAACAACCCAATTAAAAAACTAGCAAAGGATATTAAAAGACATTTCTCCAAGTAAACTATGTAAATTGCCAATATTAACATGAAAAGATGCTTGATGTCTTTAATCATTAGGGAAAAGTGATACAACTTCTTTCTCAACCAATAGGATGGTCATTGAAAAGGAAAACAGAAAATAAGTTTTAGTAAGCATTAGGAATAATTGAAACCCTCAAACATTGCTGAAGGGAATATAAAAACGGTATGGCCAAACCAGCTTGGTGTTCCTAAAAAAGTTAACTATAGAGCTACCATATGTCTCAATCATTCTGACCTCAAGTATAATACCCAAAGAACTGAAAACATAACGTTCATACAAAAGCTTATATACCACTGTTTAGAGCAACAATATTCATGATAGCCAAACGGTGGAGACAACCCAAATAAACATCAACTGATGACCTGATAAGCAAAATACGATGGCATTGCATGTAGCCATAAAATGGAATATCATTCACTGATAAAAAGGGGAAAAACTACTATTAAAATTCTGATACATGTTACATCATGAATAAACCTTGGAAACATGCTAAGTGAAAGAAGGCCACACACTGTATGATTCCATTTATAAGAAATATAAAGAACAGACATATTCATAGAAACAGCAGATTTGTGATTTCCAGGGCCTGAGGGGAAGGAGGAATGGGAGTGACTGATTCGTGGATGTGGAGTTTCTCTCTGGGGTGGTAAAAAAGTTCTGGTGCTAGATAGTGGTGATGTGTAGTATTGTAAATGTAATACTTAATGACATTGAATTGTAACTTTAAAATAAATAATTGGTAAATTTTATTTCTGTATGTTTTACCACCATAAAAAAATACAAAGCAGCTCAATTAGCCACTGTTGACTGAAACAAAAAGCATAACCTAGAAGTTGAGAATTATGTCTTATTTGGCAAACTTTCTGAGGACTTAAGCCCTGGAGACAGCCTCTTAGATAGCTCTAGAGACTGTTTCAAAGAGCTGGGATATACAGGAGTTTTTGCAACAAAAACCAGGTAGTCCAAACATAAAAGACTACCATTAATTAAAGAAAACCAGACATTTCAAGTCAATGAATTTAGTGCTTTTCTATGTAAGGGAAGATGCAACAGTTTGGACTCCTAAAATCATTCCTTTGATATGCACCTTAACTATCCAGGGCCAGTATCCTGTTTTGTTTCCATCCAGAATTCCCCTCAGGGTGCACAGTAGGAGGTGGCTGCAGTGGCTGATGGCCTGATAGCCACAACATCCTCTGTTTACTGATAAAATAGGCAAAATTTTTTGTCCACACCGCCACAACCATACAACAAAATGCATTTTTAAAATTAAATTTTATAGTTTGATGTAACAGTAGATTCACATGTAGTTATAACAAATAATACATGGAGTTCCCTTGTACCTTTTACCCAATTTGCTTTTCAAAGAACCTTAGATCCTTGTTTTCCTGATTTAAATAAAATAAAAAAATTTTAAATATACCTTCTCTTTGGTGACTGATGTAAGAGTGTGTAATTGGGTATTCTGTAAATTGGGCTTCCTGCCACTAGCATTGGGTAAAAGTACAATATGTTTTACTTGGTTACTTATCAGCCAATTAAGAGGAAACAATCTTCCCAGCTATTTTATCTTTAATGGGAGACAAAAGGCAACACAAATAAGGATAGATATTAAAATTTAGATGACCCATATATTTAAATGCATTTCCATATTTCTTTTGATAAGTGATTAATAATTGTGTGTGTGTGTATATATGTACATATACATTTTTTTTTTTCTTTTTACCCACAGAACAAAGCATGGTCAGGCATGAAAGTAACTAGGTCACAGATCATTAAGTATGAGAACAGAAGCAAATGTAGCACTCAAGATAGGGTACATTTACTTCAGGATATAACTCTTCTAATATCTGACATATCATCTCTCTGGGGAGTGAGGAACATGTTAACCAGATTTTGAATATTTGTGAAATAAATTGCCAAGTGCTGATCACATGTTTTAAGTTACTTGAAAGACTACCGCAAGCATGCAAAAAACTATTCTATTTTCGAAGCGTGTGGGAGAAATTTAAAAGAAATGGTTAAAAGGACTATTTAATCCTTTCCCCTTGTTTCTCCTAGTTCCCAATTATTTCTCTTCCTTTGCCTGCATTTCACGATTCTTTGCTCTGCTTTTTCAGTCTCCATTGGGATATTTAAATGCCCAACCACAAGCTAAACATTGACCAAGTAAATAAACATTTAACTGGTTGTGGGTTCTGCCTAAGGAGGATCGTGGAGTCAAAACTACAACTAGAAGAGATCTCAGGAGTTAGGTGACCTCCAGTTTTCTAAAGCAGAAAAAGACTGGGGTGTCAGAGAGAGTAAGATAGCCTTATTCTCCTCACTGTAAATACAGGCATTTAAATGTTCATTTGTGATTTAAATGTTCATAATCAAGTAATGAAATTGATAGTACTATAAATATTAAAGATTTTCTCATTAATTTTGAAAATGATTATCTTTTCCAATATTTTATTCATTAAAATAATTTGTTCTCAAACATATTTATCTTCTTTATTAATGTCTCTTAAACAGCTCTGAACTTTCTATAAAAGGTTTTTAATTTTTTTTTAATTCATGATCACTTAAAATGCTTAGGAGTTCCCTTCATGGCTCAGTAGTTGATGAACACAACCAGGATCCATGAGGATGCAGGTTTGATCCCTGGCCTCTCTCAATGGGTTAAAGTTCCGGTGTTGACATGAGCTGTGGTGTAGGTCATAGACATGACCTGGATCTGACGTTGCTGTTCCTGGGGCATAGACCAGCGGCTATAGCTCCAATTTGACCCCTAGCCTGGGAACTTCCATATGCTGCAGATGTGGTCCTAAAAAGCAAAAAGAAAATTAAAAATATATGAAATAACATGCTTAAATGCTCCATGCCCATCAGGTCCCAGCCACTGTTTTGATCATTCAGTCCGTGAGTAGCTCTGAGTCTTGTCTAAGGAAAGTCAGGGTACCATCAGGAGACTTCACTCACCAGAAAGCTCTTTGGACCTGGATCCTTAGAACCCTCCTATGAACACACACTGAACCAACCCAAGTGTGCCCTTGAGGAATCTCAGAAGGCTACAGCTGGAAAAAGGCATTATTTACACCATCTAATTAGACAGTGTCCCCAATGACGAGACCCGAACACTTGATTTATCTTGCCTAAGATACCAAGGCTCACTGATAACGAACCTGACTAGTATCCATGAGGTCACAGGTTAGATCCCTGGTCTCACTCAGCGGTTTAAGGATCCAGCATTGCTGTGAGCTGTGGTGTAGGCTGCAGATGCAGCTTGGATCCTGTGTTGCTGTGGCTGTGGTGTAGGCCCGCAGCTGTGGCTCCAATTCGATCCCTAGCCTGAGAACTTCCACATGCCACTGGTGCAGCCCTAAAAAAGAAAAGAAAGGGAAAAAAGATATCATGGCTAGTTTACAAATGGAACCTAGAGGAGGAGAAAATTCCTTTGTTTTTATTTGAGTTCCCCATCTACTGTCCCATACTAGAACACATGAACAATGATCAGCCATCTTCACTGTGCATCTGTGGATGAAATTATAGCTCATACAAAGCAGACAGATTAAAGGCAGCGGGCCTCCTGCAGTCTGGTAGCTGTGTTTCCACTGGGTAAAGCAAAGTCACAGGTAGAGGAAAGCACAGGGACTGGCGAAGGAGCAGAGTCAAGTGATACCCTTCAAGTTGGCAACAGGCTGAGGCCCTTGATGAGGAGCTGCCCAAGTGTCCCACAGCCTTGTGCACTCAGCTGTCAGCTTTATAAGAAATTGGTGATGCTGTTGACTCTCTGGGGTTGAGTAAATTCTCTGGGCTTTACAAAGCCCAGGCTGGAAAGGGTCCCCACATCAACGGGAGGAAGTGGGCTGGGTTTTATCTTACTTATCTCTGTATCTCCAGTGCCGTGTATAAAATAGATGCTCAACATATGGCTGGGAAGAATACCAATTATAGCTAGAACTTTGTCACCAATCTACTTTAGGCAAAACATTTCTCTCCTCTGAGCCTCAATTTCCAAGACTTCAAGTGAGACGCTTACAGTAACCCTATGGTTCTGAGATTGAAATGAGGTTCTGCATGTGCACATCCTAAAGCACTCTAAAATAAAAATGATAAAAGGTCAGAAAGCTGCTTCCGTGCGGCAACTTCTCGAACAGGCACAGTGGCAGTTTTGTTACTGACATTTTTTATTCCACAAAATATATGCAGTTGAAGTTGTAAGGCTACAGGCATGTCTACTATAATGTGATATAGTCACTCCTAAAAGCAACCTCTTTGTTTTCTACAAAGTCAGGTATAAAAATAATTGAGCTTACAGTAAAAACAGATTTGGGGCAGGCTACTCAAAACCTACGTAACTGTTTTGGTAAAGGCACAAACAGCATCAGTAACAACACAAATAAAAATACTAGCACAATTTCAAAGGCGTGTTACATTTCTAACAAACAAATACTACACTAAATATGGGACTTCGATGGAAGGGAGTAAGAAAACGTCAAGGCTGCAGAGTTATGGGCACAAGGAGGAAATGAACTGAGTGTAGGGCCAACCATGGAATAAGTTCTTCCAAGAAATCACACAAATGGCAAAACTAAGCCAAGGAGAAGAATGTGGGGAGAAAGGGCCCTGCCTACATATTGCCCTAGTCCACGTGTGCTGTGTCCAGCTCTTAATGTAACTGGCATCCAGGTGCTGGTACGAGATGGCACAAACATTAGGTGCTGGGGAAAACTGCATTAGAGTGACATGTTAAAGTAAAATCATTGCCTCATTTACAAATTATGCATGAGCTAATTTGCTTACAGCAACATGCACCCAAACAGAATACTCTATTCCTCTTTTATGGATTTAAAAGGACCATCTTCACCCACAACTGGGGGAAAAGGCAGCTTAAAAACGTAATTTTTTTTTTCTTTTTTACTAGTGTAGGTTCCTGGACTCTACAACACTTTCCAGTTAGTTCACTGGATATACTTTGAGAAACACTGATCCAAACTAAAATCCCTAAGCAGTCTAGAAATGCTAGCTAAAGGTAGTCACCCTTAATCTACAGGCTCTTGACGGTAACGAAGTTAATTGACTGCAAGTTTCCATATTCATTAGTGTCTATAAAACTGCCTTTATCTATTAATCAACCAGTACTTATTACTGAGGACACACTGATACATAACCATTTCTCTGTAGTGATTATAACTGGAGAAATACACACACATACACACACACACACAGAAGGTAGGTTATCACTACCAAGGAATATATGACAAATATCAATTAAATGACACAGACGTTAAGGATTACATAATTAGACATGAGTTCTATCTATCCAGTAAGTTAAGGGGCAGAGAATTTTAAACACAACAGACAACTTTAATATAGGAAGTAAGAAGAGAATGTAGCAGACATCCTACTAACATGTTTTTGTCAAAACCCATTAAATTAAACTGAGATTAAAAGTTCCTTACTAGCCCTTATCTGATTGATCTTTGGACCCAGCACGAGAACCAAGTGCTTTACATGTTCCAGGGAAGGCTTTACCAATTATCAGTAAACATCCATGTGCTCCTCCATATTTCCCAGTGTCCTTGCAGTGAGGGGGGTGCCATTATGGGCTGGTTCTGGTCAGTGAATAATGAGCAGAAGTGATAATGTAGCACCTCCAGTCAAGGCAGTTAAGAGCAGGTGTGCCATTTCCTAGCAATACCTTTCTCTTCCCTTCTGCTGTGATCTTAGAGGGATGTGTTCCCAATAGCATAGGAGAAGATGGAGTGGGGTCACCCCACTCACCCTGGACTGAGAAATGTGAGAGAAAGTCAGCGTTAAGATACTGACATCTTGGCGTCTTTTCACAGCTAATTGTATTTACCTTGTTATTACTCTTGCATAAAGCTTCTGCTTCCTAGATATTCTCACAATACAACAGAATTAGAATTTATAAAATTAGAATCACTAAATGGTGAGAGATCCATGTTAATGACGGAAGATTTATTAAGGCATTGAGGATTGAGTTGGCTTCGCATTATTATGGCCAAAGAAGATGCACTAGCCTCTAATTCTCAAAGTTCTCTGATGCTTTAGGTATTTCATTACTTTCAATCTCTTCCTGGAGAAAGGAATCGCACAAAAACATTCTTAAAAGGCATTGTTAAAGGTGAGTGTGGGAAACAGTCATAAAAAACTGAGATCTAAGTCTAACTGGTTTAATCCCTGCAGGAAATTCCTTAGAACACAATGGTCAGATGCTGTCAGGTAAGCTATCCTTGAATTTACTTCCCAGGAAATTCACAAAATATTCTTGTGCGGCAGAAGGAAATCCTGTCCTGGACATTTATGTAATGGGTTTGAGTCCAATTTTGAAATCTGTCTACCACAGAAAACAGTAAAGCCTATTGTGCAAGTACACATGGCCCCAGGTTAGCACTTCAGAAAGTACTGGTGCAATGCAAGCTGATTCCAAAGGGATTTGCATACCAGCATCTCAATTGAATTCACTTGAAGAAGGACACTATTTTTCAACCCAGCAAGCCAAGATGCTAAAAAAACAAATGTATATAACAAGGTTATTTTCATGTAACTGCTGAATTAATCACTTATGAAATATATAGTCATACACATTTTTCTCCTTGGATGTTATCTTACTTCTGCCTAATTTGTTAATGGACTCTGTATCATGCTCTAGGTCAAAAGTCAGCAAACTGTCCTATGGGCCAAATGCTACCCATCGCTAGTTTTTGTAAAGTTTTATTGGAACATAGCCATGTCCTTTAGTTTACTGATGCTTATGGCTGCTTTTGCACTATAATGGCAGAATTAAGTAATCACTAAGGAGACTGTGAGGCCTGCAGACTTAAAGATGTATTATTTTTGACCCCAAAGCTGAAACAACCTTTTAAAATAGGTATAATTTGCATATGCAAAAATACATATTTACAAATATTTTAGATCTTCAAAAGCCTATACCATCCTAATCTCATATACATAAACAAATGAAAGGCAAGAAATAGGGTAAGATGAAATAAATATTATTCTGACTTTACACTGTTTTGAATCTTTGATGCATTAAAGCACAATTGTACATATTTGCATTTCTATTACTATCCCAGAATGATGTCTGTATTCTCAAACTATTTCAGTTTCTTTGAGAAGATAATAATCTCTATTTGTTCAGAACATAAAAGCTTTACAAATAATATTCATCTTGAATTTAATTAAAGAAGCAGCTCTAACAAAGCTTGAGATCAGATGCTCCTATGGCCACAGATTTAAAAATTACTGAGCACATGCTGTGTGAGCTGAGTACCTATATAAAGGTTCATGTAATTTAGTCCTCCCCACTTTTCCAGGTGGCATTAACCCCCACTTTATAGGTGAGGCTAACAATGGCTTCATGATGCCCAAGGTCATAAAATCACTTAATAATAGAATCCAGGTTTGGACCTAGTGCTCCTGAAACCAAGCCCAGGGCATGTTCTAGTCCACCCCTTACTCATTCAGCAGTTCTGGTATATTAAACCCTTACTGACTTTTTACAAAAATCAAGAAAGCCAAATAAGGGAAAACAAGTTTTGAAAAGATTAGCATCTTACTAAGTTTGAACCAGACTAAATGTTTAATGGAAAAAATTCCTCAGATATGATTTCTTCGTGGATAGCATTTAAAGCTTCAGAATGAGTTGGACTGGGGAGGTTTTAAACTGTTCTAAACCGATTCCAAACTCACACCAGTTTATCACTCCAAGTGCTTCCATCTCTTTTTGCTTTTTGGGAGCCAATTCAGTCCAGGCAAAGGAACCCAGCTGCTGGTGACACTCCTTGAAAACATTACTTCGAAGAAAACCTCCATCTGCTGTAGCCAGTCATAATACAGACAGACTTTTACTATTATTATTCTTCCTGTGATTCAAAATAAAACTGAAAAGGCCTGGGAGGGAATACGCACATCACTTTCCAGAAAGGCAGAGTATTGGAAAAAAGAGCTTTGCCATCTCTCTGGGAGGGCTATGCCTCAAAGACTCTAGGAGGAGATGAGCAACAAAATAAGTTCTGAGGCCTGCTCCTTATGAAGGTGGCCTCAGGGTCCTTCCTCTGTTAACCAGGACCCTGGTCTCTGAGAGAGGTGACCCAGGCAGCCGATGGTGGGCCTCCTTAGCTCTCAGCCCGAGGGAGCTTTTCCTTAATTGACCAGTTCACAAAACAGTCCCTTCAAGAGTCCCAGCTTCTCTACCCCTCCCTAAGAATGAGTTTCTAGTGTGCTTCTGTGGAGTGGGAGGGCAACATGAAAACTTTATACCATGACTCAGAAGCAAGTCTTTTAGATTACCAGAAACAAATACTAATGTCATGGTTTAAGCTCCTGACTATGAGGAGCTGATAAGTTCAACTGTCTGGAAGGCATCATTAATGTTCATCTATCTTTCCCATAAAGAAACTGCCTTTATGTGAAAACAGGGATATCTGCTTTTGTTTCTGCTGGCACACTGGTTTCTTTTCAGAATCGAAAATGAGCTCAGTGTTCACGGATATTTTTTGTGTTAGTTCCAAGGAGAAAAATTTTCAGTATAGCATCTAATGCAGGTAAAATATATTAAGCATTTACTCTGGACCAAGCATTGTAAAAAGTGCCAATAATCTCACTTAATTTTCCAAAAAACCTGTCAGGCTGGCACTTAGTTTACAAGGGAGGAAACTGAAGTCAGTCACTGAAAGAGTCCACAGCAGAGATACTGAACCCAGGAGGTCTGACTCCAGAATCTTTACCCTTAACTATCACTTAATACTGCCTCCCTGTTGTATGTTGTTCCTGTCTTTACGGAGTTTTTGTGACTTAATGTTTGGTGATACATTTAAAATTAATCTTCCTTAGTTTATCAAGAGTATAAGCCTACTTGCTGTAATTACAAGTTTAATTTTGTAGGAGAACCTAACATTATCAAATTGCCTCATAAACATAAATACTACTACTGTAAAGACATCCTGCAATTAGGCACGTCCCTGGAGTAACAGTCACAGATGACTGAATTCAGAATGGTGATGACCTTATTATTTTGGGATATCAGAATCATCCAGAAAAAATGATTGCTAAGTAGACATTTGTTTACATTTAATGCTACTGTGGAAAGGCTTAGGCCAGTGTTTTCCAAACACAGAATAGATCAGTCCTTTTCTGTTCTTCCCACTAAGGTGCCAAAATTAGGGCCGAGACCACCCCTGGGTAGCAATACATTCACCAGTGCTCCTCCCAACCTCCACCCAAGCAACGATCTCTCCAACAAGGCGAATCATGGCCAGTGGTGCTAAGGAGATGAACGTGGGGTGCAGGGCTGCTAGACATAAGTTCAATTTGAATTTTATGCAAACAATGAATAACCACTTAGAATAATTCTGCCCCGTTCACTATTCCCCCCAGCTCCCAAATCTGACAACCTTAGGATGGTGGAAGAGAAACATCTGCTCTATGTTTTATATTTTTAACTTTGGCTTGCTTCCAGATTGAGCTTTAACTGTAGGAGAGTAAAAACCCTGGTAGGCTTTGTTCTTTTAAAATTTTGTGGCCTACCCTGCTTAGCATTTGGTGCCCAACAGGAAATCTGGAAAAGTTTGCTAGTTCCTCCACTTCCATGCTTGAAGTTTGACAGCTGGATCTGAAAACAATGTTTAGGCTAAGGTCAAGTGTGTGCTGGGAGTGGGGAGGCACAACATCATCTTCCTCTTTCCAGAGCCAAATGTCAGCTGCGGAAAAGCAGCGATAAGAGACACAAGTGGCCTGAGGTGACCTTGAGAAGACTGGTGAGTGTAGCAGCCAGGTGCTCCCTGAGTCCCCTGAACTTCCGTCAAACTTCAGGACTAAACATGAATCTCTTGCTCAGAGTTTCCCAGGCTGAAACTGCAGTGATCCATTAAGCAACTCTGACCATTTCAATGAATGACCATTTGGTGCTGGTTCCTAGCTTCTTGCTGGTGAATCAGACACGTATTCTCAGTATCGGAAGTTCAAGTGTGAACTGAGGTCAAGATGCAAGAGAAGCAGTCAAGGGAAAAGTCTTGTTAAAAAAAAAAGTGCCAATTAGTCAACTAGTTTATATGACTAGGTAATTTTTTTCCCAAGCAGAGATGAAGTCAGAGATGCAAGCTAAGGTTTTCCTAACTAATTGGTGTCTCTGCTCTGGTGAAGAATGTAAGAGTCAAAAACTGTCCTACTGGACCGGATGAACCAGTGATGGGATGCCAGACCAACGTGGGTGGCTGAGCTGGGGTGCGAACAATGCCAGTCTGGCTGTAGGCCTGTGCCACTAACGGAGTAGTAAGGGATTTGGTAAATGTTAGTTCTTACTCCTACTGTTCAAAAATGGTTAGTAGATATTTTCTTTTGTTTTAGCTCTCCAGCATCCACACACTCTTGCTGGTTGGGGAAAGGGGTGTAATTTCAGGAGACAGAGGAGAGGAGGAGAGAGGAGTCCTTCATCCTGCCTCCTGGTCCACAGAAGGGAGGCGTGGGACCTCTGAATGGCCAATCTGACATTCCTGCACATTAAAGATTATTCTCAGATGCTCTGGTTAAATCCAGTGGATTGGGAGTGGTTGTCCAGGGGTGGCAATTCCATCAACTGCTTTGTCCTCACAGGTAATTTCTGCAGCAGGGATCTGACTCTGCCTTCCTTATTTAATTCCTGTCTGAGCCTCCTCGTCTTTTAAGATATTTCTTTTTTGCTTACATTACCAGACTCACTTTCTGCTGTTTGCAACTGACTTAGACATAGTAAGAGAGTTATGTTTTGTGACTTACATATCGCTGAAACCCAGACACAGAAAGCTAAACAGTGGTAAAATGATATTCATACAATCATTAACAGGTACCATAGGAATTAAGGTGATTAAGTGGTAGGAAAGAAAACACACACTGTGCAACCTAAGAATTAAAGTTAATTTTACTTGATTGGTAGTCTAATGATGGGTCATGGCTGATATAAATTCAACCTCAGCATCATGGGGCTGGGTGAACTTCTGTGGTTGAACACACAAAGCCAGGACCTCCTAGGTGGGTGGTTGTGGTTCCGTATGCACACAGTGGTGTCCTTGAAGGGGTTACTGTTCCAGTACATACAACTGAAATGTGCCTTTCCACATTCCTCTTCCTTACTGGCTTGTATCAATTACAAAACTTAGGTTTTCACCTCCATTCTTAGTACAATGAGGTGAGACATACGTTTTCTAATACAAAGAAATAAAAATATTATAGACTGAAAATGATCTGACTGGCTCATTTCTTGCTGAGGGGAGCTAGATGGAATGGGTCTACTTTTTTTGGTTATAACACCACCTTGATAGTAGGGATTTATGATAGGAAGAAGCTTCAGGCATTTTTTTTTTTTTTGGCCTCATCCCTCCATGGCTGATCCAGGACCCAAGTGGTATGTATGGCATAAAGAAGCAATTGGAAGGAGGGATAAAATAGAGCTATTAATTTGGGGTTTTGCTTTAAATCCTATTATTTATTCCCTGTAATTCTAAGAGAAAAGTTGTATCATTTTTCCTTTTTACAGACTGAAATTCATACATCTAAATTTGAAGATCACAAAGGTAACATTATTTGCCCAGGCCACAGAGTTCATCTGCAGGAGGGCTAAGATTCTCCATGTGAGAGCCAATGATCTTCCCACTGCTGCCTGCTAAGTGAAAGAAGACATTCAAAGGTGACCCAGACTCATATCTTCTCAGGTGACCCTAGCCAATCGTGTTATCCTATTGCCAACAATTTCAGCTTTTACTCCCTGTACAAGGATTTTTGCCACCTTGTTCTGTCTTAAGTAACTCTCGTACCCCAAGATTTATAAGCTCCCTTCTTCAAGGAGTGGGCACCAGGTTCTCAACCTTTTTGTAATTCCCTTCACTGTATCAAGCAACATAAATGTACAACAAATATTCACAAGTTGATCATTAGTAGTCCTAATTGGAAATTTATTATAGCAAGTCAAAATATACAGAGCTATAGTTCAATCCCTCAACAAGGCATTGGAGCTAAAGTAATACGTCCCTCCTCATCAAATTTTTAAAGCTGCCTTTCAGTAGTGGGGATAATTAACCTACAATTTCCTAATTTTTCTATGCTCCATTTTTCTTAGCCAGAAGCTGACTAGTATTGTGGCCACTGATATTTAAGGCTAATTGGCCTCGTAGGTGAGGAAGGGCCAAGGTTTAACCTGGTTGCAGATAAGAAACTCCTGGGGGCGGGGAGTGGGATGGACTGGGCGTTTGGGGTTAGTAGATGCAAACTATTGCATTTGGAGTGGATAAGCAATGAGATCCTGCTGCATAGCACAGGGAACTCTAATCTAATCACTTGTGATGGAATATGATGGGGGATAAAGTGAGAAAAAGAATGTATATATTTGTATAATTCGGTCACTTTGCTGTACAGCAGAAATTGACAAAACATTATAAATTAACTATTAGAGAAAAAAACACCCGGGGAGCTTTTAAAATGTACAGATGCCTTGGTTTCTTTCCCCCAAAATTCTGACTTAATTGCCTGGGGGTGAGACCCAGTCATCATGTGATCTTCAACCTCCTAGTTGATTTTACTGTGCTGCCCGGCTTGAAAACCACTGGCCAAAGTGAAGGAACATTCCAGTAAAAATAAAGACCTGTGTTTTCTCACTGCCTAGTTCTCTGGGACAGCAAGCAAAGTTGATAGGGGAGGAAAATAGCAAGGAGGAAAGTGGCAGGGCTGTGCAACTTGGCATGTCACTGGAATGTAGCAAATGATCCAAAAATATTTGTAAAGCTCAAAAATTTTGTGTACCTACTGACAACGTGTTTTAAACAATTGTTTCTCCCCTGATGCTCAAGTTTAAAGGCCCCCAACAACTTTGAAAATATGGGAGTATTTGGCAAAGCATTCTAAAAAATGACCCTTGGCTCTGGAATTTGCTCCTTCTCACAGGCTGCTCTCCAGCAGTCAGCCAAACCCAAGATTTGGCAGCTTTTGGAATATGGTGCAAAACAGATTCTTTTTAAACCTGAGAATCGCTGAAGATTTATTCTGCTAGAAAAATTCAACTTTAAAAAGTAACAAGTAATCACTGCTACCGCACCAAGTAGAATCAGGGATCTGCAAGGGGGTGACAAGGAAATCAAGTGCCACCCGTCTTTCCTCAATTTACTGATGAAGAAATGGAGATTCAAGAGGTTGAAATGATTTCCTCAAGTCACACAACCTACTGGCAGGGCCTGGGCACATCCTGACCTGATTCACAGGCCAGTTCTCAAATCTGCCCTGCTAGAGCCACAGAGTCTTCTGAGAAGGGCCTGGATAATTTCTTCTGTGATTCACAGTTATTCAGAAAGGCCACATTTTTGCAAATGCTTATATACAATCTTTGGTAACTACAGCAAATAGCATGTCAATTATGCTGTAATTTTGGGTGTGCAACATCGTTTTTTACAGCCTCAAGTATAAAATCTGGTTGTTACTTTCTTCATTTTGACAATTTGAGTTCCTAATTCATTTAGAAGGACATATATGAACTCATGCATCAAATGCAAAACTAAGAGCTTTAAAATCTGTAACAAACCATGAAAAAAAAAAAAGTCAGGCCTTCTTCCTCATTTCCTCTCTATTCATATCATTTTCCACTATATTTTACCGTGACCTACACAAAGCATAAGAGCCAGAGCTAAGGGTGAAAATGATTCTCAGAAAGGCAAGAAAAATTCTAACACTTATTAAGCTCTACGAAGTTCAAGGTGAAGAGTTAGGCCCAGAGTGAGAAATTTAGTATAGTGATAACAGACTCATTTTCTTAAACATATGTGACATTTAATGAGGCAGAGAATTAATTTTGTCTCAGCTCTTCTGTTTTCCCCACATTCCACACACTATTCCATTTCCTTTCACCCAGACTGAGAATACCGCTGAGACACAAAAGGTCAGAGAATTATTCCCAGAGTTCATTCCTCCTCATAAAATAAATTGTACTCTTTTCTCCCTTCTACAGAAAATTTCCTTTCCTGCCACCACACCCAATCCATGTTGGACATTTAGTGAAATGTACTGCTTAAGAGAGAAGTTGTTATTGTTTATGAATGGTGTTTTCCTGAATTTTATACCAAGGACAAAATGATGAATAAAGATAGGAAAGACCTCAGGTCTTCCTGCTGTTCAGCTTCTGGCTTTTTCCCAGGCCCACCACCCACTCTAGCTTGGACATCCTCTTTTTCAAGAACGGCTACAGAATAGGACATAATGTCCCACGCTCGCCTCCTCACAGTCCCCTTCCTTGCTGTCCCAAAAAGAGCCAGAAGCTCTCTTTTCTGGTTTAGTTGTTTTGCTGTTATGTCAGGAGAGAAAAATAGGAAATAACAAAAATATGGAAAATACAAATGTTCTAGAATCATTCTGTTCCTTTCAGTCATGGTCCCCAGTCTATATCTGATTCCACTGATGCCTTTTTCACTTCTGAGGGTAGAAGGCAATGTAACTGACATTCTCCATGATGTCTCTTCTCAGGTTTGTTGACTCTATACTGTAAATATTTAATGTCCAGAGAGCTTAGGGATTAGAGGGACCACGTCTTAGAAAAAAAAAATGTTAACCAAGTAAATTTGAGAAGAATGCTCTACTTCCTTTTGCCTCATCTCTAGAAAGTAACACAAGATCAATTCAAGTTTCTGGAATTTATCAGTTTAAGCCCTGATGGTACCTACTCAGTGAAGCCTGGCTGAATTTGGAGCGCCCTCCAAGCTCTCGTGTTCCTGCACAGTTCTTATTCCTGTGTTCCTTATTTCTTATTTCTGTCCCCACTGAAGTGCTATGATTTGTTTGTTCTCTGTCTGTCCCCATCCTAGACTGGGATTCCCTGGAAGGATGGGATTGTGATCTTCACTCTTCTCCTTGTATCACTGGGGGGATGGCGGAGTGCCTGGCACATAGTAGGTACTTAGTAAATGGCTGTCAGAAGAATGAAATGATTCTCAGAAGAAGAAAGGCAGAAGGCAGAGTGTTTCCGTAGCAGAAGATAAAAAGTCCTTCAAAGAATGCACAACTGGACTTTAAAGCTGGGTTTGAGTCTCAGTGACGCTGCTGAGAGAAACTGCCTTACTCCAAGATAAAAACTTATTTGATAAATAAGGACAGTTTAAGGAGTTTTAAAATCCCACTTCTCCCATCCACCTCCCAATAAGCACTGGTGACAAGAAAATGGGTAAGAAAAGAGAACAAGATGGATGAAGCAGGAATGTGGAGCCTATGAGAAACTTGTTTGTGTGACTTTGAGTGAGCAACCCTCTCTGGCCTCAGTGTACATCTGTAACATGAAGTGAGAGTCAGATGATAAAAGTTCCCTTATAGCATTAATCCCATGATTCTAAACGATTCAGAACCAAGCACTGCATGTATTTTCAATCTTTCTCTCTTTCACCTCATTAGAAAAAAAAGGAAGGAAGAGAAGAAGGGAGGGAGGGAGGAATGGAGGGAGGAAGGAAGGAAGGGAAAGAAAAAGAAAAAGTGACTTCTACCACTGTCGACAATAAACTTGGAGAGGAAGGCAAAAACGCTAAATTATGGTCACAGGATCAATGAGCTGAAACATAAGATTAAAATGTTTTAATATCCACAGAGCAATTTTTCACATTGGTGTCAAATAAAAAGTTCTAGCTGATGTTTACCCTAGGAACTTGATGAAAAATTCCAGACATAAAACTTCTGGAACGTAGACTTGAACTCAGAGGACCTCTACCTCCGTATAAATTTTACAACTAAAATCCATTGAGATTTTTTGCCTTAAGTATTCTTTCAACAATTATTTAAGTTTTTCTTATGACTTATTATGGTATAGTAAAACTCTGGCTATGTAGGTATGACATTCTAGGCATTCTTTGGCATTCTAGGTATGACAGATAGCTAAAGATTTCAAGTTCAATTATTTTTTAATAATTTTGGAAGAACAAAAATCTTTTTTTTTTTGCTTTTTTTAGGGCCGCACCTGTGGCATACGAAAGTTTCCAGGCTGGGGATCCAACTGGAGCTACGGCTGCCAGTCTACACCACAGCCACAGCAATGTGGGATCTGAGCCGCATCTGTGACCTACACTACAGCTCACAGCACTGCCAGATCCCAGGCCCACTGGAGCAAGGCCAGGGATCAAACCCATATCCTCATGGATACTAGTCAGATTCACTTCCGCTGTGCAACAATGGGAACGACAGGAAAATAATTTTAAAAGACATTATATTTCCTTGACTTCTGAATGTAATTTACTGAATGTAATGCACTGAATGTAATTCAATCCTTTCCTCAATATGAACATCAGTTATTATAACACAGTAATATCCTCAAGCCCCAGTGAAATACTTCAAACCCTGGACTTCCTTCTTTTGGTGGTGCTTCAGGATCCACCCGAGTTGTCATTTCTCACTGCTGTCACCTCCCTGTCAGCATGGCCACTTGTGGTCATCTCCCCTTGATATCTGATTTACTAATTAAAGGCAGGGACACATTTCTTAATTCATCTCTGCATACCCCAAGAGTAACACAGTTCCTGCTACTTCAGGTGCTTAGTAAATACATGTTAAAATAAAGCATGAATAAGTGAGCTTAAAATTCTTTAAAAAACAAGCTTGCTAAACCAAATATGAAATAATAAGTAGATGCTAAGTTAGGGCTTGAGGGGCTTAAATACATAGATGTGCAATAGTTTCTGTACACTTTCTATATTCTCCATAGAACGTCTTAGGATTGAGCTCCTGATTTTTCATGAGATGAAAAACAATAGTGGTAGGGAAATTAAAAAACATACAAAATGACTGCATAAACTCTGGCCGATTCTATAACATTTAGTGTGAATGACTTTTATATTTCTAGGCACACTTGATCTACTCCAAACAAAGAATTGAGGAATGGACTGGCATTCTTACATTTTTAGGGAGTTGCTTGACTGGACACCTTATCATAGCCACCAGCTATGTGATTTTGGACAAATTATTAAATCTTTTAATTTCGGTTTATCTGAAAATGAATGATAAAACTTTTCTCATAGGGCTCTTCAATTAAATAATTCTTTTAAAAGTACTTCCCATAAGCACATGGTTACTTTTAATACATTGTCTACTCCTGGAGTTGGGAAGTGGTGCTTGTATTTCGTTTTTTTTAGTCCTGTATCTGCTGCCTGGCAGATACTGCCCTGCCTCAGTACTGGATGTTTTGGAACTAAATGTGGCAGCTTAAACTGAAATAAGCTCTAAGTCTTCCATATCTCCCACATTATAGAAAACAGTCATTTCCATTCTGGAGGATGGAAGTTTAACATGGGCAATGTTAAGGGATAAAAGAAAGGAAACTTGGACTCTTATTCCAAATCCTCACAATTTATCATGAATGTCAAATCTTTAGCAAGTGGCAGCTAGAAACTAGAAATAGAGAACCATCCCATATTGATGCCAATTATTCTAGAATTAAAACATTCACTGTCAAAAGCAAAAAGAACATTCTCAAATTTGCATGCAAATTGCTAACTATCACACACCAAGAGTGGATTCTCCTTGAGGAAACACATTAGATTCTCCAAAATTTAACGCAATAAATTATAATATCCCAGTTTTTTCCCCAGTGTTATTTTATCACAACAGAATACACTCACGTTTCTTAAAGTAGAGAAATTAAATACTACAAAATAAATGGCTATTTTTCAATTAGTAATACTTGGAAATCTATAAGAATACGCTAAAATATGGATGAAAATACAGATGGTGATACTATATCAAACACTCCCTAAAAAGGAAGAGTCTTGCCATATAAACGTGATGAGATTTTAGCTCCAGCTTAACAAATATCTTTTGCCTATGCTTTTTTCAGTCTTTCTAATTTAACTACCTCCTTCCTAAACTTAGTCAATTTCCTTTTTATTTTGTGAAGTTTACCTGCTACTTGATAACAAGTAACTCTTCAAATTGTTCTAGACTAATCCCATAGATATTATTTTCCAACATCTTAATTTGCTTTACTGTTGATTTTCAATTTTTTATTATTATTATTATTCTTATTTTTTAGTGCCGCACCTGTGGCTTATGGAGGTTCCCAGGCTAGGGGTCGAATCAGAGCAATAGCTGACGGCCTACCCAACAGCCCCAGCAACACCAGATCCGAGCCTCGTCTGTAATCTACACCACAGCTCATGGCAACGATGGATCCTTAACCCACTGAGTGAGGCCAGGGATTGAATCTGTGTCTTCATGGATGCTACTCAGGTTCATTTCTGCTGAGCCACACAAGGAACTCTGACTTACAATCTTTTCTAAGTAAGGCATCCTTGACACACAAAAATATTATATTTGCATCTCAAATTCGTTAGAAATCATTTTGGCTTTTCAGCATCACTTTTGCACTAAACTTATAAGAAAATTCATTAGCAATACACACAGTGTAGTAAGAAAATCCTGAATAGCACTTTTCTAAACTACTAAATCTCTTAAAATACGTAAAGCGAGTGACGTAAAGTGAGTCACACACAAAGTTTAAATATGCTGACATTAATATGAAGAAAACTATTTAGAGGTTAAAAAAACTTTATCTGAAATCACTAATTCTTTTTTAAGTTGCTCTTTACGTCCTCACTTTGTTCTTCACTACTTGGGAACTCATTTACTGAAAACTGTGTTAGCAACAAAATTATAAGCTAATCAAAATCAATTTTTAAAAAAGATAAATAAAACCTTGCAAAATTTATGCCACAATCATGACACTTGTAGTTTTGCAGGGAGTAAATGGGGAAGCAGTGAGGGAAATCAAAGATGCACATTAGGACAGGGAACATGAGGGTTAAGGGCCCTACAGCAGCCACCCTTTGACCTGAATGACACAGCTTGCTAACAATTCCTGTACTAGGGGATTCCTGAAGAAGTCTCTTAAAAAAATCAACCATCACCCCTTAATGTCTTTTTAGTTTTTTTGGTCATTTTTAGAGCTTTACCGTATGTAAGTTATTAGGCCAGGGGTTTAAACAGAGCTGTAGCTTCTGGCCTACGCCACAGCCACAGGCACACATGGGGTTTGAACTGTGCCTGTGATCTACACCACACATCACAGCAACTCCAGAGCCTTAACCCACTGAGCGAGGTCAGGCATCAAATCCTTATCCTCATGGATACTAGCCAGTTTCATTATCTGCTGAGCCACAACTCCTGTCTGGTAATTTGGCTTTTGTCTCAAACTTAGAAATTTTTGATCTTAAGAATGAAAAAAAATTCAACTTCCTATGAAATCAACACTTTAGCTATTCTACATGTATATCTCCAGTACATACAGAGATCTGCAGCGAAAAAAATAATTATCTGACCATTTTAATTGTTGAAATATATAAACACCTGTGCCTTGTTGTAATATAATGGAGTCAGGTAGCATTTAAAGAGATTAAATATTGCTGTTTCCCTATGTTTCGATGCTTGGCCCTTTTATTTCTGGTTTTACAAGGGTTTCCTAGGTCATTTTTTTCTTCCTTAATATCAGGTATACTTATATTAATATCTAACATCTCTTGTATTATTATCCTCAGCCAAATGCTTTTTCCTGAAACTCAGCAGTATGCACAATTGCCTAAGGGACATTCCTATGGGGATTGATTCATTCAGGCATTCATTCGTTCATTCATTTAGTAAAATAAATTTTTGAGCATCTGCTCTGTGCCACGGACCAGTCACGGCTTTGGAGATATAGCAAAGAACCTAAGAGACAATAACTTCAGCCTTCCTGGAGCTTACATTGTAGACTGATGATATGCAAACAATTAAGTGAAATTACGTTAAGAGAGAAAAATAAGACAGAGAAGGGTAAGGGAATCCTGGAGATGTTACACTTCTTAAAAATGCCAGTTTGGGAAGATCTCACTTGAGAGGGTCAGCAAAAACCTGAGGGGAGTAAGGGAGTGAGCATTAAAACAACTTGGTGGAAAAGCATTCTATACATACCACAGGCACTTAAAAGATGCAAAATTAAACCTACTGCTTTTCCTTGATGTCAGCTTCTCTCCCTGTATTTACAATCTGAATAATGCCATCATCTCTCCTATCATACCCACCCCGCAAAAAAAAAAAAAAAAATCAGATTCACCTTAGACTCTAATTCTTCCATAACTGTGAACAATAGTCAGGTCCTTTTGATCCTATCTCCTAATATTTCCTCTTGGCTTCTTTTCATTCCCATTACCTGGAATATTGTGACTGCCATTGTTTAAGCCATTATCATCTTCCTCTTAAATTTTTCTAATAAATGGTCTCCTAACCAGTCTCCTTGCTTCCAGTCCATATCTGATGCTGTCAAACAGTGACATCTGTGAGATGCAAAGTTTATCATTCAATTCCTCTAAAATTTTTCAGTCAAACCTACACTCTTTAATGTGGCATGGAGGATCTAATATGATTAGCAACTCACCACACCCCCTCCTCTTCCTGATAACCTCTCTGGGCTTATCATTTTAAGTAAATTTTCCTGGCTTTAGCTTGATAAAGTTCTTCCTAAAAGTGACCGCTCGCAACACTGTGTGCTCTTACACTTTCTACAAGCTACTACTTTTAGAAGTTATTTGTTTACATGTTTCTTTCCTAAGCCCAGCTCAGTACTTGGTCCAAATAGGCACTAAAAAAAGAAACGGGTAAAATCAAATGTAGTATCCTCAATGAGTGGTGTAATATAAACACAGTGCCTCATATCTAAGCTCTGGCCACAGGCAAAAAGCATTTCTCTTTGCTCAAACCCTCAGAATCACCTTAAAAACCCCTTTTCAGCATGTAATTCTATATATTCTAATACTGAACACAAACAGCCAGTTTCATTTGCTTGGAAAACCATCTGATTTAAAAGCACAATAGTCCTTTCCCAAAAAACAATTTATACTTTGGGTGATTCACATATATACTATTTTATCTGTGCACTTGTTTTTTTAAAGTAACACAGAAAATTTCAGTTCCAGAATATATGAGCTGCAAAAACTCTAAGTCACTGCTGTTAAAGATAATGCAACCTTAAGAGAACTGGTTCAGGGATTAAAAAAGGAAACTAAAGTTAGTGACTAAAAACAAGTAGAGATAAAAGAAAGATTTTCTAAGCTACTCTAGTGGTACCTAGGAGGAAAAAAAATCCAACCTGTATGTAAGGGAGTAATGAAAGTGAAATCCAGAATCAACAATCCAGACATAAAATTAGCAAAATATCTAACATATAAATGGGAGACCAGGGATAGCAAAACATAATTTGCTAGGCGTCTTGTCTGTGGCAAAATGAAACAAATGGCAAACTTCTCATTTACTGAGCCTAGAGGAGTAGTAATCTTTGTTTACCACAAACACCTGATGGTAAAAGGAAACTTAAAAGTACAGTACATTAATTTGAGAGGTATGTTGTAGATAGTGTTTCCATTTGTTACCATAGTCATTCTTTATTGATGGACAGCAGCTGGAATTAAACTACTGTATGTGACTTCTAAAGACCTATGGTTCATTTTGTTTTTCACAGCAGTAAAAAAATTTTTTGAGTTGACTTGTTTTATATGCTCTTATCACTACTTTGATATTTACACCCATGCATCTGGGAAGATTTATACTCTTAATAATAGTATTGGTATAAAATGTAATCTTTAAAAAACAGAAGTTCTCAAAGATATTTTAAGCACTTTAAGGCTTTCCCTTAGAGTTTATAATTTAACTGAATCCTGGCAGTTAGCTCTCTTGAAAGACCTTAAAAAACTCAAATCTTTTTCTCTATGGCTGCCAAGCCTAGCCAGAGGTTGACTATGACAGGGAGAATAAGTTTTTGCCTATGTTTATTAGCTTTTATTATGCAGAGCAACCAACTGGAGATGTTAAAATATAGGCTGCAATTCAATAGTTCTAGGGTAGAGCCTTGGATTCCAGTTTCTAACAAGCTCTCAGGGGATGCTGCTGGTCTCTGAACCACATACACTTTTGAACAGCAAGGCCTGAATCAAGGCTTTCAGTCTTGATTCCTATTAGAATCACTTGGGAGCTTTAATAAAAAACCAAAAAACAAAAACAAAAACAAAAACAACCCCACCCTCCCTCCAAACTCCCAGCATTTCTAGGGGAGCTTAGTCTGGGGTCCAGTCTGAGTACTGAGTTTTAAAAGCCTCTGAGGAAATAAGGCTAATAGGCATCTAAATTACAGAACTTAATGTCACCAAATGTACTGGTTAGATTTATTGGAAGTTTTTGTTTCCCCTGGTTTCTATTACTACGGATAACAGGTAGAAATAAACAATACTGCACAGATTGTGAGCGACAGATGGCCCAAATCTCCAAATTGTTACTGAGAATATGATGCATTATCAATCAGTTTCTAACATTAAGAATCTTAATGACTTCATTTCTATAATCCTACCAAATTATTTAATAATATACTTTAAACATCCTAAAGTTAAATATTCATGAAATTACAATGAAATGACAACCTGAATTATTTTGATTAGGTAACAGATATGTAAAAATGTGGTGTTAAAGTATAAGGAGGTGTCTACCTCTAATTATAGATAAAAAGGTTGAGATCAGTTAGGAAGTTTATAAAAAAAAAAAAAACCCAAACCTGGCACTTAGACCAGGAGAAAGGCCAAAACCACAGAAAGTTTAGTGTTCTCATTTGAAGTGGGCACTACTGATGCTGGGGTTATAGGCTGAATTATCACTCTTTGTGATAATTATTTTGCTAAGTTGAGATCTGTAAAAGGTCGAGATGCAATTACATTTCAAAGTCTCTCTCTTAGAAATATACACAAAAAATACTTAATAAAAATATTGTAAACCCTCAGGTATTTGCAGAAATTCCTATTTACAGTAAAGAGTTGGAGTACAAATCAACTGCCACATACTAATGATGTGACAAACTTTCTGAACAGGCTTTCCCACCCCTAAATTAGGGTGCAGAAAAACTTCATTAAGAATGAAAAAACAGATACAAATTCAAGGTAGTATTAAGTAGAACTATGATAAGCCAAAAATAAATACATAAATAGTGTGGCAATGCATACAAAAGTCCAGATTGGGGACAACTTCTAGGCCTGCCACCAGTTAGCCTGTAACAAGCAAATCACATGCCTTAGCCTTATTTTAAAAATGAAGGCATCTTAAATAGATTATCCTGAGAATCCTTAGCAGATAAAGCTGGGGGTAGGGGAACCCCACCTCCTTATTACTTTTAACGTGATTGGTTTGACAAATCTCTCAAGAAAAACACATTTTATACTTGTCTTCAGGAAAAGTCTAATTATTTAGCTATCATTTAAAACAGCAAATAAATTTAAAAATTAAAAAGAAATGGAATGTGAGGGAAATGGGGAGAAAAGGGATTAAAAATACCCAGAGTAAGAACAAAATAAACAATGTAAACTGGAGATAACGAGATATTAAAAAGCTTTTCCTAAGGAAAACTACTTCAAAGCGTGCAGTACGGGATTTCATGGTCTATCCCTCAGAATATACAGTCATTCTTATCAAAATACAAAACGTTTCTAAGTACTGTGAAAAACTGCTAATTCCGATACAAAACTACCCCAATTAATAAAGATGGTAACGCATGGAGATTATTTCCTTTTATTGTTCAGTTTGAATACACGTCCTGCCAACCACAAATCAGCTAGTGTGACCAAATACATGAAAAATCCCTGTAAAAATCACCAAGTGCCACTCTTGCACCTTTCCGTTACAAGGATGCTGAGAAAATGTAACAGCGAAGGAGAGACACAGGTTGTCTCGATTATAGATTATAAATTCCCATCATTAATCTTCTTCAGAACTGGAATCATCCTCTTGGTCCGAGAGTTCTGGGACGGGGAAGCGAAGAATAGCAGCTATCCCAGTCAACTGGCTGAGCTGTTCCCCAGACACATGAAGACTAGAGAATATCCTAACAGTGCCTGCATTTTCTTTCACACTGTCCACTAGACGCACATACCGGCTCCGTGTGGCTACATCCTGGTGCCTGAAGAGCTCATCACTGATGAGCAATGTGTCAATTGCCATGGCCTCATTGGCCTTCTCCACCTGCTTGAGTCCATAAAAAGCTCGGTCAGGTTCATGCTGTAACATTTTATAGAAGTCATCCAAGGCTTTTACTTCCCCAGCAGCTTTCGTGTCTGAAAGGCGGCTAGCTACTGTAGGGTCACAAAGGGCCTCTTTCAGGGAGTACTTGTGTCCAGAGGAGGCATGTACCTACAATCACAATTATTAAAATTAGACAAAAGAATCTCAGAGAGTACCCATTTTCATCCCATTATGACCCCAAGCCAGAAGCACTAATAATGCTTTGCGTGTTTAAGAATTTAAATTTACTATATAAATTCCCTAGCTGTTTAACTCTTTTCATTTCATTGCCTCACTCACAAATAATCCCAATCAAGTTAAACCTTTCTCCTCTTCTACTTTTCCTAGTTTTAAAACTTTAGGAGTCATTTACACAAACCTCTCTGCCCATTTCTTAGTTATCCCTGGATAAGACGGTTTTACCTGAAGGAATTTGGACCGGTTTTCCAGGAGCACTTTGTTGTCGGTCTTCACTGCTTGTTGGAACATGTAGTCGCAGAACTGCTCCCTCACAAATCCCGGGCTGGCCACCAGGACGCACTTTACTACATCAAAGTGTATGTGGCGCTGGATGGCCTGGACCACCTGTTCATAGAACCGCTCCAAGGCGCGGTCGTGCTGGGAGCAGTTGCCTTTCCGTTTCCGAGGGATGTTCACTTCCACCTTGGCCCGGGTGAGGGTCATGCTGGGAGTGACTAAGCAGATATGGGCGAGGCCTTCCTGCATCACCACAGCCGCCACATCGGCGCTCCAGGCTGGGTCACAGGCCTGCTCAATGCGCTCCAGTACCACACTGTCCCACTGTTTCTTGGCCAGGGTGAACTGGCGGTTGGGCTCCAGCTCGATGGTGTGGTAAGCCCCCATCTTGACATACTCATTCTCCTGGATGTTGGTCCCCTTCACCCGCAGCTGGCAGGCTTGGGAATCGAAGTCGATGGCCTCCACGCAGAGAGTGAGGGTAGTGCGGACCCGGTTGCTCCCTACACTGCCCGTGGAGGACTCGGTCTGTACCTTGCGGATGGTGGAGGCACGCAAGCTGTCGCCCACCTGCACTAGATTGTAGGTGTGCCACATGTCCTCAGGTTCCTCGGGAACCAGGGTCACCTGGCCCGCATTGTCTTTCTCAATATCCTTCCTCACCAGCTTCATGACCTTGGCAGGGGCTCACTGCCAGAACAAGAGGAGCCAAGGGGGTCTCCGCCCGGAAAGGGGAAAGGAGGGGAAAGGAGGTCTAGGCCGGAAAGGGGGCGGGGTCCGGTTCCTATAAGCACTTGCCTGGCGGGAAGGAAACACTCTATATCCGACTCGATTGGCCGAGAGAAGCACTTACTCTAGCCCCTCCTTTTCGTAGTCTCCAGACGCGCCGCTCCAAACCGACGCAAGAAACACCGCAGCAAACACCGTCCTCTCCGCGGTTCCGGCCGCCGACACGGACCAAAAGGCTGATGCAATGAGGGCGCATGCGCAGCTCGCGTCCTGCCGTCCGGCGCACGTTTTACGTCCCCACGGGGGAGGCGGGGCTGAAGCTTGCGCGGGCGCAGGCGCACTAAGCCGGGAGGTGTTTGCTGAAGAACATACCACCTAAGGAAAGTGCACGGAATCTGTGGTAACGAGTCCTTTATTTAAATGCTGAACTTGGACTTCCCGTTTTTTTTTTTTTTTCCACCCCGTTTGTGAAGAATCTGGGGAGTTTGTGAGTGCAAATATACACATTTTCAGTTGGGTGCAGTTGCCAGTAAACTACATCTTCTCCCTCCCGGTAAATCCAACTTCAAAATTTAGGGAAAAATCAAAAGAACTCTCAAAAGTGCATACTTGGCCCCAGGATCCAGACTACGCCCCGCTTTGCTTCTGCTTTGCCGCACTGAGATGCTACACGCTATTTGAAGCCGGTCTGTCCAGAAGCTGTTGGTTAAGAACGACTGGTCTTGGTGCATCTGGGCTCCGAGTGACGTGCCCAGCTGTTCTCTGCGCTTAATTAACCAAGTCTGCACGATCCAATTAACCCAGATGTTAGAACACTGA
This sequence comes from Catagonus wagneri, assembly GCA_004024745.2. Taxonomy (NCBI): domain Eukaryota; kingdom Metazoa; phylum Chordata; class Mammalia; order Artiodactyla; family Tayassuidae; genus Catagonus; species Catagonus wagneri. Next base: position 17,442,309 of record PVHT020000166.1, read on the forward strand.
TCCCAGAGAGAGAAGAAACCATCTGTGGAATTTACCCCGGGACTCCCAGAATCCAAGGTTGGCGAGCTCAGCTTTCCGCAGCCCAGTGGCCTGTGAAATGTTTAGGGTGGGGATGGATCTCAGTAGTTTAGGACCAAACCGTCACTGCCAAAGCTGAGTCGAGAGACCCGGGATTGGGGGAGTGGGGAAGGACTGATCTACTATGACCAACCCTGATTGAACAGCTTAAAGAATTCACTTGAAAGAAAATCCTTAAGTCACTTAACATTTTGGGAAGAGAGGCGGGGATGGGAGTGGGGGAAGTTTGAGAAATGGGGATTGCCTCTTACAAGGACCAGTGAATAGAAAAAGCACACCAAAATTTTCTTGAAAGTTAAGATGGGGTGGAGGCTGGAGCCTCAAAGCTTCTCGTTCACCTTCCTATCTTATTGGGTATGGCACTGAAAGGGAGACTTACCACCCTGAACTGGTGAGACAGGAATGAAAGGGAGCAATTCTGACTCTGGCACAAGTCTTGATACTCAACTCTCAACTAACTTCCTCTGAGATTGTCAGGGGACACATAGGTCCCCTCCAAGTCTTTAGTGCAAGTTAGACCCATTATTTTGTGGCCTCTCCTATCCCTCTTTCTCTTTTTGTGTCTCCCTCCTTCGCTGTTCTTTCTTACCTTCGTGTCTTACTGAGTGCCCTCCCAAACTTCCTAACTCAGACTACCTTCTTCTACTTGCAGGAGGACAACAGCTTTTCACTGAGCAAAGAACTGATCACACTAAAGTGTGAGTATGGCTTGTGTCTCCAAAGAATATGTATCTTTTTAAAGGGTGCTTGTTAAGCTAGTAGAATTCTTAACTGGTATAGTGAGTGGGGAGTGTGTGTATGTGTGTGTGTGTGAGAGAGAGAGAAAGAGAGAGAGAGAGAGAGAGAGAGAGAGAGAGAAAGGGAAAGAGGGAATGCTTTGCCGTACTCCTTGATCACCTTTCTAAGTATAATCACCCCCCTCTTGAAAATATCCCAAGGATCAAAAACTACAAAATCACAGTGATAGGCACACAGTAGGACCTTAATAAATGTTAGGTTTTAATTGAAGAGCTATCATTCTTGAATATTCACCAGGTACTTTCCTGTGCTTTTTCTAAATTCTTGCTCAGAAGGTAGATATTTGTTATCCTCATTTTATAGATGAATAAAATGAATTGCAGAGAGGTTAAGAAATGTATTCAAGATCATATAACAAGCATTCAAATCCAGGTCTGCTTAACTCCATACTTTTGCTTTCTACTATCACAATTTTCTATTACGGATGCTTGAAATCAACTCTGAACCCTGCAAATAATGTGCTGTTATCCACTGCCTTTTCCCCCCTCTCACCTTTACCGGTTAAAGACTCACAGCTGAGGAAACAACCTAGAGAATTTGAAAGGAAGGTCCCTTCCTTGCTCTTTTATTACTTAAAAAAAAAATCCTTATATATTTCTCAACATAGTTTTCCTTCTGCTCAGCCTAAGTCACCATTATAATTCTTGAGAAAGATTTAATATTCTACTTTAGAAAAATACATGTGTATTTCTACATTGAAAACCTATGGGAAACCCCCATTGACTGTTGATTTTGTGGTTCTTTTTTTTTTAATTATGAGGCAAACCTCATTTTGAGCTGTCTTTTTAAATATAAATGTGCTTCAGTGATTGAACATACTACAAAACTATTCACAGAATTACTATTTGATCTGAAACATAACAGAATTTTTGTAGTAACTTGAGCTTATTGTTGATCAGATGTTTTTCTCCCAGATTTTGTGTCTTTCTAGATCTCTCATTACAATTTTGGGTTATTTAGGGTTCCCATTCTCTATTAAAATCAAATTCCTCAGCATTCAAGGGTTCCATGACACGGCTTTACAAGCTTTATTGCCCAGGTACCCCCTGCAACACCCTATATTCCCCTGGGGAGTACATCCCTCCATACAACTTTCTATTTTGCTGCCTTAGCTCATGCTGTTTTTAAAATGTCACTTTCTCTCACCCCTGCTTCAGTAAATCCTACTTATCTTTAAGGACCAGCTTAAATGTTATCTCAAATTTGAAATATACGTTCTAGTAATTGGAATACGTGTCTTTTCTTTCTTACTGAACTCTGGATGGATTCATCCTTGTATTCCTTCACTGTCCCATGAAAAGTTCCTTGCATTTTTAGGCAATTATTCATGAAAATGATGAGCTAAGTAGATCATATGTAAAATGTGGCAACTATATTAAACATTATTATGGATACTTCTTAAGACACTGCCATTGTCATCAAGTATAGTTCACCTGATTTATAAAGTAATTTCTCTTGTTTTCAAACTTTTATGGTTATAACAGTGATATAATATAGAGCAGCATGAGTATTTTGTCTTTACTAAAATAAGCAAAATCATGAGAAAAACATAATTTACCTATGTTGCTTTAAATTCCACTTTTATACTTATTTATTGGCTCTTTGAAGATATAAACATTTGTATGAGTAACTTTAACTCTGTTTTTCTTATAGCTTTTATTTATATCGATCTCTCCAAAATTAAAAAAAGAGTCAGTGTTGTTGTTTCCAAAAGTTTTCAATTTGTTGTTTTTTATATATTTCCAATGTCTCAAAAAGACAATTGGGCTAGAAGTCAAGTATCCTGGATTGTAATTCTTACTCTGTCAGTTTTTACTGTAAACTTTGGCACCATTTGGTCTCTTTGAAACTCAGTTTCTTTTATTTAAGAATTGAGGAAACTGAATTCAGTAATTAAAATTATTTTAATTATAAAAATTAGGCAGCATTCCATATTTTAAAAAATTGAAACAATATCACAGTCTCACCCTGACACATTTATTTTCAATTTTGAATTTAAATCTTCCTAAGGCTCATTTTAGTGATGAAAAATCAATGTTTAGGAGTTCCCGTTGTGGCGCAGTGGTTAACGAATCCGACTAGGAACCATGAGGTTGCGGGTTCGATCCCTGCCCTTGCTCAGTGGGTTAACGATCCGGCGTTGCCATGAGCTGTGAGCTGTGGTGTAGGTCGCAGACGCAGCTCGGATCCTGCGTTGCTGTGGCTACGGTGTAGGCCAGCGGCTACAGCTCCGATTAGACCCCTAGCCTGGGAACCTCCACATGCCACGGGTGCGGCCCTAAAATGACAAAAAGACAAAAAAAAAAAAAAAAATCAATGTTTAGTTTAGTCCTTTCATACCAAGAGTCAGCAGACCAGAGTTATGGTCTTTTCTAGCTAGGTCCTAGCAACTTTAGATAAGTTCCCTAACCTCTATAAACCTAAAATTTTTCATTCTGAATTGTAAGTAAGATTATTTGTTCTGTTTCTCTCAGTCAAAAATCCTTTGGAGGTTCTAATGAGATTATAATGTTTTGCAAATTGTAGAGCTCTATAAATTGGTAAGGTACCGTTGTAACTCTAAGAATACCTGGCTTGAAGCTAGAGATCTGGATCAGACAAAGCAAGGGGCAAGGCCTCACTGTAACATGATCATAATTATTCAGCTTTGGAAAAATAACTGGTTCAATATGGTTGACCGATGGACGATCTGTTGGGTACATTTATTTGTATTAGCACCTCCTTTCCAGGGAAACCTTAGATTAGTCCTACTGCATGAAGTGGCTTGGTGAATCGTATTACAGTTCTTCTTCCTCTTATAATGATATGTTGGAAATGGTTTGGTGACAGCAGCAAGGATTATGGTCTCCCTTGCTCTTATATCCTGTGCTTAGCAGAGTGACCCTCAAATAATAAGGGCTGTATACATTTTCTTTTATCCATCTTCTCTTTTTTTTCAAAGATTACTTTCCGACAACACAAACCTAATCTTTTCCTTTCTCTGCTTTGGGGGCCTCTCCCATCATTTCTCTTTGCTTGTCTATTGCCTCTTTCAGACTCTGAACTTCATAAGGGCAGACCCTACCTTTTATTTGTCTTTGTATTCTAGCGAACCCAGCAAAACTGGTACATTAGCATAATTAGATGAAAGAATGAGTGGTTATTAGTTCTCCTTTAATTCAGAGTTTTTGACTTGTCTATCACTGACACCTTAAAATTAGGGAATCACATTCTGTTTATAACGTTACTAGCAATTTAAAAAGACTACTTTTAAGGTAAGTTTCTATAAACATTATTTCAGTTTTTTGAGATATCTATGTGTAGATAAGAAATGATTCTTTTTTAACTGATCTTAATGAGGAAAAGGTCTTAATGGTTAGAAATAATGTATAATGACAAGTAGTTTTATTATACTTGGTTTGGAAAATGATCTTTACATAATATATAGTCAAACCACTGAGTATGATTATCTTGTGACAAATGCAAGTTTATTTAGAGAGAATGTGCTAATTTTGGATTATACAAAGATGCTCATATGGCCTCTGCAAGCAAAGCTAGTAGTTGACAGTAAAGATTAGTCAGCTGAATTTAGGCAAAATGGTGAAAAGGGAAAGGGAAAGCTTGTTTTGTTTTGTTTTCTAAGGAACTTGCTGTACTATCTAAATTTCCTGTGATTAAAAATACTTGCAATTGTCACAAAACAATATAAAACCTTCTACTAAATAAACAAAATCTTATCAACCAAAGTGTGTTTGGGGTGTGTGTTCCTGTTTGTATGTATCCCTATACAGTACAGGATCACTTTACCAAAAATATTATAATAAGATATATAATTTTAGGACTGGTCAATACCCGTGCATTTTCAAACTGTAGTATTTGACAAACTAAAAGAATATAGTTAACAAGTAATTTTGAAAGTACATTGTAATTTGTAATTTGTATGAAAAGTATAGGATTTATAATAAAATATGCAGACCATTCATCTTAATCATTTAATGTTCTAATGTGATTTTATTTAGGCGTCCTATTCAAATTTAAGAATTTCCATTTATTTCAGTGGATCTCAGATAGTTCATACATGAAAGCATATGTCTTCATTACCTTTAATATTTGAATTACAATGATTTTTCAATTCAGATTTCTGTTTGTTTAATAGAGATCCACCACTTGGATAAAACGGTATTAATGTATTTGCACATAAAGTGAATTCCTAATACCAACCAGTGCATATATTTTAATCTCCTTTTAAGACTTAGTTAACTTTTCAATCTTCCTTTAAATTATAGAAGCCGTTAGATAAAAATTAGACCCCTTCAGGTATATATGGCCCTAGCACTAGTCACTAATATGACAGAAGATTAGAGCTTGCCAAAACTAGAGTTATTGATCCTGTGACCTGGAACATTTTTGATTACTTTATTGTCACCATTCTCCTAAAGCTTCCTTGTAAAGGTAGAGTATTCAGAGGAATCTCTGTTCTTGGCATCTGCTGAGGTTGCTAGTGCTGGAGGAGCAATTACGCTCGCATCAGATATAAATTTGGCTCTAGAAGAGAACTAAGAAGGGGACAGTGTTCATGTCTTTGTATCTAGAAACAGTGTGTTTGAAATCTTATGAAGTTTTTAAAAATAGAAATGTGATAGAAAATTGCATGTAGATATGCTGCATATTATTTATTATAATTTTCAGATGCACATTTCCCCACATTTCAACATCTTTTGAAACTAGGAGGCATCTAATAGTTTAGCAATAATAATTGGACGGGCAGTACTTTCCTTTCTTAATTGTACACACAATAATGGTATATCATTCAATTGATGGTATCTTCCATTCAATTAGATCTGAATATGGGCAGATAGAAATATTCCAGGTGGGGATATAATAAGAACAGACAACCTGACCCTTTGAGTATTTTATGAGTTTGTCTGTAGTCTGTTTTTTGGTGATTCATTCAATAACAAATTTTCAAGTGCCTATTATTTTTTGATGGCAAGGATAATAAACAAGCAAAGACTCCACCCTCACAGAGCACAAGCAGGCTGGGAAAACAGATATGTGGTATAATTATAACTAATTAATATGTGGTATATTATAGAAGTGAAAGTGCTAGGAGCATACACATCTCTGGAGGAGGGGGTCTGAGGTACTCCTTTGGGTTCTTGGAAATGACATTCATATGGGAACTTGAGCATCAGTAGCAGTGTTACTGCTTATGCAAAGGCCTGGAGGCTTCAGAGGAGCTAGCACAATGGTGGAACTGAAAGAAACTCAACAATCATGAGGACAGGAATATATATATTCAGCTCATTTACATTTGTTGGTACTCTACTGTACTTGCTTTGAGAGTGAATACAATTCTCCAATCACAGACCACTCTAAATAGGCAATGTATTCTGACTTTAGCATTGTGACAACAATTCCAAATATCCTTCATCTTAGTTTCTTAACATGAATTCAAATACACTTTTATTTCAAACAACAGAAGCGCAATGTGGGTAAAGAATAGCATTTTTTTTTTTTTTTGTCTTTTTGCCTTTATGTAGAGCCACACCCGCGGTATATGGAGGTTCCCAGGCTAGGGGTCTAACAGGAGCTGTAGCCGCCGGCCTTCACCGCAGCCACAGCAACGCGGGATCCGAGCCGCGTCTGCAACCTACACCGCAATTCACGGCAACGCCGGATCCTTAACCCACTGAGCAAGGCCAGGGATCGAACCTGCAACCTCATGGTTCCTAGTCGGATTCGTTAACCACTGAGCCACGAAGGGAACTCCTAAAGAATAGCATTTTGATGCCTAATTTTCTGAAAATATTTTAAACACGATTGCCTTTATTTTATGAAATACTTCAGGGGCGTATTAAAATTCAGCAGGTTCTACATCTAATGGGAAGTTTGTTGGGTTGAGGTATTGGGACACAGGCAGAGGAGCATTCATCTAAGGAAGTAAGATCAACAGTTATAAGTTGTGGCCCAAGAGCTCGTGAATCAAAATAGCATAATGACAGCACAGAAGAAAAATAGGCAAACTAGTCTGGCTTATATATGTTATTGCTACTGCCATTGCCTATTTATTGAAAAAACAAGTCCTATGAATTTATCACTGCCTTTATAGGCATCATAACAAGTAAGTATTTTCAGTATCATTAGTAGTTCCTGTCAATCAACTGTGTGCCCTTGGAGGTCATTTCTTTGTTATGGGTTAGGTGACTGATTTCCTTCCATATTCAACCACTGCCTCACTGGACTTCTTTTAGAATAGGAAATCTTGCCTGTGAAAAAAGTCACAAAAGTCTCTTGCTTGTAGCCTAACTAAACTGTTTCTAGGGAAGAGAGACATATAACTAGGGTAATTTCCTGTATTTGTGTTCTTACTAACCCGAGATAGGAGTCTTATTTGAATTACAATTAGTGTAGGCAGTGATATCATCTCATTTCACTTTATACCTAAAAGCCAAGAAAATAGCAGACTCACTTCATCATTAATTAGATCCTTATCAAAGAGAATTATACTTGGAGGATTGTGCAAGAGGGAAATGGACTTACATTTAGACAGCCTATATGGTGTATTATTTCAGAGAATGAGAGATGTGAATTGAGTACAGGCTTTGCCATTTACTAATTGTGTGACTTTGGACAAATTAGTTTCTTAGTATTTTGGTTTCTTCATCTCTAAAATATGGGTAATACTTCCAAACTTTTTCCTTTCTTTGAGATTAAAATGTAATATGTGCAAAATTCTTGGCACAGTAACTCATACAAAATACATTCTCAAAAAATATCTGCCTTCCAGCAGTAAGTTTCTCTGTTATTGTTTGTCTTGACCTTTGTCCCCTGAGAGTTTGAATTCTGCCATTTGGACATGGCCACTAGGAGGATTGGGCAAGGCATTAGAGGGCAGGAGGAAAAGGAGGAGTATTCATTTCCCCTGATTTCTACCTGCTGGGCTTCTACTTTGCCACTAGCTGCATTCCTCTTCCTTGGGCCACAGCTCCTGTCCAGTGGCCCCCCTTCCATAGCCAGAGTTCACGGTCAGGCTGACAGACTGCTACCTTCCCAGACCTGGGAATGGTAATGGCTTTTCTTCCCACTGTTGCTTCAAGTGCTTTCTTCCTACCTTTGCTTATTCTAGGTGCTCCACTATCTTTTGTCAATTCCTTTAAATGCTTCTGCAAACAGTCCCTTTGTTTAACTTTCTTCAGTTAAACCCTTCATATGCGCTGCTGGTTTTTTCTGGGACTTTGACATACATAACAACAAAACTTTATTTGGACTTAGAGAAGGGCATCTTTCTTGATGAGTCATTTTTAAATATTGGGAAAAGCTAATACGAGACAGTTCTAAATATAAAGGGAAGTTTACTGGGATGGTTTATTGGGTAGGTGGTTATTGTGGTGTAAACCCAGCTTTAAAGACTATAGAGAGAGCTTGGTTGGATGGCGGGGAGTGGTAAGAAAGAAGGGTGGAATGCTTTTCTAGATGCATAAAATAAGATCATATACACAGCAGCAAAATAAGCATGAGGATTATGGGGAAGGAAATATGACCGGCTGTCAAGGGCAGTTTAATGTTCAGAGGTTTTGGTAGGCAGAATAATAGTCTCTCAAATATGTTCATTTCCTAATCCCTGGAACCTATAAATATATTGCCTTATATGGCAAAAGGAATTTGGCAGATATGATTCAATTAATAATCTTGAGATGGGGAAATTATCCTGGATTATCCAGGTAAACCCAGCATTCTTAGGATTTTTATAGGAAGAAGGAAATAGAATCAGAGTCAGAGAAGGAGATGTGAGGATGAAGCAGAGTCACAGGAAAGGATCTGAAGATGCTACTTAGTTGGCTTTGAAGATGGAGAATGGAGCCACAAGCCAAGGAATGTAGGTGGCCTCTAGAAGCTGGAAAAGGCAAGGAAATGGATTCTCTCCTAGAACCTCCAGAAGAAAAACAACCCTGCCGGCATCTTGATTTTAGCCACGTGAGACTTCTGACCTACGTAACTGTGGGTAGCAAATTTGTCTTGTTTTAAGCCAGTAAATCTGTGGCAGCTTTGTTACAACAGCAATAGGAAACTGATACAGGGGTGTAGGAGACAGAGGGTGCTGGATTAGGGCAGACCCTGCAAGGTCAGTTGAGAATTTTGGATTTTATCTGATGAAAGGTAACAAAGAACCACCAAAGGTTTTTGACTAAAGACAAAGGTATAATGAAAACGACGTATTAGGAACAGGAATTAGAGGTTAAGTGCAGACTGAAGACAAGAAGATGAACTCTACAGTAAATGTAGTGATAAGACCCCAGATTAGTTGTGGACTCTGTGAATTGATGAGAAGGTTCTAAGGAAGCTGACAACATGAAGACTGACAGGGTAACCAACAAAGGAAAGGAAGAAGTCAAATTTCAGATCTTTATGTTGTATTGTGAAATGGTCATAATTATAGCACATATGAGGAACTTGTTGAATCTGAGATAACTTTAAATTCTAAATTTCAATATGATTGAATAATATACGTGTATAGATTGAGATGTTATTTATATATATATATATATACATACATACATACACACAAAAGGTAATTAAGCATAATTTGGAAATATGTATGCAGTATTTTCCTTTAAGTCTCTTCCTGCATTCAGCAAGGTTTGTTACCCCTAGTAATTGCAGAAAACCCACTGTATACAACTTGGGACTGTTTTAGGCATGGAAAATAAAGTAGTTGAACTTAAAACATATATATATATAATATATATATATATATATTATATATATATATATACACACACATACACACACACACACATATGTATATATATATTAATTTGTAATTTGTTCACTTCTGTTTTTCCAAGTTTTGTTATTGTCTTTTTAGAGAATATGCAAACCTCATTTGATCTTTTTTACATTAATGATTGCTTATTTGGTAAAATGAAAAAGGTACAACTTGAGTAATTAGTAAAACACTCATATTTTGCACAGCAACAAAATATGCAAACCACCTCCAAAAATTTGAGTTGGAGAGGAGTCATAGGTCAAATACGCATAAAGAATAATAGCAGTGGCTGATGACAAGGTCAACCTCTCACTGACTGGTAAAGCGGTTCAGAAGTTGCCAGTATTTGGATTATTGGTCATTTCCTGAGTAGCGGAATATTTTTAGATGAAAAATGAGTAGCTCACTCTCTTTATACCACCTCACTTTTTAAAAAAGCTTTGCTTACTAATAATCCGTTTAGAAGTGGTATTCGTGAAAGTTAACAGTGCTTGAACATGTACACCAGGCTAAATCTGCTGGATCAACCGTTTTTTTTTAATGGTAAAATGCTGTTAACAAGTACTAATAAACATGCTAGCATAAAGACACTGAATGATTGATTGAATACCGAAGATATACTAAAGCCAACCATTAATAAGCCATCTTTCACACCAGGCTTCACCCCATCCACCTTCTCTTTCTTTCACCCTTGCAACTTTCCCACCTTAGTAGCTGGTAAAAAAAAATCTGTCGGTTAATCATTTGGAAAATCTTAGAATATGCTCTGATTCAACCTATTTTTTCTAAATTGAGTATAACTTTGCATCTCCACTGTTTTTTAAGTCTCTCCTAAAAGATACCTATTTATGCACAAGTAACAATATTGTATCTTGCATTCAAGAAGTTAGTCTGCTCTGTGATATTTACAAGGTAAATATTCACTGTGCCTTCCTCAATTTCACTATGTTCCTTCTCCTGAGACCGAAGACAGAAACATCATTTCGGAATCAGATGCAACTTTGCCTTGTATTGTTCTCTTCCTAGCAGAACATATCTTGAATACTTGAGAGCAAGAAAAGGAATAATACCCACTCCTGAGCAAACTGAGGATGGCAGTTTTGCATATAAATCAGGTACTCGCTAGTTACCTCTCTCTCAAAAAAAAAAAAAAATCAGCAAAGCCCTAAAATACTACGTATAGTGTCAAAAACAACTTTAGTTTGAAAAGTCTATAACAGCTTGTAAGATTTTCAGCACGGCTTCTGCCTACCATTGGGGTGGAGGATTTTGAAACGACCGCAAAAGTAATTCATGTCAAAACCAAACGCAGACACGCTTTCTGTACCCCAGCCTGCCCAGATTACCTGGGTCGCCCGCAAGTGGATTGGCGCTCCCTTCTTCCCTCTGGGCCGCCACTCTGCTTGCCTCCCTCCCCGCTCTAAGCCCCGAGCCCCGAACCCTGCACACTGGAGATGCTCAGAGAAAAGCAGGGTCGCTCACCGGTGAGGAGCCAGCAGCTGGCGACAGCGACCCCTGGGCTGGCGCGTCGCCGGGGGGCCATGGCCGGAGCAGTCGCAGCCCCTGGGAGACCCGGGGACGCACTGGATGGAGGGAAGGACTCGGTGAAACCGCGCGCGGGAGCCGCGTTGATCTGGGTCACTCCGCGAGACGCCACAGGTCTCTGTCGCTGGCCCTGTCGGCCCCGGGGCCCGGGAGGAGCAAAGTGATTTCCTGTGTTTTCGATCAGTGCCTCTAAATCCACTCCACGCGTTTCAGCAGGATTGCCACATCTCCCGCCCCTTTGCGCTCTCGGGCTCTGAAATCTCCCTGGCAGCTTCCCAGGCTCTGTCCGAGACATGGACAAATAAAGCCAGCTTCGCGGGTCCGTGTTTAGGCTAAAGTCCACGAGCTGCGAGGCAAACCTTAAAGGGACATCTGCCTTTCATTGAGAGAGTGAATCTCCGCTTCCCGTTCCAACTCCCTAAGGTGGTAGGAAGAGGCGGGCGAGGGCCCGGACTTTCGCGAGGGTGTCGCCAGCCGGGTAGCTCCGCCTTCCCACCCTCACTTCTCCCGGGGTCTGGGCAGGGAGGGCTCTTTCAAAGTGCGGGGGCTCCTCGGCCCTTAAGGCGAGGCTACTTTCCTTGGGTCTGATTGCGCAGAAGGAATCTGTCCGTCTGTGAAAGTGAGCAGATGTGTCCCCCGTCCCTCTCCTGTGGACGCTTGAACTTCGGTGTCCGGTTCTCTTGCACTAAAAGGAGGTGGGGGCGACACCGCCACACGCCCCACGGAGGGCTTGGCCTTCACGCATGGAGAGTTTGCTCCCTTTATGGTGGCTTGTGGTCGAGGGAGACTTTTCTTTGGGAAGACCATGATAAGCTGGAGGAAAGGAAAAACTAGACTAGGAGGAAAAAACAAAGGCAGAAAGAGGTAAATGTAAGAGGGAAGCGGGAGGGGAAGGAAGGGAGGAAAACATCCTCCTTAGAAATGGAATGTGTGTGGGCTATTTTGTTTAATCTGAATTAGGATGTTTGCACATTGGCAGTTAAATCTAATAAAGAACTTGGGGCGCTGTTTTATTTCTTGCCACAGACTTTTACAAGTAAGGGTGCATGAAGTCAGGTACATGTTACTCCCTCTTCCTCACTCCCACCGCTCTAGGGAACTGAGAATGGGGAAGTTCAGTTGGCCCATCAGAATGCTGGGGCTTGGAATTCCTCCCCAGGAGATCCAGGCCAGAAGAAGCATTGAGGAGTTACAAGTGCTTTTCTTGTCTGGTGAGTTGTCAATCCTTTGAGTCAAGAGCCACATCCACATGTTAGTTTCATTGAATACTGACTATTTTTTAGGCAGTCATATCGTAATTGTTTTGAAAATTTCAAAGTCGGGGAAGGCATGGATGAGGAGATTTGCGTTTACAGGTGGTGGAGCGATTCAATTCTATTCAACTTCATTTCATTTGATTCAGTTCAGTTCAACTACTAATTGCTTTTTTTTTTTTTTTTTTAGTCTAGTAGGACGAGGGCTAGACAGGACAAGAGTGCCACCCAAAGGAGGACTCATCGCCTGGAGCACAAGATAAGGTGATACAGGCCAGAGAATCCCAGGAAAGGGCAGGGAGAAGCCCGATGACTGAATAGACTGCCAAATAGAAGATTGCAGGGGCTAAAAGTTGGAGAAGACATTTTAAAAGTTTAATGGAGGAGTTCCTTGGTAGCTTAGTGGTTAAGGATCGGACATTGTCACTGCCTTGGCAAGGGTTCCATCCCTGGCCTGGGAACTTCTGTATGCCTCAGGCACAGCCAATAAATAAATAAATGAAGGATTTAATAAATAGAAAAAATGCCGTCAAATCTCAGAATGGGACCTGTCCGCCAAATAATTCCTTTTCTAATTTACGAATTTGCAGTGATCCGCTACTTAGTAAATATATTAAAAATCCTCTTTCCCCCGTTTATAGCTCTCATATTTTCATTTCTTAATCCTATCTGCAAAATTTCAGAAATAAATCTATAAAAATTGCATTGTCTTGGGTCACAATTCAATCCCACTAGACATTACTTGGGCTCCTTTGCCTGCATTCAGTTCTCTCTACCCCAGTTTGACTTTTCAGTCTTTTTCCCATCTTCATTAACTTGCTGTCAGTCTTGCCATACAGTCCCTTTTCTGTGTTTATCTCATCTCTCTATCTATAGTCTCTCTTGTGTTTTATGCTTTCCAGTATGGCCCAAAGGGCTTTGCACAATAATCAATAAATACTGATTAATTGATTTATACTTAGACATTTAAAAATCATAGTAAATATTTCCCAAAAACGTTTCTCTAGAATGCTCAGAGTTTTGAAATACAGATAATAGTGTATGTGTGTGTGTATGTGTAGGTATATATATATAATATGCATTTATGCATATATGTAATTCTAGAAAATTATAATATATTTAATTAGAAAAAATGAAAAAGGAAAATGTAGAATTATATCTTGTTTAAAGTAGGATTAAAACATGCTTATAATATGATTAAGGCTTAGTTACTGGGAGGTTTTTCTTTGAGGAGGTTAACAAATGCTTTTATTTTAAATATTTTTAAAGTCTCCTCTAGGATTTATAATCTAATGATGGTAACTACCACTGTCAGTGCTATGGTTGAAATTAATTTTCATGTGTGTTGTGAATCTGTTGGCAATATTTATTGATATTCATGTCAAATCAGTGCAGATGTAGAGACAAAGCAGCTGTTTCTGGAGAATTAAATGTAGAATAAATGTTCATTTTCTGAATTTCAGTACATCTAAATACAAACCAATGTCAGGAAAGATATTTTCTTAACCAGTTTTATCCTGACTGGCAAAAAGACATGGCATTGAGTAAACTGAGGCTTAGAAAAGATAAAAACTAGGGTCACAAACTGGTGATTATATGAGGTCACTTGATGGCAAGTGTTAAACTCTAGACTTTATGCTATATATTTTTCTATTTTAAGTGAGACCTAATCTGATCATGTATCTTTTAGGGTTTGGAAATGTGGTTGAAAATTATAAGTACTCTAAGAGGTTGGAGGCTGAACTGATTAAGAATTTAGGAAGTAGAGACTATGAAATGAGGCAAAAATAATTGGGGTTACTGACCAATAATCTCAAAAAGAGAAATAGGTACTTCCTTCAAAGTATTCTTCTTGTGGGGTAATCTAATACAGTGAGTTCTGGAGTTAGATCGCATGGATTCAAGTCCTGGAAGCACCATGTAGCGGTTGTATGATTCGGGTAGAATTATCTGTTTTCTCTAAGCTTCAGTTTCTCAAAAGAAAATGGGGATGAAAATATTGCCTTTCTCTGAAGGTTGTTGTGAAGACAAGACTACAAAGCATTTGGCATAATGTCTGGATTAAAGTAAATGCTTAATAGAAATGAATCATTCTTCCTGGTAGTAGGAGAATTAATAGTAGGTAGACAATGGGAACAGAAGGGCAGGGCCTGTGTGTGGTGGGCCCTATAGGAAGTGACATAATTTGATGGGCATCAGAAGGGAATTCTGGTGTTTGGCTAAAAATATTTCCAGGAACTCCTATTATTGTTTCTAGAATCCTCACCCTTTAGAATATTTACGTTGGATTAGGAAATTGTCTTGCAGATATCCCTATAAAATGGGTATACATTGATATCAGAATGCATTATAACATTAGCAAGGATTTGCTTTTTACTTTTCAAATTAGCTAGCTGTCAAAAGGATTCTTTTTTTAACAAGAGAAGAAAAATTTCACTAAGAGATTGGGAAGAAAAGAGGGCACAGAGTCCTGCTTCCGGTGTTTGCCAGGGTTCTTTGGTAATAAGATTATGAATTGTCAAGGCCAGAGCATAAATAAGGTATCCCCATCTGGGTAGGAGGGTGCTGTCAGTTTCAATAATAAATTATTTTAAAACTATCGTATGTTTAAAAGAAAAATACACAATGATGTCTTTTGAGAAGTTAAATATGAGGTTTCAAATAAATTTTAAGGTAGCCTTGAAGTGTGCTTTCATTCTCCCTCTTTGAGGATATAGGGATAGGTGTTATTGTCTAGAATTGCTTCTGTTTTTACAAAGATTTCATGATGATTCAGATTTTTAAGTATTACTATGTTTTATGTATTTAGGGTAATGCGCTCCAAGACAGTGATACTAACTCACGAGGCTAAACCATATAAGCAGCTTTATGGAGTTCAATAATTTTTGAGTTCCTGCTATGTATCAGAATCCAGGGCTATGTTCCACAGAGGCAAAAATGGGTAGGACAGTTGTTTTTCTACTGAAAATCTGCTGTCCATTAGTTTCTTTCACTTGTAACTAGGAACAGAAAATAAGCAATTTTGTCCTCAGTTCTTAACGTTTGATGGGTTTCTTTTTAAGCCTGTTAAAATTAAGCAGTCTCATGAAATTAACCATATTAGTTGCTTCTTTAACTTGAGAATCCATGATTATTTTTTCTTTTGTGACTGAAATAAAGTCATATTTATGATGATAATGGTGTGGGACTTGAACTTCACCACAAACCAACCTTTTTTGTTGTTATTGTGTAATGCCGTGCATGTTTTTTCACTTAAAATATAAAATAGGTGTTCCTCCCGCTCTATTTCCTGAACAAGTCTGTGCCAGTAACCTGGTCCAAAGACATCTGGGCAGCTGGTACTTTTGAAAGAAGTCTGCCTTTAGAATCCTGGTGAGGGACAATTCTTAAACACTATAGGAAATTTCTCCAAAACTTCTTGGCAGACTTCAACTTGAGGGAGACAGTAAGGCTGTAGTGGGGGAGGGAGCACTGGGGTGGTACCCTGGCAAGAATATTTGGTTTGTGGCACTCTCTGACTCAGAATAACCACTGCTCATGTGCAGTAACGTTTTAGCTGTGTTGCTGGATCCCTTCATTTGAAATGTGAGTTAATTATATTTTAAGCTATTAGGCAATTCTAGAATTATTTGGGCAAGTTGATTTAGGTTTTTTTTTTTTGTAAAGCCAGTTTCTGAAAAGTTAAATTGAGTAGCTGGGCTCTAAAATCCCAGGGTTATAGCAAATCAGTGATTAGTTTATAATCAAACCAAGAAGATAGGTATTTCTTATAATATAACTGGGTCAATAGATATATACGTGAGGAAATAATCTTTTGGAATTAACAAAAATATGTACATCAAGAGAAAGAGAATCTATGATTTGGCTCCGAAATAAT
Organism: Catagonus wagneri; assembly: GCA_004024745.2. Classification (NCBI taxonomy): domain Eukaryota; kingdom Metazoa; phylum Chordata; class Mammalia; order Artiodactyla; family Tayassuidae; genus Catagonus; species Catagonus wagneri. Next base: position 17,458,609 of record PVHT020000166.1, read on the forward strand.
AACACTTAAATAAATTGTTTTACAAATTATGTGGCTATTTTTCATCCATTCTACTAGACCATAACCTATACCAAGACAGTCAATTAGTCAGTTTTATTGCCTGCAAACATCTGCCCCTGTGTAATTCATTCATTCAGACATTTGTGGATTTACTTCTCTGTAGTGGGAAGTCTTCTGGACCCTGCAGAGTCAGAGTTGTTGAAGTGCTTGGCCCTATCCTCAAGAAAATTCACAAGTTACCTAAATACATAGATAGAATGATATTTCTAATTGCATATGGTGAGCCCTAGAATAGAGGATAAAATCAACAGGAAGAAAAAGACAGGGAGTTCCCATTGTGGCTCAGTGGTAAGGAACCTGACTAATATCCATGAGGATGTGGGTTCTGTTCCTGGCTTTGCTCAGTGCGTTAAGGATCCGGCATTGCTGTGAGCTGTAGTGTAGGTCACAGACACGGCTTGGATCTGGAGTTGCTATGGAGTAGGCTGACAGCTACAGCTCCAAATCAGCCCCATCCCGGGAATTTCCATATGCCATGGGTGTGGCCCTAAAGAGACAACAAAACAAAACAAACAAACAAAAACCAAAACCAAGAAACCTCCCTGAGTTTCAAAGAGATGGTGGCACTGGAATTTAGCCCTGCAGGAAGTGGGTAGAGGGTTCCATATTTGGAGAAAAAGGATAATGGGCATTCTAGACACAGATAGCATGATATGGATGAATAGAATGAGTAGAAGTTAGAAATGGCAAATTAAGTTGTGACCAGATTTGAAAGAATTTTGAAAGGATGCCAAGGAATTTGGACTTCTTATAAGCATAGAATATTTTCAGAGTTCTGAGTGACATATTCAAACATGTTTTTTACTCTCTTTTTATTTTCTCCCTTATTTGCTTCCTGAGGTGGCTTGATTTGATCTAATTTTGAAATATATTAGAGGAGATGGAATATATTAAAGCCCCATGAAGCACACTATGAAACTTGTATCATCTGATAAAAGTTTTTATGCAATGCCTTCTTTAAGGAAATTTATTGTTATTTATTATCAATAAATGCAATTATATGCACTACAGAATGAAGGTAGACGATTGGACATTTGCTTGTCACAAAACAGCATGGATAGCCTAGAAGAATAATCTGTGGTGTTTCTTTTAAAATTTGAAGAAGATGAATATGAATCCAATTATCATGATACCTAAAAGAAATTTTAAATACTCCAATTGGACACCATATAATAGGTATTTAAATATTAAATGCCAATACTGGCCATTTAAAATTTTTGGTTCCAAAGTAGATTACTGGAATGAAGGCAACCATGAACCTCTAATCATGCAAGTCATTGTCCTGTAGGGTGAGGACTGCACTGGAAGAGGAGATGTGGGAGTTTTTATGAAAGATGGCCATGACTGGTTGATCCCTCTCCAGGAAAGGAAATTATGGGCAGCCAAGAGGATAGAGCCAGAGATTAGGAGTTAAAAGCCACTGAAGTTTCCAGAGTAAAGCAAGAAGGAACAGCCAAGTGGGAGTGGGCAGTGAAGATAGAAGAACTGTAGAGCAAGGTTGGAATAATTTAAAACTAAGGCCATAAATACCAGGACCTGCCCTGGTTTTTCTTTCATGTGGGCCAAAATGTACTACAAAGGCACAAGAGAAGAGTGTAAAGTACCTACAGTAGAGTTATGGTTAAATGTATCTGAGCCACAAAAAGTTAACAATGCAAGTAATTGTAATACTAAGTGTATCATTAAGGCTAATAGAGAAATGGTAATATTCATTAAGCAATTATACGTGTATAGTATAGGGAAGAATTTCATAGTTATAAAAACAAGGAGTATAAAAGAGGAAATTATTTTTATGAGACTAAATTTCTTTTTTAAGCCCCAAATATTCAAAGAGGTAATTCAGTGTTTTCTTCTCCTGGGATTGATTTTTTCTTTTCCCTTTTGAAAATTTAAGTCCTACAGTGAAGAAAAGAAAAGTGGAAGAATATATGACCAAAGGAATGAATTTTCCTTTTCACACAGGAGCTATAGAAAGTTGTTAAACTCCCTGATGAAAAAGGAGTTAGTTATAAAGGATATAAAAATGGAGAGAAATTGGTGGATCTTAAGGTGGGGGAGCCTGGAATGTCTACAAAGATAATGTTAAGCTCTTATAACTCACTTTTACAGTGACCACTACCCTGCCAAAAACACTCAAACACTTTTGATATAAATTCAATTTACCTAAAGTAACAACATCTAGATTTTCTTGATCATCTCCACAATAATTATGTTTTTTTTTCTTTATTTTGGGGGCCACATCCTCGATATATGAAAGTTCCCAGGCTAGGGGTTGAATTGGAGCTACAGCTGCTGGCCTATACCTCAGCCACAGCAACGTAAGATCCAAGCTGCATCTGCAACCTACACCATAGCTCATGGCAATGCCAGATCCCCAGCCCACTGAGTGAGGCCAGGGATCAAACTTGATACCAGTCAGATTTGTTTCTGCTGAGCCACGATGGGAACTTCCCATAATACTTAGTTTTGAGATTGTTGTGGTTTTTCTTTATCACTAGAAGTTAGGGAATGTAAATCAGAATCTTCTACCCTGTGGTGATCAGAGTTGACTCTTTTGAGTAAAAATGGTATTTTTATTTCATGAAAATGCCTTAATGTTAAACTCATTTTGTGTGGACCATACCAAAGAGCATATTTGTACCATATTAAAATAAACAAGAGGAGAGAAGTATTTCTGGAATTACAGAGTAAGTATATCCAAAATTCTGCTCCTCCATAAAGGCTGTGAGTACAGTGGCAACAATTGTCAAAATCAACTTTTTCAGTACTCTGGGATTAAACAAAGAGTTGCAAAATTTTTTAAAAAATTAAGAAAAACAACTGAGTCTTAAAAAGATAGGAAATTCTGTGGCATTTTAATTTCCCCTACTTCCATCCCCTTCCCCCTATCTCAGTGGTACCCTGAAAGCAAATGGCCTCACACCTAGAGTAACTGAGAATCAGAAGTCTTGCAGCCACTGTATGTGGCAGAACAGATCTGAACGTCCTCAGAATCCCTAACCAAGAGAATTATCACTCTTTGACATGAATGGCAGTTTCCTGAAAAGCTCCATTCTCGAAATTTGTCTTTATTTGACCTGATTTAGAGCCAGCTATGTGCAAGTAGTTCTATTGCAAGGGCATTTGTCAAACGAAAGCACTGGCCATTGTTTCACACTGCAGCACCCTGAGGCAGTAATGCCAGTCATGGGTAACAAGAGGCTGAGGAAAATGCAAAAGAAAAAAACTAGAGAATAAGATATTCATAGGGAATTTTTTTAAAGGTTGTATATATTTCTGAGAATCTAGAAGGATATATGCCTGTTCAGGGCGATGTGTATGATCTGGAAAGACCTGAGAAGACCCTGATCTCTCACCTCTGGCTGACCTTGAATCTCTGTGCAATCAGGAGGCCAAGGACAAAGCAGAATTGTAAACTGCCTGTTGGAGCATTGAAGATGCACCCTAACATGCAGAGAGAGCCCTTCAGCGTAGTCTGGAAGACTTGATGTTTCAAGGTATTAAATAGAAATTTAATTTAGGTAACTAGATTAAGGTAACCAAGCAGAGACTTAAGTAGCCGTAAAAAAAAAAAACAAAAAAACTAAAACACAAAGACTTTACAGAATTAATCCAGGAAGGTCACTCTACAAATAGACAAAGGAGCAGAAACAGCAATGACAGCAACAACGGTAACTACAGCAGCAGTAACAATAATTGCAATAACAAGAAACTCCAGAAAGTGAGGAATCTGATTCACAGAACTGTCTCATTATATTTTATATGTCCAGTTTCTATAGAAAAGCACACATAAACACAGGAAAAAAAGCAACAATAGAAACCATTCCTTAGGAATTGTAAATACTGAACTTACTAGAAAAAATCTTTAAATCAGCTCTAGTAAATGAGTTCAAAGACTCCAAAAAACCATATTTAAAGAAATAAACATGTGTGAATGATGTCTCACTAAATATAGAGGATCAATAAAGAAGAGATATTACTAAAAATTGGGATTATGAAGTTGAAAAGGATAATAGCTGAAATAAAAAATTCACTAATGGGACTCATGGAACTCCCATTGTGGCTCAGCAATAACAAACCTGAACCTGACTGGCGTCCATGAGGATGTAGGTTCGATCCCTCACCTTTCTCAGTGGGTTAAGGATCTGGCGTTGCCATGAGCTGTGGTGTAGATCACACACGTGGCTTTGATCTGGTGTTGCTGTGGCTGTGGTGTAGGCTAGCAGTTGAAGCTCCAATTCGACCCCTACCTGAAACTTCCATAAGCCACAGGTGTGGCCCTTAAAAAGAAAAAAATCACTATAGGACTCAACAACAGATTTGAACTAGCAGAGGAAAGAATTGGTGACCTTAAAGATTTTATCTAATCTGAGGAACAGAACCACCGCAAATATAAAATAAAGAAAAATAAACAGAGCCTCGTACTCCAACAGACACCAACATACTCATGATGGAAGTCTCAGAAGGAGAAGAGAAAGAAAAGGCCAGAAAGCATATTTGGAGAAGTAATGCCTGAAAACTTGATAAATTTGGTAAAAAATATATTAATATTCAAAAGGCTTAATGAGTCAAACTGGAGGCATATATAGAGATCTGCAACTTGACTCACCATAGTCAAACTGTTGAATGCCAAAGAAAAAGAGAGACTAATGAAAGCAGTAATATCAAAATACTAATCATGTACAAGGGATCCTTAATTGATTGACTGCTGACTTCTCCTCAGAAATCATAAAGGCCAAAATAGAGTAGGATGACGTTTTCAGATTTCTGAAAGAAAAGACTATCAACCATATGCAGCAAAACAAACCTTCAAAAAAAGATAAGGAAATTTACACATTCCCAAATACAGAAATTCTGAGATAAGTCATTGCCAGTGGACCTGCACTACATAAAAGGCTAAAGGAGTCCTTTATTCTGCAATAGAAAGACACTAGGTAGCAGTGCAAATTCACAAGGAGAAATAAAGAACACCAATAAAGGTGATTACATTATAACTATGAAAGAGAATACAAGTGTGTTTTGTTTCTTTTATCATATTTAAAATTTACAACATAGAAATAATATTTATAAAAACTGTTGACAGTTTATAAGTAATAAGATGTAATTAGTATAAAAATAGTACAAAAGAAGGAGAGGGCATGGTGCTATATTGGAGCAAAGTTTTTACATACTATTGAAATTAATCCCAAGTAGATTGTTTTAAGTTGTTAATTGTAATACCCAAAGTAACTATGAAGAAAATAACTTAAAAAAAAAGTAAGAGAAATAACAAGGGAATTACCACAGCCTACTATAAAGACATCTATTTAATGACACAGTGGAAGAATATAGGAAGTTTCCTTATACCATACACAAAAATTAACTCAAAATGGAGCAGAAACATAAATGTAAGAGATAAAAACTATAACATTTAGTAGAAATAGACTAGCAAATCTTAATGTTCTTGAATTATGCAGAGATTTCTTAGATATGGCAACAATAGCAAGAGTAAAAATAGAAAAAAATAGATAAATTGGACTTTATTAAAATGTAAAACATTAGTGCTTCAAATAATACTATGAAGAATGTAAAAGAGAAATTGGCACAACATTGTAAATCAACTATACCTTAGTAAAAAAATTTTAAGGAGACCCTCTTGTGGCTCAGCAGGTTAAGAACCCAACTAGTATCCACAAGGATATGGGTTTGATCCCTGGTCTCACTTAGGGGGTTAAGGATCTGCTGTTGCCACAAGCTGTGGTTAGATCGCAGATGTGGCTCGGCTCTGGCATTGCTGTGGCTGTCATGTAGGCCGGTGGCTATGGCTCCAACCCAACCTCTATCCTGGGAACTTCGATATGCCATGGGTTATGGCCCTAAAAAGACAAAAAAAATTTAAAATGTGAAAAGACAGCCCACATTTTGAGAGAAAATATTTTCAAGTCGTAAATCTGATAAGGGCCTAGTACCCAGAATACATAAATGAAAGAGTTGTAAGAACAACTCAAAAACGAAAAAATCCAACAACAAATAACCCAATTTAAAAATGGACAAAGTCTACAAATATGCATTTCTATAAAGAAGAGGTAAACATAATAAATATTCACATAAAAAGATGCTGAAAATCATTAGTTATTGGGAAATGCAAATCAAAACCACAATGAGATAGTACTTAACATCCACTAGGATGGCTGTGGCAGTAACAAGTGTTAGTAAGGATGTGAAAAAATTTATACCCTCCTAGACTGCAAAATGGTGCAGCCAGTTTAGGAATACCCTAGAGAATTAAAACATACATCCACACAAAAGCTTATACACAAATGTTCATCATAGCATTATTCAGAATAACCAAACAGTGGTAAACAACCCAAATGTCCATTAGTTAATACATGGATAAATAAAATGTGGTATATTTATACACTGTAATATTGCTCAGCCATAAAAAGGAATAAGGTACTCACATATGTTTCAACATGGGTGAATCTTGAAAACTGCTAAGTGAAAGAAGCCAGACACAAAAGGCCACATATTGTATGATTCCGGTGATAAGAAATGTACAGAATAGACAAATCCATAATGAAAGAAAGTGGTTTTCGGGCATAGAGGGAGAAGGGAGTCAGAAATGACTACTAATAAGTTTGGGGATTCTTTTTTTTTTGGATGATAAAGATGTTCTAAAATTAGATAACGGGGATGGTTGCACAACTCTGTGAATACCCTAGAAACCACTGGAACCAAACACTTTGAAAAGGTTAATTTTATGTTATCTAAATAAGACTATTAAAACAATACCCCACAAAGAAACCACAATGGGTGAGTAGATTCCAAGAGGTCTAGTTGACAAGACAGTAGTAGAATTAATGAAGAATAGATTCTTCTTTAACTTTTCATAAAACTGATTAGGCTAAGTGCTTTTGCTAACATATCAGAAATAACTAGTGATTTATAATTGCTGCCTATCATGATTTTTGGTAATGTATGGTGATTTTACAGCAGAAAAACTTGATCGTAAATTGTAGTCGCAAATATTCTGTAGCAGTTTGTCTGCTGTACATTACAGATGCAGAACAAGTGAAAAATAACTGTTCTTTTTCAGTATTCAGTGCATGTAAGAATTCTAGAGAACGATGTGAAGTTCTTTACTGTAATGATTACGGAAAAAAGCAAACGACTAGACTTCTTCAAAATAAATTTTGTTTAAATGATAGTGATTAGTTTACTTCTTGGTTAAGGCACTGTTTTGATAGTATCTACTAATTAAAACAAAGTTTCAGGTAATACAAAAATTCACCCAAAATAGCTCTGTTGATCACAAAATTTTAAGGTACTTGCATGCAGTAGACAAGAAAACAAAAAGCATAGGGACACTCAGTGGGTAAGTGCTATGACTCTCAACATAAGACTGTGGGCAAAGTGGGAATTACAGGGAAATACTCTCCATTTGCTCTCAGCAGTCTCAATGACTCTGTGATTATAACTGTCTTAATCAAGTGAAATATCCTAACACTGAAAACAGGAAGAAAAACTAGAAATAAAATTCCAACGAGTGCGCAACTTCCAGTGGTCTGTAATTAACTCCAGCTGCTTAATAAGAATTTTTTTCAACCCTTACTTATTAAAGCAACTAAATGGAATTCAAAGTTAACAAAATGAAATAGACTTAAAACGTTCATATAACCATGATGCACACGTGCAAACACACACATCCTAGCACATCATCCACATAGGACACTGGTCTCTGTAGAAACGCAATTAAGAATACCACCTTCTTTAGTCATAGATGTTGCTCTTACCAATGTTTTATTCTTTTGCTCCTTTATTGCCTTTACTTTCAGCTTCAGAGGCTTCTAAGTGATTCTGTTTTCATCATTGTTTGCAAAAATTAATTTCTTTTGAAATTTAGGAGAGTTATGACCCCATAAATATTCACAGAAAAAAAATCTTAATTTTTCGTGTGATTTTATAATTACTGAGAATCATTCAATTTATTATTATATTTTTTCCCATTTAGTCTTGTATTTGAATTTCACAATTTCCCCATTAGGAAGGCTAGCTAGTTATTGCTAATTTAGTTTTCAGAAATTCGGAGTCACACTATAAATGGACTTGCCAAGACTGAAACCTAACTCTGGTGGGGGTTTTTTTGGTTTGCTTTTTAATTCTGTGTATTCACAATCTGGAAATATTTTTAAGAGAATTTTTTTAGCAAATTTACTTAATGTTAAGTTGGCATTTTAATTTTTGTCTGTAGTAAATACAAAAGTTAGAATAAATCTCTAGGACACATCTGTTTCCTGCTCATTTGAAAACCTCAAGAAATGACAATAGCAGCAGTGATGATGTTTTTCAGCTTTTGGTGGTAATGTGGGAACTGATTATTTTGCTCAAGAGCTTTTATAAAATAAAGCAAACCTTAGAATATGTTCAGTTAGGAAGTAGGCCTTGACATCTTTTGGTTTCCAATAGCAATAAATAATATATATATATTATTTAAATATATAATATAATTATATATAATATATATAATATATAATATATATAATATATAATATATATAAATAATATATATATATATATTTTTTTTTTTTGTCTTTTTAGGACCATACCCACGGCATACGGAGGTTCCCAGGCTAGGGGCTGAATCAGAGCTGTAGTTGCTGGCTACGCCACAGCCACAGTAATGACCAGATCCCAACCATGTCTGTGACCTACACCATGATCATGGCAATGCTGGATCCTTAACCTACTGAGCGAGCCAGGGACTGAAATTGCATCCTCATGGATACTAGTCAAATTCATTTCTGCTGAGCCACAATGGGAACTCCTAAATAATATTTTCAACAAAGGACTCGTTTGTTTTTTTTTTCAAACTGTTTTTTCAGGGCAGGGGTCATTTCCACGGCGTGTGGAAGTTCCCGAGCCAGGGATCCAACTTGCGCCACAGCAATGACACAAGCCACTGCAGCGACAATGCCAGAGCCTTAACTTGCTGCACCACAAAGGAACTCTCGAATGTTTCTTAAATACTTTCCCAGGTTTTTTTTCTTTTCCGAATATGTTTTTATTCTTAAGAAACATATCACTTCCTAATTATAAAAAAAAGGTATTTGTTTACACTACACTAGAGGAAGAGAGAATTTGGATTATTTTGTACAATATAGAGCACTATAAAGAGTTTATCTAACATAACTTTGAAATTTGGATTTTCAGTACATGTAATCATCAAAATACAAAACAAAAATTAACTAGATGTCCAATATGACATGCATGTGGCTTGTTACTTCCATGTTTATTTTTAAATTTTTTTGGTCAATTTAATTTTTTTTATATTGCAGTATAGTTGATTTATGTTGGTGTGGTAGCTTTGGCAAAGTGATTCAGTTATACATATACATATATCTATTCTTTTTCAGGTTATTTTCCCATGTAGGTTATTATAGAATATTGAGTAGAGTTCCCAGTGCTATTCAGTAGATCCTTTTTGATTATCTATTTTATGTACAGTAGTGTGTATATATGTTCATCCCAAATTCCTAATTTGTCCTTCCCCCCTACCTTTCCCCTTTGGTAGCCATAAGTTTATTTCCTATGATCACTTTGTGTTCTGGATATAAGTTCATTTGTATCTTTTTTTTAACTTCCACATATAAGCAATATATGATATTTGTCTTTGTCTGACTTACTTCACTTAATATGATAATCTCTAGGTCTATCCATGCTGCTGCAAATGGCATTATTTTGTTCTTTTTTATGGCTGAGTAATATTCCATTCTATATATGAACCACTCTTATTCATTCCTCTGTCAGTGGACGTTTAGATTGTTTCCATGTCTAGGCTGTTATAAAGACTACTGCAATGAACGACTTGGTGCACATATATTTTTTTTTTTTATTGTAGCATAGTTGATTTACAATGTGCTGCCAGTATCTGCTGTACAGCAAGATGATGCAGCCATATTTATATATATGCACATTCTTTTTCTCACATTATCTTCTATCATATTCTGTCACAAGAGATTGGCTATAGTTCCCTGTGCTGTATAGCAGGACCTCATTGCTTATCCCACTCTAAATGTAATAGTTTGCATCTACCAATCCCAAACTTCTCATCCTTCCCACTCTCTACCCCCTCTCCCTTGGCAACCACAGGTCTGTTCTTCATGCCTGTGAGTCTGTTTCTGTTCTAATATATAGGTTCATTTGTGCCATTTTTTAGATTCCACATATAAATGATATCATATGCTATTTGTCTCTTTCTGACTTACTTCACATAGTATGAGCATCTCTAGCTGCATTTGCATTGCTTCAAATGCCATTATTTTGTCCTTTTTATGGCTCAGTAATATTCCATTGTATACATGTACTACTCTTCTTCATCCATTCCTCTGCCAGTGGATATTTAGATTGCTTCCATGTCTTGGTTATTGTAAATAGTGCTGCTGTGAACACTGGGGGTACATATATATTTCTGAATTGTGTTTTTCTCTGAATATATGCCTAGGAGTGGGATTGCTGGATAATATGGTAGTTCTATTTTTAGCTTTTTGAGGGACCTCCGTGCTGTTCTCTGTAGTGGTTGCACCCATTTACATTCCCACCAACAGTTTAGGAGGGTTCCCTTTCTCTGCACCCGCTCCAGCATTTGTTTGTAGACTTTTTTGATGATGGTTGGAGATGATACCTCACTGTAGTTTTGATTGGTTTTCTCTAACAATTACTGATGTCAATCATCTTTTCATGTGCTTCTTGGCCATTTGTATGTCTTCTTTGGAAAAACGTCTATTTAGGACTTCTGCCCAGTTTTTGATTGTATTGTTTATTTTTATGACATTGAGCTGAATGTCCTGCTTATATATTTTGGAGCTTAATCCCATGTCGGTTGCTTCATTTGCAAATATTTTCCCATTCTGTGGTTGTCTTTTCTTTTGTGTATGGTATCCCTTGCTGTGCAAAATTTTTAAGTATAATTATGTTACATTTGTTTATTTTTGTTTTTATTTTCATTACTCTAGGAGATGGATCCAAAAAGGTATTGCTGTAGTTTATGTCAGAGAGTGTTCTGCTTAAGTTTTCTTCTAAGAATTTTATAGTATCTGGTTTTACATTTATGTATGTAATCCATTTTGCATTTATTTTTGTGTTTGGTATTAGAGAGTGTTATAATTTCATTCTTTTATGTATAGCTGTCCAGTTTTCCCAGCACCAATTATTGAAGGGACTGTCTTTTCTCCATTGCTCATTCTTGCCTTCTTTGTCATAGATTAGTTAACCATAGGTGCGTGGGTTTAATTCTGGGCTTTCTGTCCTGTGTTTCACTGATCTATATTTGTTTTTATATCTGTACCACATTGTTTTGAATACTGTAGCTTTGTAGTATAGTCTGAAGGCAGGCAGCCTGATTCCTCCAGCTCCATTTTTCTTTCTCAGGATTGCTTTGGCTGTTCGGGGTGTTTTGTGTTTCCAGAGATTTAAAAATTTTTTGTTCTAGTTGTGGGAAAAATGCCATTGATAACTTGGTAGGGATTGTGTTGAATCTGTAGATTGCCTTGGGTAGTACACTCATTTTGACAGTATTGATTCTTTCAGTCTGAGAGCATGTTATATCTTTCCATCTGTGTCATCTTTGATTTCTTTCATCAGCATCTTATAGTTTTCTGAGTACAAGTCTTTTGCCTCTTTCAGTAGGCTTATTCCTATGTATTTTATTCTCTTTGATGGTAAATTGTATTGTTTCCTTTATTTATCTTTGTGATCTTTTGTTGTTAGTGTATAGAAATGCAACAAATTTCTGTGTATTAATTTTGTATGCTGAAACCTTGTCAGATTCATTGATGGGCTCTAACAGTTTTCTGGTAGCCTCTTTACAATTTTCTATGTATAGTATCATGTCATCTGCAAACAGTGACAGTTTTAATTGTTCTTTTCCAATTTGTATTCCTTTTATTTATTTATCTTCTCTGATTGCCATGGCAGGGACTTCCAAAACTATATTGAATGAAAGTTGTGAGAGTGGGAATTCCCATGTAGCTCAGTGGTTTAACAAATCTGACTAGGAACCACAAGATTGTGGGTTCGATCCCTGGCCTTGCTCAGCAGGTTAAGGGTCCGGCATTGCCATGAGCTGTGGTGTAGGTTGCAGATGTGGCTCGGATCCTGTGTTGCTGTGGCTGTGGCGTAGGCTGGCAGCTGCAGCTCCAATTAGACCCCTAGCCTGGGAACCTCCATATGCCACAAGTGCGACCCTAGAAAAGCCAAAAAGACAAAAAAAAAAAAAGTCGTGAGAGTGGACATCCTTGTCTTGTTCTTAATATTAGAGGAAATGCTTTTAGCTTTTTACCATTGAGTATGACATCAGCTATAGATTTGTCATATATGGCCTTTATTATGTTGAGGTAGTTTCCCTGTATGCCCACTTTCTGGAGAGGTTTTTTTTTTTTTTCATAAGTGGTTGTTGAATTTTGTCAAAAGCTTTTTCCGCATCTACTGAGATGATTGTATGGTTTTTATTCTTCAGTTATTAGTGTGATGTTTCACACTGATTGATTTGTGGATATTGAAAAATCTTTGCATCCCTGGGATAAATCCCACTTGATCATAGTGTATGATCCTTTTAAGGATATTGTTGGATTTTGTTTGCTAGTGTCTTTTTGTGGATTTTTGCATCTATGTTCATTAGCGATATTGGCTTATAGTTTTCTTTTTTGTGTGGTATCTTTGTCTGGTTAGGTATCAGGGTGATGATAGCCTTATTCTATAAGGCTCATTCTATGAGTTCTATGAGTTTGGGAGTGTTATTTCCTCTGAGTTTTTTTGAATAGTTTCAGAATGAAAGGTCTTAACTCTTCTCTAAATGTTTGTTGGAATTCACCTGTAAAGCCATCTGGTCCTGGACTTTTGTTTTTTGGAGGTTTTAAAATCACAGTTTCGATTTCAGTACTTGTGATTGGTCTATTCATATTTGCTGTTTCTTCCTTGTTCTGTCTTGAAGCTTGTACCTTTCTGAAAATTTCTTCTGTCCCTTTTATTGGCATGTATTGACTTGTAGTAGTCTCTTATGATCCTTTGTATTTCTGTGTTGTCAGTTGTAATTTCTCCTTTTTTATTTCTAATTTTATTGATTTGAATCATCTTCCTTTTTGTCTTGGTGAATTTGGCTAAAGGTTTATCAATTTCATCTGTATTTTCAAAGAACCAGCATTTAGTTTCATTGATCTTTTCTATTGTTTTCTTCATCTCTATTTTACTTATTTCTTCTCTAATCTTTACGAGGTCTTTCCTTCTACTCTCTTTGGGTTTTGTTTGTTTTTCTTTCTCTAGTTGCTTTAGGTGTAAGGTTAGATGGTTTATTTGAGATTTTTCTTTTTTCCTGAGGTGAGATTGTATTGCTATCAACTTCCCTCTTAGAACTGCTTTTGCTGCATCCCATAGGTTTTGGATTGTCCTGTTTTTGTTTTCATTTATCTCTAGGTGTTTTTTGATTTCCTCATTGATTTCTTCAGTGATTCATTGGTTGTTTAGTAGCATATTGTTTAGTTTTTGTTTGTTTTTTGCATTTTTTTCTTGTCGATTTCTAGTCCTATAGTGCTATAGTTGGGAAAGATGCTTGATATGATTTCAGTTTTCTTAAATTTACTGAGGCTTTCTTCATGGCCCAGCTTTTGATCTGTGTGCAATAATGTCTGTGTATACCTGAGAAGAATGTGTGTTCTGCTATTTTTGGAAAGAATGTTGTATAAATATCAATTAAGTCCATCTGATGCAATGTTTCATTTAAGGCCTGAGTTTCTTTATTGATTTTCATTCTGGATGATCTATCCACTGATGTAACTGGGGTGTTAAATTATTACTATGTTACTGTCAATATCTCCTTTTATAGCTGTTAGCATTTGCCTTATCTATTGAGGTGCTCCTATATCAGATGCATAATTATAATCTCTATATCTTCTTAGATTGTTCCCTTGATCATTATGCATTGTCCTTCTTTGTCTCTTGTAACAGTTTTAATTTTAAAATCTGTTTTGTCTGACATGGGTATTGCTACCCTGGCTTTCTCTTAATTTCCGTTTGCATAGGATAGCTTTTTCTGTCCCCTCACTTTTAGTGTGCATGTGGCCCTAGATCTGAAGTGAGTCTCCTGTAGAGAGCATATATCCAAGTCTTGTTTTTGTATCCATTCAACCAGTCTTGGTCTTTTGGGTGAAGCATTTAATACATTCACATTTAGTGTAATTATTGATATATGATTTTTCTTATTGCTATTTTCTTGATTGTTTTGGATTTGTTTTTGTATGGTCACTTTTCTTCCTTTCCTCTTTTGTTCTCTTGTGATTTGATGACTATCTTTAGTGTTGTGTTTGGATTGCTTTTTCTTTTTGTGTGTGTATATCTGTTGTAGATTTTTGTTTGTGGTTACCATGGGGTTCTGATGAAGTGTATTTTTCATTTCAGTTATTGTGTTGTTCACCTCTGTTCTTTAAATATTCTAGCTCTTTGTTAAATATTTCTTGTACCTTTGCAGTCTATGCCTCCATTCTTTTCCCAAGATCGTGCATCATCCTTACTATCATTACTCTGAATTCTTTTTCAGGTAGATTGCCTATCTGCTCTTCATTTAGTTGTTTTTGTGATTTTTATCTTATTCTTTTTCTGAAACATATTTTTCTTTTGTTTTGTTGGTCTGACTTTCTGTGTTTGTGGCCTTCATTCCACAGGCTGCAGGACTGTATTTTCTTTTACTTCAGGCCTCCCTCTGCCCCTCTTCTCAACTCCTAGAGTCTATATTATTGTAATGGTAATTGCGGATGAGGAGTGTTTTCTAACAAGTCCCTCTGATTTTAGGCTCTTCATATCATGAGTTATTTTTATTAGAATACATCAAAGTTGGACCATAATCTTGGCGGAGAACTCCTGGGGGTTCTTGTACCAAGCTTCATATTGATGTGCTCTGACAGGCTATAGCCCTTTCAACTAACTTCAGTTAGATTAGGACTTTGATTATCGTATTAGCTCAAACCTTGAGACTCATAGCAACTCCTCCGATGTACCCAGGGATTCTGGTTGTGCTCAAATGCTGGCATGGATATTCCATTTAAACAAAAATTCACTAGCCTTGAAAGGCCCTTGTCCAAAACTCTGAAATGTTATGTTTCTATAAATGAAAATCTTTTGAAACAAAATTTAGTATCAAGCCTTTATTAACATTGGTATTTCAGATTATATATACTTCTCAATATGGTGTAAAAGTGTATTTGAAATGTTGAAAAAGTGTATTTGCCTGTAGCTCTGGTTCTCATTTTAGGCAAGAAAACTTCTTGCAAGAAGACATAGGAATTGTCCTTAAAATGCATCTGTTTGGTATCATGTAAGCACAGACTAATATGAAGATAATTATAGACTATTGAACATTATTATTATTATTATTATTTTGCCTTTTGTCATTTTGGGGCTGCACCCGTGGCATGTGGAGGTTCCCAGGCTAGGGGTCTAGTTGGGGCTACAGCTGTCAGCCTACACCTAGCCACAGCAATGTGGGATCCAAGCTGTGTCTGCAGCCTACACCACAGCTCACGGCAATGCCAGATCCTTAACCCACTGAGCGAGGCCAGGGATCAAACCCACAACCACGTGGTTCCTAGTTAGATTCATTTCCACTGAGCCACGATGGGAACTCCAAACATTATCGAATGTTATTAATGAGTCTTATTTTCTCATGTTTTGAAGACTGCTTAAATTCACCTCTCTGGGAGGTCAGGGAGAAAATTGTAGCCAATGTTTGGGAGTTAACAGCTACATTCTACTGAATAGCACCATTTATCCAATGAGATCCAGTTCTTCTAGGAATTAAATACTTATAAAATATGGAGAAAATTATAACTAGTACTGTGATTGCTGTTAGTACAGGAATGCCCTTTCATTGTTTTTCTCTTATGTCAAAAAACATAATGTTAAAGCTGAAGAGGAACATACAATAAGATAATGCTTAAAAAGAAAATTTGAAACTTACAATTAAAAGTATTAAGAATATTAGATTGTTCTGCTATTTAATGAGCTGCTCTTGAGATTTAGGTACATTTGATGGCTGACTACCAAAAATCGTCTCTAAAGATTTATTAGGGGAAGATCACAAAATATCACCTGAAACCCTCTTGTCTTTAAATTCAAATTTTTATTGGTTCCTTTATCAACATGTACTGAAGGCCCTTTTTAAAGTGCTAGAGTAGGGACAGGATGGGGACATTCAGAGTTGGGTGAGGGCATGTTAAGTGGATGTCTGGTTCATTGGTAGATAAATTGACGAGGTAGGTAGTGATCATTTTTACTTAAACATCACACAGCCTGCTGTGTGAGCACAAGTAAGGAACAATGAGTATGTTTTCTAAGAAGCTGAACAAGAGGGATTATGAGATGTCCACATGCAGCAGTAGGAATCTGAGGCTTTTGTTTCAGTTGTGAAAAACATGGAGGGCAAGGAGAAGACAAATTAGTTCTTTCATTTCATTTGGGTGAAGTTGATAAAGAGATGAACTACGAGGGGAGGAACTACAGAATAGGTCAGAGGGCCAGGGAGCAGCTGGGGGTAGAAGGGCTTCTTTATTTAAGTTTATATATGTATACATATATGGGTATATCTGTATCCAGATATCTTTTAAATATGGTTATCAGTAGGACCTGCCACTTCTGTTAAAAAGATAGTTGCTATTCAGTAATCTACAAGAAGTTATCAGAACTTAAACAGTGGATAGTATGTAGGAAGCTTGTGCTTTAGTTTCTTTTTGCATTATTTTTTTACTTTAGTGGTTTAATAAATACAGAGTACCTACGATATACAAAGCATTATAAGCCACTATAAAATATTTATCTCTTAATATTAATTTTTCTCTAGTTTAGGACCTCTAATTGAATGAGTCTTTCATGCTGGTAGGGTGTGTGTGTGTGTGTGTGTGTGTGTGTGTGTGTGTGTGTGTTGTGTGTGTGTGTGTGTGTGTGTATGTGTTTTAGATGTTTTGTTATATACAAAAGGAAAGAATTATCAATGTGTTCCATAAAGATAACTTGCCTAGAAAAAAAAGCCATGACCTGCTGAAAAAGTTTTGGACAGCCAACACAAAAAAAATCAGCTTTGTAAACAGGGATTTCTGGAATTTTGATATACAACATCCTCCACCCATTTCCCTGTCACACAGGATGTAATGGCTTTTGTTAAAATGCAGCGTGACACTAAATAGCTGGCAGTGACTGAATGTGTTGCATATTAGTTGGATTACTCTATAGAGCCCATTTAGAGGAAATCAAATGCCCCGCAATAGATAGAATATATTGATGTCAAATAAAAAAGCAATTTACGATTTTGTTATGAAACTATTCAGGCATAAAGAGTGATATTTCATACATGCCACGGATAGCTTTATTCTTAAAATCTGAATTCATAGCTTAGGTGCATATTTAATCACTTTTTATCATTCAGAATTAAGACTTACGATCATGTCTCAATCACTTCCTCCTAGTGTAATTTCTGCTAGAATGAGCTGTCATTTAACAGAGAAACTTCTTTAGGGTGTTGATGACTTAGTGGGAGTACAGAAATAGATTTTAACCTAATAGCTTACCTAAGTCACATTATATTGACACTTTATTGAATTTTATTTTTCGAATTAGATTTTACATGCTGTTCATGATTATATCTACTGCACTCTATGTTACAATGGAGTTTTGCTTTTTTGAAGTATAAGTTAATGAAAATGATTAGTCATACCTATTTTCTTGTTGGCCTTGACTAAGTCCACAATTGTAGGGCAAGACTGAATATAGATTATTTAGCTTTATGTGGTATATTCATTGAGGGCTACTGTGCTAGTTATGTGACTGTGGCTCTCAGGTAGGAGGATTTGTACATATATTCATTCATTTATTCATTTCATCTTCAGAACTTGTTAAGCACCTGGTAAATCCAAAGCCACTTTCAAGTAGAAACTAGGATAGATGTGGTCCCTGCCCTCAGGAAGCTTTTGTTGAGAGGAGGTAAACAATAAATAACAAACTGTATATGGATAAATGAGCAAATATGTCACATAGGAATAAATATTACACAGAAAATTATAATAGTGTGCCTGATGACTACTTTCATTTGGATAGTCAGAAAAGAATTGTTTGAGGAAATGAATCTAGTGTGTCTTTTGAACGACCAGAAGCTAGCCTTGTGAAGTTGGCCTAGTGTAAAGCTAGGTTTACGTGAAAAGACAAAAGTAAACTTTAGCAAAAATGTGTACACCTTTGGCCAGGAAGACTGGCAAAAATGTGTAGGTGTGGAACAAAATTGACATTGGAAAAATAAATCTAGGATAAGTTGCATTGGAGGTGAGTTACTGCAAGAAATGAACATGAAGTGAGAGTGAACCATGGCTTGAAGACATTGAAGTTGTAGGAAGCATAACATGAGAAGAATGGGAAAATTAAATAGCAATTCCCTTTTATTATTCATCTCTCTACTCACTGGGCCTGGAGACTCAAAAGGATAGTTTGGCCAAGGAGCATAATCTGTTTATACGTATAGGAGAAAACCGTTAAAATATTTTGATCCAGGGTTAACAGCCCCATTTTATTCAGAATTTGGCACTATATTCTACGTTATAAAAAGTAACTTTAAAAGATCAAATTAGGCATGTGTATCTAAGAGTTAAATATTCTTTAAACCACAAGAACAGGTAACAGTCTAGTTATATACATCCTCTTTCCCTTCGCAATTGATCTGTGGCAGGGGGGATGTTAGTGTACTGGTATGAAAATAGTTCCTCTTTCAGTTTGTGGCTTCTTTATCTTTTGGATAAATCTAAATGAGAAGCCCGAAGGCTTCTTGTTAAGGTATATTTTCCATCTCAGAGTTGTGTCTAAGTGGCTCGTTATAACTGGAGAAAATAAAATCGCATAAACAAATTCGGTCTTTAAATGGAATGACTGAGACTCAAGTAAGAAATCTCTGAGCCATTGGTTTCTAATTTCTTGTTTGTGGTACATAAACTGAAGTTACAGAAAAATCAGTGAAGTAGAGTTTAGCGCCACCAGACAGAATCCAGAACACTAATGTAAAGTATCCTGAAAAAAAAAAAAAATCTGGCCTTTAGAAACGGAGTGCAGAGTGCATCAATATTTGGAGAACTTGTGGGTTCAATTTAAAATGTCTGTTTATGAGGATTACCTTTAATCTATCCTACTCCAGAAGAAAGTGGGAAGGGAGACATTTCATTATCTTAAGCAGAAAAAAAACTTAAAGTGGACAAAAAAAAATCCCATTTTAGAACGCAATAGTACATCTAGACTGATGGGTAGTAAAGTATCTCTGTGTGCTTTTGTTGAATAAATTATATGTTTTTTAAAATTATCAATTCTATGCTCAGGAAATGTTTAATAATCATATTGCTCCCCTCATGACAAAAATATATATAAATACATATTAGACAATGAATAAAAATAAAATACATGGGTATTTATAAAAATGTGATCATACTATGCATCCTATGTTCTTATAATCTATTTTTTTCATTATGTAATTTCCCCATATAATCTGTTTTTTATCATGAACATATTTTTATGCCATTGAGTATACACTGACATCGTCATTTTTAATTATTACATTTCATTACATAGAATTACCATGTCCTCTTCTCTTGGTTGTATTAAGTCATTTACAATTTTTGTTATTAAAAACAATATTTCAGTGGACATAATCAGAGGTAAAGAATGCAGTAAAAGCACACATGAAGGACAATTCACCCAGTCCAGGTCAGTGAAAATTTCTTAGAAACTTAAACCTCTAAGCTGACACATAAAAGCTGAAACTTGAGAAGCCCATCTGTAAATGATGAAGAAAGACATGACCTAAATTGAACATCCTTTCTCTTTATTTCTTTTCATTTGTTTGTTTTCTTTTTACGCCTGCACCTGCAGCATGTGGAAGTTTCCAGGCCTGGGTTCGAACTGGGGCTGCTGCAGGCCTACACCTCAGCCATAGCAATGCTACTTCTGAGCCACATCTGTGATCTATGCTGCATGCAGCCTGTGGCAACTTAGGATCCTTAACCCATTGAGTGAAGTCGAATTGAACCTGCATCCTCACGGTTTTTAATGCACTGAGCCACGTGTTGGGTTCTTAACACACTGAGCCACAGCAGGAGCTACCCTTTGTCTTTATTCTTAATCTTTCTTTAATCATTAATTTAGTAGAACATTCTTTAAATGTTTTCTTGTTCTCACTGGCCTTCAAATTCAGAAGTAAATCCTTTACTCTTTTCTCTCTTTTGGCCATATTAGTAACAGTGTAGTTATTTGTCCTGGTACGACTGACCTCCATTTTTCAAGATATAATTGAACAAACATTAAACAACCAAATTGCTTGTATTTTCTAGAGTGCCATATTTGAGCATAGTCTCATTTAATAGGCATAACAATTCCATCATTTAATGAGTAAGGATTGTACTTCCTGTATAGAATCAAGAAACTGGTCAGATACCTGTTCTGTAGTTTTCAAGGTAAACCTTCCAGCGATTAATAAAGTCATTTTCTAGCAGGAGCTTTGCAGATTTGGAGGATCTTGAAAACAGAAAAGTCAACCAACATTCAACCCATGTTTGATCATGAGAATTTTAACTATCCTTAAGGTCTATTTCCAGTGTTATCTCCTCCATAGGATCTTTAGAAGTGGCTGTGGATTATAGGAATTATAAATTGTGTCCCTTGAGCTGAGCCCAGTGGTTAGGAGAACTCAAGGAATAGTAATGACTAGAAGATAAAATAATGAAAAAAACATTTCAAGATGATAATTAAACATCATGGTTTAAGCTAGAGACAGGAAAAAAAGTAGAGATTAAGTAAGGATGCATTATCAGAGATAAAATTACACGTGGTAATACAGATTGGATAGGACCAATGTCATGAGCCAGAGAAAATACAAAGAGAGAGATTAGGATTGTTTGATCACACATAGCAACCTGCCAGATGAGCTGATTTTAAAATAGTGTTTCTACCAACTCTCACTTCAGTAATGAATCATGTAGGAATTGTGGGCAAATTAGTACTAATATTTGTTCATTTTATGTTGCCTAGAATTTTAGGAACTGGTTTTCTGTAGGTTACAGGAAGTTAATAGCATTTGACGTATTGCTTTTGTCTGTTGCTTCTATTTTGGGTGAGGTAGTTGCATGATATATTGTGGCACATAAGAATGGCAGCCTGCCAGAAACTGTTACATAAAAGCTTGGGAGAAATAGAGGAGTTGATGGTTGGAAAGAAATATTTTCAGGCAGATCGTCTGTGACCACTTGACTCCCACAGCAGATTGTTTTGAAATTTTTAGCAATATATCTATTTTTAATTATTTTAAAGTATAGTTAATTTACAATATTGTGTTGTTTAAGATATAATAGAAAAGTGATTCAGTTAAATACATATACAATATATATATATATTTTTTATTATGTATTTTTTTATTTTTCATATTCTTTTCCATTATAGGTATTACAGGATAACTGAATATAGTTCCCTGTGCTATTTATATATAGTAGTGTGTATATGTTAATCTCAAACTCCTAATTTTACTTTCCCTCACTCTCCCCCCCATTATCCTCTCTGGTAACCATAAGTTTTTTTTTTAATTTTATTTATTTATTTTTTACCATTATACCCAGCTGCACAGCGTAGTGTCCTGGTTACACATACATATATGGATTCATCACAAGTGATTAGACATAGTTCCCAGTGCTGTACAGTAGGATCTCCTTGCTTTTCCATCCCAGAGGCAACAGTCTACAACTCGTAACCCCAAACCCCCCTACCGACCAAGTCCCTCTCCCACCCTCTTGGCAACCACAAGTCTGTTCTCCAAGTCCTTGATTTGCTTTTCTGTAGAAAGCTTCATTTTTGCAGTATATTAGATTCCAGATGTTAGTGATATATGGTATTTGTCTTTCTCCTTCTGACTTACTTCACACTCAGTATGAGCGTCTCTAATTCCATCCATATTGCTGCAAGTGACATTATTTTATTCTTTTTTATGGCTGAGCAGTATTCCATTGTGTATACATACCACATCTTCCTAATCCAATCATCTGTCGATGGACATTTGGGTTGTTTCCATGTCTTGGCTATTGTGAATAGTGCTGCAATGAATATGCACACGTGCAAGTGTTGTTTTCAAAAAGATTTTTGTCTGGATATATGCCCAAGAGTGTGATTTCTGGGTCATATGGTAGTTCTATGTATAGTTTTCTAAGGTATCTCCACACTGTTTTCCATAGTGGTTGTATCAGCTTACATTCCCACCAACAGTGTAGGAGGATTTCCTTTTCTCCACACCGTCTCCAGCATTTGTTGTTTGTGGACTTGTTAATGATGGCCATTCTTACTTGTGTGAGGTGGTATCTCGTGGTAGTTTTGATTTGCATTTCCCTAATCATCAGTGATGTTGAGCATTTTTTCATGGGCTTGTTGGCCATTTGTATATCTTCTTTGGAGAAATGTCTATTAAGATCCTTTGCCCATTTTTCAATAGGGTTGTTGGTTTTTTTGCTGTTGAGCTGCATGAGTTGTTTGTGTATTTTAGAGATTAAGCCCTTGTCAGTTGCATCATTTGACACTATTTTCTCCCATTATGTATGTTGTCTTTTAGTTTTCTTTTTGGTTTCCTTTGCTGTGCAAAAGCTTGTCAGCTTGCTTAGGTCCCATTGGTTTATCTTTGCTTTTATTTCTGTTGCTTTGGGAGACTGACCTAAGAAAACATTTGTCAGGTTGATGTCAGAGAATGTTTTGCCAATGTTTTCTTCCAGGAGTTTAATGGTGTCTTGTCTTATATTTAAGTCTTTAAGCCATTTAGAGTTTATTTTTGTGCATGTTGGGAGAGTGTGTTCTAGTTTCATTGATTTGCATGCAGCTGTCCAGGTTTCCCAGCAATACTTACTGAACAGACTGTCTTTTTCCCATTTTATGTTCTTGCCTCTTTTGTCAAAGATCAATTGACCGTAGGCATCTGGGTTTATTTCTGGGTTCTCTGTTCTGTTCCATTGGTCCGTATGTCTGTTTTGGTACCAGTACCACACTGTCTTGATTACTGTGGCCCTGTAATATTGCCTAAAGTCTGGGAGAGTTATGACTCCTACTTGGTTTTTGTTCTTTAGAATTGCTTTGGCGATTCTGGTTCTTTTGCTGTTCCATATAAAATTTTGGATTGTTTGTTCTAGTAAAGGATCCATTCAAGAAAAGGATATTACAATTGTCAACATATATGCCCCTAATATAGGAGCACCAAAGTACCTGCAACAAGTACTATCAGACATAAAAGGAGATATAGATGGGAATACAATAATAGTAGGAGACTTTAACACTCCACTCACATCAACGGACAGACCCTCTAGGTGGAAAATCAGTAAGGCAACAGAGACCCTAAATGACACAGTAGGAAAGTTAGACCCAACTGACATTTTCAGGACATTACATCCCCAAAAATCAGAATATACATTCTTCTCAAGTGCGCATGGAACATTCTCAAGGATAGATCACATACTGGGGCACAAAGCTAACCTCAGTAAATTTAAGAGTATAGAAATTATCTCAAGTATCTTCTCTGACCTCAAAGGCATGAAACTAGAAATCAACCACAGGAAAGGAAATGAGAAAAAACATACTTCATGGAGACTAAACAGCATGCTACTAAAAAATGAATGGGTCAATGAGGAAATCAAGAAGGAAATAAAAAAATACCTTGAGACAAATGAGAATGAAGACACAACAACCCCAAATCTATGGGATGCTGTGAAAGCGGTGCTTAGAGGTAAGTTCATAGCATTACAGGCCTTCCTCAAAAAAGAAGAAAAATCTAAAATTGACAACCTAACCCATCACCTGAATGAATTAGAAAAAGAAGAACAAAAACACCCTAAAGTCAGCAGAAGGAAGGAAATCATTAAGGTCAGAGAGGAAATCAATAAAATAGAGACTCAAAAAACAGTAGAAAAAATCAATAAATCCAAGTGCTGGTTCTTTGAAAAAGTAAACAAGATTGACAAACCTCTGGCTAGACATACCAAGAAGAGGAGAGAAAAAATCCAAATAAACAAAATAAGAAATGAAAAAGGAGAAGTCACAACAGATATTACAGAAATACAAAATACCATGAGAGAATACTATGAACAATTGTATGCCAACAAATTTGACAACCTAGAAGAAATGGACAACTTTTTAGAGACTTACAGGCTCCCAAAACTGAATCAAGAAGAAATAGATCAACTGAACAGAATGATCACTAGAAATGAAATTGAGTATGTCATCAAAACACTCCCTACAAATAAAAGTCCAGGACCAGATGGCTTCACAGGTGAATTCTACCAAACATGCAAAGAGGAACTCATACCCATCATCCTTAAACTTTTCCAAATGATTTGAAGAAGAAGAAACACTCCCAAAGACATTCTATGATGCCAACATCACCTTAATTCCAAAACCAGACAAAGACACCACTAAAAAAGAGAACTATAGGCCAATATCTTTGATGAATATAGACGCCAAAATTCTCAACAAAGTTTTAGCCAACCAAATCCGACAACATGTTTGTTTTTGATACCTGTGAGTCTGTTTCTGTTTTGTAAATTAATTCACATATCATTTTTAAAGATTCATAACATTTTAAAAGATCATTTTTTAATGATACCATGTGGTATTTGTCTTTGTCTGACTTCACTTAATATGATGATCTCTAGGTCCATCTATGTTGCTGCAAATGGCATTATTTCATTCTTTTTTATGGCTGGGTAATATTCTATTATGTATATATACCACACCTTCTTTATCTATTCATCTGTTGACAGACACTTAGGTTGCTTCCATTTCTTGGCTATTGTAAATAGTGCTGCTATGAACATTGAGGTGCGTGTATCTTTTTGAATTAGAATTTTCTCAGGGTATATGCCAAGTGGGACTGCAGAATCATGTGGTAGCTCTATTTTCAGTTTTTTATGGAACCTCCATACTGTTCTCCCTAGTGGCTGTACTGGTTTATATTTGCACTAGTAGTATAGGAGGGTTCTTTTTTCTCCACATCCTTATTATTTGTAGACCTTTTAATGATAGCCACTCTAACGAGTGTGAAGTGATACTTCATTGTAGTTTTTATTTTACTTAGCTAATAATGAGTGATATTGAGCATCTTTTCATATACCTGTTGGCCATCTGTATGTCTTTTTTGGAGAAATGTCTGTTTTGGTCTCCTTCCCATTTTTCAGTTGGGCTGTTTGTTTTTTGTTGTTGAGTTGTATGTGTTGTTTGTATATTTTGGAGATTAAGTCTTTGTTAGTTGCGTCAGTTGCAAATATTTCTTCCCAGTTGAAATTTTTGGCAATATTTTAAGACAATAGCGAAATAATATTTGCCAGCAAAAATCTGAGAAGTTTGATCAAACTTTGGAAAATTGTTTTTACTTCCTTCAAATGGAACACTGTGATGAAAGGACTCAAAAAACTTTCAACAGTTTATTCACGTTCCAAAGAATGTGTGACGAGTGTCCAAATTCGTCAGGTTTTCCTGTGAACTTTCCAAGGTGGGTTTTGTTTCATGACATGACAAAGGAAAATGTCAACATTATAGTTTTATACTCATGACTGTATCTTACCAACATATGTAGAAAGTATAAGCAAAATATGGATAATTTGCTTATTATTGTGCTATCAGCTGGACAGGTGAAAGCATGTTGGAGTGAATTTAAACTACATGTTAATATCAAGGAATGTTTGGAGTTAAGGAGTCTGTAAGAACTGTGGTATGGTGGTTCCTCATTGATACTAGGAAATAACACCACAGCTTGAATTTATTCATAAGGAGAGGCAAAACTAGGTAAGGGCAGCTCTGCTTTCTTTAAGGAAGTGAAATATTCAGATTCAAACCAGACTTGTGAGTTGAATGAATGGAGATCCCTTTCCTTTTTCCAGTCTACCTTGAGTTTAGTAGAGGCATAGATGGCCCATATTTACAGATGTGTTGGTGTAAATGAAGGTCCAACTTCAGAGGAAATTCTCAAGTTACCAGAACTATGAAATATACTTTAAGTTTTGGCAGAAATCCTTGGAAGATAAACCTCAGGATCTTTCTAGATAATCACAAATCTGGTATACCCACATGCCTCAATATCCAAAGAAGTGGATGAAGCTTTAAATAAAGCTTTTTCAACAAATTGACACATTTTTCCTGGAATTCTGGAGATGTGTGTATAAATTCTAAACGCAATGAAATATTCAGCTCTGTGACCAAACTGGCAAACAACTAGCAGAAACTACCAAAATATTTCTGAAAGTTAACCACTGATGATGTTAACCTAGATTAAGAATTGAGATGAGCCCTGAAAAAATTTCCTTAGTTTTTCTTTAAATGACAACACTGTGTTCTCATACTTGATCAAAATTAATCGGTTAGTAGCTGTTGGTAATTTTAAAAATATACATTATACATATTTAAGAAATTGATTAAACTATGTTTGGATCAATTTACATGTTTGCCCATTTATTAGGTTATATTTCAACAGTGTTATTAGTAAAAGACTCATGCGCTCACACTTGTAGATGTTTGGTTACATGACCTACAGTAAAACAAACAAACAAACATATGGAACAAGGGGCCACCAACCCAGGTAGGAGTCTCTTAGCATAAGGCAGTTCCCAGAGATGTAAGAAAAGTAAACAAGACTCTTCCAATTATAACAACATAATATGATATATTATGAAAGCACATAATCACATAATCACTTGGCCACAGAGGACATTTTAATGATCCTTAATTCCTTTTCTTATGGCCCACATGGTCTCATCTTCTCTGCTTTTCTCTGGCTGTCTCTCTTCTGTTCTCAGTATTATCTATCCAATCTAATAAAACTAAAAATTAGAATTTTACTGATGTAAAGATGAAAATCTTATAAATCAAAAAAATTCAAAAGGGAACAAATCTGGTTGCCTTTGTGAAAACCAGGCCACAATATGGTTTACAGGCTAATCTGAGTTACAGTTTCCTTGGATTACGTGCCCAGGAATATCACAAAGGATGACTCCTCTTCTGCAGTAAACAGTTTAGAGCTATATCACTGAGCATGTAGTTTATAGGTATTTGTATGTGTTTGTGAGGTGGGTAGGTGGTGAACAAGGAAGTTTCTGAGACATTAGGCATGACACGCATATCTACTATGGATTAACAGTCTTAGTAATAAATATTCTTCAGAAGAAAAAGCAAATAGGAAACTAGTGGCTTTCAGTTACTATCTATGAAGTGAATTAGTAATCATGACTATGGGACAGAAATCACAAACTCAAATAAGGCCATGCTATAGAGTATGAAAAAAATCCATCTTAAGTTGTTTTCATAGAGAGATAATGTAGATATTAAAACATAAAGGAATATTCTCCCTTTCTACAAAATATGTGTAATTCTTATTTTTTTCTTAAATTCACTACCATCTCAGTTTTACTTTTTCCCTCAGTTTTGATGGTGGCTTGGGACAGAGCAAGATTTTACTATAATAAAATAAAAATTCTGATCAAATTAAGTAATAAATGGGACTGACATTTGTTGATAAAAAAGGTGGAGAGAATTGGGGTGAACAGGAAGTTCTAGGCTTTGTATGAAGCCATTAGCAGCTAGTTGGATCCTGAAAATTGTTGTCACTCAAGAATGTGGGCTAGTTGGATCCTGAAAATTATTGTCACTCAAGAATATCTTCTAGTTCTTTAAAAGAAGTCAGAAATTTCAAAAGTTTAAAATTAGAAATTATCTAATTTTTATGTGTTCACCTCTTTCCTCTTCTCTTCCAGTTCTTCAGTGGAAATTCTTTAAGGGCAGCCTATTTAGGGGCTGCAAACAATCCATGGATCTCTAGTTTGTGATTATGTCTGGAAGAAGAGATAAAATTTTCCCTTTCTTTTTATATTTTTGAGTACCTTTGCAATTCTTTATCTTTTAAAAATTTTAATTAATTACATACTGATTAGAAATGTGAAATATGGGCTAGTTTGTGAGATAGAATGAGAGGATTGGTTGTTTTGTTGTTGTTGTTGTTGTTTTGTTTTTTAGGGCCATACCTGTAGCACATGGAAGTTCCCAGGCTAGAGTCTTTTTTTTCTTTTTTTTTTTGTCTTTTTGCCTTATCCAGGGCCGCACCCGCGGCATATGGAGGTTCCCAGGCTAGGGGGTCTAACAGGAGCTGTAGCTGCGGGCCTTTGCCACAGCCACAGCAACGCGGGATCGGACCTGTGTCCGCAACCTACACCACAGCTCACGGCAATGCCGGATCCTTAACTCACTGAGCAAGGCCAGGGATCAAACCTGCAACCTCATGGTTCCTAGTCGGATTCGTTAACCACTGTGCCACAACAGGAACTCCTAGAGTCTTAAAATGAGAGTTTAGTTCAAGGAAATCTCCACCTTACTCAATAGACAGTTTTCTGAGTAGATATTTCCCACATAATAAAGTAAATGTTGAGAACTTTTTAAAATGGATTGAATCCTTGGGAGTTGAAATAAGTGACGAAGAGGTAAATGAAAAAGATTTTTCAAGTATCAATTTTTGTCACGAACTTCTGTGACTTTTGACAAGTCATTTCTCTTGGGTATTAAGTTGGTAAATCTGTGGAATTGTGGGGCTATACTAGATGAGACGTTCTCAAACTTGTTTGACATTAGAACCTGCAGTTGGAATTCTGTTTTCCACATACACAGTTTTAGGGGATTACTGTGTATGTATGATCTTTAATTTTCAGATGAACTAGGAGAAATTTTACTAATGGAAAATAAGTTTAGATAAAGGCAAAATGTATTCACACGGTAATAACCATGTGTATATGATAAATCAAGTTGTTGCAATAGACATTTCTGGTTGCTTCTTGTTTGCACCTTGTTTGCTTCTTGTTTATTGGATTTTGATATCTGGTAGTACTTGTTAGTTGATAAGTGACTGCATTGCCAACAGCTTCAGAGAAATTTATGAGAGAAAAAATTTAATTGAGAAAAACTTTTCTATTAACTTCATGTTTTTACCAATTGGAAAAATATACTGTACTGTTCAATTTGATTGTGGGAAATCTTGGCTTAGCCATTGTGGGAACATAGTTTAGGGCTACTAGAATAAGTTCCCTAAGGCCCCGTCTGACTGTAAAATTCCATGCATCTCTGTTTTTCAAGTGTAGGCAAGCAAGATCCATGCACTCGTAGTTGGAGAGAAATTCTATTATAAACGAAGTATAGCTGTGGGCCACTTTCTTTTAATTGAAGTGGAAAAAAACAAATATTTGAGGACAAGTGACATAGTTTAAACGCATGAACATTTTGTTCCAACATTAAACTTTAAGGGTTTATCAAACATCTGTTTAATCAAATTTCCATCTAGGAATCTTCATTAATTCGTTGTATTCATTTATTTCAGTGGCTACTCTTTGTTAGGAAATCTCTATGTACTGGGGATACAGCAATGAATGCAACAGAAGAGGGTTCCCATTGTGATGAAGCTAGATTAATGGAGAGAAATATAAAATACAAAAAAATAGTATATTAGATTGTGATGAGTTTTATGGAGGAAAACAAAGCAGAGATAGTGGGACAGGTGTGAAGAGAGGTTGTTGGGAGTTAGTTCAAGACAGGGTAATCAGGCCAGGCTTCCCTGGGAGGATGGCTTTTGAGCAAAGATGAGAAGAAGGTCTGTGTTGGAATCCGGGGTAAGAGAGAGTAGAAGGGCCCTGAGAAAGGAGCATCCCTAGGCTGTTCAGGAAATCAGTCTGTTCGGAGTAGATTGACCGAGGCTGAGATTGGTAGAAGAGGGGATCAGGTCGTGTAGGGACTTGTAGGTCATTTAGAGGAATTGGCTTTTATTCAGAGATGGAAATCAGTGGAGGATTTTAAGTAGAGCGTTGCATCATCTGACATTTTTTAAAGAATCACTCTGTATGCTTTTCAAAGACAAAACATAATGGGGCAAGTGTGGAAGCAAAATGAGTAGTGAGAAGGCAATTGCAATCACCCTTTATTATTAGGTGATAGTGGCTCAGACCAACATGCAGGTGAAGGGAGATAGATAGATTCTGGATGTGTTTTAAAGATAAGATGATAGCATTTGCTGAAGAGATCAGATGTGTGGTATGAGAGAAAGAGAATTCAGATAAGACTCCAGAGTCACCAAGTCAGCAAAGGCAAGCTATTCTTTACTTGTAAATATTCCTATACCAATTCCAATTGTTTGTTAAAACCTGTGATTATAACATACTCTTTGGAGTTCATTGCCAATTGCTCATTTTCTTCCCTTCCTTTTAGAGGACACAAAGATCAGTAGAGCAAGAACTGGTACCCACATAGAGATGACCTACAGTGTGTTATCTTGCAAGGGGTCTACTGATTCTAATGAGCCTATCATCTTCATTTGGTCCATTAAGTTACCTTTGCTTTGCACTGTACTTGCATGGAATTCTCTATCTGGTCTGCTGAGCTTATCTACAATACTTCTACAAACTGGTGTGCTCTATTCCCCTGGGTCAAATGCTTGTCATTAAATTTACCACCTGAATCATCACTTCTAATTGTTAGGATAGAATCTTATCCAGAATCAGTCT
Source organism: Catagonus wagneri (assembly GCA_004024745.2). NCBI lineage: Eukaryota > Metazoa > Chordata > Mammalia > Artiodactyla > Tayassuidae > Catagonus > Catagonus wagneri. The sequence continues at coordinate 17,489,262 of PVHT020000166.1, forward strand.
ACCAACACCCACGGCATGGATGATGGTGGGAAATTGGCTCTGCAAGAAATAATGTAGAGGAACAGGTAAAATGTTAGGTGTTTATTGTTTTTATTATTATTATTATTTTTTTTTTTTGTCTTTTTGCCTTTATGTAGAGTCGCACCCGCGGCATATGGAGGTTCCCAGGCTAGGGGTCTAACAGGAGCTGTAGCCGCCGGCCTTCGCCACAGCCACAGCAACGCGGAATCCGAGCCGCGTCTGCGACCTACACCACAGCTCACGGCAACGCCGGATCCTTAACCCACTGAGCAAGGCCAGGGATCGAACCCGCAACCTCATGGTTCCTAGTCGGATTCGTTAACCACTGAGCCATGACGGGAACTCCTATTGTTTTTATTATTAATGCATCACAAATGTTATTTATTGCTTTTTTACTAATTTCTATTATTACTATAGAGATTTATTCAAAGATGAGTATATTCCTATTCCACAGAACTGCGCTGTTCATTATAGTAGCCACTAGCCCAATGTAATTGTGTAAGTTTAAATTATATTTAATTAAAATTAAATAAACTTGAAAATTCAGTTTCTCAGGTCCAGCCATATTTTAGCTACTCAACAGCCACATGTAGCTAGTGGATGCTGTATTGGACATCACAGAATGGGAAACATGTACATTATTGCAGACAGTTCTATTGCAGGGTACAGTGTCTCCTATCTTATTGCTAATTATAGAGGAGAGGAAGTGAGAAGTTGGTGGTCACTATACCACTCAGATAACCTAGGTTTCACCCTAGATGAATTGTCCTTTCTAACTGATTTGGAAATATTTGGGGATTTCTTGTAGTAATGATCATACCATAGGTCTCTAAAGGCTTTTGGATTACTCTAATTCCATAATACATTTTTTAAAGGCAATAAGTGCAGTTACAATATTGTGTGCCTATGTGCTCCCTAGAAATCAGGACCCTCTCACCACAATCCCATGAGGTACACATGTCTTTGGTACAACTCTTAGAAGTTTTCAAATGGCCTTTGCCTGAACTTTAAAAAAATTAATATACATTTTTAAAAGGAAACAAATCTCACATGTCTTGATTTATTTATGCTTGTTCTTCCAGCTTTTAGTCTGAAAGTGACTTGCGGTATCTGAAAAAAATCTTTGGGGATTTTCAAATGAGGGTTAATGTTAATTTTCTCCACCAAAATAGGAAGTTAGGTTTGGTCATGGGTAAATGATAACAAAATCCCAAAACGTTTTATTTAGCCTTCAAAGCTCTGATTTGTCAATTTGGAGTGAGTTTCAAACTTGGCAAAGAGGTATTCTTTCATTTGTGGGACTTAGTCCATTAATCATTTATTTTCAAAAGAGAAAAGTATTGGAAGATTTACAGTGAAACATTTAATTGTGAATTATTATGCTAACTTTGGACCATATGTATTGATGAGACTCTTTTCAAAGGAATCACTGTAGCTGGCCAAGCCTGCCACCAGTTGTCCTTTTGGAGGTGCTACTGTGAACTAGCAAAACCATAAGATTGTGCCAGCCCACTTTAGGATAATGTCTGAAACACAGAACTTTGTTAAGTAGCCCAGTTAGATAGCCATTGCTAGCACAGCATATCCCAGGACCCTACTATTCTGGCCACCACTGATAGTCCTACATTGGTCCCCCAGCTGGCCAATAATCCAGACAAGGGGGGGTATACCCACCCCTTGTACTAGATGATATTTGACCAAGAATGGCAGATCCCCATAAAAAAAAACACAAAAATAACTGATACCATGCATTGTGATCTTGCCTTATACCAAGTACCAGGCAAAAATTTAGCAGAGTTATACCTAATGTGTGTAACAACTCTTCATGGTAGAGAGTAATATACTTATTTTCTAGTTGCTTAAACTGAAGCTTGGTTTATCAGAAATATGGCCAAGTAGCAGGATTACAGCAATTTTCTGATTCTGATGCCAGATTTCTTTTTAAATAGATTATAATGGTGCTTGGATTTTCCTTGATTTTAAATTAAAAACCCATAGAAAATGTTACTTGGATTATATCAAAGGAGACGTAGAAACAGGGGAAAGATGTAAGTGAGTCATCATAATGGGAGAACAAATAGAACCTGGAGCAAAGATGGACAAGTACCTGGAAAAGTTGTAGTCATCCCTAAGGCCTTGTTTATATGTAAGTAGGTGTGACCTGGATATGTCTTCCAATATCTGACCTTAGGCTACAGAAAGTATTTGCTGTTGTTTATCCCCACATCCCCCTTTAATAAATCCACTCACTGACATACATTGCTGTTGTACTTAATACTTTAATTTCCTACTTGTTTAATGAACATTCTTCATTGTGACATTGTGAGTTCTACCTTAAGTGCTGAAAGTATAATTGTCTAAATACACTATCTGATCTATGATAAGCCCTCGACACACTTTAGGATAATATTAATTCTCTTCTATTCCCTTCTTTTTGTTTATTTATACTGAAGAATAAGTTGGAGCTTCCTAGACTTCCATTTTAGTCCAGCACACTGTGTTAGTTTCTTCCTTTAATTATAAATTCCATTTTATAACAATTGTAAATTCCAAAGAGAGCACTTCAGGGAAGTTATTACAGTTCATTTGAGGGTAAAACCATTGGCATTTGCCCTCATGTTTCCATTTGTAGCATGCTACAACTTCTCAGAAATACATTGCCTTGTCAAGCCTTCTTACTTAATTAAATCTTCCTGTAAATTTCTTGGAGGCAAAGTATCTATAAATAGCAGCTTTTGAGGTGGTAACGATTGGTTTATATTCAATAGAGTCTTGGATGGGAATCCTGAAATGATCAACATCCTGTGATGATGCAAAATAAAGAACACTAAGTTTGGCAGAGAAGTGTCCTCTTTCTTTTTTCATAACCAACCCTTAGCTTTGTTTATCATCTCATATCTTCTATGGCTTAAGGAGAAACAGATCTACTACTGCCCTTGTCAACCTGAGATCTGAAACTTGGGGGCATTCAGCCCAACCAGAATCCAGAACTTGGATCAATTTCATTCGTAAATATTATTCTTGTAGCACGGTCCTCATTGCATACCTTAGACCTGGGGAAGTCAGGGCCCTGTGTCTTAGAGAGCTCATGATTTAAAATACATTCCTCGGAGCTCCTGTCATGGCTCAGTGGAAACAAATCTGACTAGCATCTATGAGGACACAGATTTGATCCCTGGCATCGCTCAGTGGGCTAAGGATCCAGCATTGCCGTGAGCTGTGGTGTAGGTCACAGACATGGCTCAGATCCTACATTGCTGTGGTTGTAGCGCAGGCCGGCAGCTACAGCTCCAATTCGACCCCTAGCCTGGGAACTTCCATATGCCGAGGGTGCAGCCCTAAAAAGACAAAAAAAAAAAAAAAGAAAAAGGAATACTTTCATCAACATGTTCTAAATCTCCCTCCAGTGCCTGGGACCAGCTGGGTCCATCGGTGTCATCAGGGAGGGGCCTGTTTGTGTTCCTCTGTCCTGCGTAGCCCTCTATACAACCCCCTAGGGGGATTGTAGACAGGGACAGAATGTCACTCTGAATCACTGAAGGTAGACTCCAGTAGGGAAATAAAGGGACAGTGGATGTGAGGGTCTGGGGATAGGAGAGCTGTAGGAAGGCCTATTTTGGCCTAACTCTACTGGTAAAGTGGATTTTCAGGTGAATGGGAGGGAAGAGTTGTCCTTAGTGCAGTGTCAGTTGTTGGTCTGTTCCTGACCTAGTGTTCCAGTGGTTAACCTGGGCCCTGATAGAGGGCTTTAAAAGAAAACCTAAGAGCTCATCCCGAGGAGCTGTGAACTTTGGGCCTGAAGGGGAAATCCTGCCTCCTGAAAAACTCTGTAAAATATTCCTCTCCAGCACTTATAGTAACAGTCTTCGCGAAGAATCCAGTATCAGTCACAGCACTCCAGGGCCAAGTTGCAGGGTTCTGTTCACTGGTGAAGACAGAAATTCACTCCCCTGAAGCTTGTTATCTTCTGATAAAAGCATTTACTTGTCACCTTATGGGCAGCCCAGTGTTTGGTTAAGGACAATCCAACCACCACTTTGTCCTTGAGAAAGCTTGTACCCACCTATAGAAAACTTACCGGTGGGTGATAGTGGTCCATCTCAGTTCAATCTTTTTTTTGGCTCTTGACTGAATATCTATTTTTTTCTTTTGGTAATTATACTTACTATTTAAGGATGCTTATTTAAATATAAAACTAAAGAGTTTATTGCTGTGCAATATTTCTATTTTTTCTCAGTCATAAGATCTCTGATAGGCTTTACTCATTAATTTTCTTTGGAATTTTGATTTTATGTTTCTTTTAAAAACTTTAAAACTTACTTTGTATAGTCAACAGCAAATGAATTTGATTAGCATATTTTTATTAGTTTTTCATATCCCTTGCCCTTCTTCCAGATTCACTTGTCTGCCAGCTAAAATATGTCTTGAATAAGAACTGTGTGTACTATGTTAGTGTGATTACAAGTGTGTTTGTGAGTGTATATGAGTGTGACTGTGGGTGGATTATGTATATATAGGGGTGTATAGACAGACTTTGCATATGTGAAAATATCTTTATTTTGCTCTCAGTATTGCATAAGCACAATAATTTTATGGCTGGCCATTTATCTCCCTTGCCTACTTAAAGGTTTTACCTACTTTCTTCTGGCCTCTATTATGCTGATAAAAATTCCTGTTACACTTAGTCATTACCTGGAAGTAATCACTTTTTCCTCTGCTAACTTTTAAGATCCCCCTCCACCTCTCTATTATTATAATGTTTTCAGGTGTAGGTTTATTTTTATTTAATTTCCTTGATTCTTAGAGTCCCTTGAACCTGAGAAACTAGTCCTTCCATAAGCCTGAAAACTTCTCAATAATTATTTCTTTAAATATTTCATCTCTACCTATTATTCTCTTTTTTTTCTGATTTTCAGGAACTCCTGTTTTGTAAATGTTGGGTTCAGTCTAGATTCTTAACTGTGTTTTTCTATTTATCTTTGTCCTTATGCTAGAATTCTTCAGTTCTATGCTTTAGTTCATTAATTAATTCTTGGGTTGCTTTGTCTAGAAATTATCCCACCTAATGCATTTTTAGATATACTGCTTTATTTTTCATTCCTAGGATTTTATAATTGGCATTCCTATCTATCTATCTATCTATCTATCTATCTATCTATCTATCTATCTATATCATCTGTCTACCTCTAATAATGCTGTGTTAGTTTTTGCTTTTGCTCAACAGACTTTCTCTTCTAAGTGGAAATTGTGTCTTAAATTATCTCTTTGACATCCTTGACATTTTAAGAAAGTCTTTATCAGATTGTTTTATAAAATAAATATCATATAGAAAAGCTCCACTAATTAATTTTATCATATTTTTAATATGAGATTTGCTTCATATGTTTTAGAATTTTTGTGTGCTGGTTCATTGTCTCTCTGTCTCATTCTCTCTGATTCTCTGTCTTCACTGTGCACACGCGTGTGCATGCGTGCGCACACATGCACACACCTCTCTCATACACATATATGCCCTTCTTCCCCGTGCCTCTGAACTCACTCTTCACTCTTCTTGGTCTAGGGATTTTGTATTTGCTTCTGCATATTTTGAATCTCCAATACAGGACTAATTTTATAATCACAGTGAGAAGTTACTGCCTCTTTGGGCAGTTGGAGGAATGATGAATGTAGACTGAAACCTGAAGGCAGCTTGACTCAGTTTTAGATAATGACACTTTTTTTCCCAGTGCCTTCTTGAACCCGTGGTTTCTGTATATTCTTAGCTCTAATAAGCAAGCTGACCTTCACAAGCTTGTTCGTGGTTCTCAGCAGAAAGTGGAACTCAAATCCACCCTCATTATTAGAGGACTGTTTTTAATGACCTTGGCCCAGCATTGCTATATTATTTGTCACAACTACAAAACCCCAAAAAATGTGACTTCAGCCTCCATTCACCACTCTTCATTTCTGCCACGTAGATATCTATCTCATATCTGAGTCCAGTTGTGTTTGTGTGTATATGTGTGTGTTTAACATTTTACACCTCATTGTTATGTGTTAGAAAGAAGTTTTTTTGAAGCATCAATTTTCAGCATCATGTTGGCCTGGAAGCTTCCTTCTCTTTTCAAGCTTTTTGAAAAAGTAGTCCTTTTTCAGCGTTTCTATTTCTCCCTCATCAATTAAGTCCTCCATTTGTAATCAGGTATCTGCTCCCACATTAGAGAAATTGCTCCTCCCAAAGTCACAGAACACACCCAGTATTTCTCCATATTCTCTGTTTAATTGTTGGCAGAAAGTTCCCTTGCTTTTCTGTTTATTCTTATAGTGAACTCTCCTAGGGAACTTCTGTTCCTTGCAACTTAAAAGTCCTAATGAACATGGAGCCATAAAAATTGTTCTTTCTAAGATTTAAAGCAAAGTCCAGTCATGTTTCTCACTTGCCTAAAATGCTTTAGTGAACCCTGTCCCATACCTGTGAGCTAAAAGCTACAATTGCTTAGCATGACACTTCTCATGTTCTGCATACTCCTTTTTCTTTTGCCCTCTATCACATGTTCCTCCAAACCCCATCTCATATTTCATACACCAAGCACATGTGCCTTCATCTCTTTGCACACAGTGCTGTATCTCCTGCCTGCAACAGCCTCCTCTTTTTGCCTAGATCTCCTGCAAACTCCTAACCTATTTTCAATAGCCAAGTATTCCTTTATGAATAGTTTCTCTGCATTTCTTCAATAATATTTCAGAGATACTAAATGTGGTAGCCTTTTGTACACATTACCCTCTGCATTGAGAATTTAAAGTGGGCAAGAACAGACACGCTGTATGCCCAAATACTTAAAACTTACATATGAATGGACGAGATAGGCATTAATCAAATACTCACTGGATGAATGAAAAGTTGCATCTGTGGTACAACTTCTATCAAAGATGAATCATGGTACTATCTGAGACTGTGGTTAGGAAATTTGATCTTGTGGAGGAGATTTCCTCCACATTTCTATAGAACTAAACACTCCTTTCTTTGGTATTGTGTGCATGTTTCTGTTCTTATAATTATCAAAGTGAATTTAAATATGTCTCTGTCTTAAGCAGATTATCTGGCAGATAGTAGGAATGTGTTAAATACGTAAGATGAACTATTTTCTGATTGAGTTAAAGTGTATCTTTAGTCATGGATTATAGGGAAATTTATAGAGAAATCATTTTTTGTTCATATTATTTACTTTCTCAAGAACAAAATGTTCAGTGTTTAGTTGCTTTGCAGTAAACAGTAACCATTCTCTGATAATTTTAAGCTTTTTAGCATTCTTTCTTATAGGTCACAGACAATTCTAGCAGTTACTTGCTAGCTTTGAGGTTGGAAAATGAGGGAACAGCATTCAGGCCAATTATGAATAATTTCAAAGGTCAGAGCACAAGAGCACAAACTACACTGGTGCCTTTCAAAGAATGGAAAGTGATGAACATCTATTTGATGAAATAAATATTGTAATGAGGAGAGTAAAAATAGCGAAGCAACTATATTAAACAAAAGAGAATAATAAGGAAATGTTAAGTAAGTCTTCTCTGATTTTCTGATATTATATTTTTAAAATATTATAACACATAAAACTGATCAGAAATAGAGTCTACACTGATATTAATTCATTTCTTCACGTTGAAATTCAGTACGTTCAGCACAGTCCATACAGAGCCAAGATTATTTCCAGTCTGACTCCACCCTCCTCCTTTTCTAAAACTAGGTTTAAGATCGAAGTTGTACTTTGGGTTTTGACTCCTCCTGCTCACTTCCTAGTGAGCTTCTGTTGAATGCTTTTTTAGGCAGCTGCTTCACTGACTGCAAACCTAGTGCTGGGACCTGTAGCAACCACAGACAGACTAACAGAAGGCATAGTCTACATCTACATGTCTGGGCACAAAGTCCTAGCCTCAGGATATCCCAAGAGTTTTCTTTGAGATGAAGGATGATCCAGTGAGCCTCTGACCTTTTATTATTCTCTGACTCTGTTTTTACCTAGATACCTTGAGATCTTTCTCAATAAACTCTCAAAGAGGCTAATTGTTGTTATTTTCTGTTTTGATTATAGCCATCCTAGTGGGTGTAAGTAGTATTTTGTTGTGGTTTTGATTTGCATTTTCCTAATGACTGATGATGGTGAATGTCTGCTTTTTGGTCATTTGTATGTCTTCTTTGGAGAAATGCCTGTTTTAATCATTTGCCTATTTTTATATTGGGTTGTCATTTTACTGTTGAGTTGTAAGAATTATTTATATATTCTGGTTACTAGACTCTTGTCATATGTATTATTTATAATTATTATTTTCTCCCTTTCATAAGGTGTCTTTTTTTGTCTCTCTTTTTTTTAGGGCCGCACCTGTGGCATATGGAGGTTCCCAGGCTAGAGGTCGAATCAGAGATACAGCTGTCAGCCTATGCCACAGCAATGTGGGATCCAAGTTACACCACAGCTCACAGCAACGCCGGGTCCCTAAACCACTGAGTGAGGCCAAGGATTGAAACTGTATCCTCATGGATACTAGTCAGATTCTTTTCCACTGAGCCACGATGGAAACTCCCAGTGTCTTTTTAGGCTCGATAGTGTCTTTTGAAGCCCAAAAATTTGTAATTTTGATCAAGAGCAATTTATATGTTTTCCTTTGGTTGATGGGTTTTTAGTATCATATCTAAGAAACTGCCAATTCAAGATGACATAGATTTACACCTATGTTTTATTTATTTACCTAAGGGCTTATAGTTTTAAAACTCTTATGTTTTGGTCTATGATTGATTTTGAGTTAATTTTTGTGTGTAGTGTGAGTAGGGGTTCAACTTTATTTGTTCAATGTGGATATCCAGCTGTCTCAGCACTATTTTTGAAATATTGAATGGTCCTAGTATTCTTATTCAAATCAATTGGCCATACATATATGTGTTTATTTTTTGACGTTTAATTCTGTTCCATTGGTCTATATGTCTGTATTTATGCCAGTATCACACTATGTTGATTATTATAGCTTTGTACTGTAGCTTGATTACTGTAGTTTAGAAATCAGAACATTTCTGAAAAGTCTTCTACTTGTATCCTTTCCCAAATTGGTTTGGCTCTTTAGGATCCCTCGCCTTTCCATATTAGTTTTGCGATAAGCTTGCCTCATTTCTACAAGAAAAGCAGTTGGAATTTTGATAGGAATTGTACTGAATTTGTAGATCAATTTGGGAAGTATTACCATCTTAGCAATATAAAGTCTTCCAATCCGTCAGCACAGGCTGTCTTTCCATTTTCATGCATGGATGTAAAGAAGATCCATCCATTAGATCTTTTTTCATTACTTTCAACAATGTTTTATAGCTTATCTTTCTCTAATTCCTCTTTACCTTTGTCCATATGGCCAATTTGAGAATCCGTTGCTGCTTGTCCTGGGGGTGTAATAATTATTCATTCATTGTACTCATCAGTCTTGTGGTAGAGAAGTAGTTGTGGAAGATGTGCAGGAACTGAGGGGCTGAGCAGACGTGGTGAAAGGAAAAGGAAATTTCAGATAAAAACCAAGAGACAGGAAATGGAATTCTGCTTATGACTGAAATGACTTAAGTAGTTCACAAATAAATAATTAATAACAACATCAACTACTTGAAATTAACGTTTTCTTGAACTAACGACCATCTTTTTTACAAACTCTTCAGAATTAAATTCAGTGCTAATACTGCTCTTGCTCAGATAATTTATTAAACCTCTCGTTTTAGAATTGCGTTCAAGGACCTTAGTATGGTCCAAGGAATGCCTTCATGGTGCTAGTGTTTTCAGAAGATCATTACTTCTTTATTAAAATAAGTGAATCTAATTATAATATGATAATGTTACTATCCTAATGGAAATTGGAAATTATAGTGACAGTTTGTTGAGGTATTTACTTATGCTTAATTCTAGGGATATTTTTTCCTACCCATTTCCTAGAGAGTAGATAGGCTCTTTATGTTCTTTTGTCTTAGGGCAGCTTTTTGTTCACTGGAACAAGGTTTCCTGTGCACAAACTTTCTTTCTAGTTTTGGTGTGTTTTTATTTTGAAAGAATGGGCTCCTTAACAATGATAAGGTGTATTGGTGATGGAGAGGCAGGAAGGAGGAACTAGAAGGACTCAAAGTAAGAAGTAACCCCAGACTGGGGAATGGATGAAAACATTTAGATTTTTCTGAGAGTTGGGACCCATGATTTATTCCTCTAAGAGTGACCCACAGTTAGCCAAGTCCTTCCTGATAGCAGAAGGCATAGTTTCATATGGAGACTGGGCCTTGGATATTTATGATTCCAGCCTTGGTCAAGATTCCTGTGCCTAGTGAAAACAGAGTTGTTGGATATTAAGGAACCATGATGATCTGGGTAAAGATAGTATTAGGGTTACTAGTGTGTCTAACGACCCGAGAGAACCAATGAACATTTGTTCTATGTAGGATTTCTGAGTTCTGCTTATGATCATGCTGAGTAGTAGGGAATGGTATGGGAAGAAACCTCCAGTCATAACTAATATTTTATACTAGCCCATGCAGTTAAGTATTATGAGTTAGATTTAATTAAATTTAAAGAAAATAAAGAAATGTGACATTTTTGGCATAACCTAAGTACTTCATAGAATTACATTCACTCCCTGGAATACTGGTTCTGATGCAGGTTTCACATTAGGAGCTGTGCAATCCTATTAAACTATTGTGAAATAAGTTTCTTCAGGGGGTGACTTTGAAGTGCAACCTTCATTTGGTTATAACTTTTCACTATGCATCATAATTCTATAATAATTGGTGTTCACATGGGACAAGATTACGTATAGTTTAGAGTGTGGTGCAATTTGAGAGATGTTAGTAGTGAGGGTCATGCTTCCTTTAGGTCTGGCTTCTCTGACCTTTAGTGATTCCTGCTGCTTGGAGCCACACAAGGGTTTTCTGGAGCACAGAATATGCAAACTGTGATTCTCTCTTCCTCATTATTAATCGCTCAAGGCAAAGGTTAACTTCAGATACAGTTTTACATTAAGCTTTCCAAATATCACATTCATATGAATATCATAAATTTGTATTTTTTGTTTTTGTAATTAAAGTATAGTTGATTTACAGTATTGTGTCAATTTCTTCTGTACAGCAGAGTGACCCATGCATACATATACATTCTCTGAAAATTATAAATTTCACAAACAGAAAAAAATTTATTATTATGCTCCCTAGTCTCAGCCTTGCAAATCTATCTAATCTGCCCATACCTCATGCCATAAATGGCACATAAAGGACAAAAGCCAATTATAGCTTGACTCTAAGATGTTTCCTCGTAAGCTTTTCACCTTGACTGCTCAACCTATTGTGTTTTGCTCTCTTCTCACTGGCTCTTCAGTGCCTTAGCTTTTTAATTTTATCCTATGTATCTGTTGTTGGCCTTTGAATCTGTGACCTTTGATTGTGTGAGCTGGATTCTCTCCTGTTGGACTCTCTTCCTTTCCCAGTCCATGTGATTCAATATGTCATATTCTTGCTAGCTTTTAGTGCTTTCATCCAGAAGAGATAGCTGACCTACTAGTTTGGGTTCTCAAGGGTGTACACTGTCTTCTGGGCTGGCCCCATCCTAACAGTCACAATTGGATACATCCATTGTACTAAGCCATCCATGCTTCTATCTGTACAGATAGTCTGCCTATTTGCAAGGTAGATTTGGGGAGGTATAAAAAATGTACAAAAACTCTACTCAGAATCAAAGTACTTGGAAGAATAAAAGGATAAGTTATTCTAGAAAACCTAGACCAGAGAAAACTATAAATTGAATTGTGTCCCCCAAAATGCATATTTTGAAGTTGTAACCCTGGTACCTCGGAATGTGACCTTATTTGGAAACAGGGCTGTTGCAGATGTAATTTAAATGAGGTCATACTGCAGTAGAGTGGGCCCCTAATTTAATGCGACTGGTGTCCTTATAAAAAGGGTAAATTTGGATACAGACACTCACATAGAAAGAATACCATGTAAATAGGAAGGCAGAGATTAGGATGCTGCCTCTACAACGGAACCACCAGAAGCCAGGGGAGAGGCCTAGAACAGTCTTCCTCACTGTCCTTAGAAAGAACCAGCGCTGCCGATACCTTGATCTCGGACTTCTAGCCTCCAAACTGTGGGACATTTTCATTTCTGTGGTTTGTGACCATTTGTTATGGCATCCCTAGCAAAGTAATACGTGATCCTAAGTGTAAAATCTCTTTTTCTGCTTAGACGACCTCACTTCTTTTTCGAAATCATATTGTGAACTTGATCGCTGGTATCGTATATGACATAGACTTTTCTTAGCCATGCAAGTTGAATGATGAATACTTCATTAATTTTCCATATTTTGAAATATCCACCACAATGGCATATATGGCATATGGAATTGCCCTCTCTATTCATAAGCTCCACCCTTATCATACAGAAAATGCTTACTAAGCAAATTAAATGAACAGATATACAATTTTGAACTTATTTTATTCTCATTTACCTATTTAGTGGTTTGACATTGACTTCACCCTGATTTTGATTCCTTAAATGGGAGAAAATTTGGCGTGGCTCCCAGTTATATTTGGCCTTTTGCAAGTTGTCTTCCTTAGAACTTCCTTCCTCTCCTCCTCAACTCCCTCCAATTAATTCAGTAGTAGTTTATTAACTACCATTGCTGCAATCTCTGTACATTTTCTTCAGCAACGACTTCTAAGGCAGCCATGTTAACCTAGCACTGGGAATACAGCAATCCACAAGACACAAATCGTCCTTGGAAATAACCCTTGTGCAATGTGCTGAGGTTTACAAAAAAACCAAAGTGCAATATTTCTGTGGCCTAAAGGTTTGTGCTATCTCCTTTTTACTCTAAAGTGATTTTGGTGGTTTTAATGTTGTACCAATTCAGACATGATTATGTATCTTTTACACACCAAGGAGATTCTGACACCCTGGGGTATGTAAAATTATGGCATCAAGGTTTCTTTCAGGCTAGTATTCCTAATATCCCAGTAATCCAAAAACACTTCTTTTACTAAAAAATTTTAATCACATAATAAATGGACATGATTTAAGAAATCCTAGAAAGCTAAATCTTCTTTTGGAAAGAAGAGTAGGTCCCTTCTCCTACCCTACTCTAACCCTTTCTCCAGAGGCAACAACTTTCAACTCTTAGAGCTCTTTTCCCCTCTTCTGCTTCATCCATATTTGTAAATAATGTTCCTGATATTTATTGATATATCAACTTTAGATATAATTTATTGAGGTCCTGTTGTCCCTTTTGTCATAGGTAAAACTTTCTCCCTTCCCAGCACTCCTTTGTCATCACCACATCCTAAAACCCTTAACAGCTTCACCTTATAGATCTACTATACATTTTGGTTAAACCAGCATGTCAACATTTTTATGAGTATGTAATTAATAACTATTGCTGCTCTAGGTTCCTTTCTCATACAACATTTTATTTTTATTTTTGACTGCACCCACGGCATATGGAAATTTCCCGGGCCAGGGATCACATCTGAGCTGCAGCTGCAAGCTGTGCCACAGCTGTGGCAATGCCAGGTCCTTAACCCACTGCACCGGGCTGGGGATGAAACCTGCACCACCCCTAAGACAGTGCCAGATCCTTAACCTGCTGTGCCACAGCAGGAACTCCTTTTCTCAGACGACTTTTGGATTTCCTATGATTAAAATTGCCCGTTTGAAAGGTCCCTCTACTTGGTGTGCAGACTTTGAATAAATCCTCCTGTTCTCAGCCTGGTGTCTCCCCCAAAGCCTTGCCTGCCCTGATCCTCAGTGACTCTTCCCCCAAGACCTTCAAGGGTTCTGCAGAGTGAAATGACTCACTTGCGGGGGCTTCTCCCCTGCAGATATTTAGACTGTCACTTCCTCTGCTCTCTTCAGTCAGTAACCAGGCCTACATCTACTTAGTAGCATTCACACATTGTTTCCCTACCTTAGATCTTTTAAAAGATTTGAGAAAGAAAATAAACTTACTGTACATATTCAGAAGTCCAAAATTCCTCTCTTAATAAGTCATGCGTTTCTTTCTGGTGGATCTCAAGGCAGGAGGCATCTCTCCCCAAGCCACCAAGCATCCGATGTAATAATTTATAATTTCCTTGCTTTCATCTTCTCTTTATCTCTCCTTCTCCTCCAACCTCCATTTTAAAAGTGGTTCTTAGATTGAGGGGAAAATGTACGATGGTATAATCTGACAAGTAAGTGAAGATTCTTACATATATGCGTTGTACTTAGTGTAACAGAAAATTAGAGTCGATAATCTATCTGCTAATAACTTCCCTTGCCTCAGTATATCTGTGACAAATGAAATATTTTTTAAATTGATAAAGCACCACAAATTATACCAGAAGAGAAAGGTCTTTGAAAGTCCAGAAAGCAGAGGGATAAATTTATTATTTCACTTTATTTTCACTGATGTTCTGAATTTACATATCAGTATATTTGAATAACTAAATGGAGCAGTTACTTTAGTCTAGGTGCCATAAGACCAGAGAGATGGAATCTAAACTGGAAATCTTCAGCAAAATTTAAACTTCCTTGGTGGAAGTGGCAGCCTTCTATAGTTGATATTCCCAGACTGTTTTATTTGTAATGTTATTGATTGCTTGGCATATATATCATACACGGGGAGTTCTAAGTAAAGCGGCTCTCATTACAAAAGTACTTTTGTAATGGGTTAGTGCTGGCTATTATTTTATTGTTAATGAAAAAAGAAGTACCATCAAGATGACCAGGATGGAGTTCCCATTGAGGCTTAGGGGGTTAAGAAACCAGTGTTGTCCCTGTGAGAATGTGGGTTTGATCTCTGGCCTCACACAGTGAGTTAAAGATCTGGCATTGCTACAAGCTGTGGTGTAGACTGCAACTGCAACTTTAATTTGACCCGTGGCCTGGGAACTTGCATATGCCACAGGTGTAGCAGTAAAAAGAAAAAAATAATAAAAGAAAGATAACCAGGATTCATACTTTGTCCTCCTAAGGCCAACACGTCTCAAAATACTCTGAGTATGAATCCTGGTATTTTGAGACAGAGTATTTTGGGACATGTTGGCCTTCGGAGGACAAAGACAGTATCTTTCTTATTCCTAGAATAGAGCTTGCCACAGAGTATTCCAAAGATCCCTCAAAGTATTCGACCATTGGTGCTGCCTTAGCCAAGGCAGAAGGAAGTCTCTCATGGCTGCCCTCTGCATCACTCTGGTTCTTTTTTCTAGGAGAGCAAGATTCCACCATCTGTAAGTTGCCTTGCCTCATACATATGCAGGGAATGAAAAGATTCATGATATTCCTCCAAGCATCCTACGTCATAATCTTATCTGAGAGGAAAAGCATCTGCTTCATGTTAGGGTATGCTATTGAGCAAGGCATAGGATCTTATACATTGAGTGTACCACGTAATCTCCACTATCTAGCATAGAGTGGACATTCAACAAATACTTGCTAGTTAGCAACATGTCTTTTCCATCATAGAACTTGCAGTCCATCTGGCAAAGAAACCATATAACAGTAAATGATAATGAATTATGATAAGTACAGAGGAAAGTGGGAAGTCAGCGAAGAGCTCCTGGAGAAGGTGATGTTGGAGTGAAAGCTGAAGGATGAGTGGAACTTAGCCAACCAGCAGTGGCTCTGTGGGTAATAGAGAGCATGCAGGAGGAGGGGACCATTGCAGCAGGGACTGTTCCAGCAAGAGGGAGTAGTGTGAGCCAGGGCTTGGAGAAGAGACAGAATTTGCAAGGAAATTGACTAACTGGACAGTAGAATGAGTGGATAGCTAAAAATAAAGAGGAGGCAATAAAGGGGAGTCTTAAAATCTGCATTTAAGAGTTTGGATTTTTTTCTAAATGTCACAGGTAACTGTTGAAGGAAGGGTTTTAAGCCAGGGAGTGACAGAACCTAGCATGTCAGCTGTCATGATGTTCTCACATGGGATTAGATTCTTGAACTTTAGCAAAAAGGCCTAAGGGCAAACATCATCTCTTTCCTTGGCCATATTCCAGGGTATACTTTTGAATATTGGCACACTGAAATTCGTAGCTCCCACTGAAACAAAAATAACTCCTTGGATCTGATCCTGCCAAGTTTTAATTACTTTCCAGATTCCCTGTAAAATTGACACCTGGTATTTATTAAGGTGGAATCCATTTCTCAAGGCTCCTGGAAGTCAGGGCACATCAAATAAGTTGCTCAAGCCCAGAGTATCTTTTTCCAGCTGTCCCCAATGACTTAACGGATAAAATTTCCTCATCTGTGGGGCTTGAGAATTTGTTACAAAAACCCGTGCTGAACTAGATTTAGCACTCAAATTAGGATGTATCATTTCATTAAGGCAGTATCTGAAGTTGATATTTATTCTTTTTCAAAATCACCAGAATACTATGGCAGGATATTTTTTTTCCACCCATCAGGTTGATGAAGGAGGACACTGAAGTCTACTCCGGTACAGTTGAACCTGATGATTATAATTAGAGTCTTTGCTGTAGTGTCTCTCCACTCTTTCTCATCAAGTGCATGTTTATTGGTGCTAGAATGGTGTTGCCTTTTGTTCTTTTGACAGTGAAAACCAGCCTGCAGTGGTGCCAGGTTGGCTCATACAGCGTTTCCTCTTAGAGCAGTGGTTGTGACTAACTCTGACTTTCTTTGGCCCCTTGCCTCCCATTTCTTTTCCCTGGCCCCTAAGAATAGAATCTAGTGATGGAAGAAGCATAGAAAAGGCTTGATAATCAGACGGACCAGCATTTAAATCTTTATTATCTACTCAGGATAACATCTGGGGCATAATATCTATTTTCTCAGCTTCATTGTCTTCACTTGTAAAACAGGGTAGCAATATCTCATATGCAAAGTCTTGTATGGATGAAGTGAGGTGACCTGAATGAAGTGCATAATGCCTGTTGCAGTTAACGCTCAACAAATGGCAGCTGCTGCTACATTCATGAGAAAAATGTCAACCTTTGGCATCTTGTCATTAGAAAACCAAGTCTGGACTTTAAAATTAGCATTCCAGGCTAGAGGAACATATGCAAATCACATGCAGATGTGGCCTTCACCCTGGAGAAATATCCCAGAAGCCAGCTGCTTCCTGTCATAAAGAAGAAAATGTCACAGGAATTGAAGAGTCAATGGTCTGTGTGAAAGAGGTGAGAGAGATGTATTTTTTTTATTGAGGTAGACTTGATGTGATATTTTTTCATCTTACTGATTCTTAGTTTCCTCACCTATAAAATAAATATTTTAGTTTAAATGACTTCCAAAAATTTCAATTCCACATTTCTAAAGTACCAGGGATATGTTTTAACCACATTACAATTTTACTGAGGACTAGGCCATTAAACATCTGTGTATAGCTAAGAACACAATGGTGTAGTCTTGTGCGTGTATGTGTGATAGCCACAGACCACATTAAAAAGAGCCATAAAATTCAAGAATATTTATTTTTGGTTCTTATGTTTGTCCAAAAATTTCAATCATGATTATCATAGGGATTTTAAGAAGTGCTTACTCTTAACTCCATCCATACTTATGATGGCTTGCCATAATCTCTTTCCTCAATAGTTTTAAGGAAATCTGCCATACTTTTGTATGTGTATAAGTAATTCAAGTGGTTGGTGTTATTGTGTGTGTGTGTGTGTGTACGCGCGCATGCATGTGCGTTAGAGACAGACCCTTTGACTTCAAGAACTGGTCATAATAATTTTACAGAGACCACAAAAGGAGAGCCTTTTCCAAATGTATGCCCTGCTAACCCAACATGGATTTTTCTTTTAATACCTCATAATGTGTGTCCCTTAAAATATTTCCAAACTCCATGACTTTAACTACCACCTATATATTAATACCTCTCCAAACACTATTTCTAGCCCTCCAGAAAATTTTATGTGTTTCAAATGAACCCAGTGAATTCAGCAGACTGCTGGTAAGGCAAGGTGATTGATTCCTTTTCTTCATTTGTTCTGAGTGCATTTTGCCTCCTCATTGTTATGAGTGGTTTATTTCATTGGAAAGAGCATCTTCATTTCCACGGTCACTTTGTGTTTTGGCAGATGGCTCATAGAAAACCATGGTGGTATGTGAAGTAATGGGAGCTGGCATTAGTGTTTTTAGCATGAATTACAGGTCACGCTGGATATTGTTAGGGACTGAAACTAATAAAATAAGCAGGATAGGCACAGAGGAATGTGTTTATAATTAGAAAAGTTGTGAAGTACCTGGATTATTATTGCTGACTGATAATTTTGTCTAACATTTAATAGTTTAAAAGACATGGGAGTTCCCATTGTGGTGTAGCAGAAACAAATCCAACTAGTATCCATGAGGATGCGGGTTCGATACCTGGTCTTGCTCAGTGGGTCCAGGATCCAGTGTTCCTGTGAGTGAGCACTGGTGTAGGTCGCAGACATGGGATCCTGCATTGCTGTGATTGTGGTGTAGGCCGGCAGCTGTAGCTCCTATTCAGCCCCTAGCCTGGGAACTTCCACATGCCTCGGGTGCAACCCTAAAAAAGTGAAAAAAAAAAGTTTAAGGACACCTTCATATCAGACTCTTGGTTATGCTAGCTATATATTTTTGAGATTGGGTCATCTGTACAAACAAGTTTTCCTATCCTGATCAAATTGCCTGTAAAAAATTGGTTTAAAAACCTCTTAAGTCAGTGAATAATTAATTTTACTGCTTTTTTTCTAACTTAATTTTTTTTTAACTAAAGAATAAATCAGAGTAATTGAACTGGTTTGTGTATGGAAAAAAACCCTCAGTTTATTTATGTGAAATTTAAATTTATTCATTTTTTGGAAGCTGAACTCTAATTTCTCTCAAAGTTCAATATTAGTATTCCTCCCAGGTTTACATACATTTCTCCTGGGACACTTATTTCTTAGTGGATCTCTGATTCTGTTACTAGTAGCTTCAATGGTCAGAAATTTATCACGGAAATACTGGGAAAGTGGCAGAAAACAGAAGACTAAAGTTTAGAACAGGAGCTATAAGGAAGGGAATAGATATTGTGGAGCTGGGAAGAGAGGGCATGAGAAAGTCTGGGAGGAGAATATGAAAACAGATGGCAGAATTGGGCTGAGTATTTAAGACTCAAAGCTTGGACCATCAGAGTCAGAGTAATGGGGGTAGATAAAATTGATGATCAAAAACGGGATTGTTGCTGAGTAAGAGGAACAAGAGAATAAGCAAAGCCAGAGGTCAAGACGAGGTCACAGTTAGAACAATTACCAGGAGAGCAGCAGTAGACACATGTCCAAGAGATAAAAGAGCTTTAAAACCAAAGCCCAGTCTACCCAGCAACTCTGTTTCTTGCTGAAGCAGGAAACAGATGATGTCATTTACAGACCAAAAGCATACCAAGGCCTTGAGGGTTAAGATCATTGCCGTTCTCATCAAGTCACCATCCCAAGAGTAGGAGAAGGGGTACATGATACAGAGGGGTCCTCTGAGATACTAAAATTAAGTCAGTCATTTTTAAGGCATGTGCTGACTTTGTAATTAGAGTTTCCAAAGAAAAATCTGTCATGGGTGTCTTGACATTATGATATAGAGTCTGATAATAAGAGAAAAATGTTTACTATTAAGATCCTTTCAGAATATCCAGGCCAAACAGTTGTAACGGTTACTCTGGATTGGAGAAAAGCTGAGAAGAGTGATTTTACGTAGCATAAAATAGAATTAACTTACAAATATAAGCCTCAGTCTCCCACAAAAGGGATTCATGTGATTCCAACAGCAACATAAAAAAAAAGAAAGGTAGCACGTTTTCTGGTAGACTAAGATGGAAAGGCTTGGATAGGACACTGTGGCCATAAAAACAAAAACAAAACAAAAAACCCAAAGACTTTAACTTTATTAATGCTTTATATTTTAATATATAGAAAATATCTATCATTGAGTTACCAATGGATCATAGATTACTTAAAAAAAAGGTGTAAAATACAGTATAAGGGATTGCCATATGCACTCTGAGGTGTATGGAATGATTGGCCAGTGGGGACCTGCTGTACAGCACAGAGATCTCTACACATTATTATGTGACAATCTACGTGGGAAAAGAATCCGAAAGTGAATGGATGTGAGTACATGTATAACTGAATCACTTCATTGTACAGTAGAAATTATCACTCCGTAAGTCAACTATACTACAATAATACTTTAAAAAATGAAGAAAAAAAGGCATATGATCAATAATACTGTAAGAACCTTGTATGAGGACAGATGCTTATTAGAATTACTGATCATTTCCTAATGTATTTGAATACTGAATCACTATGTTGCACACCTGAAATTAACATAATATTGTATGTCAACTAGACTTCAACAAAAACAAAACAAAACAAAAAACCCCCATAAGATTCCACATTGAAAAAACATAGAAGAGTGATAATAAATCATTTTCAATCCCTATAAAGGTAGATTAATCTGAGGCAAAATAAGACACCTTAAGTCTACTGGAGAAGCAAAGTAAATCAAAGGCCCCTTTTGAAAAGGGACATACTATTCCAAGCTCTTTTTCAGTCAGTAAATCAAGATAATTTTCTTAGGGGTTTGATCTGCAGTCAATAATGTACTGAGAGTCTCACAAATATAAATTCATGTAGGCAACCGACTGTGCTGCAGGGGAATTTTACTAGCCAAGTCTGAGGTCATAGAGCAATAAGAAAATTTCGAAAGGTGAACATTATCAGAAATGAAACTGCCCAGGTTTTTTCTTTGTAATCTTAATTTTTTGGAGGTAACTTCTAAAAGTCCTATTAGTAAGAATTTTCATTCAAATTAAGGCAGTAATTGTACTTAAAACCCCATCTGATGACCTGGACAAATAACATGTTATTTTCCCTTTAAAAGCTACGTAAGTAGTTACACAGATTGTTTTTTACAGGATCTTAAGAAATAATCTGAAAATGGCTTTGAAAGAATAACATGAAGGCAGTTGTCTGCTGAATTTAGCAAAATTTCTGGGTTTAATAGAAGGCCTACTTGTAATGGTACAGGTTGCTGGAAAATACCTCAAATTTTATCTTATACCCAAATATGGGAGCAACTAGGTGTGTGCTAGTTCTGTTTTTTGAGGGAGCCAACCAAAATGTCGTGTTCAGCAAGTCAACCTACATAGCCAGCACATGAGTAGAGGGCTTCCTGTTGCAATTTCTTTTCCTTTTCTTTTTTAAAATTTTATTGAAGTATAGTTGAATTACAATGTTGTGATAATTTCTGCTGTACAACAGAGTTATTCAGTTATACATGTACACACATCCATTCTTTTTCAGATTCTTTTCCCATATACATTATCACAGAATATTGAGTAGAGTTCTCTGTGCTATACAGCAGGATCCTGTTGGCCAGTCATTCCATATACCACATTGTGCATATGACCATTCACAGCCCCCAGTTCATCCCTCCCCTTCACCCGTCCACTGTGGTAACCACACATTTGTTTTCAAAGTCTGTGAGTCTGTTTCGATTCTGCAAATAAGTTCATTTGTATACTTTTTTTTAGATTCCACATATAAGTACTATCATATGATGTCTGTCTTTCTGTCTGACTTATTTCATTTAGCATTATAATCTATCTCTAGGTCCATCCATGTTGCTGTGAATAGCATTATTTCATTGTTTTTTATGGTTAATATTCCATTTTATATATTTATATATTATATATATTTACATATTTTATTTATATATAAATATATATAATATAATATTTTATTACATAATATAATGTATTAT